>OY293419.1:8369310-9579014 GCA_958502065.1 Chrysolina americana | reverse complement strand
AAAACAACTTCATCTGAGATGGTCATGACTCCATCGAAAAATTTTGTTTAATAAACACTAGTTTGTCAGAACTCATTACACATCTTAAGTTTGCACAAATACTTTAGTCGAAATGTCCTCATTCTCAAATTAAGAAAAACGAGATATGTTGAAACTTTATTATAAATTTGATAGGAATAGTACGAAAACAGCACAAATTTATTTTAAATTATATCCGGAAAGACAACATCCGGATAGAACTTTATTCTGAATTTTGGACAAACACTTGGCTGAGTACGGTGCCAGAAGACGAAACGTCGGATAGTAAATCTGAACATGAAAACGTGTAGCTGAAAAAAAGTATTAATGAAAATGTACTTTTGGTTTTGAGCTATGTTGTCAAATAACGATAGAAAAAAATAAAAACGAAAATTCCGATTTTTAGTTTTTTCCCGATATTTCCGGAAATACTCGGAATTTTCCAAGTTTCAAAACAGTATTTTGTTAAGCACCAGAATACGCAACTTTGCCCCAATTTAAGCTTCGACGTATCTCCTGTAGTTTAGGAGATCCCAATGGTGGGGGTCGAATTTGAATTGCCCCGTATAACTCAGTTCACAATTATTCATGTCGCTAGACCTAATCAAATTTGCGTTGTGACTTGTATTTATTTTCCGTTACAAATAAACATCGCAAGTAAGTGATTATAACTTATTTCAACCTGCACCATATCACTTTAATTCCACTCCAATGCTAATGTTAATATATTAATTAAGATAACAATGTTGATTCAACACATACTCAAGTTCCTCGCATATTCCACTTGTAGCGCCGAGTTCTGACTTCAGATGTTTGTCGGAACAGAGAAACTCTGGATTGAATTTGCTTTTTGAATTTCAACTACTCGCTTCGTAGGATAAAAATGTTGATAATTGGAAACTCGAAATTTTAATACATGCAATAGTATTGGCTGTGGATTGTACGTAACTTGAACAAAGTTTTTTATGCCATTTTTCAGATGAAGACGTATATACTTGGATTAATCTGGACTGATGAGTCCAATGCTTTGCAGAGGGTAAAAGCTTCCATGGAGGAGCTGACTTCTGTCCTGACTATCCTACAAAATGCGGAGCTTTACCTGTGAGGCCAGTAGGGGCATGCATACTCAATGCTATTAGGAATGATAATGAGAGGACGTGGTGTCGCCATCCTGGTCAGGAACGGCTTTTCATACGAAGGAGTGGCATCGAGTATAGCGGTACCACTCTGGAGGACGGAACCTGTGTTTTTGCAGTTCACAACCCCCCCATCTGGATTCGGATAATCTGTTCAGCACAAGTAATGTCGAGGAGACAGCTGTAGCTGATGAGTCGAGTACCATCGATACCTGAAGCCATACAACGATGACTGTGGCCATCGGTTTGGATGGTTGACTGACGTCTTGTAGGATCTTAAATACCTTCTGTCCATTCTCATTATAGAACAGCCTCTTACCCTCGCATAAGCTTCGCAGGAGACGCAGGATCCTGTTCGACAACAACTCAGTCACGGAATATTTATGGACCAGCCCACTATCACAGTGGGGGCCGTCTCAAATGTATCTCTCTGTGAAGGTATAAGGGATCGCCTTGGCATTGAAATCAAGTGGTGGACTGTCCTAATCTTCTTCCTACTGAGATCGTGTCGTGTAGACAGAACGTGAATAGTCTAAGATTGAAAAATAATGTACATGGTCAAACGAAATGAAACAATTTGAATTTGAATTTTGAATTGATGAGTCTAGATTACAAATATGCATTGTGATTTATTGTGAAGTTCGCCTAAAATGGGATACCCTCATTATTTTTTAGTACATGAAGCGCCATCCGTTGTTCAATGGACCTAATACTTAGTGTCAGCTTATAAGTAACCTCCAGCAGTTTGACCAGAATCGTTCCCAGATTTTTGAACGAAAAAGCCATGTCGTCATATTTCGAAAACTGCATTAATTTAAAATCTGATATTTGGAGACATGAGTGATGATTGGGCGCTGAATTGATTGCAATGAAAATAAATAGGGCGTTTCATTTGATAACATTGAGTTACCCTCAATATCTGAAAAACTGTTGATTTTGCATCATTGCCGATATCACCGTTGAATCGGGCATCATCAAAAACAACCCTGTCGAAATTTTCATAAATTTTCTATGGGCCGTTTCTGAAATATGAGACCGTTCCGATACTTTTGAAAGACACTGTATGTATATTATTAAGTTCTGTTGATAATTTGAAGCGTATCGTAAATAAAAATCAAATGCTTATCATCAGAGAGTGATGGAGAGGATCCGTATCTGAAGTTTTTTGAATCGCGAGAAGTGTAACTTCTTGGGACATTGCTAGCAAGCGATCACCTAGTATTAAAATAAATCACTTCAGCTTCTTTCGTCGATTGCACTTGATTTTCTCATTGTAGTAGGTCATGATCGAAAAAAAAACCATCAAAAAACTCCAAAGTAGATGCTTTGACCCAACAGTTTAAGAACAATCTTAATGAATTCATATTTATCAATGTAAACTTCTTCACGAAGAGTTTCCTATTTTTTTGGATATTACTGATACAATTTCTGCCAGATGACAGACAGATATCTAGACATGACTCTCCTCAACTTCTGTTGAATTTAGTTAAAATCCCCAGTTATCCATACTCAATAACGTATTGACTCTCTAACAGATTTTGAAACCGGTATGTCTTCTTGACTTTCAGGTTTTTGACTATAACATAGTGATAGCATTATCAAACCCATGCAGATGGTCTTCAGGGATAAAGGGTTGCATAATATATCCCCTGGTGAGTTCACAACTCTGATCTTCAACGTCCTAAATATGTTTCTCATACAACTAAGTTAACAAATTTTTATGACTCATGTCAGAAATTCTCCAAAAGTGAGAAAAAGTTCTTTGATACATTACTGAAATTATCAAAAATAAATGAAATGTATAAAAATAAAGTTTCTATTTACAAAAACTAGCAATACAAAATTTGTTGAAGCAACAGTTACTTCCGAATTATCACCACATTATTTCATTTGTTGCACATAAACTTTCAGAAACTCATCGATAACACTTACTCATGATCAAACAAAGTTATTTAATTGATGAAAGGTAATAATTACGCATGTTCACGATACTGAACCATAATTATGAAATTATATAAACTGAATTCAATGTATCAGTTACCAAAACACGTATTTTACACACTCTGTATGTGGTTTTCAACGGTAGCATGTTATCGGAATTAAGGAGCAGGTGATAAAGGTACAGGGCAAACTAATAATAGTAGCAACGACCTAAATGCATGCCTAATTATCTATCTGTAATGGTAATAACTTTTTGGCAGATGCTGTAGCTATGAAAAACCGAAATTAGGAAGTATGTGTTGATAACGTTCCACAATTTATCAGAACATAGTACTGTGAAGCATTTATATGGAACATTCATAAAGTATACGGAAACTACTCAGTATTTTTCGTTCCAATGATAGTTCCGGATAAAGTTCGAATGGGTCAATTTCAACTATAAAACTAATTCTTTCGGAATGTACCTAAGATTTCATTATTCTTGGAATGATATTTTTTTTGATTTACCATATTCTTCTTTGCAATTATGTAGGTAATTGAAAGATGAATGCCTCAAGAAAAAATTTTGGGCCTCCAGTAAATTGATGCCACACTGTTATTTATTTTGAATAATAAATAAATAATTGATTTCGGCTACTGAAATTGAGGATAATTATTAAAAATAATGCTCGTGTGCACACTGATGGTATTACATGCCTGTGTAGGATTTAAAACTATCTTGAATTATTTTCAATATTCACTTATTTCGATATGAGACCGCACTTTTCAGGTCCATAGCAATCGATTTTGAACCAATCAGATGAAGATTCAAATATTTGCTATGAAATCGAATTTTGTCTAATAATATTGAGTAAATTGGGGAGCATATTTTGTCTTGTCTTATATATTCGTGAAGAAGTGCCTACATTTTTTCTCAAAGCTGTCAATTTCATTATTAACATATAAGTATTTTCCGAATTACTATGAATCCAAAAATCAGTCTTGTAATGTTATTGCCTAATCTAGTATATCAAACCCTTTCTGTACAGGGTGGGTCAAACTGGACATTTTCGAAGGAAGAGTCCTGTTTTTGAACTTGATAGATGAAAACTAACCTTTGTCGATTGGTATAATGTAAAGACAAGAAGAGAATTATTCGATTTGAATACTAAAATAAATGAAAAATATGCTCATCTAATGAACTTTTTTTTGGGAAGTATTGATAAAGAATTGACGAGGGATTACAACCTGAAGAACATACTTCCATTAAGTGCTGCCTGTAAAATATATTTGTTGATTTTGACAACACTCTTTCATAATTATATGTTCGCAGGAAATAAATCATCTATGTGAGATGTGTCTCAAAGGTTTGGCATGTGTCAGTCTCAGTTATATTTCGTATTCCATTGAGAATTAGACCAGGAGCTGGTGACAGGTGACGTTCTCCCATTTTACACTGCATGCCTTTTTAAGGCTTGATAATTAACCCTAAATTATGAAAAATAGACGAGTTCCTGGCCGCCGCACGTGTGCACTTCATACTGAAAAGAGCTTTTTTTTGTGGAGAATTTTCGTGTTTTTTCGCGGTATCATACTGCCTGCCGTTGTTATATACAAATTGAAACGCTACTAATTGATGGCATGCAATCCGCAGCAGCCGAAAGGGCTCAAAAGGTTACAAAAAACTGAAAAAAAAATTAAGGAAACTTCCGTGTTTTCAAATTGCATGCCGATGTAAAGAATTGAAGTTTCAGTAATAAAAACACTCTGGAAAAATTGGCATGCGCCCCTCGTCTGACCAACGGTGGAAAATTTCGGGAAAACTCTGTGAAAATGTAATACAGGTTTTAGGTGATTCCAAACTGCACACCAGGTTTTCGCAAAACAAAGTCACATACATTTTCAAAGTGTTTTTTGCAACATTCGTCATGCATGCTTCTATTTTGCGAAATACTGGTGTGCATGCCAAATTACCTATTAGTAATTATAAAATTGACGCACCTTTCTAATGGCATGCATTTTGGAATCAAATAAAACCTGTATTAATTTTTTACAAGTTTTCCTGCAATTTTCCACTGATGGTCAGACGAGGGGCGCATTCCAATTTTTTCCAGAGTGTTATCGTTACTAAAACTTCAATTATTCATATCAGCATGTAATTTGAAAACACGGAAGTCCCCTTTAATTTTTTTCAGTTATTCGTAACTCTTTGAGCCCTTTCGGCCGCTGTAAATTGTATACCATCAATTAGTAGCGTTTCAATTTGTTTGAACTTCCGTATATTACAACGGCAGGCAGTATAATATCGCGGAAGAACACGAAAATTCTCCACAAAAAGAAAAGCGTTTCTACTTATAAGGTGCACACGTGTGGCGGCCAGGAACCCGTCCGTTTTCATAATTAAGGGGTTGATCAGCAAGCTTTAAAAAGGCATGCAGTCTTAAATGGGAGAACGTAACCTGTCACCAGCTCCTGGTCTAAATAAACTGGTCCACATTTCGGATATAAACAGTGTGATGCAACACTGGTGCAAAACTGGTGAAACACTAGTTCTACCAATGGAATTTGCTAAGTTTGTCATAAAATTTGACAGATACAGCCATCAGTTTTCATCTATTTAGTTTGAAAACAGGACTTTCCCTTCAAAAGTGTCCAATTTGGCCCACTCTGTACATTACGGTACCTAGGGAAGAATGAATTACAGAACATGTCATAAAAATCAAAACGTTATATTTTTGAAACCAAATGCGCCCAGGGGGCTATTTTTGACCATTCGCAGTAGTAACGAGATACACGTTTCAGTATGTCGTTGATAGGCATGTCTGCCAATCAACGACATGCAGAGAATATCAGAATGTGTACACGTTATTATTTCGAGCGGTCAAAAATAGCCCCCCAGATTCCCCGAAAAACAATCCAATATGATATCTGACCTCGTATATGCTGAATGTGCTCGTCGTACTGCGACTTGCTCCTGACGTAATCCAGTTTGCTGGAACCAGTGTGAAAGCTGTGAGTCCTGTACTCGCTATACCACTCAGAACTGGAAGTCGTCACTTTACTACTATTACTTTCCGCGTCCCACTCGTCGCGATCCCTCGAAGGGCTTTTGACGCCCTCAGGACTCTTCAAACTCTCCTCGGAAGGAAACTTCCCCGTCAGAGAACTGGCGCTGGAAGTTTTCGAGTTCGACGCCAAGTTGCCGTTCGATTGCGTCAAGTAGGCGGAGTCGTCGACGAACTCTTCGGAAGGGGTTCGGCTGGCGGTCGATAGGTGGCGCATGGAAGAAGTCGAGGAACTCGTGGTGATGTGTCGGATCGTCTTCCGGACGGTGACCTTTTCGAACTTTACGGATTTCGCTCCGGACGCCAGGTCGCCTTCTTCGGTGGTGGAAGTGTAGGTTTCCTAAAATTTTATGTTTCTAGTCAAGTTAAAGCCTGTTGGGCTGATGAGGACTCTTGAGAAGGCAACTAACTGTACAGGAAGATATGTCATATGTCAAAAAAAGTACTGTAATGACTATAATATTATGATTGGCCCGTTTAACAACACAGTATTTAAACCAGCCCGAGATGCCCGCGATGCAACCAGGTAACTACAAGCATCAGATCCATGTAAACGTAAGTCCAGTACAGTTTCGTTAAATTTGTCTGAAGTTAACAAAATAATATTGCTATGGAATGGAGATACTTCTGAAGATCTTATACGTGAATTTTACCATATCGCTGCTGTAGAATTAGCGTAGCGAGGAGGAGAGACAGTTGCTTGTCTGGTGGATTTTTTTAAATCGAGAAAAATTACGATGACTCTCCAACAAATCGCATTGAATACGGTGTCCAGTAAAAGGTGCTAAGGTGGTTCTGAAAGACATACAAGTAGAATAATGAAAGAGAAAGCTGCCCTGTACGTATTTTTCATAAACTGATATCAAAACGAGGCGACAATATTACCTCGCCACGACTGTTCTTGAAACCAAATCGACAATGGAAAAATTAAACTGATGAATGATACGTTACTTTTTGGAAGAAATACAATAAAAGGATCGACTGAATCTGTTGCTGAAGCAATCATTAAATTTTTCACCGAATATTCCTCGGTCATTGAAAAATGCCTCATATTTTCATGAAAAATTTCTCAATCTCGTTGCTTGGGGCCGAAGGCTGAGGGCTTTCACGAGACCCTCGAAATTCGAGATTTCTCGTCTCGATTTCGAGACGAGGCTATTGGGTTTTTACGAGAACGAGATCGAGATCAAGAAAAACACTTCGAGATTTTTCGAGATCGAAAAATGATTTCGAGATTTCTCGATATCGAAAAAATGTCAACATTATTTCTATTGTATTCTTTAAATATGTTAGTCCAAGCTTATTACTATATTACTTCTGAGGATATTCTGCGACCCCTACTATTGAGATAAAATAATTTGAGTAGTAATTACAACAGACGACTGTTTCGATTATAGAAAATGAGTTTATTGCTGGTGCTGGTAAGTTCTTCTCTTCACGAACGAAGAAACAATTTTAAACTTTCACCTTTCGTACTTAGGTATATTTTAAATGTATTGATAAAATATCGAATTAAAACATCAAGGATTCGTTTAATTTTCGTTTTTTGAAACAGTATTGTTTATTTTTGTGCTGATACTCTGCGGTTTTTTTGTTATACGTGGCTTTTAGTTCATAGCATATAGCCTCTGTATTTCAACGTATTTTTTTTATAGAAATAATATAATACCCTGTATTTTGGTGCAGCTTTGGCCTTGTGTTATACGTTATAACTAATACATAGCATTTTTTAATAATATCATTCAGTTTTTGTTTTCGAGACTCTCGAGTCTCGAATCGAGATCGAGAAATTGTCTTCGAGAAAAACATCGAGACGAGAGTTTGTTTATTTCTGGTCTCGATGATCGAGACGAGACGAGAAAGTGCCTTCGAGGCGAGATTTCTCGTCTTGATGAAACCCTGCTGAGGGTCTAAGGTTGAAGGCTGAGGACTGAGAGCTGAGGGCTGAGGACTGAGGGCTGAGGGCTGTTACCAAAGAACGTGCTTTCGATTGTTATAATATTATCTCGTCTATTATCAGTGTCCTAGGGACATTAATACTGATTATATATTTAATTTTTTAATTTTATGGCATAATGGGGTTCGGGAGTTTTGAGAAATATCATACAAGCGGTCAAGATAGAAATATATAAATAATTTTTTGAATATATTTTTCTCTTCGTCATTTTATCGGACTAGTCAATTATTCAAGACATAGTGAATTCATAAGAAATCGAAACAATTGAACAAATGTTGAAAACATTTTGAAAATGAACAGAGTTATTTGGATGCATGACCAAATATTTTAATTTAATTTTTGATTGAGTCGCCATAATAGCCATCTTTGGGCCACACAAAATCCAAGGATTGTTCGCGATGAGAACTATTAACAATCTAATTCAATTTTTTTTATAAAAAATACCCTTTTTGTACCTTTCAAACTATTATTGTTTGTGATTGGTACAAATTAATAAATCCCAATAATGTGTTTATCTCGACGAGAAGAATCTGAATTTTGCAATATATTTTTGGAAAAATAGTCAACAGATTCCTGAAAAATCAACCAAATTATGACTTCGAATGGACGAAGCCCCTTCAAATAGACGGTACTGTGACATTGGAATATGGATTTATCAAATGTTCGAAAATCAGTGGGTTTGTTATACTGGGCAACTTATATGTCCACCTCACTCTCCAGACCTGACTTCACTGGATATTTTTATCCGCAGATGTATCAAGGACAACTGTATATGAAAATTTGGTCTATTTTTTTCTATAGAATCTGATGAAGTTCGAGAATGTTATAATTTAAAAAAGTATGTATTTTTTCTTATTCTTTCGCGATAAAATTCTGACCACCTTGTTACAATAAGTTTGGGAACTTCAACACCCTACCGTAGAACAGTAATTCAAAGTTGTGTTTGTGATAGCTGGTCTAATAAAAGTTTGTCGTGATTGACCCTGTACTGGAGTCGAAAAAATTTATAACTTTATTTGACAAAAACGAGAGATTAATTTTCTAATTCTTCTTGAGTTTATAGACATTTACGATAGGATATTTCGTCAGCAAAAGTCTCCTACAGAAAACAACTATTGCCCCTACGACCGTTCAATTATATCTGTTAGATTATTGGCGAAGGAGTCTAGAAGAACCTTTCTGCAAGGCTCTTTCAATCTTAAAGCGGAAATTATGTACTTATCATCGCTCAAAAGGAAATAAAGGAATCATAAAAATTTGATAATTACTTCAAAAAGTGAATATCTATAACTAACACTCAAAAAATAGTGCTAGACATTAGCATAACTCATTCTGCTGATATCAATCATTATAATATGTATATTTTTAGACACAATTTAAAAGGTAGGTGAAATTCATGCACATGTGATATGTAGAAAAACATAGCAACTCATCGACCATAATAATACTGGTAGAATAAATGTTGGGTAAGGTTGATGGTTTGTTTATAAATCAACTGTAATTATTCCTGATGGTACACTGTTCACAGCTATTGTTCGTGAACATCTACCTTAAGAGATTATAGTGGTATACATTTTAACTTTTTGAATGGCACTAGCTGATATAGTGTGTTCCACTGCTCTGTGCACGGTGGTACCAGATGGAAACCATAATTTATGATTTGTCTACCATTATTGGCATCTTGCAAATGTCAATATTCGATATTGAAGGAAACGGAACGTTCGATAATTTTTTTTCTATTATTATTTATTTTATATTTGAAATAAATCACCACATCCCCTCAAATGAATGATGACGAGCTGATTCTAACTTATAAAAAGAAATTGGCGGAAAATAATTATCCCTCTTAACTCCATATGAACTTCACAACTCGCTAACGGTCGAAGATAGATCAATTCTGCGAACGTCAATCGATTCAGAATAATTGAATTAGTGTACTCTGTGAATTTCTAGTCAATCGGAGAAAAAAAAACAATTACTCGAAAAAAGTCAAATCATGAATAATACAAAATCACCAAATTCACTTGAAATTCGGACTATATACGCAAAATTTCATGCCGATTCCGAAAATACATGATTTGTATATGCTCAGATGTAAGGTTTAGCATAAAACAGGAATAAAACATCAAAAATTTCCTGGAACTATAAAATTTTCGAAAATTTATATTTTTCATTTTTCAAAAAATCGCAACATCCCTCAAATATATTTGTACGAGCTTATTCCGAATCATATCAAAGAAATCATTTTGAAGACAAATTGACAAAATTTTAGAAGAGCGAGCTAAGAATCCCAAGTTTGATCAAAGATGCAAAGTTGCTTTGGAGCAAATAATATTAAACCATTTTAATACAGAATGTGCCACCCATGATAGAACGTATTTTCTTATCGACCTTTGGTCCTGAAATAAGCTAATAAATCATTTAATATGCACATGAAATTTAGGAAAACACTGTGTGTAACAAACAACTCGATGAAAATGAGGGCTTTCAATTGAACTGATCTAGACTGCAAGTACTCCATTTATTACTCACCAAACAGACTCTAGAGTTCGCGTACATAATTTCCGATAAATTTATTGCCAGTTCATTCGGATTTCAATCTCCGATTAACTACATATTTCCGATGAAGGCAAAGATACCAAATCAATTATATTGATACACTAACGTGAACGAATCCAATACTTTCACTCAAATCCTTCAACATCTACGAATACCCAATTCCTCGAAGCATACATAGTGTTTACCTGTCTGGTGATTACGACACTTGTTTTGATTACCTCATGGAGCTCTGTCCTTGAATAATAATATGAAACAATATTTCATTGCATTTACACTTTGATTGTTCTTGACCCAAATAGATTAAAAATCATTTTGATTAATGATTAATTTTCTTAGGTATATACAAAAAGCTGAAAGATGTCAAATCACAATAGGATACATGATCTAGTTTCCAGAATAATCCAGAATGATCTCGATCCAGGATAATTTTTTAAATGTTTTAATACGTGTATTTTTGAACTCTTCGGTTTGTTTCATGAACATGTTGTTATGTTTTCTTGTACACACTGATGACAACAGTCGAAAACGCTTTGCTTCGATTTTAAAAATGAGTTGTTTGCACCAAATAAAAGTTTTTTTCTTCAAGTTTATTGATGATACGTACATACAGATTGACAATTTCAATTAAGTTCTGCCTAAAACTCGTAATTTTATTTCAGAAACCACCACAATTAGCGATAGTGTTCTTGAGTTATACTGACATCTGTTAAAGAAAAACTGAACATTTATCGAATTTATTTATCGAACCTTATTGCAGATGCATAGAAGTGAAATTGAGTTGAATTCAATAAAATCTGTCAACAGTCTGTTAAATTCCAAAGGTTTCAATAAATTACTGAACTCTTCCAAAACTAGTAGTAGTAGTAGTAGTAGTTTGGGGGAGGCCGCTTTCGCAGCCAGGCAAGTAGGCCCACATGGACCCTTTTTGTCATCCCCGGTTTTCCACAAATCTACTTCCAAAACTAAAGAATTTTAGAAAAAAAATTGCTATTGAAACAGTGTTTCTACAGTACACATGAATCTGTGGCTACGTTTTGCTGAATCTCCAGTACCAAATATTCGTTTATGATACTTTATTGTATCAAGTGAATAGTTTCTAGCAGTTTGTCCAACTGAATGAAGAGAAACAAAGAACAATTTTCCCCAATTATCCTAATTATTCCAGTTATCCCAATTACCCCAATTATCCCAGGCACTACCAGAGTCATTTGGAACAACCTGTTGTTTGTGACTGGGAATCCGTTTGTAGCACAACTGTTCTGAATAATGCAGGGGATCCAAGCAGCATTTGTTTCAGAGTTCAGAGACCACCTTCTTCCCAACTGTTACTCAAAACCAACAGCAAATTAAGTGAATGGAATAACGCAAATTTTGCAGGATCGCAGTTGTGCTCTTCACTGAAACATTCAGCAGATATACATCCGTATACATCTAACTACCCAAACTCCTAGAATAGTGGCAATGAAAGCTAGCTTGCACGTTCAAAAGGCTACACAGGCTTTTTCAAACGAACGAACGTTTACGTGCTGCCTTCAGAGTAACTGTTGAGGCTGAATATAATCCTAGATGAGTCCAGTAAATTTCAAAGTGCTCAAAACAAAAGTGTTGTGCATTTCCGTGTGGTATTGAGTCTGTTCTATGTAAATTTAGGAGAGTTGCAGGAAAAAGTTGGGGAAGTGTAAAAGGAACTGTTAAAATAATGCTGCCATTTCCAGTCTGGATCATGGAGGAAGTACTGGCAGACCATTTGAGGATGCAAAACTCTGAAATCTTTATAAACGCAGAAGTGACGATAGGTCACACAGAAATCGCGAATTGGGGGAGCAAGATATTGAAAAAAACACAAGTTTTGCTTTATGATGAGATAAACAGTTTACTCTCACTATTTCTAGCGGGAAAATACGAGAGAAACTCGGTGAACTTTGTCTCTAGAATCTAGTATGTTACCTGGACGGACCACGTCTGACTACCAAACATGACTCGGGCGCAGAAATTTACCAAGAAGGAAGAAGCATTTAAAAAAGCCAAACTTGAGGAAATCACAAACAGTTTTTCAAGCTTAAGAGTCATTCCGATCGTAGGTAGCTACGATGTAGATGGCGAAGAAGAGACCAGATCAGAGAGAAACATATGCTTGGATAGTAAGGTAGCGCTCATAGCCCTCTATCAACCTATAAGGTGAGCTGAGGATTGATACAAGAATGTGAAGATATCCTTGAGCAGTTAGCCGCAACGAAATAAGTTGCGCTTGTATGAACGAAATAGCAGACTAATTGCTAGAATAGATTCCGTGACGTCGATCTGTGGAGCCTGTACTTAACTGTCTTGGTAAGTCTAGGATGAAGCAGATATCGCTGAGCATGACGCCTCCTAATAGGAATCCTAGCAGGCTATAATAAATTAGACAGACACCATCAACCGTCAATGGGCATATCAAATGTCCCCACCAGCCGCAGAGGTAAAGCAGTTAACGACACCCAATTTCACTTCCATTACTAGCGTGAGGCAAAGTATGGAAGGCTAATCTTTGACATATTTGGAATTGTAATGCTCCAGCAAGATGAGCTAATTGACTTATGGTGGACGAACATACTGACCCCAATAGAAGGTCACAAATGTTCGTAAAGGTCCTATAGGGTAAGGATGTAGGTACATATTACTTATATGTGCAGATCTGGGGATTCACTCGTTTGGCTATAGTTACAACCTTCCCGCAACTACCACCCACTACTACTGAAGCACGACAGAAGATTCGTTGATAGCAGCGGAGCGCTACGACAAACAATAATAATAGCCGTCCTCTATCCGGAAAGGCTTCCTTGGGTATCATCATTATAACAAGAGGTGTAAGGGGTTGTGTTTCAAAACTGAGCTTCAAAAACAAGTCGTCGTTACTGGGAGATCAAAGAAAGATTAGGTATTTCAAAAAATAAAACGGAAGAGGCAGTAATCAGGGATGTTTATATCAAGTTTTATCACCAAAATATTGCTTTAAGTTGTCGGACAATTTTTATTTCCTCATAATTGTAAAAGTTGGCAACATTTCTAATTTCTCGATTCGTACTATTCAATTTATTATTGAAATTATCAATGCCTGACTTCCTTGTTCATCGAAAAAAAGAATCTGTGATAGGTACGTTCAGTAAATCGTAGTGGCTGAGTCAGAAACCAACAAAAACATATGCATCATTCAACACTAACTTGATTAGATATGTTGCTTCGTCTTGTATAGATTACTCATGGCCGATTTATCAGTTTTTATCAATTTTGATTCATCGATTTCTATGAGAACAACAAAAAAAAGCAATTTGAATTTTGCTATTAGAAAATAATGTTTTGAATATTCCTATCAGGAAGAGAAAAAGTGTTACAAATAGCGGATGGAGAAAAACCACTGACGTTTAGCCAACTGTAACTCTGCATTTTTGATGTACTTCTACGTTTTACAGAGTACTCGGTAGAGTGAGTATTTGCTAATGCTTGACGGAAGACTATCAAACAAAAAATGGAATATGGATTCTAAACACTACCTTGCGGTACATCTTAAACAGGATACGTCCGACAAAAAACACCATAGTCCCTTATTTTTTTCATTGGTTAAAGTGAATGAAGATGAGCAAATTGGACTTTTTTAGAGACATCTTACTTATTTGTGTTGATGGGGTGTGAGAAAGTGAATCTATAGTAAGAGCTTTTGCTGAACTCTATTCACCAGACTTATTATATTTGTCGGATATTTTAAAGAAATACTAATACGCAAGTCTTTCCACTAATGTTACATGTCACGTTAAAACATACCCAAAATTCTATTTTCTTCAAGGGGCTTGATAGGTACAATAATCTACCAGACGAGATCAAATGTTTAACATCCTTCAAGACAAAGTTAAAATCATATTTACTTCATCAATAAAAAAAACCAGTAGCCACTTCTTCATTTGGTTTAGTTCGTTAAAAAATTTAACTATGACAGGTGTTTTGTTTCAGTATGTTCACAGTATTTTTCGTATTCATCCACTACTTTTAGTAAGTGTTTGTATAAATAGATGTGTGTGTTCAAATAGGTGTAGGGTGGATGTATATGTATAGATGTTGTATATGTATTTGTGTAAATGTGTATACACATATTTTTTGCGACAAGGGCACAAAGGCCTTATGTGTGACAACATTTTTATATTTACCTGAGACCATGAGTATATTTATTATTCTCATTGTAATTATTTATTGTAAATTAGCCAAATGGACTAAATAAAGGATTTATACTAATAAAGCCAGTAGTTGTTTCGATTGTATGAGTCCTAGCGAAAAGTTGGAATTCAAATACAATTTCATTTACTTGTTTCACATTCTGTTGTTCAATAAATATTTCATGAATTTTTTCTATTTTTCGTGACACCTGGATAGAGTATGCGACAAACTACTGGTGCCTTCCAAGATATAGTATGAAAAAATCCAAAAATTCACACAACATTCACATATGTTGACACATATACGAAGTTTTAAGACAGTTCTGAAAAATACCATCAGCCCAACCAAACTCTTTATAATACTTCAATTTTGGAATAATCAAACAAAAGTTAAAAAAAGCTATCTGGAATCTAGTGAACCCTTCCAGAAGAAAAAAAAAAGAATATTGAAAACACTCGCATCACAATAAACGGCGCGCTAATATGATGATTCAGTGCTCAGTAGAGACAAATTTTGCCGAAGATGAATTTTAAGTTTCAATAACTTGTTTTATTTTGCAACCAAAAATCAAAGATGATGTCAAAATTGCGAAAATGTTTGGTAGAGTGTTTTTTTTTTCAGCGCCTCCGCAAACTTTTGGGACTGTCCGACAACTAGAATGTCCCAAAAATCTATATTAAAATATTCCGGGAAAATCAGCTGTGAAGGTCTGAACTTTAAGACGTCACAATTATGCTAATTCGGTGGAATTTCTGATGTATTAAAAAAATTTAAACATCGATCAATCTCTTTTAAATCATTATCTTTATCGTGCTACTAACTTCAAATTAATGAATATCGATAACAATATATTTTTCGTTAAGAAAACAAGAAAACCGTTTGAAACGTCTGTTGTTTTCGATGCAATGTTAATGTATCGATAAGCATTTAGGATAGACATTTAGTACTGATTTTTGCCAGTATTGAAATAACGACAAAATCATCAAAAAATAATAGAAATACTTTACTATCTAGCCAAATTTTAGGACTATTTAAACAACAAATACTAAGCTATTATTCTGGAAAAAATAAATTTTCGACAGGTAGCGAAAATCCAAGTGGAAAATTATTTATAGTCTACATTTTTCACAATTTATTTGTATTCACTATTATTATTATAAAATTTGCCAATTGTAGTGAATTAAAGTGAAATTTGAAGAAAGCACTGAGAATTGCGGAATGTGGAAGGAAATGGATAGTATATAATTATATAATGAGCGTAATTTGATAATTTTAGCAACACAGTTACACATTGAAATACTATATTTAATGGAAAAACTTTAACAACGATCGGCTTCTTAAAATCTATGCGATTTTCATGACGTACTTATTCACTTCACTATCTGATCCATAATCAAATATTAATAAATGAATATAAATAAAACCTATTGGAATCAATAATTTATATAATTAGCTCCTTCAAAATATTCCAGTCAGATTCGAACCAATACCACGTGCATGTTTGTTTGAAACTCCAAACGATGACTGATATATGTGAGCGAGACATTAACAATAACTACCAGAATTTTCAATGAAGAAACCGTCGGCTCAACATCCCATACCTCACATACCTGCATTAAGTCCCATAAAATATTCGGTTTTTGTTTTAGATGGCCTAATTTCATAATAAAATACTATTTTGTGTTCATGATCACAGCTTGAAGATAAAACTATTTCATTAGTGCAGCTATTACAAAAACGTTTTCTGTTCCCTAGAATCAAGGGAATCATATATAGATGCTCATCGAGAATATCAATTTTACTATAACAGAGAATATTTTGTTGAGTATTTTCTTTCTCTCGACTTGTTTGTTGAAAATCCAATATTGAAACTTGTTTGCTGAAATTTCGAAAAAACCAAATAAATATTGGGTGACTTTCATTTATTCATGTGGGAAGTTCAGGAAATAGAAACTCCTGAGGATGCCAACTTTGTTCGCGAAACACTCGTCGAGTGATATTGACGTTTTTTTGGTGTTTTGGATAGTTTCTATTTCTTCCAAAGGTTCCAAATTTTTATTCATTGGATCATCTAGGAAGGTTTGTACATCGATTTTTTCGTGATCGATACCCTAGAATGTTCATCAAATGTGTTAACTATTACTTTTTGTCTGCAGAAATTCACCTTGGTGTTATTTTTTGCATTTCTTGTACTACTGACATTACTGACGAATTACGTGATGGGTAGAAATGGTCTGAGTTTATGCACTCTTCTGGTCCTGTGCAGCTTGTATTAATGGACCGCAGTGGTCATGATGGTAGAGCGCTAGTCTAGCAATCAGAGGGACGTGGGTTCGATTCCCAGGATGGTCACTGGTCTTGTGCTAGGAATCGCACGTTAAAAGGTAAGACTTCGTTAATCCTCGGCTCGCACAAGTTTCGACTTCTGAGGGCTGTCGTTTGTAGGGGGATGACAGCTGGTTA
Source organism: Chrysolina americana (assembly GCA_958502065.1). Classification (NCBI taxonomy): domain Eukaryota; kingdom Metazoa; phylum Arthropoda; class Insecta; order Coleoptera; family Chrysomelidae; genus Chrysolina; species Chrysolina americana. The sequence continues at coordinate 9,561,711 of OY293419.1, read as the reverse complement.
ACGGAAAAAACAATTTTTTTTTAAATTTGTGTTTTCTCGAAATCCGCCTAGCGTTAGTTCTTGGTAGGCCTATTGATATTTTCAAATTTCGCGTTAACGTTTTGGGATTATTTTCAACAGCTCCTAAAAACACTATTTCTTCCAACTCCTTATACCTATTTGATTCATATGATTTCGGACTTTTCTTTTTAAATTGACCACCATCAATTAGACTTGTCTAAGGAGCGATTTGCAACATTTTGACGAAATGTGTTTATGCTCCGACGACTATTTCACAAAACATTAGAATTTTAATGAAATAGTTGCAGAGTACACCCGCTGCATGACTTTTTTACAACAAAATGCTATTCGCAATATCTTGTCGACGTAATTGAGAATACATATCCAAGTATTATAATTCCTTGTATTTTCATCAGGCCAAAATATTATTTCACCCATTTTTGTCGCAATAAATAAATAAAACTCAATGGAACAATTATTTATATTTGGTACAAGTGAATTAGAAATTGATTGGTACGCCACAGCTTGAAGCGTTCGGGTGATTTCGGAAATATTAGCCGCTATCTTTGGCCGCTGTCTACACACCGGTTTGTGCTACAAATTGCATGCTGCTTCTGCATTTTACCCGGTTTGTATGAAACAGACTATCAATTTTTATTATTCTCATACTTCATTTCGAATATGTTCGAAAATTGAACAGAAACCACGGATTAAAGATTTACTGCCGAAATCAAAATTTGACAGCTACCAGTAAACATTTGCATTCTGTTTTATCACCGCGTCGTCCAAAGCCTACTTGTTAAAAGTGGGCGTTTTAAAGTCTACATGAAAAAACCTAAAAGCTCTATATTTCAAAGATGACTCTAGCAAAATATCAAGTGTCCTATATTTTTGGAATGGTGATTTTAAGTTCTATTGAAATATGAAGGAATATACAGGGTGTCTCGTTTAATTTTTTTTTTTCTATGATAACTATGGATATCTTATTTGAAAAAATAAATTACGCCCTTGAAATGTTTTCATAGAAACAAGAAATTTTCGAAAAACATGCTGTAACTCAGAAACGATGATAAATATCGATATGCGATTTTCACCATTAATTTTGTCATAAAATTTGACCCTCAGACGCAGCCATCAGTTTTCACTTATATAGTTTGAAAACAGGACTTTTCCTTAAGAAGTGTCTAATTTGGTACACTCTGTACAACAAGAGACCGCCGTAATTTTCAATTTTCCAAATGTTCAAGATGGAAAATCACTTAATAATCTTGCCATTTATTTCAACAATAATTATGTATTCAAGGCATTATCTGGCCAAATACACTATTCGCATTTTGGCTCAGTACAGATTTCATTGAAATTATTCAGTTTTTTCACATTCTTGTATGATCAAAAATATCCCTAAGAAGGCAAGCCAAGCTATGGCCCAGTAAAATGACTTACAATCTAGTTTTTTGATTGATCGTAAAACTGTGTACATGACATCGGTCATTCCTTTCACGTTGCAAAAGTGATCTTCATCGTTTGCATTGTCCGCGTCGACACTAAAACTTGTGCTCGGTCAACTGCAAGATATGTAGGTGGAAAATGCGAACCAACGGGTTCTAGCAGTCACCTCCCATGGCGAACGCACCTCGGGAACGATTCGCTAAGAGTTCATTTCATTGCTTCAACCATCGCTTTTACCGGGTGACCATCATATCATATGGTTATTCCTCTAATATTATTGATTCACAGGGGACAACAGTAATTTGAATCTCCTCGACAAAATTTGTTCAGTAGTTTGTTTTGAGTCAATGCTGAATTCATAAATACTCCTCAGTTTCTCAGTCTTCAGCTCGAGCTTTCGATAATTCAATTTGTGATTTTGAATCAGTAACATCTTGACTACCTGAGTATTAGATTTTAGTCCTCGGGGTCGAGCTCAGGGTTTTAGCTTTCTCACGTCTTTTAGTAGGCTGACTTTTCCTCAAGGAGGCGCCTCCGTCAAATAAAACTACTGCATTCAAAACGAATCAGCCGCAAAGTTAAATTTTCCGAGGGGAAAACATCAAGCTAAAATGTGTAAAGGACTCAACATATTTAAACGACTCGAGACTCAAGATTGGGATTGAAAAGACTCAAAATGAAATCCAGGTGACTCAAAGACTCTATGAAGCCTAAGACGGAAAGACTTAGCCGATTACTGAAAGACTGTAGAGAAGATTTAAGGACTGAAAATTTTGAGTTGTACAAGATTTGAAGTAGATGTTCCCCGTTCGAAAATTTCCTAAGCCTTTGTACGAGTCGGTAGTTCAATATTTCCTCCTAAAGGTTTGAATTGTCTTTTGATTCATCGAGCCAGAGTATAAGTATCCCAAAAAAGAAGAAGGCTCATTGTGTTCAATAACTAATTCCTCATCGAGTGATGTTATATTGATTACTTTAGAAACGCCTGAATATCATTACCAAAAGAACCGTCACTTTGCCGCGAAAAACGCTCATGTCTACTAGCATTGTGCTGGTAATGTCATAATATGTTAAGACAGAGATGGACAGAGGGCGCAAGTTCTAATCTGATTGAATTCCGACTTCAAAGTCGGAAATTGGTTAGAAATATTTAAAAATTTTGTTAAATTCCGACTTCAAATTCGAAATTAAATTTTTTTCCAACTTTACCTCAGAATATTATTATTCTCCGACTTTAAACTCGGAAATATATTATTTTTCGACTTTAGACTCGGAATTTAATTAAATGCCGATTTCAAAGTCAAAAATTTGTGGGAAATATTTAAAAAAAAATTAAGTGGCCCTTCTAAGCCTTCGTAGTTTCCAAATCATACCAAAGAAATAAAATTCTATGAGGAACTGACAACAGTTCAGAAGATTGACCCTTTGCCAACTCCATATGAACTTCCAAGTGGAGAATGGCTAAAGATAAATCAAGTCTTCGAAAACCAATCGATTTAAAATGGTGAAATTAGTATACCCTGTGAGTTTCAAGTCGATTGGAAAAAAATACTCGAAAAAGTCCCAAAAAAAAAATAAAAAATACAAAATCATCAGATTTACTTGGAATTTCACGTTGATTCCGAAATTATATGATTTATTCATGCTCAGGCCAAAGTTTGGCATATTAAAGGACTACTTACAACGGCAATAATGGAATGAATAAGGCTGGAGAAAAAATATGGAGGGAAATGACCCCTTTTAACTCCAGATGAACTCTTCAACTCGAGAACGGTTGAAGATAGAGCAATTCTGCGAACGCCAATCGATTCGGAATGGTCAGATTAGTATAATCTGTGAATTTCCAGTTAATCGAAATAAAACAAAATCATTCAAAAAGTTGAAAGATGCCAAAGGGGTAGACCCCTAAAAATCATGAAATATACAAATTTGGCAAATTCACTTACAATCCGCACTATATACACAAAATTTCATGCAGATTTTGAAAATATATGATTTTTTTATGCTCAGATCTAAAGTTTGGCTTATAAAAGGACTACAACGTCAAAAATGTTACGAATAGGACTGGAAATAAAATATGAGTGGAAATTACTCCTTTCCATTCCAGATGAACTTTCAACTCGGGAACGGTTGAAGATAGAACAATTCTGCGAACGCCAATCGATTCGGAATGATCAGATTAGCATAATCTGTGAATATCGAGTTAATCGAAATAAATCAAAATTATTCGAAAAGTCGAAAGATGCCAAAGGGGTAGACCCCTAAAAATCATGAAATATACAAATTTGCCAAATTCACTTACAATCCGCACTATACAGTGTGCCCAAGATAAGAATGAACAGCATGGGGATATCGGAAACGGTAAGTGATACGGGGTCGATTAAATTAGAGAAAAGTAGCGCATTTATGTGCCTAATAATATGCCATTTAGAAAGTTTTAATATTCCGAGTAGTTTCGGAGATATCCGAGAAAAACCGAAATTTGAGAATTTCGTTTTTATTTTCTCCTAGCTTTATTTTCAAAGGAAATGTAAAACAAATAGCACTTTGCCATGGCCACTTTTTGAGGACTACACGATAACGTAAGCAGAATTTTTCTGCGACGTTTCGTCTTTTAGAAAACATCATCAACTTTGTATTTTTATATGGGCCGAAACTAAAGTATACCCTGTATACGACTCCATATTTCATTGTGAATACAGCAACGTATCAAACAATATGATTTCGGAACAATTTCTCGCGCAAAATGTAATTTAGTGATTACTTAATATGTTTTTCTTCAATTTTAGATAGTAGGCGCTGGAAAAAATGACACATATTGTTCCGTTGTCATAATAATACTGTAGTTTGGTAGAATTTTTGACACATTTTCGTTCCTACTTTTACATCTCGCTACCTACCTAATTTGTGTTAAAAATGGAAAACGGCAGCTTTTCGAATACTGAAAAATTTGATATGTTGTCATGTTACATTGTGTGCCAAAGAAATTGTGTTGATGCTGAACGTGCGTACTCTAATAAGTATCCAGAGAGGCGACAACCTGGTAAATCAATATTTAGACGGTTAGTTTTTAATTTAAAAGAATACGGATCATTTAAAAAACCTGTGGTTTCCCGACAAAAGCAATCTAATGAAGAAAGTCAGCGTGATGTGTTACAGGCCGTTGTTGAAAATCCTGAGATATCTACTCGCACCATTGAAGATAATACCGGAGTTGCCAAATCCACCGCTCACTTCATTTTAAAAAAAAATAAATATCATCCTTATAAATTTAGGATTTGTCATGGACTCAGGCCAGGTGATGATGCAAGGCGAAGAACCTTTTGTGAATGGTACACTAGAAAATGCCAAGACGATGAAAATTTCCCTTTCAAAATAATTTGGTCTGATGAAAGTATGATCACCAACAATGGCATTTTTAACAGGCGGAATGTTCATTATTGGTCACAACAAAATCCGCGGGTACACAAAGTGTCCAGACACCAACATCGTTTCGGTTTTAACATGTGGGTTGGGATTCTCGGTACGAATGTAATTGGGCCTTTTATCTACCGAAACAATTTAACAAAAGAGCGGTACATAAATTTGTTAGTAAATGATTTGGAAGATGCTCTAGATAATTTGCCTTTAGCGGTTACTCACAGCTGCTGGTTTCAACAAGATGGTGCTCCAGCACATAACGCTATAATTGTTCGTGATTATTTGAACCGTCGCTTCCCAGGACAGTGGATAGGTACTCATAGTGATACACCCTGGCCTGCAAGGGCCCCCGACCTAACCCCACTAGACTTTTTCCTTTGGGGACATATCAAGAATCAAGTGTACTCTAATCATAATTTTCAAAATGAAGAAGATTTGCTAAGATTGGTAACTGCTTCCTTTAACAATATTTGTCCGAATATGTTAACTCAAGTTTTAAATTCGTCTGTGAGACGAGCGTACTTGTGCTTAGAAAATAACGGCGGGTTATTTGAACACTTGTTATAAGTTTCTGTTTGTTTCCTGTAATACATATCAGCTCCTTGTTATTACATTACAATTACATTTATAAAGTAAACTTTTGATTTGGCGACTCATCTTTGTATTCAACAACGCAAAAATTCTGGAAAGTGGTAAGTTTAAATTTAGTATAAATAGGACTAATCAATTTATTTCATGTACCAAAATATGTCATTTTTTCCAGCGCCTACTATCTAAAATTGAAGAAAAACATATTAAGTAATCACTAAATTACATTTTGCGCGAGAAATTGTTCCGAAATCATATTGTTTGATACGTTGCTGTATTCACAATGAAATATGGAGTCGTATACAGGGTATACTTTAGTTTCGGCCCATATAAAAATACAAAGTTGATGATGTTTTCTAAAAGACGAAACGTCGCAGAAAAATTCTGCTTACGTTATCGTGTAGTCCTCAAAAAGTGGCCATGGCAAAGTGCTATTTGTTTTACATTTCCTTTGAAAATAAAGCTAGGAGAAAATAAAAACGAAATTCTCAAATTTCGGTTTTTCTCGGATATCTCCGAAACTACTCGGAATATTAAAACTTTCTAAATGGCATATTATTAGGCACATAAATGCGCTACTTTTCTCTAATTTAATCGACCCCGTATCACTTACCGTTTCCGATATCCCCATGCTGTTCATTCTTATCTTGGGCACACTGTATACGCAAAATTTCATGCAGATTTTGAAAATATATGATTTTTTTTATGCTCAGATCTAAAGTATGGCTTATAAAAGGACTACAACGTCAAAAATGTTACGAATAGGACTGGAAATAAAATATGAGTGGAAATTACTCCTTTCCATTCCAGATGAACTATCAACTCGGGAACGGTTGAAGATAGAACAATTCTGCGAACGCCAATCGATTCGGAATGATCAGATTAGCATAATCTGTGAATATCGAGTCAATCGAAATAAATCAAAATTATTCGAAAAGTCGAAAGATGACAAAGGGGTAGACCCCTAAAAATCTGAAATATACAAATTTGGCATATTCACTTACAATCCGCACTATATACGCACAATTTCTAGCAGATTTTGAAAATATATGATTTTTTTTATGCTCAGATCTAAAGTTTGGCTTATAAAAGGACTACAATGTCAAAAATGTTACGAATAGGACTGGAAATAAAATATGAGTGGAAATTACTCCTTTCCATTCCAGATGAACTTTCAACTCGGGAACGGTTGAAGATAGAACAATTCTGCGAACGCCAATCGATTCGGAATGATCAGATTAGCATAATCTGTGAATATCGAGTTAATCGAAATAAATCAAAATTATTCGAAAAGTCGAAAGATGCCAAAGGGGTAGACCCCTAAAAATCATGAAATATACAAATTTGGCAAATTCACTTACAATCCGCACTATATACGCAAAATTTCATGCAGATTTTGAAAATATATGATTTTTTTTATGCTCAGATCTAAAGTTTGGCTTATAAAAGGACTACAACGTCAAAAATGTTACGAATAGGACTGGAAATAAAATATGAGTGGAAATTACTCCTTTCCATTCCAGATGAACTATCAACTCGGGAACGGTTGAAGATAGAACAATTCTGCGAACGCCAATCGATTCGGAATGATCAGATTAGCATAATCTGTGAATATCGAGTCAATCGAAATAAATCAAAATTATTCGAAAAGTCGAAAGATGTCAAAGGGGTAGACCCCTAAAAATCTGAAATATACAAATTTGGCATATTCACTTACAATCCGCACTATATACGCAAAATATCATGCAGATTTTGAAAATATATGATTTTTTTTATGCTCAGATCTAAAGTTTGGCTTATAAAAGGACTACAATGTCAAAAATGTTACGAATAGGACTGGAAATAAAATATGAGTGGAAATTACTCCTTTCCATTCCAGATGAACTATCAACTCGGGAACGGTTGAAGATAGAACAATTCTGCGAACGCCAATCGATTCGGAATGATCAGATTAGCATAATCTGTGAATATCGAGTCAATCGAAATAAATCAAAATTATTCGAAAAGTCGAAAGATGTCAAAGGGGTAGACCCCTAAAAATCTGAAATATACAAATTTGGCATATTCACTTACAATCCGCACTATATACGCAAAATTTCATGCAGATTTTGAAAATATATGATTTTTTTTATGCTCAGATCTAAAGTTTGGCTTATAAAAGGACTACAATGTCAAAAATGTTACGAATAGGACTGGAAATAAAATATGAGTGGAAATTACTCCTTTCCATTCCAGATGAACTTTCAACTCGGGAACGGTTGAAGATAGAACAATTCTGCGAACGCCAATCGATTCGGAATGATCAGATTAGCATAATCTGTGAATATCGAGTTAATCGAAATAAATCAAAATTATTCGAAAAGTCGAAAGATGCCAAAGGGGTAGACCCCTAAAAATCATGAAATATACAAATTTGGCATATTCACTTACAATCCGCACTATATAGGCAAAATTTCATGCAGATTTTGAAAATATATGATTTTTTTATGCTCAGATCTAAAGTTTGGCTTATAAAAGGACTACAATGTCAAAAATGTTACGAATAGGACTGGAAATAAAATATGAGTGGAAATTACTCCTTTCCATTCCAGATGAACTTTCAACTCGGGAACGGTTGAAGATAGAACAATTCTGCGAACGCCAATCGATTCGGAATGATCAGATTAGCATAATCTGTGAATATCGAGTTAATCGAAATAAATCAAAATTATTCGAAAAGTCGAAAGATGCCAAAGGGGTAGACCCCTAAAAATCATGAAATATACAAATTTGGCATATTCACTTACAATCCGCACTATATAGGCAAAATTTCATGCAGATTTTGAAAATATATGATTTTTTTATGCTCAGATCTAAAGTTTGGCTTATAAAAATGTTACGAATAGGACTGGATATGAAATATGAGGGGAAATTACTCCTCTCCATTCCAGATGAACTTTCAACTCGGGAACGGTTGAAGATAGAACAATTCTGCGAACGCCAATCGATTCAAAATGATCAAATTAGTATAGTCTGGGAGTTACGAATCAATCAATGTTGAATAAAATTATTCGAAAAATCTAAAAAAGTCCACAGGGGTAGACCCCTAAAAATCATGAAATATACAGATTTGGCATATTCACTTACAATCCGCACTATATAAGCAAAATTTCATGCAGATTTTGAAAATATATGATTTTTTTTTATGCTCAGATCTAAAGTTTGGCTTATAAAAGGACTACAACGTCAAAAATGTTACGAATAGGACTGGAAATAAAATATGAGTGGAAATTACTCCTTTCCATTCCAGATGAACTTTCAACTCGGGAACGGTTGAAGATAGAACAATTCTGCGAACGCCAATCGATTCGGAATGATTAGATTAGCATAATCTGTGAATATCGAGTTAATCGAAATAAATCAAAATTATTCGAAAAGTCGAAAGATGCCAAAGGGGTAGACCCCTAAAAATCATGAAATATACAAATTTGGCATATTCACTTACAATCCGCACTATATACGCAAAATTTCATGCAGATTTTGAAAATATGATTTTTTTATGCTCAGATCTAAAGTTTGGCTAATAAAAGGACTACAACGTCAAAAATGTTACGAATAGGACTGGATATGAAATATGAGGGGAAATTACTCCTTTCCATTCCAGATGAACTTTCAACTCGGGAACGGTTGAAGATAGAACAATTCTGCGAACGCCAATCGATTCGGAATGATCAGATTAGCATAATCTGTGAATATCGAGTTAATCGAAATAAATCAAAATTATTCGAAAAGTCGAAAGATGCCAAAGGGGTAGACCCCTAAAAATCATGAAATATACAAATTTGCCAAATTCACTTACAATCCGCACTATATACGCAAAATTTCATGCAGATTTTGAAAATATATGATTTTTTTATGCTCAGATCTAAAGTTTGGCTTATAAAAATGTTACGAATAGGACTGGATATGAAATATGAGGGGAAATTACTCCTCTCCATTCCAGATGAACTTTCAACTCGGGAACGGTTGAAGATAGAACAATTCTTCGAACGCCAATCGATTCAAAATGATCAAATTAGTATAGTCTGGGAATTACGAATCAATCAATGTTGAATAAAATTATTCGAAAAATCTAAAAAAGTCCACAGGGGTAGACCCCTAAAAATCATGAAATATACAAATTTGGCATATTCACTTACAATCCGCACTATATAAGCAAAATTTCATGCAGATTTTGAAAATATATGATTTTTTTTATGCTCAGATCTAAAGTTTGGCTTATAAAAGGACTACAACGTCAAAAATGTTACGAATAGGACGGGAAATAAAATATGAGTGGAAATTACTCCTTTCCATTCCAGATAAACTTTCAACTCGGGAACGGTTGAAGATAGAACAATTCTGCGAACGCCAATCGATTCGGAATGATCAGATTATCATAATCTGTGAATATCGAGTTAATCGAAATAAATCAAAATTATTCGAAAAGTCGAAAGATGCCAAAGGGGTAGACCCCTAAAAATCATGAAATATACAAATTTGGCATATTCACTTACAATCCGCACTATATACGCAAAATTTCATGCAGATTTTGAAAATATATGATTTTTTTTATGCTCAGATCTGAAGTTGGCTTATAAAAGGACTACAACGTCAAAAATATTACGAATAAGACTGGAAATAAAATATGAGGGGAAATTACTCCTTCCCTTTCCAGATGAACTCTTCAACTCGGGAACGGTTGAAGATAGAGCAATTCTGCGAACGCCAATCGATTCAGAATGAAAAAAATCATGAAAAAGACAATTTCGGCAGATTCACTTAAAATCCGCATTAGTATATACGCAAAATTTCGTGCGGATTACGAAAATATATGATATTTTTATGCTTAGATCAAAAATTTGGCATATGAGAAGAATACAATGTCAATAATTTCACGAATAGAAGTAGAAAAAATATGGAGGGGAATGAGGGGAATGAAAAATTTAAAAATTATTTTGTCCGTTAATCGACTGTCATCCCCCTACGAACGACAGCCCACAGAAGTCGAAACTTGTACGAACTAAGAATTAACGAGGTCTTACCTTTTAACGTGCGATTCCTAGCAATGAACTCAATGAAGTCATTACGTGCTTCATTGATGCATGTAAGTATGTTACAAATTTCAATAAAACATGTAAAATGAAAAAATTATTTGGGAACCCGTTTCTCATTACATGAAATATTAAAAGAAAAAATGTATTTTTATTTATTCTGCAGTGAACTCAGGAAAAAAAAATATCAGCAAAAGTTTAGAAGAAAGCTGATATATTCATTTGAAAATAAAGGCAGATTATCAGCAAATATATTCGCTGGTCACCTACAGTAAATGATAATAATAATATCCGTCCTCTAACCGCACAGGCTATGCCATTGGGGAATGTTTTCTTGAAATCGGACAGAAAATAGGAGCGCTATAGGTTGGGGCATTTTTCTTCAGCCACTCTTTAGCCCTCCAATAAACAAAAAGTTATTGAACGATTTGTAGTGAAAGCCCAATTGGGCGGCCCCATTCGTGAATTTCCCGGTAGGCCCCCTTACCAACAATCCGACGCTGTGGATTACCGATGAAAAATAAAAGAAGAAGAATAATTTTATAAAATGGTCTCGGGACTTTTATATCAAAAAACATCAGGAATTGAAACAAATGTCCTCAAATTGATGACAATATGAGATACCCATGATGGTTATGCAAATTTGCATAAAAAATCAATCGTCAATATTTCATATTCCGCGGTAATTACATACACCCTTCACCTCATATTCCGACATAACATATTTTCCTGTACAGTTGCTTTCAACGACCTCATCAAATAAATACAAAAATAATAATAGTAATAAGAAAATCCATGCCTGGAAAGTCCCATCCGGCCCGACGTCCCTCACATGCACCATATGCCTCGGCGACGACGTCTGCTTCAAGGTTACGTGCTCCAGCTGCGTATGCCCTACGTGCCGGCACCGCTCCTCCTCCAGCCTCCGCTCCAGGTCCTGCACGTCGACGCCGCCGGCGCCGGCACCATCTCCTACGGCTCCCGTTCCGGTGCCCGTCCACACCTTCTCGAAGAAGCTCACCCTGTCCCTGAGCTTCTTGCTGGCGGGGCTCTGGGGGCTGTCGGGAGGCCTCTTGGGGTCCTCCCCGGGGTCTCTTTGGGGCGCACTCATACTATCGTTGAACTGTTCTGAACACTTTTTCGGTCATTTTTCGCGCGATGATCAGGTCGGGCAGTGGCGCTAGTTCGCGATTCCGCTCGATACTGAGTCTCGACGGAGTGGTCGTGGGTTGGGTGCGATGTCGTCGAGGACATGGAGGGATCATATCGACTCGCGACGGTTCGAATTTCGTGCCGCCATCATCGCAAGACCGATGCGCTTTTGGACCTGTTATGCAATACGCCGAAAAAGGACGAGTTTTTTTATTTTTTGCCGGTGGTCGCATTGTTTCGGTTTGGGATTGTTAAACGGGTCGTTTTTTTTCCGGTACCATCGATGGGGAACCGTTAACTAGAGAGTGATTCTTGAAATGATCTTAGCCAAAAACTTTTGAACAGAGTAATTCAGGTGACCACGGAAATGATAATAATAATAGCCGTCCTCTACCCGCACAGGCTATGCCTTTGGATACACTCTATGAGTGTTTATGAAGGAGTATTATTATTATTATATTATTGACTACGAATCTACGTTCACGCTTGTTCACTTACTGCCAAATTTTCAAAAGTGTTTCACGTTTTTTTTTGGTGACCTTTAAAAAGTATACAAGTTTGAAATTTATTCAATTGTCTACGATTTTTAACGTTTGTTTGGATTATTATTTTCTCAGTCATTCATTGATTCGTTTGTTTCCTCAAATTAACATTCATTTATTTGATTTAATTTCAATACTGAAAAGAAATGTCTTCGTATCTGCTATCAGCATTTGCTGAATTAGAAACAAATATAAATCAGGAAATGATATTTCTGAAAGCAAGCATTCATTTATAAAACTATTTGAATAAAATGTTTTTGTTTATTATACCACGTTCTTTAAATAGAAAAAGAATAAAATAATTTCTATAGGCCCAAACATATAAGCCCATAAAGATCCCTAACCATATGCGAATTGTCTGGATAGCTATGAAGCTCCTTGTGAAATTCAAAACGAATAAATCAAACGTAAAAAAAATTAGAAAAAAATATTTGAATGTTCTAAAAGGAAGAAAATAAATTTTGAAGTAAATGAATGAAACTCATCGTTTTGTTACATTATGAAGTTTTATATTATATGAAAGCTTGTTTTATTTAAAAAAGGGGTGAGTCGCGGAACCCTCCCAACGATATTTGAAATCAAATTATTTAAAATCAAATTATTCAATATTATAGAGAGGTTTCCTTTTTAGCAAAAAAATTATGTGACGGTCCAATATTTTTCACAATTTTTACGAATTTTTCTGATTTTATTTTTGCGAGTTTCAGCAAATTTTTTCAAGAAGGGGTCCGAGTTCCTTTTCCGACAGTTTTTTCCGTAATCTCTCACGTCCAAACCAGTCGACTTTTTTTTTAAACTCCTACCAGTTCTCTATCTGGCTTTCAGGAGAGCATGAGTGTAGAAGTTTATGAAATTGAATTATTCGAGGGTCCCATGTCATTTACCATTTTTACGGATTTTTTCGATTTAATTTTTGTGAGTTTTTACTAAGTTCCTAGAGGGGTTCCGTCGATTTTTTCGAATTCCTACGCGTTCCTGCAAATTTCTGCAGATTTTTTTGAGGAGGTGTTCCGAGTCCCTTGTCCGAAAATGTTTTTTGTCGTAATTTTTCACGCCTGGGCACGTGTATCTTTTTTTCCACTTCATACGCGTTCTCTATCTCGCTTTGAGCAGTGCAAGGGGGTGAAAGTTTTTGAAATTAAATTATTCGAAAGTTCCATGTTTTTTGCAAAATATTTCAAGAAAAAGGGGTCCCAGTCTCTTGTTCGACGGTTCTTTCGCCGTGAGTTTTCACGTCCAAACCCGTAAAAAAGTTTTTGGAATTCTACATGTTCTCTACCTCGATTTCAGGAGAGCAAGGGGGTAAAAGTTTTTGAAGTAAAATTATTCGAGAATTCAATTTTTTTCACTATTTTTACGGATACAGGGGAGAACAAACAATAGGAATTTTAATATCGAGTAAACTGTCCTTATTTTTGCCATTATCCGAACGAAAAGGTTACTTAGAATAGTTGTTTAGAATTGAAAAGTTTATAAAGAATATACGAAGCTGCTTATCAGCAACATTGATTGAATAATGTGTCATGTTAGATAGACAATGTTGAGGTAGAACAGACATTGATATAATTTGAGATAAGAAAAATTTATCTGAAAATAATTATACCTTGTATTGACAGCCACATGTTAGGTGGATATCTATATTGGATGCATCGATAAAAAAATCGTTTGCTAATGAGCGGTAAACCACATCTGCCTTGATGAAATAGAAGATCAATAATGGAATGTAACAAAATCTAAGTGAAATGAATACGGAGTACCCTTCTCTCCAAGCGTTTCAACCAAGTGGAAAAATGAAGACAAATATTTGTCAGAAAACAACTACTTCGCTGGTTAACACCACAACGGACATTAAACTACATCTGACAAATATTTGTGCAACGTCCTTCCAAGAAGACCCAATTGCAAGTGCTCGTCTCGTAGTTAATTACAGATGTAGTTCAATTGGGGCATTAGCCAGGGAAGTAGTTGTTTTCTGACAGATGTTTGCCTTTTATTTTCCACTTGGTGGAAACGCTTGGAGAGAAGGGTACTCCGTATACATGTCACTTTGTTGATACCTCTCCGGCACAAAAATTTCGAACTTGTTCGAAATATTACAAAATCTAAGTGAATGAAAGTATTCGAAATGTGTCGTGTAGAGGTGCTTCCTGAAATCCCAAATAGGGAATTAGGAAAGTCAATGAAGCTTGGCGTAAGGATATAATATAAAATTTAATTGAAATGGAGAGAGATAATTTCACAAACGAAGAATGGTTTGACATGACATGTAACAGGATATTACATTTTATGCCACAAAAACTGTGTAAAAGCGGAACACATCCATATTTAGGCATTGAGTATAATTAAAAAAATTAGGAATCATTTAAAAAACCTGTGCTATCCTGTCAAAAATCATCTGCTGAAAGTACAACTAGAGAAATTGAAGAGCAGACTAGGGAGCTAAATCAGCAACTCAATTTATTTTAAGAAAAAACGAATTCAAGCCTAATGAATTTCAAACTTGTCAAGGCTTAAGACCAGGTGATGACGAACGGCGTAGACATTTCTGCGGATGGTAATATTCTCATTATCAGAGGAATAGCTCAACCAAGTCACTTCTGTGAATATGCATACTATTGAATTTGATGAACTCCAATTGTATGTTTTTATTCGTGGCGAATACTGTATGTACTGTATGTAGAGGATCAAGTCTCTCGGTTTAGGTAAATTATTGTTTAATATTCCTAAACATTCGTCAACGGCTAATGATTTCAATTAAACCCTTGTTAAAGAGCTATTGAATAATATGTAGTATGAATGACATTGTCAAATGACTGAAAAAAGAAAAAGTTACTTTCCTTTCTTTCATAGAAACATTCCACAAATATCTGTTAGATAGAAGGCATTAGTTAGATATTTTGTATAAGAAAAGCCATTACCACTATGTTCTTCTACAGGATATGAACTTATCGATGGCGCCCTTTAATGGTAGGTAATTAAAAACCTCGATTCTGGCAAACAGATTTCATATCGCCTACCTTGAAAATGTAAAGTATGATACAATGGTACTTTCTTCCTGTCCAATAAATCTTCTTACCCTTACGGCCGATAAATGGTACATTACAATAGTTTTAGATTGTATGTGTTGTCTAGCAACCATGATTTGATTTTAGAAATAATCACTTTTGAACTTCGATGCATGACAAATGATATTTACAAGAATGAGAAATGAAATATTTACGTAATAGGTATTCACGGTTTAGGTGCAACTGCATGTAAAATAAATTTTTCTACTGACTTTAGAAAATGAAAAATATTACATAATCATAGCATATCAGCTAAAACTAGTAATTTTTATTTTATTCACAACTTATACAATACAATACAAAATTGTATCTATTGATACCAATCAATACAGTTTTACTTGTAGAATATATTTTTTTCTACTAACTGTAGTCAATGAGAAATAACTACCTATAGCAAAACGCCTTCATAAAATTTTTTGTTTGACTAGAATTAGTAATTTTTATTTTATTCCTATAAATAATTATTATTGATATCTATTCATTACTGTTCAGGCACTTCCTCCTGAAAAATATATCTTTCTCAACTTTAGTAATTGATAAATATTGAATAACTGCAGAATAAGCTCATAATTAGGTTTTATAAATATTTTGTTCAACTAAAATTGGTGCCTTTAATTTTATTTCTATAGGTATTCAATTGATACCTATTAGATACTGTTTAGGTCAAATAACTGGAAAAATTGATAAAATTGATTTTTCCGTTAACCAGCGTTAATATTGAATAACTGCAGAATAAGCTCTCAACTAATATTTTTAAATATTTTGATTATCTAAAGTTTGTAATTTTTATTTTACTCCTATAGTTAGTTATTATTGATAACTATTCGATACTGTTTAGGTACATTTAATGGGGGCTAGATGATTTTTACGAAATGAAAATAGCAAGGGACCTAAAACTGACCCCTGTGGTATGCCCTTAAAAACTTTGGCACTGTTAGGAGCATTCTCATATGAACAATTCAACTCCTCTCTGACAAGTAGGAGCGGAATCACCTCAATAGAGAATTTTTAGAGCCTTAAATGTTTAGTATTTGCAGCAGTAATTCGGACACAAGCAAGAGAAAATGTCTTCGAGAAATCGCAGAATACTGCTTCCACGGTTTGCCTCATTTGTTCTTTCACAGTTTTGAAATCCAAATTGCGTATGGTTGAATAAATCATTTCTGGCAAGATGTGTAATAATCTTTCTTTGACTGGTTTTTCTACTACCTTGAATAATGTTGAAAATAACGAAACTGGGCTAAAATTTGAAGGAACATCTGTATCACGAATGAACTGACGAATAAGTTGTTTCGTTAAAAAAACTCGTTCCAAGTGGTGAAATTTTATAAAAATCGCGCGATTTTTTTGAAAATTACAAGGGTTTTCGAATTTAGCTACGTTATCTCGCTACTTTTAATTCGTATACAATTGCTTATCAGTATCTGGTTGACCTTTCTAATTACAGGATCTTAGTCATATCTGTTTTCTGCCTTTTTTGTATCAACTTTCAACTAAATGAGCCATGATCAAACAAATTATGTAACGATGACCTATGCTCCTCCTGTCTTTCCGAAATCGAGTCATAAAGAATAATTATACCAAATGAATCAAAACGATGATTCAAATTGAGGCCATATTATGCAAGGCAATTTTTCTCGGCAGTTTAGATAAATATCAGTATTTTGTAAATTTCTGGGATTATAAACCTTTCACAGATTTTCAAAATACAAAATCAAGGATGTGGACTCAAAACCATGCCCTGCTAAATCCTGCCTTTTCTGAAAAATAGAGATTTGTCACACCCAAAAGATCACAGATCGATAATATGTCTGATTAAGTGCTATAATATGTTTGCTTGCATCCGATATATGCGAATACTTTCCAAAACTGGGCATAGAGGGCTAAAGAAGAGTCCCGCTGGCAATTTGAAGTGAATCTGATAATTTTGTTTTTTTTTATGATTTTTAGGGGTCCGCTGACTTGAAATTCACAAAATGTCCTAATTCTATCATTCTGAATCGATTGGCGTTCGCAGAACTGATCTATCTCCATCCGTTTTCGAGTTGAAAAGTTAATCAAGAGTTGAAAGCGTTCATTTCTCTCCAAAATTTAGTTTTCTTAATTTTTCTATTGATTTTTGTCAGAATTCAACTTTTTCATATGCTCACATGAGTATGTGCATATAAAATTTCAAGTAAATCTGATGATTTTCTGTTTCTCACGATTTTCATGGGTCTATCCCTTGAGGCTTTTTCCGAGTCATTTGTCTTCAAAATTTTGTTTTCATATTTTTTCTATTATTTTTTTTTAATTCAACTTTTCTCATATGCACCCCTTAGAACTTCTTTAAAGTAATTTTTTGTTTTCGTCGATCGACTTGAAACTCACAGAGTATACTAATTTCGGGGGTCGATTCAAATTTTCCCTATGATGTTACAAAAATTCCACTATTTCAAAGAAATACCATCAAGTACAAACTTTTCCGAAGAGAGAGTTGATTCGAATTTTTTCTGCGGTGGTATACGAACTCCTCTCTATAAACAATTCATTTAAATATTTTATTTCGACTATGTACTTATTTCCTAAGGTTCTGTTCGGCAAAATTATTTTTTGGTCAGCAAATCATCCACAATTCATGAATGGAACGCCACCTGACTTTGTACGATGTGTTAATTTTTCAGGGTGGAGTATTTTGGTCGATTGGAAGTTTCATCAAATTCACAAAACAAACGGAAGATTCACCATCACTTCTCATCATAGAACACCATATTATACATAACTGTGAAGTAAAGAATTTAGCTTGCAGATTCTGAAGACGATTTTCTGGATTACCTTGGAGGAGAAGATCTTGCTCTTCGATATCCAAGTGTACTTGTAGCCATAGCATAATCTTTGAAAAAAAAATTATACAAAATCCAAATACATAACCACCACACACTGCGCTATCCCCTATTATGAACGACTTGTCAATACATTTTTGTGTGAGTTGGATACTTCTCTATATTATTTATTCTTTATACATAGAATACAATAAATCCATTTCAAATTTGAAAAGTCACCAGTGTGCAGGAAATTCGATGGATACACTGTGCCTGGATTATACATATTCAGTGGTATATAACTGGAATAAACGTAAATGACCACACGACTGAGTCATGCACAATTGTGAGCATGTTTTTGCTCCAATAGAATTAGTCAGAGAATACATCAAGAGCGATGTTTTCGATTCAGATTGAACACTTGATGGAAATATGAAGGATTGCAAAATGTACTTAAACACCAGAATCAGAATTCATGAACAAACACAGAATTCAAACATGAGAAAACAGAGGCTATTGATGAATTTCATATCAAAGATTGGGCATAGATAATAAGAAACAGTTCCCCTTAGACTGACAATGAAAAAAGATCTTGAATTTACTGATGAAGTTCCAGATGAATCTGAGCTATTTATTCGTACTGAAATGCAGACGACATAGCAGAGATCTTATTGATTCTGGATGGTTATAGGTGACACTAAAGACTCTGAGTGTCAAAGTATCGTATAAACTAATTTGGAAAACTCTGGTACTTAATAGAGTGGGACTAGGAGACAAAAGAATACCAAGGGAATGGAACGACTGAGTGACCTACAGAGCAGAGATATCTATGCTCTGGACCAGTTGTCACTGAACTGAAATATAATAGCGAGGGCATTGAACAAATGCATCCGACAGAAGAAACAATCCTAATGCCAGATTTAAGGCACAGAAAACGTTTCATAGTAAAAAACGTGCCAGTAACAAGACGTGAAAACAATTCAAATCCATTGAAAACGAAATGAAGCTTGACTAGAAATTATCACCTACGGTTGACCCTAATCTGTATCTGGACAACATTTTCTGCAATAAAAAGTTTTTATTTTGCTCCTATAGATGCCATTGAGCTCAAAAAAATCTATTGATGATATAGAAAGCAAATTTTTCCTCACATTTTTACAAGTTCTGGAAGAAACAGTCAACCATACTATTTCAGTTGATGTTTTTTCTAGCTGTTCGAAAATATCATTTCATTATATAAAGGTGATTAATACGACTCTCCTTGAAATATCCAAGCGATTGTTCTGCTATGTGCATCAGTAAAAGTTATTTTAAAATGTATAAACAAACTAGGTGTTTTTAGTGAAAATCAATATAGTTTTCAAATATCCTAAAGTTTTTCGAGCGACTGTACCTTGGGTTGAATCACGGTGCGGCAGTCTAAGGTGACCTGTCGAAGGCTTCGACAGTGTAAATCACAGAAAATTGCTGCGAAAGCTACACTCCTACGGTTATAGAGGTTTCACTATTTTCAATCATATGTGGCTGAACGTTTCCAAAGTGTTATATTCGAAAATATCAACTCCATGCAATCTACTCTTTAATGTTGAGTACTGCAAGGTTCTGTTCTCAGCCCTTTGTCATTCTTATTATATGCAAATGACCAAACATATCTCGACATACAGGAACAATTTGCAGTATTCGCACACTACCATATATCGGTATTGAATGGTTAATATGTAGTAATTATATAAGGTAATTATTGTCATAAAAATATTTAACCACTTGACTGGGAGAGGGGTGAGGAAGAAAGAAAAAGAGGAAGAGAGGGAAAGGAGGGGAGAGAATGGAAGAGAGCAATTTAGGTACGTTCATGCGTCTCTCATCACATTGATGATGGATTTCATCTGTTGGTTCAAACCAAAAAAGTCTGATGTTTAACTCATATCAGATATATGGATGATTCTAGGCTGACCGATAGATCTAAACTGGACAATATAGTCGTGATTATATCAATTAGTGACAAGGATCGGACCTTCGCAGTTTGCCTTTCAGCTGTATGACGCATCACTGTCCAATTTGTATGGACTATCCCGTTAGTGGGTCATTTCGTCTGGTTTTGAACGTGCCGGACCCCAACGATTTCGTTTCACGAATACAATCGATAAAGGAATTATAGCGGACGAGCCAAGGATAACCTCGTTTATAGCCACAATCGAGGATATTTCAAAATGAAGGAAAACCGCACTTGAATAATATTATGATGGTGCAAGTAAATAAATGTATAAATGTAAATAAATGATACATCAATTATAGAAATAATATAGAAAGATGATAATGAAAAAGTAACAAGAATAAAGCACGTGACAGAACAGTAAGAAAAGTTTAAGATCTATTGATGATAGAAGATACATAGATATATAGGTATGTAAAAGGACGGCCCTACGGCCCATTTCCCTGCGACCTTTTCAGATCTATTGTGGTTCCCTTGATCTTTAGATGACTTACGCGAGCTTCGTTCTTATAAGTAAGTTCAGGATCCCTGACAGTGGCTCTCCAACATAGCTTTCTGCCTCTGGGTATTCCGTTTTTTCTGTGAAATCCTTACCCTTTTCATTCCTTCGCATTCGCATAGGATATGGATGGACGTTGCTTCTTCTGTTTGGTAAAACCTGCAGGTGGTTCCTTCAGCCAGACCTAGGTTTTTCATATGCTCATTGAGTTTACAGTGTCCTGTAAGCAAGCCTACTATTGCTTTTACGGACCTTCTGTCCTTGCTCAATAGGTCTGCTGTAAGCGTAGGCGATGATTTTCTGAGAAACCTTTTCACCTGTGTCTATTCTGGGGATTGTTTCCCACCAGCCAGCACTGGGCCTGTTTTTCCACCTATAATGCTGATTGTCATTTCAACTGTTGCTTTTGCTATGCCGCAGAAGGGTTTCGGGCCGTAGAATGCCATTGATGAGCCTTGTCTGGCTAATTTGTCGACTTTATCGTTTCCTTGGTATCTTTTGTGTCCTTCAAAGTTGCCGGACTGTCGGATAATACGACAAACGGACTGGCCTTTGATTTGCCAATTTATTTCTGCGAAACAGAAGTGTATTGCTGCTACTTCCGCTTGAAATACTGTGGTGTCTCTTGACAGGCTCATTGGGAACATTATCCTATATACAGGGTGTTCCAAATTAAGTCGGCACCATTGCCAACTCCGTTATTATTGAAGCAACGAATTCGGTTAAATGGGCAAACTAGTAGCATTTTTAATGGCCTTCTCGATGCCAAAAACAAAACAAAAATTGAAAGTCGCCTTTTCAGAATATTTCATAAAATGATATATTTTTCAATGTATTTGATTGCCATAGAGTCGCTGGGCATTTCTGTAGTTGCGTCGGCCCTTAGCTCATCATTCTAGCCTTTGATATTTTGTCCCGTGGATGATCAACTTCCTTTCCCCTGCTTGTAAATATGTAATGGTGGTAGGTTCAGGGTGACCTCCATCGCGGCCGTGGAGGTGGTTTCCATGTCCCCTGTGGCACTCAGGGGACTTTGTATGCCTTATGATTCCTGGGGATTCCGAGGGTTGCTATTAAGGGTGTAGCCGTTCCACGCAAGGAATAAATTTTGAACATAAATCTCCATCGTTCCTACAAGATGATCAAAATTGTTGAAACAGTGAACAGCGGTAATTATGATACTACCTCATAACAATACTAGAGAATCTATCTATAAAAATTTGGTAACTATTACACAAATTTTGTATATCTAATTTCTCAAAAAGCCATCTTCTTTCGATTAATTATTATCGTCTCAAATAATTTCTCTTATTACTTATCAATTTCATAATTTGGCCATTCTTTCAATCCATTGTACTCGTACTTGAAAAATTATTTTCTGTACGTACGTAATGATATCACGATAATATATTTGCCTACTGTTCCATTTCAAACAAGTAACATAACAGGTATCAAATTATTATTACTGACCTACTTCAACGTGAATGTCACGCTTGTAAATAAAAAACATGAAGAGTTATTGTAGTCACCTAGATATTCTGCATTTAACTACCTTATATAGGGAAATGCATTTGCATAGATATTTAGAAATGATAATCATGGTATTATAATGACAGATGACAGTAATTATATTCAGAATTGTTGAGTTGGTGGTAATTTGGTCGGGATGTTAAATCGTTTTGAAATTTGATTCTCTTCAACATCCCGACCGAATTTTCACCAACTCAACAATTCTAATCATAGTAAACGGTCGCTATTCCTTCAACTGTAATCATACTTCGATTTGGACATATCCGAATAGATTATTATCACCCTGTAGTAATGTCCGATATTTTACGATTCTTCACTCATTTATGAGGTGAAAAGTTCATATGAACATGAGTCTGCAAGTGATTCATTTTTGAGATAGATGTTAAAAAAGTATTTTTATTTTGGTTTTTATCAAATAATTTTTAAAATAATGTCGATATTTGAACGAAAATTAGAGTTTAATATGAAAAATTTTAATTTGATCTTAGTTGGGCGCCACCTACAGGTCATTGTGTCTTTTGAAGAGACACAACTTTTTCACGTAATAATAATAAAGGAATCGATCGACCTCCACACAAGTACTGTACAATATTTTTCCTACGAACACGTGATAATTTTCGGAAAGTGCGGAAAGTAACATCTGAATCATTTCGAAACATATAAATTATTAAATTTCTTTAAATGAAAAAATTTACTCTGCTGAAAATCGATCCCGCGACCTCTTGAAACGCCCCATCAACTGAGCTAATTGGCTGTTTACATTTGTGATATCAATAAAAAAATTTATGCGACTATTTTGTAATTGTAATTAGGTAAACTTTGTCAATTATAATTTTGATCTCGTTATTATCAAGGAAAATATTTTGTATTTCAACATAATTATTCAAAAATTGTTGTTTGAATAGTAAATTAAGTAGAGGTTTGTTTTGTTAAATATACGATGTGTCGGTTCCATCTTAGATGTCTGCCTATGAAAATTCCAAAATATTTTATAGTCTCAATGCAAAAGATTTCGAATGAGTCAATGATGTCTATATTCAAATAATAAAAAGTTGGTAATTTTATAGCATATGAGGTAAAGGTAAAAAAGAGTTTTGGTGTAGTTATTCGTTAACAATTTTCCATTCAACCATTTGAAAATCAATGGTACATCTTTCTCAACTTTATTTTTCAGTTTCGTCTGAGAAACTTGTTATTCTACAGATTTCGCAAAGGTATATTTTGTTAAAAATTAAAAAATTGTTGTTAAAATTGTTATATCCGTCAACCGGTTGCACCCCTACGTGCAACCCTCAAAAGTCAGAGACTTGTGCGAGCTAGGGGAAGACGTAGCCCTTACTTTTTAATACGTGTGATGCCATGCACGAGACCGGTGGCAATGCTGAGATTCGAACTCACGCTCTCTGGCTTATGAGGCGAGGACTCAACCCGCACACCACCGCGGCCCATATATGTTGATTAACATTGGACCACGCACAGTGCCTTGGGGAACACCACATTCAACTTCTCTCATTGTGCTGATTCCATCTTCGATTTTCACAATTTGCTTACTTGTAGATAACTACTCCCCTGAAACTAAAACGTTCTAGAGTGGCCTTTTCTTGTCGATATGGTCACTTAGTTTGGATGTTAGTCTTGCATTCTGTGTGGATTTGCCTTCTCGAAATCCAAATAGCCTTTCCAATAGAAGTTTATGTTGTAAGGACTTTTTCAAAAATTTTTTCATATGAGAGAAATAAGTGTATAGTTAATCACACTTATCTTGTCCCCTCTTTTATGCAATAGTTCAATTATGACTATTTTGAACAGTTCTGCTACTTGGCAGGTTGTCAGAGAAAAATGTATGACCCATGCAATTTCTGTTGCTATCTCTTTGATGGTTTCGGCTCGAAGTCCATCAATGCCAGGAGCTATTTTTCTTTTTTATGTAGAGAATGATTTCCAAAATGTTGTTCCCGTTAGTTTCTTCGTGATATATAGGTACATATTGCAAATGTGTGTATTACAAGGATTGCAATTTTGTCTGTTTCGATTTCTTGAGCGAGTAAAATACAGAAATGATTGGCTATTGATAATCTATCACCAGTTATTATAGCCCCGTTCTCAAGTTTTATTTGAGTAATTTCTTCTCTTTTGTTATTATCACCTGAAATTTGTTTGGCATCCTTCCATAGAGTCCCATGGTAATGGTAAATATGGATGGTGATTGATGCGATGCGACCTAATTAGATCTATTGTGCCCCATATTATTCTGCTATTTCAAGGTATTCTTGTTTACAGCAGCCCCTCAAGCCCCAATTCCTTGAAGAATTTATGGATTTTGAGGGGGTCTATTCGTGGTATCTCTCTCACAGTCTGCTGGTGTGTTGTTTCTGAATTCAGAATCTGCAGGTGCTGTCCTAGCCTCCTAGCTTCCTTAGGTGTTCTTTGAGTCTGCAGTGCCCCGTAAGAAATCCCGTGATTGCCTTTAGACTAGTTTTGCTGAGGTTAATCAGTGTCGATCTTGCTCGGTTGAAGTTGCCGAGGAGATCTTTGGCCTGCCTTAGCCCTGGAAGTATTTGCCAGTATGTTGCTCTCATTGCTTCGTCAGTTTTATTGAGTTCGTCTTGGAAGTCCGCAAAATGGTTCTGACCCGATCAGTGGCGTTGATGCCCCTTTTTGTGCCAGGGTATCTGCTTGTTCATTGCCCTCCACTCCGACGTGCCCGGCACCCAGAGGAGGATCACCTTGTTCTTCCTGCCTAGATCATTAAGTTTGTCTAGGCATTCCCAAACCATCTTTGAGTCGATGTTATATGAGCTCAACGCTTTGATGGCTGCTTGACTATCGGAGAGGATTGCGAGTCCCATAGTATTTGGTGAGATTTCAATCAATCAATCAAAAAAACTTTATTGTCGAAGATATGATATCTCATGGACAAAGCGTTATATTTATACAGTTGAAATTAGCAATATAAAAAATATCAAATCTTGAATCACTATGAACCTAAAAATAACAAGAAACATCAAGAATCACAAAAACACGTTAATATTTCATCATAAAAATCCTCCAATCTATAAAATGCCGTATTTTACTAGTAAATCCTTGAGAGCATTCTTGAATATCATGTACTTATGGGGATGTAAATTATTGATTTTTTCGTTATTGAACTAGGAATTGGTTATGGAATAGTGCAGTTTTCATGCCTTGTATTATAATGGGAGTTGCATGGAGTTTGTTTATTTACTGAATTTTTCGTGGATCATACAAACACTTTCTAAAATGAAAATACAGTTTAAAGTCATGATTCTGTGTTTGCTGAATAGCGTTCTACAAGTCTCTAGCAAATATATCGGTTTTGGAGAGAGGCCTCAGATTCAGTAGATATTAATGTGTTACCTTAGAAAATTCCATCGAGTGTGCATTTAAAAGTTATCATGCACGATTTCGATAAATTAAAGAATAATTCATTAGCTTCACACCATTTCTTCACTTCCTCTAGGTCTGTAACAATATTGCTCAATTTCTCATTGTTCTCACTATGCCATACTAATATGGTATCATCTAAAAAGAGGATAAATTTTTCTTTAATGTTAATAAAAGCTAGGTCGTTGATGTAGAGAGGAAACAGAAGAGGCCCAAGCACTGAGCCCTGTGGAACACCACAAGACATCAACTGAAAACCAGATATCTTGCCATTTAGTGGAACTATCTGAATCTCTGCAGAAGTATTCTATGATTCACACAGTCAAACGCTTTTGTTAAATCACAGAACACTGCTGCAACAACAACAAAACAATTAATGCATTGTCTCTTGAAAGGCAAGAGCTGAGTATGTCATTCTTGTTTTAATATGAAATCATTCTTTTCTTTGGATTTGGGAATGATTTTTGCAAACGGAGTTGTTGATATTGGAGTTTTTATCTTGTTTGCGAGATCTGGTCCATCTTTGGTAAATAAACATGCACATATTCTAGATGAACGTGACATTGGCAATGTCATGCAGGTCAATAAGATGGGCGTATCTATCACTATTCGTGATGATACGTAGTACTTTGTTTTGCATCCAGTGCACTCTCAGCAAATGTCTATTCTAATATCATCAATGTAAATGGATTATTATGCGGCATTCCTCATCATTCTGCAGGAATTATGGTAAGTTATTATTAAATGCATATGAGTCGTTTAAAGGTGGTCTATACAATGAAGTTATTGGCTTCGATTCGAGTAGTGTAATAATAAGAATGATGTGCTCGAAAAGCTCGGAGAACCCCGATTCTCCAGGTCCAGATGGGTTTAATAACTGTAAGTGGAAAAATATTCCAAGCCCTCAACACCGTCTGAAGAGAGTTTTCAACTCATGTCTGCTATAGCGTACAGAGAATACGAAATTAAATATGAAAGTGCAATAAAACAAGATCCAACCATATGTTGGGCTTCATTCAAAACAAGAAGAAAGATCCAACGTCAATAGAAAACTACAGACCAGTAACAATTCCTTGTGCTTTTTCCAAAATTTTTGCATATGCGTTTCTAGAAAGACTTCTTTTATTTTTGAATTGTTTAAAAAAAATTGTTTGTTCAAAATTGTTTTTTCCGTTAACCAGCTGTCACCCCCCTGAGAACGACAGCCCTCAGAAGTAGAAACTTGTGCGAGCTTAGGATTAACGAGGTCTTACCTTTTAACGTGCGATTCCTAGCACGAGACCAGTAACCATGCTGGGAATCGAACCCACGTCCCTGTGATTGATAGACTAGCGCTCTACCATCATGACCACTGCGATCCATATATTATTAAATAAATTCAATATCGTTACAGAAAATCAACATGGATTTTGCCCTATAATAAATCCACCCCTACCGCAATGATTTCATTTTACAATCAAATTAAAGAACATTTTGATTCGGCGGAGTGTCCTGTTGGTTATTTTGCGATCTCGTTAGGGCATTCGAATTATGGAATGCGTAGAGTGGCACCGAAATGGATATCATCTCTTCTCACTAACCGCATACAATATGTCACATTATTAACCAATAGACATCGTAGTTCAGTAATTACTATCAATGCCGACCTCGTGAACTCAAACATGGGTGTTCCAAGGATCTATATTGGGACCTATTTCATTTACTTTGCAAACCAACAACAAATGTTTGTATAAATCATCCGGAATATATTGAAATATGCTGATGATATTTCTGTTTTAGTTTCATCTGAAAATTCTGAAAATTTGGCTGCAAAAAGCGTTTCATTGCTTAAAAGTATTTCTAACTGTTTCAATAACCTTGATTTATTTTCAATACTGATAAAACAAACTTGGTCAGATTTGTAACTTCTGGAACAGAAGATTTCTCTATTATTGATGACAACTCCAATATTGATGTTCAACATGAACCTATTCGCTTCATAGGAATGTTTATTGATAAAAAGCTGGACTGGAAATCTCATTGCAGTCAAGTGATTATCAAAATTAATTCATTAAAATTTCTTTTCATTAATCTTCGTTCGATACTAGAAGTTTATCAACTTATCATGGTTTATTTTGCTCAGGTTGACTCTTGGTTAAGATATGGTTTATGTTTAAGGGGAAATTCGGCCAACACCTCCCAAGTTTTTATTGCACAAAAAAAATCCTGAGATGTATAGCAAAATTTTCTCAGAGAGAATCATACAAAAATTACCACTTTAAAGAATATGGAATTTTACCACTTCCCTCATTATTTATATTTGAAATGTGTGTATGTATATACAAAAATAAAAAACTATTCATTTCGGTGGAAAATATATATCGATATAATACACGGCAGGTTGGTGAACTTCATATTCCATTTTGTCGTTTGAAAGTAAGTTCTAATGCTCCAAACTATCTAGGCCCGAAACTATTCATAAACTGCCCAGTGTTGTGAAAGAAACGCTAATATCAATATTTTCAAAAGAAGACTGAAGAATTTTTTATTGAAACATTGTTTTTATTCGTTGAACGAATTTGTTGATTTTTAAAGATCTCCCAGTTTCAATATTTGTAAAATTACATTTTATCGCTATTGTTTTAATATTATTCTTGTATGGGTTTGTTTTCATTTATTTCATAATTACATGTTTCTATGTTATAAACGAATCCTATTGTTATTGTCTTACGGATAATAAAGAATATTATTATTATTAAGGAAGGAGCATCAAGAATCTCTAGTATACTTTTTCCGGACGATGATGAATACAGCTGAATACAGTTGAATAAATTGTGAATGCATTTGTACAATTTTTTGAAAGTGCAAATTCTCACGTTACATGTTACATAAAAATTTCCCATTATTTCTATCGGGCATATTTCAGATATTGAAGTTTGCAATTCTCTTAAAAAATCAAAATTCAAACTTATCCAAACACTGGATAAAGATCGTGGAGCTCCTGAGCTCATAATTCATTTTCAGTCCACCTAAGCTTACATGGTCTCAGCCTATATCCATAGGCATAACTCAGCGCTACGAGTGTTGTAATACCACCTACGATACTGTTACGACACAGACTGGTGTTGCCTTATGCTCCGGGGGATATGAAGTTCGTATCATACTGGCTTTTTAGTGGCGCATTCACTTTTCAGCTGTCAGAAAACCTGGAAAACCTACAGTACCACCCCGGGAGGTGGATCCGGACTTCAAGCAAGCACCTTAAAGTATAAGTACGTTCCAGTGAGTTTATATCTTTATTCGATTTCGTGAATGTGATCACCTTTGGAAAAACTTTTATGGACAACTTTTATGTTGTTTATATACTCGAATTTGTTGTATTAACAGGTTCCTGGATTGGACAAAACTCAATTGGATTTATTTTCGCCCACGCATTTTAGTTTTCAAAGTGTTACTTTCCCTCACTAGTGTGGGAAAAGTCGCTCTCCCGCACTAGTGAGGGAAAGTTAAATATATGCCAAGATCCTTTGTTATATCTGAAGACATTAATAATGAAACCTTTTTGAAGCTCGAAAGAAAGTAGGCAATTTTTACGGCCTCCTACCACCACGCACTATCGTTTATTTTCAATTATAAAAAAGGCAAATGCTCTGTTCAGTTTGTAGGCGTGAACATTAAAAAATTTGGTAAAATGGCGGCAGAAATCGCTAGCAATTTAGTCCTGTCTAACCCAGAACGTTACACAGGTCACTTTTGACTATCCTCGGCAACGTCTTGGAGACTGGAAGTCAACTGTTGCTGCTGAAGGTTATTTGGAAGACTTCGTAGAACAGAAGAAAACCTTCTAAAAAAAAATCTTTCATGCTGACTAGACAACTTGCAACCGATGCAGTCTCCGTCATCTTGATGCACTGTGCAATCTATGAGTTACTCTTAATAGCCAGTTACCACCAACTAACTACTCTAGACCGGCTATTCTGACCCATTTGCAGAATGCAAAAAAATGTGTTTATAACATTAATATTAATAATAATTAGAGGATTTTCATTGAAAGTTTTGTATATTGAAATAAAATATATACTTTCAATGTGCCTTTTGAATCCTTATGCGCCGGTCGTAGGAAAAATAATATCCCTAATGCATGCGTAAAGTGTCTTTCCCGCCCTTGACTGCTTGCCGAACTCCGCACTGTACCGTTCCACGGAAAGAGGGATATAAGCGGAAAATACTTTTCGTACATAATTTCTATTTATATTTATCTACGTATTATTTGCATCTATAATATAAGCTCTACGAATTAAGCTAAATAGCTGCTTATAATAACTTGAATAAAACTTTATAGGCGACTATTAGACATTTATAATAAATGAGTAAAGTGTCACTTATTATAGTATTTGGTAAATATACTATTTTATTCAACTGAGTATCCATTCAGATTTATTCAACGAGAGGGAAAGTTTTGGAATTCGTTCCCAAGCGGGGAATTTCTCGTAGTTCACAATCTTAAAGAATTCGAGAATAACAGTTCTCATCGTTTTTACCTTGGTTCCCACCTGTGAAACCGAAGATGAAAATACCATGACTCCACCACTGTGATCAACTCACGAGGCTTCAGTTTCTAAGAAATTGGAATGGGTTCATTACCCAGTGTCCCACATTTCGCACCCTTGTAGCCTCATTAGGAAAATTGACAATAAATTATGAAAATATTAAAATTACATCAAATTATAGTATTCAGATTCCTTAGGCACATTAAGTAGCCGTATTTGTCCGTGTACTACATGCACGTTCTTTAAAAATTGGTAATTTATCGCATCTATTATACCAAACAAGATCAGCGCTATTTATAAAACTATTCACATGTAGTTTTCACTTTAATCCAGCCGTTATATAATTCCTCAATGCTACCAAATTAATTCATAGGCTGACCTACTGAGAGAGAGCACTACTACAACATTTTTTGTAGGTATTTCATCGAGAATTAAGTAGGCTTACGTCATTTTGTTGTTGGCCTAGCCCATGGTCATTTACTCTGGTGCGCATAGTTTGTATTTTTTATATAATTACAACGATTGAAACTAATAGTGGTCTGCATGATAAATAGTCAATGAAGCTTCATGAACAGCTTGTGGATTATGGGCATATAAGTGTATTATTATAGGTACGGGTGTAGATAAATTAATATTACTACTTTTTACAATATTTTCCAACCATCATGCTAGGGAAATATTGGAATAAATATTAATTATTCTACACCCGTACTTATAATAATACACTTATATGTCCATAATCCGTTTCATAATGAGATCCATTATGATACAGATTTTTCATAACGGTACAGATATTTAATCAATAGAAACCCATAATTTTTCAATCGAGCATGCTGAGCATTAGACGTTTTCCATAGATTCCTATCTAAATTGAGGAGAGAATAAGGGGTTCTTACTGAAATTTCTGTCTCTCTCCTGAAGCCACCAGAATTTGTTTGATATTTCAAACAAACTCTACCCCGAGTTACTTTGGAGTGCTTTCTGAGGTTTTCTAGAGGTGGCGCTGCGACTGGCTTCTCACAAGACTCCGCATCCACCTCAGAGAATCATTTCAAGTATCAGTGAATTGCATGGCATGACCAAGGACGTCGACGACTGCTAATGTTGTCGGACCTACCTTGCACTGAAGAGAGGCAATACACCTCGAAACCGGTATGTAAGTGGTCAAGTCCTTGATCATGTCAGGCAGGATTCTGCTACTTGATACAGAAAGCATTTGTGGCAGTCTTCCAGATTCTAGGGAGAACGCTGCACAGATATCTGTCAGATTTAATTTAACGTCCGTCGTGGTATTAGCCAGGGAAGTAGTTGTTTTCTGTCACATATCTGCCTAAATTGAGGAGAGAATAAGGGGTTTTTACTGAAATTTCTGTCTCTCTCCTGGGCCATCAGACTATTTATAATTGCCAAGTTGTTGTCGATTTAGTTTTGAATTTGTTTTGGAGGGAATTGTTGGATTGACTGAGGAACAGCAACAAAAGCAATAAGCATTTCGTTTCAAGAGGAAAACATCTGAACTGAATTATTTAGATCAATTCGAAATACCCTTCTCTTCATATATTTCCAAAAGTGGAAATATGAGGCGAATATCTGACAGAGAACAAGGTTTTAAAGTCTTCAATTATAACCGTAACTTTCAACTTCACTCGAATTGAGGCTTGATGAGGAAAACACCTTTCAACAATAAATGTCTATCTGAAAATAGTAACGGAAAGATAATTTATGAAACAATACTTCGAAATGAGGAAACTATTGATATTCGAAGATTATTTTGATGAAATACTTTATTCAAATTAGGTATATAAACGTATTAGACATTGACATTACAATCAATAAAAAAACATTCAACTAACTACTTCAACTTTTTATGAATATAAATATTGTATAGGATGTTGAGTTGCATCTTCCAACAGAAACAAATAGTGACGACGAAGAAACTTTTAGAAATGGCAGGTAAAGGAGAGGACCAGGGTTCATCAGTCAAGAAAACTCCTGGAATAATGATGGTAAATACTGTCAAAATATGTTATTTTTGAATATTTACCGCTATGATAAAATGTATAACTATTTTGAAGACACCACTTTTTCTTCTTATATAATTATTCACCGAACGCTTGATCAGGACTCCCACTCCTGTTTGACAATTTGTACGGTCGTAACCCCTTGTGGAGGGGTATCAAAAACGTACCAGTAGTTTTAGTGAAAATAAACACATCGACATAAACGAAAACATAAACAGTGATTGATATTGAATGAAGTGTTTTGATCGATTTGCATAAAATAATATGTTTAAATTTTTGAACCATTAGCAAATTTTTATGAATCCACTCAATGCATTCATTATCTCGTAACACCGGTAGATGAGAATTTCAAGCCACTGCGAAAAAAACAATGCTTCTATTTACATTCGGCAATATTTTGTTCAAATATGATGATATCATTTTTATTTTTATAAAATTACACAATATCTCGAACAGCTTCGTCGAGTACTCAAACCCACATAAAATTACCATGAGAATTAGCAGAAATGGCAGGTGAGTTATTGCTTGACTAAATCTGCCGATGTCATCAAGGATATGTTATGTTACTGGGTGACGTTGATTTCAATCGCAATTTAGGCTTAGCGTGAAGATATAAAAACAAATTCTTCACATCTGAATGCATCCATGATTTTTTCTTTCCTTATTGGACATTCGTATTGAGACAGGGTGACCCAGGAGTGCGTGCATGGTCCATAACTTGTTTCTATCCAAACTATCGATTTGATTTTTTTTAAACGGTGAAGCACGTTCTGAAACTATTTTCATTTATATAATAACATACACAACTAAATTCTGTTTTTCTAAACGGCAACTCTCCCTTTTATGTTACAATTTGATTTTCTTCATCAATATTATTGTTACAATCAACCTCTCTTATATCAATATATTGAACGAAATCGATATTAACCGTGTAAGGGTGGCATATGTTGTTGGAAGCAGATTTAAATAACAACAGATAAATTGACATCCAAAAATGAACCATATTAGTAGCGCAAAACATCTATGAATAGAGAGAAAAATTTTGAACTTTTATAATAAAAGTGAAATTGTCAAGCTGTATCCACGTGCCAATATACTTGAAGGATAAAATTTTGTATTTCGTGCGGAAAAAAAATTTAATAAAATTGTAGCAGAGCGCTTTCGACTATCATAGTCATTATCAGTGTTTACCTAAAAGTAAGTAATGGGTGAAAATAAAGTGAATTGTAAAATATTTTTTTGTGATTTTGTTACTTACTCGTCAGGTATACAAGAGCAATAACCATAAAAACATCATGCGTCCAACTGACGATGGGAAATATTTAAAACATTGTTGAAAAGAAAAAAATTAAATGGTTCAGGTTTTATATTTTTTTGGGTCACCAATTTATAGAGGATTTCTGTATTTTATTGAAAATTCTCTATAAGAATTAAAAAGACGTGAATACGAATTGTAGAACGTCAACGAATTGTTTTATTTCTCCTTGTTATTGTTTCCATGATGATAATTCAAGATAAACTCATGATGAAAAATTAACCTATAGGGCTACAGGGTGTTAACAAAATGTGAGGATATTACAGGTTTATCCTTATGTAGCCATAGATGGCTCTCACTCTCCGCTGCTTTGACGTGGTCTTTTTGCTGAATTAGTTCCAACTCAGTGACAGAGTTTGGGTTCGTCCGTTCAGTGTCGAATACGAGACCTGGTTCATCGGCTGCACGGGTTGCTGCCTTGAAAAAAAATGCTCCTATCCCTGCTCTTTCCTGATCGCATACTAAGTAGAGAAGGGGATCTGAACTCCTGATGACTTTACAGGCTCCATCCAGTACCGTTCTGTACCTAAAAAGCTTCCCCGTTGAACTGAACAATTTAGGAAGCAAGCTGCTATTCATCATGTTGAGAGTTTTCAAGGAGAGTTACCGCATCTCTTTCATTTCCATTTCATCACTCCAAAGGAGTTAAGTAAAATCGGAACAGCAAGCATATCAGTTGCAGCAACTTCCCCGATAGTTCTGATGACCAGATCTGTCCCAGTTTATACCGATACTTGCCGCGGAGAGAATTTTTAATAGTGGTTACCTCTTGGATGTGGCGTTGTTCCATCCCTTGGTAAGTATCCGTCTCTCCAGCATCTAGATTATGTAGAATGCTTCCTTCTAAGAGCTGAACGTTTTCTCCGCATTCCTCGCATCGTCATCTTTTGAGATGAACCGTGGCACATTTGTCGATGCCAAATTGTATGCATGCGTGCATTCTTGTACCACCATTAAGTACTGATGCAGATTCTTGTCTCTCGACGCATATAGTTGGAGGTTATCTATGTAAAACAGATGGGTAACCTTATGCCTCCGGTTGCTGGAAGTGTCGCAGTTGTATCCGCTGGTTTTACGTAGTGCAACGGGCAATGGCAATAGGGAGATGTAGAAGAGAAGGGGCTGAGGGAGTCTCCTGAAACACGCCCCTTCTAAAGATAGCCCGCTCTGTTTGGACTCTGACTTGACCAGATGTTATGGCGAAGTGTCTGAACAAATGCATGATGAGTTCATGCGATGTTGTATCAAATACCTTGCGATAACCGATCCAGGCCATTGATAAGTTACGCTCATACTGCACGGAGTCATGCTTGATACATCAGTCGATAAGCAGGTTCTCCTTGCAGCTAGCGATCCCTCTTTGCGCTCATATATCTGTTCATACACCGGGTCAAAAGCGGAGAGTATTCGCATGTATAAGATGCGGGTAAACATCTCATAACATGCATTCAAGCATGTTATCGATCTGTAGTTCTTCGGATCAGACCAATCTCCGTTTTTAGGGATTAGCACGGTTCCCCCCGTCGACAAACCAATCCGGAATCTCTTGCTCCCCATCCAGCAATGAGTTGGAAACTCTTGCCAAATGTGGGTACTTGGAAATTTCTTCCACCAATAGTTACTTAACCCATCTGGTCCTGAAGCAGCGAAGTTTTTCGAGCTTCTAAGAGCCGTTCGAATTTGTTTCGCGGTTTTCGGATTGCGCAGATCATTATTATTATTATTATAAAAAAATATATATTTCAATATTCCGTCAGCTTTAGGTGAGTTTGTTGTTAATGTAACTACAAACAAACCACAAATGATAAATAATTAAATCTTTTTGTTTCTTACTATCAAAGTAATTTCCCCAAATAAGGCCTCTATATTCTACTAAATCATTGAAAATTTTGATAATTTCTCTTGTTTCTTATCATCGCTTTGATAGAACCGTAATTATGTGTTTCCAGGCATTTTGTTGGTTCAAATTCTAATGAAATATGTTCTCACTTACGTAAAACCAGTTATGAAAAATATGATATTCCAAAATGTCAAAAATGCATTAAAATTTGACCATCAATTTTCAATTGGATACTCAGTTTCATCCAAATTTTGAAACCTGATGTATTCAATATTTTCCTGAATTTTAACTAGTCTGTGCCTATACATTGTTACTCAAGCGGCACCAAGCTCTAATGACTAACGGTGTCAAGGTCAATATTAGGTGTCTGCGAGTGCTAAATCAACAATAAATATTGTGTAACCTTTTAGTGGCGGATGTTGAAGTTATGGCTGTTTCAATGAACTCTGAATGGAATGGAAGTCTGACTACAAATAACCTTACATTTCAAGATATAGTTTGCAGTGGAAATATACGTTTACCTACTTCCAAGGAAATTTTATTGGAGACAAACAAACTTGATTTGTTCGTAACTTTTTTATATGTATGAAAATATAGAATGAAACTCAAGAAAATCAAAGTAACAACAATAGTTATTTGTTTTACTAGGCATCAAAGCACAAGATTTAATGCCGCGGCTGGTGTTTCATAGCCGAGCGTAGCGATGCTATGAAACCAGCCAAGGCATTAAATCTGCTTTTCTGCCGTGTGAAACATATAATTTTTTCTTCAAATTTGTTCCAATTCCACGCAAAATCGACTTTTTCATATTTAAATTGCGTATCATTATCAATATCCAAATAACTAAATTATTTCATCAAAGGTAACTGGGCCCTGCGTTACTATGTTTACCGCTGATGACGTTTGTTGAATTTGTTTGTTTACTGTTTACTTTGTCATTGTCAATTTTAATAACCAGTTTGATTTAAATTATTACTTGGAAGGTTGCCTAGCAACGAAGTTTTTCTGCCTAGGCAGTAAAAGTGGACTTTTTCTGTCTAGGCATTAAAAGTACAACTTCTAAGCCTGCCAAGTGTCATTAAAAGGCCGCTTTTAATGTCATTTGGAGAAAAAATAATTTGATAATCATGAACTTTCGAAATGTGGTAGAGCGTTCGCTACTAAACCATAAGGGCGTGGGTTCAAATCCCAGTGTGGTTACTGGTCCCGTGCAATTACATATCAAAATTTGATACAAACACTGTGTCTACGACAAAAATTGAAAGTTGAAATGGATTATTGAATAGAAGTTTGATTTGGTCGAAATTCTTGACTAATTTTTTAATGATATTGCAACCATTAACAGTCTGAAAACGAATAAATTGTATAAACCAAAGAAATCTGTTCAACTGTAGAAGGCAAATGAATCAATAATTATCGTATTCTGCATTTGCATATCTAAAAAATAAATAAACAATCCTACCTACCTAGTTTTTTTAAAAAAACGTTTTGAAAACTGTCTTCATTATCAAAACAAAAATCTCTTCCCATTAGATTTGGAAATAATAGAGATCCTCTTATCATTAAATGATTTCCAGACCAAGGTAAAAACAAAAACAAAGTCAGAATAGATCAAATTGTGGAATGTAGTTCGTAAATAATATTCGTCGATGAAGACACTTATATAGGGAACCTAAATCATCAAAACATTCCGCCACAAAAGAGACCAGAATACGTTGGAATAAAATATCGATAACTGGAACGGAATTTCTTCGAATATTTCATTACAGATTTACTATATGACTAGGGGAAATTGGGAATTTCTTGAAAACAGTCATATACAAATGGTTAGGAAGTTCTTGAAGAGCATGATACAGCTGATCATTTAACAAATCGACTTGTCTTCGATAAATTTGAGTCGTCACAGTCAATGACTATGGTGCACCTAAAGGCAGCGTTTTGCGTCTGCTACTTTTTCTTTGTTATTTCAATGATATTGGCACATAACACGGACATGACTAATCTTGAGCTAACTGTCAATCGTATGAATCATTACTTACATGAGATTACGCATTATGTTACATCTTCAAAATATGAAAATATCAGTTTTAGTAATATTCATCTGAATATAATAGGTAAAAACATTGAATTTGTGACATATTTCAAGTATTTGGGTTTCATACTTGACAGTAACTTAACACTTGATTCTCATTTGATTATCTATCTTTATACAATGCTTTCAACCGCCAATCAATATCAATAATGAAGTAGATGAAGTTTTTAATTGCAGTGCATGGTTACATTTCGAGCTCATTGTTATTAGAGATTCGTTCAAGAGCCATCTTGAACAAATTTTTCTGTTGTTCTGAATGGACAGATTTGTTGAAAATGTTTTGTTAGAAAACCTCTTAAGTGAGACTCGAGAAAGTATACTGGAGAAAACTAACAATTTGTTTAGCTAGTGGCAAGATAGCACTTGAACAACTATATTAGAAACCGATATCATATTCTTCAGTGTAACAAGTCAGACAATCGTCCGAAATGTAAGTTATCAATGGATATCCAGGCCAAAAAACTACAATTTCCATTCATGGAAAACCCAACTCCCCCCTAATGAAGGATACCGATCGACAAACACGCTATCGGCATGGAAATAGGTCTAAATCCAAACTCCCTCACGCAATTCGTGTCGTCATCTTTTTTAATCAGGCAGAATTCCGTTTGAAGTCGGTTTTATGAATTCCTCGTAGGTTCATGGAAAGTTTTATTTCTCAATTTTCGAAATGAAATACGATTTGCAGGAAGG
Source organism: Chrysolina americana (assembly GCA_958502065.1). Lineage (NCBI taxonomy): Eukaryota > Metazoa > Arthropoda > Insecta > Coleoptera > Chrysomelidae > Chrysolina > Chrysolina americana. The sequence continues at coordinate 9,523,705 of OY293419.1, read as the reverse complement.
TTATCCATGTTAATAGATATTTCAGTGATTGCATGTACTTTTATATTTTTACCTAAAACTTTCCTATATTTCTACTGTAGATTACATTTCCTCAATTACGTAGTCATGGAGCTCACAGCTCGGTAATTATGCGTACAATTACCCCATGGGATGGAGAATTGTGTGCGCTTTATAGTTATGGTACTTTTTTCTGTAATACTTATTTGAGAAAATATATTTGGTGCATAGTGGAAGATCAATAACTTACCGACACTGTGTCTGAATTTCAGAATCTCAACTCAAATACTCTAGAATGGGAGCTCATCTTGTTTAGGTGCGAACAGTTTCCCCAATTTGCTTTAAATATAACTTGTTCTAAAATTCAAAATCAAAGTACTTGGACAAAAATCAAAAACTGCACTAGTCTATTTTCATATTTTGGCGAAAGAGCCCGACTCCGAAGAAGGAGGGCTCTTTCAACAAAATGTACCGCTTGCCCAATTTCCATAAAGGAATAATATATTTCATAGAGGAATAATAAAGGAAGAATCTTCTAAAATTCATACAGTGTGTTTCAGTTCTCATGGAAAAGCCCTCGTATCTTCTGTAATTTTTGAGGAAAAATCATGAAATTTTCAAGATCGATAGATACACTAGGAATGAATTCTCTGTACAAAAGGGGTCATCCTCCGTGATATACACTGCACGCCAGCAGCGATGAAACCACCCATTTTTCCCAAGTTATATTGGTGGGAAAAGTTGGCAAGAAATTCTTCTGGATTCGTTTTCAGGATCTCCAAATTACTACTAATACACCTGTCTCTGGAAAAAAATTCAATTCTGAAAAATGATAACCCCTTTTCTGCAGTTAGTTCATTGTTAGTGTATCTATCCTGAAAATTTCATGGTTCTACGTCAAAAATTACGGAATAATGGAAACGCCACCGTGTGTATCACGTATGATGACCCCTTTTCTGCAGTTAGTTCATTGTTAGTGTATCTATCCAGAAAATTTCATGGTTCTACGTCAAAAATTACGGAAGATACGGCCTACGGGAGCATTTCCATCGGAAGTAAAACAAATCAGAATTTTTCAGGACTGAACATTTTTCAGGAGACAGGTGTAGTGGTAGTAATTTGGGGATCCTCAACACGAATCTGAAGGAATTTCGATAGAATTTTGCCCCCTAATATAGCTTTTTGGAAAAAACCCAAATCCGGGTTAACTATGTTTCTAACCAGTATGGTTTATCCCTTCTTTGCGTTGTTTTGTCAAATATTGGGTTATATTGTCTGTTAGTTTTTTCAGTAAATCCTCTGTTTAGAGTGAAGATGTTGGCCCATTTACGATTGGTCAAGTTCTATGATAGGTAAGATGATTCCAAGAGAAAAGTAAGCTAGATAACATAGTCTATTGCCAGAAATGATTGAATAATACACAGGGTGAACCTAGAAAAATCTACACTCCTGAAATATTACTCGAAAGTTATGATAATTTTTGATTGATTGATACGTGATTGGGAAATTGTACAAGGACACTAAAAATTACTTATGAATTGGGAACTTTTTGAGGAGAATATACTGGTGATTCTTCGAATGGAATCCCTTATATTTTTCAACGATGTGATATAGGATTAGGACGCGAATATGTTTTGCATGTTTGTCTCTGTGGCTATTCCTAGATGTTTTTGATTTAATCTTGAACATTTTCAGTGACGCACATTCCGTTGCTCCATAAAAATAGCATGACTTTTTCTGTGTCATTTCGTGTTTTTTTTTCTAGATATTGCATAGTTTTTCGTAAATGAGTGTTTGCTATACCTATAGTGTGCTTTTGATTATACGTACATTATTCGCAGTAATCTTTCATTAGTAATCATTTGAATCAATATTGCCTAGCATTTTTCAACTAGTTAAGTGGGCGAAATAAATATGAAAATTGTTCACCTACTGAAATCACTGAGAGATTGTAAAATTCCTAACTATTCATAATCATATTTCAATGCAAGTTAATGAACTGTAAGTACTTGAAACAATGATTATTTTATTTGTTTCAAAATTCCTCAACATGGAACCTCAAAAATTTCTCCCCTGTTTTACTGTTCACCTGAAGTGTACTATGAGCTCGAAAGCTTGGTCGCCCAGTGATTTTGGTTCAAAAATGCATTTTATTGAAGTGTTCAAAGTAAGCTAATAAGAATTTCTACAAAAAATTATTTCTCACGTTGAGCTGCTAGATCACTAGATCTCATTGGAATGGATGGAGAGTGTGTATCGAGAGCTGGTCATTAAAACTATCAGCTATAAACAAAGTTGTTGCAACTAATATGCTTACCGTTCCGATCCTACTCTACTCCTTTGGAGTAGTGAAATGTACTCAAGAGGAGCTGCGACAACAGGGAAGCCTTGGAGTTTTAAGCTACGAAGTCATCAGGACTAGAGATCCCTTTTTCTGCTGAGTATGCGATCATGAAAAAGTAGGGATTGGAGCATTTCTTTTCAAGGCTGCAGCCAGTGCAGCTGATGAACTCGGTCTCATAGTCGACACTGAACGGACGAACTCCAACTCTGTCACCGAGTTGGAACCAGTTCAGCAAGAAGCCCACGTTAAAGCTGCGGAGAGTAAAAGTCTCCTACTGTTACATAATAAGCCAATGCATGGGATCTTCTTCAAGAACATTGAAGACCTTGGCTTATCCAGAATCCTGACCTTCGTATTTTTTAGGTCAAGTGGGCTGAAGTCGGGAAACGAGATTCATAATGGCCTGCCAAGATGGTGTCTTCAACACCCTCGCCTACCGTAATCGTGTGATGGGTATAGACGCCCATGACACCAGATGCAGATCGTGTCGTGGGGCAGCTGAGACCATCATAATACTGTTAAGCCTGTCCAACTTGTTGCCTTATGCTCCAGGGGAGTCCGTTGCAGATACAAGCCAATAAGCCTGATGTAGTCCTCCTCGACCAACAGACTAAGATTATTTTCATCATAGAGTTTTCGGCTCCTGGCAAAACGAATATCGTCCGAAAAGAGGAGGAAAACGGACTTAATATCGAGATCTACTCTTTGAACTCCGAAGGCTTTACCCAAATCATTCTGTTGAAATGGTGGCATCTAGGCAACTCACATCACACTTGCTTTACAACAAGACATGTTGCCGCCTAGAGAAACCGATGCACTTTAGGAAAATTCTCGGGTACGGTATTCTCTCTAATCTACTTTAATTTTCAGTTGTAATATCACAAGAGAGTGAGAATAAAGTAGAAAATAATTCTCCAGATTTTTTCTCAAACTTGTTGCCAGGCAATAGCCACTCGAGCCCTTCGGGCTCTCGTGTCTATTGCCTGGCAACAAGTTTGAGAAAAAATCTGGAGAATTATTTTCTACTTTATCGAACTCTCGTGTGGTATTCCATTGATTATTTTTTGATGCCACAATCATAGACTTATTCTCTATACATATAGCATTTTTATTTCAACAATTTACTTGAATCACTATAAACAGAATGAAGTTTGGAATTTGAAGTTCTCATCATGAAATATACAATTATTATGGATGTTTTGTCCTTTGCTGGAGGATTCCGTAACATTGTTTTGTTCTGTTGGATTGAAAGCTATTGCTTTCTCTCTGTCCCTAGGTTATCACGTTACTCACAATAGTATTCTTACATGCATTTTCGTTGATTTTCTTAAAATTTCATCGAATCATTTTTCACTTTTCATGCAATCTGATGACAGACGTCAGATCAAAAGTATCAGTTGTCACTTATTAAAAATAAAATACCTACCACAAAAAATTCCCGCGGCAATGAACGTACATGAATGCTTTGAATTGATGGTTTCGATTGGTTGCAAGAATTGTCAAAAAATAATCTATACAATAATCATTATGGAAAAAATCTTTGCTGGTGAGCTATAAGCGAAAATCCCCAAAAAACGTGTATTTTTCGCAATGACCGAAGTCAGCTCACTTCTGATGAATTGGCAGAGAATAAAAATACATATAAAACCGTGAAGAAAAAAAATTCTAGGATATTTTCCTAGAAATATCTATTTCAAACCTCGAATGCTTGAACTCTCTTCGAAGGCCGGTTCCTCTCACTCGTAAGTGAAGAGAGCATTTTTTATTTAATCACAACGCGCAACGTTCAGAAAACTGTATTCAATCCGTAGTCGGAGTTATGCAACTTATCATACATCAATGACTCAGTCACGCCTATTTAAGATACATACATACTTAAAACCTAAGTAAACAATATTATTGCCAAACACCATAAAACATTTCAACGGTCAGAAATTGCAAACAGAATCCTCTAATTAGGAGACATCGCTGTAAGACCCGACAAATGTCATTACAGTGAGTATATAGATTCCATTCCTGAATATAGGAAATCACGTACGACCACCGCTGATTCTTATCATAGCGTACAATACGTAGGTGCGATTGTTGATATGGGTAGATTATTTCAAACTACACTATCACAGATAAGATTGCCTGTCTCCATGTAGAGAAACAACTGAGAGAGTAGTAGTTTCCCGTTAAAAACTAAGTTTTCTCCCGAGTGAAAAAATTATGGCCGACGCCGAAACTCCAGTGAGAGAATTCGAAATTTTCAAGGAAGCCATCAGAGAAGAAAATCTGGAGGTGAGTGAAATGTCATCAAACTGAACTGGGTGATAACTTGTACACATATGATTGAGTGGGCACATGACAATTTGACGATTTCAGTAATTTTAATTATTTGAGATCAAAACTTTTATTTGCAAAACCAAGTTTGAAGTTTTTCCTAAGAATGAGAAAAGTTAATGATCATTGGTTCATGTTTCCCACTTCCGATTCTCAAAAAGCATCACCTACTGATCTGTCAAGTAATGTTTGCAGCGCCAATGTAGTGATTTTGTACCATGGGGAGAACTCTTTTGTTTATGTAGGATCTTCCATTTCAAGTTTTTGTTGAAAGCATTACACATATACCACCATCACAATGGATATCCAGAATTGACTGAATTGTCAAGTGAAGATATTTCACCAAAACCAGTTTTAAATTTTGAATACTCTTGATCTGAGTTTATGAACTCTTCTGGTCATGTATGGCTTGAATTTGTGCTTTTTCATAATCCACCTAACGTAATTCTAGGTAGGCCTGTTGATATTTTTAAATTCTGCGGTAACGTTTTGTGGTTATTTTCAACAGCTCCTAAAACGACTATTCCTTTTATCTTCCTATCCCTAATGGATGCATCTAATGTTGGCCTGTTCAAAGTGTGCGTTTCAAGTCTACTTGAATAATTGTTTCAAGCTCTACTGAAATGTGCAGGAATAGGAACAAAACCTTTTTTCCAACTAAAAGCCACAAGGGTAGGGAAGAGATAACCAAAACTACTCAATTCGTTTTGGCAGATAACCGAATGTATTCAATCAAAATATGATGACATCTCGGTCACACACATTCATCGGTCACTTAAAACACGTGAGGTGACCGATTCGGGAAGGCAAGACAGTCTTGAGAGTATAACCGTCACGTCTTCCAAAGCAGTGCCAACTCCACACTAGAACAGGTCAGTTTCTAAGGAAGCTGAACAGCTCGAACCTGGTCTCGAACTGATGACTAACTTCGATGGTGTTCAGGTTTTTTTGTTTTACGAATCTCATTGGCGGCATTGTTTTGATTGTTTTCCGGGTTTTGCCTTGGTCGTCATTGGTCAAAATCTCCAAACGTCCCAACTATATCAGTTGATACGTATACTTCGACCATGCCACTGAAGATGACTGCCGCAGTTACAATCGAAACTTTCGAAGATTTTAACTGAAAACAACCCGAGCAGAACCCATAAAACAACAAGAACATCCTATAGACCTCTGTTCGTTCTCCTGAAACATCTAATAGGTCATCGAGTTTGTAATACCCTTTATATCGACTAGTCAACAAGAATTCTTGGGTGAAAAACTACCCCAACACACAATCCTGCTATCTGCTATAACGTTACAATAGTCTATTGAAGCAGGCGAATGTCAGTTGAAATGTTCTGTAATCTTTTGCAGGACACTCGACTGAATCACCATATTTTATCAGTTAATATCAGACTACGGGGCCTCCTTGAATAAATACTGTCATATCATATCTATGTGTTTTATCAAAACACATGTTCTATAAAAATAAGTAATTTGCTAGAACGCGATAACATTCAAATCAAATACGAGGGCAGACTGAAATATAAAGGACCTGGGCAAGAGAGGGCGCGCGCGCCAGCAGTACTAAATCAATGTTGGTGTTAGTCAATATTATCCTTCAAATGTCTTTTGTCAAGTTTCCTGCTAGCTGCGTCGTAAAGTTTGTCTATAACAGCTAGAATAACCACCATAGTAATTTGCAAGCACATAGTATCTCTGTTGTGAGTTCAGGCTGTCATTTACGTGAGAGTGATTTTCATCAAAAACGTCAGATATACGTACGTATCCAGACTCTGTCGAGAATGAATGGGTAGTAATTTTGAATGGACGGCTAACTTTTTGAATTCCAAAAGTTTGTGTCATTATCGTCAACCTATTCAGTATACTAGTATTGTATTAATTTTGACGCCATCATGGCCCTCTTTTTAATATGCAATGGAGTTTTTGTTTTCATCATTATACAAGGCTAACTAAAATTGTGCTATATGGCTGAATTCAGAATCAGAAGCAGAATTGCATAAAGCATTGAAAAATATGGGGTGTCATTTAAAAAAAAAATGGCGTCGGAGAGACGCCCTAACGTATAACGCCTAGTGATGAATCTCTACGTAAATAAGAGGACCTTTTGACATCTGTTTTTACGAAATATGGATTTTCTCTTTCATTTTCCAGATATCTGCCCGCGGAGTTTTATATGGAACACCCTGTATATCACGGTTTAACTAGGCTTGCAGATCATACCGATCGTAGTTTTGTTACAGATTTGACAAATTTTCAGCCACAGCCTATGAAATTCACTAATGATGATTAAAAAAATTGTATGTATTTTGCGACAAGAGATGAAAATACTGTTTTTTTTTGTGAGGTGCGAGTGTGTCAATCCCACGAACGAACAAAAACCTATTTTATCTCGAGTATGAATTGCTATTTTTTCTACGATAGATGTTGTTTATAAAATACTGGAATTTCCTTATCAGAGTCCATATTAATTATAGTTATAGAGAGAAGTTTAAATATATTCGTGAAAATGTTTATGAAGCGTCAAACGAAGTGAGGTTCGTTTGCTGATTCAAGTATTGAGTAGTGTCAAAAATCCATCAAATTGTTTTTTATTATATTCCCATTGGGTCGCATGATAATGTTCATTTGCTTCATTTTCATCTCTAGAGTGAAAAACTATCACTTCCATGTAAGGTATCCGGTTGAAAAATGATCATTTTCATATACATAAGTAAAAAAATTACGTTTTCAGGTACAAATCGAAATGACGCGGAGGCTCGGATCTCTGGCGGAACATTTAGGAGAAGAAATCACTAGGAAAGAATTGCTACCATTCATAAAAGAAAATATCGACTTTCACGACGAAATCCTTCTAAACCTGTCGGAACAACTTAATCGCTTCGTTCCCCTGGTAGGAGGTTACGAGCATTCGCAGCCAATCCTCGATCTACTTATGAAACTCTGCAATACCGATGAAACCATAGTCAGGAACAAAACCGTGGAGACCTTGAAAGATATAGCGCAGAACCTCAACAGCGAACTGACGGAAGAGCTGTTCGTTCCCATGATAGAAGCTTTGAGCAGCGAAAACTGGTTCACGAGCAAATGTTCGGCGGTGGCATTATACCCGGTGAGTGTATCATAAGGCGATGATAACAATAATACTGAATGGACTTTATTTTACTTGGCAATATTTAGCTCATAGCTATTCTTACACTCAACCAAGATTCGTATTCTTTATTCAGGAATCTCTGTCTGCTTGCATATTATTATTGAGGAATCATTGAAATACTTTAAACTTTGGTTTGGTTGGTTATGACCGATACAACAACTCCTGTTCATTGAAGCCAATCAAAGTGTTGAACGAACCCGGAAGGACTCTGGTGATGTGACCTCGTATTAAAGCCTTAGCATTTCTTAACCATTTGTTCTCTGTCTATACCGAAGTGTAGGCTTTGGTCTTCAGAAAATGCTTTCTTTGTGCGAACAAGGACTAGTAACCGGTGGCAGTCACTGAAATTTCATGAAAGTTTAAGTTACCAGAAATAGCGTAAGAAGCCCATGAGGCATAATGAATCAAGGAGAAAAAAAATTGACTCAGTCATATAAACCAATCGAAAGGACTTTAATGACTGATAAGTGGTACATGCGAATATGAAATGATTATCAGAGAAATAACAATGATTCTTCTTGGTCAAAATGAGTCCACAATTACTATGTCGAATGTAGAATATAACTTGTCATTTGCAGAGCAAATTGACATAATTATTATATTATAAGAATGAAATGTCATTATTCTAGAATGTGTATGCAAATGCTCTGCGGTTGGTTAATAGACGATATTACTTTTCCAGACAATCTACTCAAAAGTCAGAGAGGAAAAAAAGACTGAACTCCGGCACAGTTTCCGTTCACTCCTGCAGGATGATTCGCCTATAGTGAGAAAAGCAGCAGCAAATAGTCTAGTAGAAATGATTCCTGCGATTGAAAAAGAATTTATAATAAACGAGTTCATCCCGGTTCTCGACAATGTTTTAGACGACACTATGGTAAGTGTGAGAGACTCTCTAACATCGAGAATATACTGGCGCTTTTAGTTGAATTTACTAAAATGTTTGTATTTGAAGTTTCTGACATAATGTTCATCGGACGTTACTGTCGACCAGTTTTAGCATTACATTTGCACAACTGGTTTACGCATTTGAAAATATCGAACTTGTTCTCTCACTCAAACACTTTTTCAATGGTTATAATTAATGCAATGCCTACATTTTTGGTTACTATTGACCATACTCCATTTGAAAACTAATGATATATTTTCCTTGACTGGTTGGGAAGAAAAATTAAGCAAAATAACAGTAATTACGGTACTGCCTAAAGAAACAAAGCTATAGTATAAAAATCTCAGCGTTTAATCCATGCTGTTTGTAGTTGATTTACTCTACATTTTTAAACCTGCATGAGCAATGCATAAGCATATGCGTGTAAATCGCCCGTGCTTCAGAAACCCTGCAGAGGCACGCTAGTATCTGAATCGGCGTTTTCAGAGTAATCGAATCTTGGTTAACTTTCATTCACATTTCTAACAGTTTTATGTAACCAGAATTCGTCTTTTGGTGTTGATATTTAATAAAAAAAATCTATTGTTTCCAGGATTCCGTCAAAGTAGTCGCAATACCCCTTGCCCTAGCATTATCTAAAAGACTGACAGAAAATGAAGTAGAAGAATTCGTATTCAAGGCTTTGATGAACTGTGCAGGTGAGCAGATCAATTAAACGTGAAATTTACAAAAAATTTACTGGCCTTACAAACTGTCAATTAAACGTATTGGAATATACCGCTAATATTTTACCAGATCTGTATATCTCACTAACAAAGGCTGGGACTTAATCTAGTGGAGTATTATATTGAATATTTTTTCTGTTTATTCAGGAAACCCATCATGGAAACTCCGCCAGGTTTTGGCTCTCCGCATAGCAGAGATACAAGAAGCGATCCCTTTCGGCAAAATGAGGGGCAGAATTTTATCCGTATATCAAGGGTTCGTGAGAGATTCCGAACCCGAGGTCAGGATATTAGCAGCGGAAAACCTCTCCAACTACTGCCGAAACCTCAAGAAATCCTACGAGACCCAGCCAGAGGACAATTTCGAAGCAGTTTTCCAACAGAGCATCGTGCCATACATAATGCTGCTCTCCGACGATCGCAACGATGATGTGAGGATAGCTCTCTCGCGCAACATCCTCAAGCTTGGCTCCATAGTTAGGGAACAGTGCTTTAAAGAAACCACCCTGCCCATCATCATCGACCTATTGGAACACGACCACTCCATGCTGATCCAGGCCAACCTGCTGCAGAATTTGAACAGCCTGCCGGACGATATAGACCTAACGAGGTCACTCCTGTCGATCAAGAAGGTGATGAGCTCGCTCATAAAAAACTCGCAAGCTCATTGGAGAACGCGGATGAGCTTGTTAGTAGCCTTCGTGCATATCGCAAGGTTCGCCAAGAGTGAGTACTTCTCGGAGAACTTGAAAATGTCATACGCAACGCTCCTGGGGGACCCAGTTTTCGCCGTGCGAAGAACAGCCCCCGTGATACTTCCCCTCCTGGCGAAGCAGTACGGCATCGATTGGGCTTCGGAACATCTGATACCGTATTTCAAAATGTTCAGGAAAGATCGAAGGTATCTCTACAGGTTAGTTCCTTTATTCGGCATCTTAGAATTGATTCATCCTTCGGTGGGAAGAGGAGGAACATATCTAGGAGACCTGGAAGGTCTTTGTTCCAGCGCCAACGCTGAACTGAAAAAAGCCGCTGCTAGAATTTTGATGAGGATACGAAAGATGACGACAAAACTGAAAGAGAAGCTCGAAGAGAAAAGCTTTAAAAACGTACTATCAATGAACAATTATATAGACGATTTCAAGACTGACAATATTCTACTTTATGCTGGAGACTGCATGAATATCTTCAAAGAAAGTCGTCATTGCGACATTTTCTCTACGGACGAGAAAACTGCCCTTGAAGGAACCCCAACGTACTTGGAAGGTCTGCTCTCTTTGATACATAGAGAATTCCTAAAACTAACTCTAAATCTATATGATGACCCTATAATCAACGTCCGCATTCGCTCCATATTCATCCTGAGTAAGATTAAGCAGTTCTCTGATCAACTGTGTAGTGAACTGGAAGAACCATGGATCGCGGAAGCCATCCAGATGTTCAGCAAAGAGGAATCCGATGCTATCGAGAAGGAAGTCGAGGTGGAGTTGAGCAGAAAATCAGTCGAACCGGATGAAGAAAAAATCGATACCGATTTGATGGAAGATTCTATCGACGGAACTGAAGAGTTGGAGCAGATTGATTTTATCGACGGAAACAGCAAGTCGGTGGAGACAACTATTCCCGAAATAAACGTAGAAGAAGTCGTTGAACAGGAACAAAAAATATCTGAAGATGAAATAAATAACGTGGAAAATGAAGAACTTTCAGCTCCGCTGGTTACGGATACACCAGTTGTAGCTGATATAGAACCAGTATCGATGATTTCTTCAACTGCTGAAGTCACGAAGGAAGAATAGAATGATTTGCGAATGGGATGTTGACGAAAACAACTCATCCCAATGAAAACTTCGTCCATAGAAGCACGAAATTTGGTGAAAGAAGAATTTCAAAAAATTTGTTAAGGTCTGAAACGGGTTTATGTACATCAACACATATATACGGTGTCTCCAGCTCTCGTACATGAATATTTAATATTATATTGTTACATTCGCTAATTTGAAGAAGATTGTTTTGATTTATTACCTACTTCATACTGAATATATCAAATCTTCGATATTATATGAGAATACATTATTTTCAGTAGAATTACTGAAAAAATAATGTTTAGTATTTATTCCTCAGTGTCAGTAATTATCAAATGGTCAGTAACCGTTCTCTGAAATAAATGAAGCAATACTAAGATCCCAAATGCCATTTTATTGTCGTTCACAAGGCCTCTTTGAATTCCTTTGAAGCCCAGTTTGAAAGGTATTATTTCCGTTATATCAATAATTAGATTCTGTGGTGAGTTTTCTGGTAGATAGTGGGTAAATTGAGTTGAATAACATAACAACAAAAATTATAATAGTGCAAGTAATCTTGGAAGACAGGTGTAGTGATGAATACAGCACATAAACGGTCAGAATAGAGAGAAAAGCATGAAAAGTTTCGAAATATTCTGTGAAAAAAAATGGAGCAAGAAAAATTTTATGAGGAGTGGCTTCTGAAACTTTCCACGACAAAAAATGCGAAGCAAGACAAGAAGTACAGGACCATTGTGGAAAACTTTTCGAGAACAACAAAACCGAAGAGCAGATGAAAAACGAGAATACCAGGGCCGGCTATTGGAAAGTCCACAGGACGAAGAAAATGAAAATAGATACGAAGAAGAAAAACAGCTGCGGAAAATGTTAACACGATCATGAACACAAAAGAGGAGTTTGGACATCAGTATAATAACTCGTATGAAGTACAAAACGTATTGGAGATTCGAGAAAAGATATTTTGTGAACTGCCAAAGTCCTAACTAAACTGACGGTGTAAGCTGTCTTTTCTCGAGCCAATTCTACCTTCTTCTGGAGCCAATTCTACCTGCCAATATGCGCTCTTCAAATCGAGGGTCGAGAAAATCATAGAACCGGCTAACGTATCTAAGGCGTTATCTATCTTCAGGAGAGGGAAACTGTTCTTGTTCGTCACGTTTTTCAATTGAAGATAATCTACGTAAAAGCGCGTTGATCAGTATTTTTTCTTCGCCAGCACGGACTGTCGGATGGTTCAATAACAACTTTATATCGATGACAATTTTATTAGCCTCATCCTTCTTGCCTACAAGAAGTCTTCTAGTCGACTTCTAGCTTAAAAATCGTTCCTTCCTTCAAGGTAACCGGGTAATAATTGATATTCATTACCGTTACGGGTACAAATTCATCAACACGCAACCAGGTCTTCTCTCGTCCAATTTTCTCATCGTGAAGCTTGGTCTTAAACATAGAACGTTTCCACTGCTCGCAGCCCTGTCCAGGCAAGCCTCCAGTATTGTTTCAACCCCCTCAGGTACGCTGACATCTTCAGCCAACAGGACACGAATCATTTCTTCACTTTTCCTATGAAGCACCAGTTCACACATTCCAATGTTTGCTGGTGTTTTAGTGAAATTGGCCCACGGATTGTCCTAGTCGCACCAGTGTCTAGCAACATGGTGTAAGGCCCTTTGTTGAGGCAACCGTCTACGAAGACACTTTTGTTATGTCGTTGAAGGACGGCAACCGGGTCTTACTGGATACAGATCGACGATTGCCCCTCCACATTGACCTTCTTTGGTTTCACTGCAGGCTCCTGTGGATGGTGTTCAAGCATTCTGACTTTACTCTGGCTTCTGCAGGATTGTTTCACGCCCTCAAATTCCAAAGTGCATGCCAAGGCATCCACGAGGTTGTAAGACAAGCTAGTGTCAATACTTGCCTTCCAAGAATGCCAAAACCGCTAATCGCTCCATTACATTTTTCAGTGTGGCTGGATAAGCAAGGCAAACCAATCGTTTAATGTTAGCTTCGAATTCTGTACGGATTCGCTTGATTTCTGAAAGCGGTTTTCCAGCAGTGAATGGTATACTTATTCTAGGTGAGACTGGCCATACCGTTGTTCTAGATGTTCAATCAGCTGTTCATAGTCCTCCTGTTCTTGAGCGGCGAGGGTTTGTAAAATATTCTTTGCTTCTTCGCGTAATGTCAGTGTTAGTGCTACAGCCTTTTTTCCTGCATTCCATCCAGCCCATGGAGTTTTTCCGTTGAACTTTATCCAAAGTTCAGCAGTGAATTTTAGTTCGATTCTGGAGTGTGGTCAGAATCGATTCAGTTTTCTAACTTACTGATTCTTGGCTGATGAAGAAATAGTTACAACCTTGATTGTTCACCACCCAGGGAAAACAATTCGACCAGAAACAACCACTAGACCTCAATGATTTCGACCACAAGAAATAAGTGAACAGGTACTGTCAAATTATCGACTGCCTTGAAAGAATTGTCAACATCAAGTGGAAGATCAACTGAACAAAACTATCCAGAAGCAGAATATATCACAGATTACCACCCTCCTAAGACAGGACTAAGAAACCGATCTAAACATTGACGACTTTAGACTGGAGACATATTTCGGACAGGACCTAGTTTTCAAGGTTTTGTGGGCACAGTGGAACTTCCTGGTCAAGAGGCTGGGAATCAACTGAATGAGAGTTATCAGTTTCCCAATTGTTTTCATCTCAAACAAGGATAAGTGAAGTGTTAAAGGAGATTCTTGGGGAAAAATCGGTGGATTCAAAGCGAGCGACCAGGTTTGCTTGTATACTCCTCTTATCAAGAAAGGTGGATCTCGTAAACTAACACCGTCTTGGCAAGGATATGACTAGTTGAAGGAAATGACAAACATGGTGGTTTATAGAATTCAAAGCAACACTGGAGCTGAGATGAAAGACGTCCATCTGAAAAGACTAAAGTCACATCATGATAACTTTTACTGATTCATTTAATTTATGGAAATTCATGTTGAATTAAGGAATAAAGAAAACTATAACTCTTTTTAAACTTTCACTGAGTGTTGGATTGGCTTCTCCACTATCTACAGATAGGTTACTACAAAATAATATGATAATAATAATAATAATAATACTCCCTCATAAACACTCGTTGAGTGTACCCAAAGGCATAGCCTGTGCGGGTAGAGGACGGCTATTATTATTATTTGCCGTGACGCTCCAGGGCAACAACTTACTGATGTTTTAGGTGATGTATTCACTTTTCAGCCGTAGGAAAAACCGGAAAACCTACAGCACCCCTCGGGTGATCGGTGTGCACTCCAAGTTAGCACTGACACTTGCTTTTCATAAAGGTATGCGGTCGCCTATCGATCCGATATGAAGTAGTTGAGAAAAATTCTCGTACCTACATCGGATTCGAACCGACTATCGCTATGCTGGAGTTTCGAACGGCCTGTGCATTCGACCGCTGATCCACCGACCACCTTAAAAAGTAAGCAAAAGTGTTGTAGTTTCATTCAGGTCACATAAAAAATATTCCATGGACTTGAGTGAATTAAATCATACTAAAATAATACATATCTTGATAACTATCAATCTGGCATGAACGCATAAAAAAACTGTGAACAATGGACAAATTCCAAATGTAAAGTGAGTGAGTTGTGAATCATTCACTTAGTACATTGATTGTTATGAATTTTTTTTAGTAAACATGAAACTTCTCAACGGTTTTGGGATACAAAAAGCGCTGTTTCTTTCCTAAAAAATCGTGGCACCTAAAGGTGCAGTGCAGGTAATAGAGAAGTAAAAATTTCAACATTTTTCTTTTATATGAAAAAAGTTCAATTCAATTCGCCCTTAGATTGAATCAATTTCACCAATTTGTCATCAAAATTTCAATAAATATAAATTTAGGTCGTTGACCTAGCCATTCAAATTTTGGCACACAACATGCGATCTATTTTTAAAATTTGGTAAACTAGCGTCTAGCTGAGAATATTTCATACGAAATCGCTATTTAAATATACGTAATGAATGTTCTCCTACCAAATTTTCGAATTATTCCTGCTATTTTCTGGGAAGTTTCTATTATCACGCAAAGTTCATTGAATTGGAATTTGTTTCGGCATTCTTTCCGGACTCTCTATGCTCTTTACGAAGATTCTGCAGTTTTGGAAAGGTATATTTTTTCCTGATTGTTCATTTCCAGAACTGTATATATTATGGAGTGGAGTTAAAAAAAATTGCATCATATTGGAATAATTTTTACTATCCATTTGAAGACAATTTTTTCCTCATTACAGTTTGTTTGGAAAAAACTCCTATTGTCGACATCTTTCTGAAATCCCAAAGGGTATACGAGGGAGAACAAAAAATTGAGATTTTGATCGGGAGTAAAGTTTCCTTATTTTCGATAATATTAGAAAAGTTTTTCACAAACGAAAAGAATATTCAGAATAAACAAACTTTTTTTGTTTTAGACGTCACAAAGAGTACTTGTAATTCAAATACATCTTAGGAATCTCCCTCCCATAACTTTTATAATATTACGATGCAACATTTGGTCTCATTTATTACTTGTGCAAGATCATCGACGTTTATCGAAAATGGTTTTCGTGCGGGTTTTTTGGTCCAAATTTGATATTTTATAATACCTACCAAAACAAACAATTTGCAGAAAATCAGTAGATGGATCAACTCATTGAAATTAAACCATTGAATAATTCAAATCTGCAAGTTTACACTCCATTCATAGTGTCAACTTAAAAGGCAGTGATTAGAGGGCTGGAATTTTGAATTTGGGTATTGTTTCGGATAGAACTTTTGATCAAAATTTCTATTTTTCGTTTATCATTTCATATCTCGAATTTGCAAAAGTTCTCAGAGATGCACGTCTCAGGAGTTTTATGTAAATAAGTAGAATTAGTTTGATCTTCCCTTCAGAATTTTAACTCTTATATGTTGGCATCAATTCTGCAAATTTATAGATACCAGTAAAGTCTTCAATTTTCAATAAATTATAGGGCATCGATAAGTAATTCCATACAGAATCATAAAACAAGCCATGGGCCGTGATGGTCGTGTGGTAGAGCGCTCGCCTTATAAGCATAAGGTCGTGGGTTCAAAGCACAGCACGGCCATCGGTCCCGGATCTTTTCCTTGCTCGCACAAGCTCCTAGGAGCTCTCGTCAAAACCATAACTTTACGTGAATCCAACTCTTGACCGTGTGGTACACCATATACTGTAATTTTTATAGAGATGCTTATTTCTGTGTCAATTCGGACTCTTCAAGTCATAAAATGAGCTGAATAATATTGTAAAAGCTGATCCTGGGTACCATTTAGTTATTCTTCGAATAGAGATCAGAAAGATTCTATAACTATCTGGGAAAGAGTCCAGAAGTACCAGAAACCCGAAAACGGTATGAGAATGGTACACAATGTACGATAAAACAGGAACGCGCAATTTTTTTTATATCAAGCAATAGTGAATTTATCCATGAAGGATATTTACACGGGTATCAAGCTGATATAAGTTTTGCTCAGCTCTGTTTCTGCTACATTGCTGAATAAGTTATTTCAGAATGTCTAGTTTATGAAGACGTGATTCCGAAATTAAAGTCTGAATCCCAAAGTTGAAGTCGAGATGAGAAACAGCGTCTTATTAAACTTTTCCCTTTTCTGAAGGACGTATAACACTGATTATTTTTTTCGTACGATTTTCAACCAATTAGAATGTCCAATTTAGTTGAGTTACCTCGTATAATTTCGATAATACCTGATTATACATAGAGTAGCTCCACCAATCGAAAATTTTATAATAATTTCATTCTCATAGTAACCACATCGACATCAATATACAACAAACAGAACTGTCAAATTGTGACGTTTATCAAAAATTGTTCAAAAATGAGTCGATTCGGAGATTTATCATCAAATGCAATAGACGAAAGTATACAAAATACTGAGCCTCATAATACAGTGAAAACAAAAAAGTACGTATGGAAACAATTTCTTACGTTTTGCAGTGAAAGAAACTATGTGCCAAATGAATCAATTTCCACTGAAATGATAGCGTCCATTTTGAAAGATTGGGCTTTCAATATGCGAAAATGTAATGGAGAAAATTATAAAGAAAATGTGGTTAAAACGATGTGGAACATTACGGCAAAACAAGTACAAGAAAAATATATGAAGGAGTTAAATAGAGTAATTGATCCATTCTCTAGTCCCATATTTTTAGCCGCACGAAACGCAAGAAATTCAAAAAGAAGGAAACTTCAAATGTTACCGGACAAGAGAAAGGTTAGTGCATCAGCATTTAAAGATAACGAGTACATAGCAATGATAGAAGCGTGGGATGAAAATACACCGGAAGGATTACAAATAAAATTTTTCTTAATTGCTTCTGTAGAACTTGCGTGGAGAGGAAATGAAGGAGCGTCATGCTTGACTCATTATTTTCAAAAAGAAACTGGAAATGATGATACTCCAACTGGTAGAATACAATATAATCCTATTTTTACCAAAACCACACAGGGAGGAGCAAAACCATGTGCTAATAATAAATGGCTTGTACCTAACCATAATGAAGTGAGTCGTTGTCCAGTGAGATTTCTAGATAAGCTAATGATGAAAAGAAGCGAAAACATCAATATTAAAACAGATAGGTTATTTCTGACAGTAAATCCCAACTGGAGAAAAGAAAAAACCTTTGGCTGGTACAAAAATATGCCAATTGGAGTGCATGAAATTAATAAATGGACCAAAAAGTCTGCAGAATTGGCAAATTTGAATATGACAAACAAAAAATTTTCAAATCATTCTCACCGAGCCACTGCTGTTTCACAATTGGCAAAAGCAGGTGTATCGGAACAAGAACTTATTAAAATAACAGGACATGGTAATAGCAATTCTATCAAACCCTACCTACAGATAGATGAACAATATCACCAAAACATAATAAATAAGATGAGATCCAATTTTAAAAACGATGCAGGTTCAAATAATAACACCTCCAGTATTTCCAGCACTTCAATGAGCAGTGGCCACGTTTCCTGCGCCGAAAATAACTCAGTTAAAAAAAACGTAGTACATAATAATTGTAACTTTCATTGCACCAATTTGTATTTAAATTCGTGTCAGTTTGACAGAATAATCCTTCCGCTTCGCGTTCGGATTATTTAAACTGTCAAACTAACACTCTTTATAATTATGCAACAAGTTATCGATGTATAACCTGATTATTTTGAAGTACTTATAGTATTACTACTAATAAGTAGAGCCTCAAATGTTTCTCTGTTTCTTCCACATCAGACTAGAACAACAGCCATAGGGTCAATACCATTTGCGCTATCTGCAACGAACTACTCCTGCGAACATATTCCGCTCTACAATGTTAGGAGACAAAATATATTACACTAAATTTAGCGGTGAACGCTTGCATTATTTACAGTAACACTGACTACATTACGAACCATTCTTATTTTTAGAATTTTCACTTTCAGAAACATTATACGCGACATATTGGATACATCTTCATGTACGCTGAATATACCAGGTGACAACATGGCGATGTAAGGAATCGTAATATTTGATTATAGTTACAGGTACAGGTAACAAAGTCAGGGTAGCATAGTGTCACCGTGCTGCCCTTCACTATCGAGATGCTGGTACAGGACAGCACAGTGACACTATGCTGCTCTGTCTATATCACCAGCGTTTCATTAGTGCAGATCAGTACAGTGACACTATGCTGCCCTGCCTCTATCACCTGCGTCTAAACAGTGCAGCGCAGCACAGTGTCTGCAGTATCAAGACGCAGGTGACAGAAGCAGGGCAGCATAGTGTCAGTGTGCTGCCCTGCACTATCAAAACACTGATGACAGAGGCGAGACAGCATAGTGTCTATGATTTTAGCTTCAAAGTTTGAATCATAGATAATGTTCTGGCCTGCTTCTGTCACCTGCATCTCAACAGTACAGGGCAGCATAATGACACTATGTTGGTCTGGCTCTGTCACCATTGGTGTACCTCTGTCACCGGTGTCTCAATGGTGCAAGGCAGCACAGTGACACTATGCTGCCCTGCCTCTGTTACATGCGTCTCAATCGTGCAGGGCAGCTTAGTGCCTGTGACTCAACCATTTAAGCTTGCTGGGTAGCATAGTGTCACTGTGCTGCCCAGCTGGAAACAGAGGCAAAGCAACATCGTGTAACTGTGCTACACTATTGAAACAAAGGTGACAGAGGCTGTGACTCAAGCTTCAAAGGTAGAATCACATAATACCGAGCTGTGACATCAAACATAAACTCGGCTCATTTGGTCCACATCTAGAACTGAGAGCACAAAAGTACGACTTTCCGACATTAAGTTAAAAAAAGTTACACTTACCTTGCAGCAAATAAATAGTAGCCTGATATTCTGCCAATTTCTCATCGATGTAATCCTGCGACTGATTGGCTATGATTTCAGCAGTCGAGGGTCCTGTGTCCTCTTCTTCGTCCGGTTCATAGTTGTGGGGTAACGGGGGTGGCTCTAGGGGCATCCCGACGAACTGATATTCGCGACTCGGCGGACCGAAAGAGTTGGGAGAGTAGGATTGGATGCCCCTGAAGTTGTCTGGAGAATACGGCTGTATTCCCTTGAAGTAGGGGGATTCGGAGGGGGAAGCGCATCTGGTGGGAGCGGGCGAAGGCTGAAATAAATGAATTAAGTGTAATGTGTAAGTTCTCATTGAAACAACTCCATTATATTGAGTTCTAGACAATAATCAACTGACAGGGAGACAGTCATTGTCAGAGCAGTTGGAGGCGTGAGATAGAAAATACAGACATTCTCAACTACAAAAAATTTTAAGAATCACCTAGGTTTTCAGAGAAAACCCCTTAAAAGCAGAGGTTGTACAAGCAAGGGAGATCCGGGACCCACAGCTTACTTAACAGTGGATCTCGAACTCGGACTGCCTGGATGAGAGGCAAACGCTATAACACCACGACTACTTCGCTTGTGAAACACAAATTGGCCGTTGATAGAAAAAAACAATTTTTTCCTATAGTCTCACGAAAATAAACTATAATTATTAATTATTGGGTGCTTGACTTAGCTTCTGCCATGGCGTTTCAACGAATTTGTTTGATGTACATGTAACTGGTCATTGAGTAACTGTTATTTAGATGATTTTTTCATCTTTGGAGATTCTCTAGAAATTATTTCGCCAGACAGTTATCAATGTTTGTTCTGACTTATCATAATATAATGTAGAAAATGTTCAGAGTAGAAGTAATATTGATGATGTATTGAAATACTGTAAGTACATATCCAGTAAAAAGAAACCATCAGAATTAATGTCACCTGAAACTGCCTTCATGATTCCACAAGTCTACCTGAAAAAATAATCAAACCACGTTCAACACTAGGCCCATAACTATTTCAGTAGATAGAGAATATTGTAGATCCTCAGTGCAAAATTTCTGTATTCTTGTGGTCTATGTCCTGATAGGTGACAGGTAGACCCTTGAATGTCAAAGCTGTTGGAGGCGTCTTGCTAGAAAATACGGACACTTTCAACGTATAATGAAGGAGTCTTGGAAAGTATAACTTTTACTATACTAGTAGTAATAATAACACAGTATTTTGATTCATCCTTTTATCAGTCACATGTCTATCATCGAACGATGAAGCTACTTCCAAGCATGAAAAATAATAAAACTTTATATTCTCCTCCATCTCCACCATCACCATGTTCCCTGACCATGCAGATTCTGCTTTTTCATATAAACTTAAAGATTGAGCTAAATTTAATTGTGAAAATAAAGATAATGGCTCGATATAAAAATTATTCTATTAATGACTCATTAATCTTGTCGCAAATACACGAAATAATATCCATTTCATAACTCGATGTATTGACTTTCGAAATAAAACAGTTGCTTATTAATAAATTTTAGTCAATGACGGAAATAGCTCTATTCAAATTTACGCGCAGCTCTTGCAGATAGCTAAGATATGAGAGTTTTTAGAAGTTAGCGATGTTTTTTGATGACATTTTCTTCTTCTAGGTTCACTACATGAAAGAGAAGTAGATACCCTGACTTCTAAAAAATCTAACTCTCTCACTATGGCAAAAAATGTAATAGGACAATCTCCGATCAATTAACTCAATCTAGACTAGACTAGACTAGACTAGCCGCACACACCTTGAACTTTGTTTGTAAGGGACATCTTCCCTCAACGGCAGTGTCGTGCGTTGTTTACAGAAATATTGAGATTCAATAAAACTGAAATAATGGAAACCCAATATGGAATGGGAACCTGAAATTATGATGGAAGAATTTCAACAGGATTTTGAGAACAGCCGATGCTGTAATTAACATGTTTTTTCACAATTCATTCATTTTACTCTTTTTCAATTCGGTTTCTCTTTCTCAATAGCTACGACACTGGTAGCTTATCTATGAAATGGCATATTTTGATTTTCAGCTACAAATGGTCTTTTACACATTTCATAATGCTTCACCATCGCTTAATAATTAGAACTAACCATGTTTTAACAAAAATTAACTCATAATTTGCCCAATATTCACGAAAAAACCCTCAAATGAGTAAATGAGGGCATATGTAGTGTTTTGATTGAAATAAAAACAAATTTTGTGTATCATGAAGAGGGGCGACACTACCTGACGAAAGACCAATAAACCAATTATGAAAAATGGTGGATTGCGTAATCCAATCTTCCGCAAAAAAACCTATACAATAGTTATTGTATCCAACAGAAAACAACTACTGCCCCCTACGACCGTTGAATTATATCTGGTCAATACTTGGCAAAGTTTTCTATAAGAACTACTTTGCAATGCATTTTATTTACGATTCAATTGGGGAAACACTTCTGTACCGGTTTCATGGCCTTTGCCGTAAATTTTGTGTAATTTCGGTAAAACTTAAGCAAATGATCACCAAAGGATTTTTCTGAAATTTTCACAGATGTTGTGGAATACCCTAAAATACAATAATTCATAGAACATTTTCCGTGGAAATTAATAATTTGCGAGTTTCAGCCCTACAAAAGTCCTAAAAGGGTGTATTTTCAGAATTTTTCACTTACTTTGAACATGTTAGATTGTCTATTATATCTTTTAATAGAACATCATACTTTTCAATATTGCACACTCAGGCATCAGGATGATGGAATACAGTATCAGGATGAAAATTATATCCATTTCAACAAGAATCAACTCCTATTGTCTTGGTAACTTTAGTAAAATTCCGTTAACTAATAGCCACAAGCTATCAACAAATTTTTTTTGAACTTTGTTTGACCTGCTGAACAAAAATCCAAATGAAATTTTTGGCGGTCTCAACTAATTTCGGAGATATGGGCCTATTTTTGAGTGATGAATGGCATTTTTTAAACACATTTCTACCGCGGAAAAACACTCAAAATTCTTCCTTCTTTAAACTAACACAATGTACACACCCTAATTGACCTGTTTCACACTCTTTCTTCATTTAAAAATGCTACTTTTAGGAAAAAAACTCATATTTTTTTATGATCACAACCTACAAATCTAGGCAAAATTGTTAGTGAATTTTATTCACGTGGAGTTGGTTTCTGGAAGAAAAGTGAGGGAATATTTTCCTTTTATGTTGAAATCAAATGCACGGGAAAGTTGGCTGTGTAAATAAGCAAAGTTCAAAGTTACCAACTTGACATAAATAAATTCGTAAACATTCGAACTAGTTCGAATATATTGTGCCAGAGAGGTATCAACAATGTTGAAAGAATACAGGGGCACCCTTCTCTCTAAGCGTTTCCACAAAGTGGAAAATAAAGGCAAACATCTGTCAGAAAACAACTACTTCCCTGGCTAATACCACGACGGACATTGAACTACAACTGACAGATATTTTTGCAACGTTCTTCAAAGAAGACCCAATTGCAAGAACGTTGCACAAATATCTGTCAGTTGTAGTTCAATGTCCGTCGTGGTATTAGCCAGGGAAGTAGTTGTTTTCTGACAGATGTTTGCCTTTATTTTCCAATTCGTGGAAACGCTTAGAGAGTAGGGTGCCCCTGTATTCTTTCAACATAAATAAATTCACTAAACATTTTACATAAATGTATTGCGATGTTATTTAAAAGAAGGTTGAATTTTTGGATAAACAATGCCGTTTTTAATAAAAAAATAGTGTAAAACGGGCGAATTAGAGTGTGTACATTGTGTTAGTTTAAAGAAGGAAGAATTTTGAGTGTTTTTTCCGCGGTAGAAATTTGTCCTAAAAAATGCCATTCATCACTCAAAAATAGGCCCACATCTCCAAAATTAGTTGAGACCGCCAAAAATTTCATTTGGAGGTCAAACTACGTAACTTGCAAAAATTTTTGCAATTTGGATGCAACTCTAACCAAAGATTTACCTACTTTTTTCTTGAGACGAAAAATAGAATATATCGTCAACTTGAGTGGACACACTGTATAAGTCGAAATGTTATACGAAAACTCCTTGGAACCATCCTGATCTTCTGTAAAAACCACTTCAGAATTATGAAGTATTTTTTAGTTTTATTCATTCGTAAATTAATTTTCCAATGATCTGATGATTAAAATTTTTGAAATCGACTGCATGTGTCTAATTTCGTAAGAATCATAAAATAACAACAAAAGTTTAATGAGATAATGAAAATTTGAGCTCAATATAAAAATTATTGACTCATTAATTCCAGCAAAAATACACAAATTGATTTTATTTCATAACTAGCTGTATTGGGTTCCTAAATATCACCAGTTTCATATTAATATCCTTCAGTCGATGACAAAAATAGCCCTATTGAAATTTACAGCTCCTGCAGTTAGCTGGGATATTACCGGGGCTATTAAAACATAGGAAATCGCCTTTCCTGACAGCGTCACTCACAATGAAACGAAAGTGAAACACGATGGCATTTCAATGTATTTTTAAACTTTTGGTTCATTTCTTGTTAATATTCACGCCGGGCAAGTCATCAACGTTTCGAAATGTTCATTTAACAATGTGTTTTCTCGTTGTAGGTGTATGGTCTCTGGACGCGACATGCAATCAGATCAACGTGGTCGTATTTTTTGCGGACAGTAGCAAAATTCCCAATTCGGCAACAGGCATGAAGTTCTTGGATATGCAGGAGATGGCAAGAGTAAAAGTAATATTTTCGAAATGGTTTTTTGTCTCTTTGAGACATTTTTTATTGCAGCATATGTTTATACGCAAACTCAAAACATACAAAAACTTTGGTTCCAGAAATTTTGGCTGCCATCAAACCGAAAATAGTTTCTTCATGATATAAACCAATTTAAATCTGTTTTTTGATTTCGTCAAAATCGTATCCAGATATAATGAAAGTATGAAAATATCGTATTACAAGGTATTACAAGGTAAGGGCTACGTCTTCCCCTAGCTCGCACAAATCTCTGACTTTTGAGGGTTGCACGTAGGGGTGCAACCGGTTGAAGGATGTAACAAATTTTTTTGAACAATTCCTGCACTGAACCATCCTTTTCATCTGTACCCAAGTTTCATCTTTACTGATTTTCATGTCGAAAGTTTCATTGAATTTTACCCCCTCAAATGTTTTGATCTAGTCTGATTTTTCTAAAAACCATTTCTTTGCCGTACCTTTCGGATGACTTTTGGCAGTTTTTAGTTGAAATTCTACTGGCCATTTATGGAGTACTGCCGAATTTTTGATGCTCTTTAACCAGTCCATTGCTGCTTTTCCCATGCTCTCCCCATTGAAATTATCGATAACATGACTGAAATCCGGCATATAAAATTGGGTAGGTGCTTAAATGGGTTGCACACTCTGCTTCTCTAGCAATTTCAAGAATTTATCCTCACTTGCTAAACGATTTTGTTCCATTATCACCATCATGTTCATGAATTTATCCATCAAATCGACATTTGTTGTTTGCATCATTCCTTGCGTCTGGTTGAGTATTCCCATCGCCTCTTCCTTTCATTTTGATTCGTCTTCAGTTCACCGCTTCTGATTAATGTTGAAAATGTTTTGGGTTCCTCCAACGGTTTGTCAGTATATAGGCTTGGCTTCAGATACGTGAATGATTGTCTACTTAGATGAACTTTAAATGATTCAAATAATACGAAATATTACGATTGCAAGATTTTTGGAATTGCTTTTATCACTCTGACAATAATCATTCTCCCAACCTATAAATAGAGGGCAATATTGAAAACTTATAACATTATCCTCAAACTCTTTGAGTTACGGTCCTTCGAAGTCCGAAAGAAGGAACTTTTGTGAACACAAATTTCTTCTGGATAGGAGGTACGTACTCAATCTCGGTGTCGGATTGTACCACCAGGAAACCGGGAAATTTCCCGGTAAACACTAGAAGTGGCCCTCAGTTTCTCTCCTTTGGCATTCATTGTCAATATTTTTAAAAGAGAATTCAACTTTACTACTTTCATAATAGTTTTGGGGGTTACAAATAATCATCGTAAAGGAATGATAGAAAAAGTTTTAATCTTAAATATTTCGAAGTTTTCGTTCGCTACGAGTAATGTCTCATTTTCATTTCAATTTTTCATACTTTTTCTCTCTAAAGCCAAAAGTCTGGTTCTGTGATAATTTTGTCAATACTAGAGAAATGTCATTCGAGTTATTCAAACAATTCCGACGTATTTTTCACTGTATCTTGTATTATTTGAAATGGAACGTTTTCTAATTCTGTGCCTGCTCAACTTGCGTTTTCACGCTCGCCGACAGGCACAGGTAAGAACGGCAGGCAAGTATTTGTCATGCATGGTAAAAAATGCGGGGTGAATCGACCTTCAAGTATACAACAGTTTGAAAAGTTGTTAGTGCATAAGTGCTCCCTGACTAGAACTACTTTTTAAGTATTTTATAAATGAAACTGCTTAGTGCTTCAGTGCTCGGCACAGCTCTGTTTGGCATATAGATGGAACGAAATGTCAAAATTCCATGGACAGGAGTAGAAAATAGTGTGAAGGAAAATGACTCCTTCCCACTCTAGATGAACTTTTCAACTCGAGAACTGTTAAAGATGTGGCAACTTGGCGAACGCCAATCGTTTCAGAATGATAAAATTAGAAATCTCAGTTAATTTCGAGTCATTCGACTGAAAACAAAATTATTCGAAAAAAGTCTGAAGGGGTAGACCCCTAAAAATAGTGAGAAATACCAAATCGGAAGATTCACATGAAATCCGCATTATAGATGCAAAATTTTCCCAAGAATACATGATTTGTGTATACAGTATCTCCTCCAAATGAACTTCCCAGCTCGGGAACGGTTGAAGATAGAGCAATTCTGCGAACGCCATTCGATTCAAAATGATCAAATTTCTGTTTCATGATTGAGAGTCATTGTCGGGGCGTCACAGGGGTTCGGCTAATTTTTTTATTTTTTGAAGTGGTATCAAAATGGGATTTGAGTTGGCGCGATTGGTGGTGGGTCAGAAAACACTCATTTCAGTCCAATTTACAACTTTTCATGATTGAAAGTCATTGTCGGGTCGTCAAGGGGGTTCGGCTGATTTTTTTATTTTTTGAACTGGTCTCAAAAATGGGATTTGAGTTGGCGCGATTGATAGTGGGTCAGAATACATTCATTTCAGTCCAATTTACAACTTTTCATGATTGAAAGTCATTGTCGGGTCGTCAGAGGGGTTCGGCCGATTCTTTAATTTTTTGAAGTGGTCCCAAAAATGGAATTTGAGTTGGCACGATTGGTGGTGGGTCAGAAAACATTAATTTCAGTCCAATTTATAACTTTTCATTGCATTCCTACATTCATGTGATGAGCTTAGTTTTGGATGACAATTGGCTCTGGGTACTGCTTGCCTTCCTAAGCAGATTTTAATATCTGCTTTGGCACTCCTCTTGTCTTCTACCTCATAGCTACGGTTGCTTTACATTGGAAAACTGTTGTGTGAAGCGTAATTCTCTTGTATACCTCAACCTTCCAGGTTAATACCTGTGTTCAAAGCCTCTTCGTCAAGATCTTTATGTTTCTTCTTCAGTGTTCTCTGTTGCCACTCATTGGGTAGAAATAGAAATCTCCTGCTCCGTCCACTTCGCGATTCATAAAATATCGTCACAAGATTATTTATTCAGACTTCCAAGTACCGCATCCTTAAATAGACTAGACTGCCGCTGATCCATCAACAGTACCTAGGACACCGTGGTTGGATTCGTTCTCATTGCTTGCATATTTGCCAAACAGACCAACGCCTGGTCACCATAAAGCTGACCCATTTTGGATCTTCGAACTTAGAGTCAGCGCATAATTCCTGGATTGATTTCACAACTTTTCAAAACTTTGGAGTCCATTACCGTCCCAGGTATTTGACCTGTTGGACTAACTCCAACTTCTGGCCGAACATGGTGGGTGACGTTAACCCTTCCTTAATCGCTTGTTTGGTAAAGAGGAGCTGCAGAAGTTCGTAGATGATTTCATTCGTTCATTCGTCTATTGACAACCATCCCATCGTCCACTTATGCATTTTTCTCAAAACCTCCATCTCTGAGTTTATCCAACAGACTCGATTATTGTTCCTATATTAAAAACTTGAAAACACTTCCAAGATGATCCAATCATGCGCTCTAAACTGTTTGCTTTTTATTGCCCTAACGATAACAATTTTAATTTATTTTCAAGCACAGCTCCTCCACTTCCCGTGACATCCATCTATACTCGTACATAGCACAAAGAAATGCACAGAATTGTAAGGAACTCCTGCATGAAGGTTTGGAGTCCTTGACACGCTTCTGTCAAAATGCACTCGGAATGAGAACAGGTGAGTATTAATCCAGAATAATGTACGTGAATTTCATTTTGACAGGGTTTTCATGTGGAACTATAGCCACTTTCCCAATAACTGTTACATTCAAGAAATCTTCAACTTGTTGAATCGTTGAACTATTTAATTTGTCCATGATACATCACCACAACTCATTTTGAATTGACTTAAATTTAAATTATGGCGTCAGAAGAGCAACTGCAAATATTTCTCATAGAAATTCGAATATGAAAAGCATTTCTGGCAATAGAAGTAATTTTTCCAAGAAAGGTTAATGCTGATGGTGACACCATCGAATGAATTCACTAGCATGGTTACGCTGGACACAATACGATTTTCCAGAGTAAAGACATGCTCATTTTTTCTTGCGTTGAGTTCTATATGTATATTATTCACATCACTCCCCAGTTTATTATTTCTGGTCTCATGGAGCTTTGGAAAGGAATGCAGTATGAAGGGTACTATCAACCCGCAAAGCCCCTTTGATCATCACATGGAGAGATGTTATCTGATTCCAAAAGCCGACAGTCTTGGACATTTTCGCAGATTTTTGGAAACTACATAGTAACACAACAGAATAACATTCGTTACCATATATTTCGGACCTTCTCCTTAAGGTCAGGGATCAAAACACTTGAATTCCATTGTCAATCGGATCGCGAATCGGCAAGTACAATTGAATACATGTAATATATTACTTTAACCATTCAATCTCGTGGGTTTTATCAGTTCAAGTGCATACCTTTCGGGCACCATAATGCTCCTGCGACATTTCAAAGATTTGTTGATATGGTCCCGAAGCTTGTAGACCCCATTCCAAAGAACAAAAGAACATGTAAAAAAATTTGATTTCTTTCGGCCGAAACAAATGTTTTTGGATTTCGATGTAAACTTGATGATCTGAAAAATCTGTTCTGCTGAAAATTTTTAGCACGGCAGCGTTATGTATATTGAAATCCTCAGCGGTTGGATAGATTTGTTGGATGGAAAGTTAGAGTGCTCGCTAAAGGATAGCTTATTATTAAAATTTCAAATTGTCTTCACGTTGTATCAAGGGGTATTCTAACGGTAAACGCTACCTTCAGATTCGAATCGTGAATGAACATTTCAAACAGGATAGGGCGTATTGATTTTTTTTGGTGCAGGAGTTGAATTGTGTCTCTGGAAAGACAAAAAATCTGGTGTGTTCGCCTATAGGCGATGATGGCCTGTAGCTTATAACATCAAAATTCATTATTTTATATATGGAAATATTCGTTGCACAGCTGAAAATCTTCAGGAGTGAAAAAAAGGAAGACGAAGAATCTTCCAAGAAATCCAATTTTATAAATAACTATATCATCCAAACTGATCCACTATATAAGGGTCCTGTTTAATGTATTTGTTCGAATAAAAACTTGATTGACCTATTTTCTCATTTTCTAGCTACTGTCTCAGTTTCGAGCAAGTCAATAACGAACGAAATGCACAACGAAGAACCCGAAAATCCACGATTCAGAGACAGACTCACGCAGAGGGGTACGCACAAATTTCGCAGAAGCAAAGACAGAGACGACGCGGCATGGCCCGGTACCAAACTCAAAAAAACGCCACTCAAAGACGTTATTACGAGTCCCGAACATACCGAGGTTTTCAACATCAGAGTCAAGAGAGATGGTTTCGATGAAGGAATCGAAAGTAAGGTTGGGGAAATTGCGGACGTTCCTCTCGGCAGAGAGAAGACCAAACCGCCGTGGGATGTCCTTGATGTGATGTCGCACGTTAGATTTTCGTTTTTTGGAAATCTATTCGAGGACGGTAAGATGTATGATGCTTTTATCTAGGGATTTATATTTCAAGCCAAAAGTATTGTTCGATTCATTTGGGAGAGCTAGCCCGCACTGGTGATTGACGATATCCATGAAAGGGTATTTTAGTTTAACCCTGTTTTGAATTGTTGAAAAAAAAATTGTTATCTCCGTCAACCGGCTGGGTTCGTATGTTTGAATTTTACCGCGTGCGATTTCAATGATATATCTCTCTTCAATGCGCGGTGTTTGTATCGCTCTATGTCACTTCAAACGCATGAAAATGATTTCGCATGAACTCAAACATACGGGCCCTGCACCCGCAAAACCCTCAAAAGTCTTCGAAAGACTTGTGCAAGCTAGGGAAAACGCAGCCCTTTACTTTTTAATGTCTGATGCCATGCACGAGACCAGTGACCATGCTGAGAATCGAACCCCGCACTAGTGAGGAAAAGCGATTTTCCCCACACTAGTACGGGAAAGTGATACTCTCAAAACTAGAATGCGTGCGGGAAAGTGGGTACAAACGCACGGTCGTAGAAAAAAGTTAACAAGTATGGAAAGAGTACCTTTCCCGCATGCGACTGCTGTTACCCGAACGACGCAAAGCGGGAGAGTACATTTCCGTATAAGTTAGGATCAATATTTCTTCTACAAGCGAATTAAAAAAAATTATGTAGCACTTTCGAACAAACTTTCCCGTGCGGGAATTTTTTTTTTCTACAAACGTCAAGAAATGACAAGGTTCGCGCATTGACAACAATATGCGAAGGGACCCTTTTTTTCATTTTCCTTCGTTACCATGACACCGTGCACGAAGTAGTGTGCGAAATACTTCGCACACTGCATGTAAACTATATGGGATTTGTATATTTTAACCTTTATATTCCTCAATCAAGCAAAAATCCAAAAAATCATTTATTCATTAATGTTTAACAATAATTAAGGCTTTTCAATACTTTTCAAATTGTGACAAAATTTTACTCTACCTTTTTTATATTTTATATTGAGCTAAGCATATTACTTATTTTAGAACAATAATTTTTGACGTTTGTAGAAAAAATATTGTTTGCATCTCATGCGCGAAATACTTTGGTGATCTCGACTATTTTTTTCAACTCGGCTGCGCCTCGTAAAAAAAAATCAGTTATCGATCACCAAAGTAGCATTTCGCGCACTAGATACAAAAATATCTATACCCGCACTAGTGCGGCATTTTCTCACTTGAAGTGACTTAAGCGTGAGGGAAAATTTTTCCCGCACTAGTGCAGGAAAATGACACCTCTCAAACTAAATTGCGTGCGGGTATAGGGTGAATCACGCACACTTAGGAAAATATATCTTGTCTTGAAATATTCTCTGAATCCAGAAAAAAAGAAGAAACTTTCCAAAGAAGAAAACGAAATGCTATCGAACATCATCGGACAAAAGAAGCAGGACGCCGGTCTCTTCGAATCCGTCAAGTCTACATTGTGCGCTCTGCAAGAAACACCCGGCGAGCCGTTCCTCATGATCGTTTTCGGTGGACATTTTTCAGAAATATGCGATAAGCACAGCCCGTTGGTGCAAAGCCTGAAACACGTCATCGAATCGACAGATCCGAAAACAACCTTGATCATTTTGACCGGAGCGTGCCCGGATGGCAAGTGTGACAACAAGAAAGAACACGATAATATGGTGGTGATCAAGGAGAGCTCAAACCCTGACATAGCGAAGGATGAAAGAAATTCGGTTTTACCCGTATACGCAAAAGGTAAGAGGACAGTTCACATATCCAAAGTAATATGCAATTCATCAGCATATTCTATGCTATGCTATGCTCGACTATGCTATGCTCGACTATGCTATGCAATGTTATGCTGTGCTATGCTATGCTATGCTATGCTATGCTATGCTATGCTGTGCTATGCTATGCTATGCTATGCTATGCTATGCTATGCTATGCTATGCTATGCTATGCTATGCTATGCTATGCTATGCTATGCTATGCTATGCTATGCTATGCTATGCTATGCTATGCTATGCTATGCTATGCTATGCTATGCTATGCTATGCTATGCTATGCTCGACTATGCTATGCTATGCTAGGCGTAAAAAATTCTTGTCGGAGGCATCAGGCACCTTAATTTATTTAAGTCCTTCATGGCCTTGTAGATCAACTTCAACCTAATATTTCCTTTAAAACCAACCACCGTTATATTTATCATTTCCAGGTCCGAAAAGTGACCAGTTGACACGATGCACGGTTTTATACGATATCCCACTCACAATTAAGGACATTTTAGAAGAAATGTCCCCAACATTTGGTGGTAGAAGCTAAGAAAGATCCGATATAGATGATTTATTCATTCATGGTATTTCTAGAAACATCTACAGACATAACTAATACACCGAGAAGAAATTTGATAATCAAGCTTCCCCTACATGTGGGGCACAAGAGTCAAGGAACTCAAATATACAATATATCTGCAATCACCACGGTGATCATCATATTTTATTTTTCGTATATCATCAAATTATAGCTTTATTAAATGTCTATCATTGGTACACTGTTTTTTTTTCATAGTAGGTATATACGAGAGTTTAGTTCAAAAAGAAGAGTGATACATAGCTCTTCTTCAAGGAACGTTGCACAAATATCTGTCAGGTGTAGTTTACGTGGTATCAGCCAGGGAAGTGGATATTTTCTATCAGATGTTTGTCTCATATTTTCCACTTCTTGAAAATGTTTGGAGAGAAGGATAGCTGCTTTCATTTAAGTAATTTGGAGATAGCCTGGAATAGTTATTCACGTAATAAGTTGAGATAAGACTAATTATAGTTATTAACGTTACAAGGCCGATATGTAGCAAATACCGAATGAGGTTAAATATTATTATAAAAAACTTTGTTGATTTTTTCAATTAAAATTCATACATTATGATCATTTCAATAAACTGAATCGATTGGTAACTACTCTATTTAAAACAATTCTCGAGTTGAAAATTTTGTCCGGTTTTGCAAGGAATCATATCCCCCAAAATCATTTTTTTGATTTTTTTCATTCATATTCGTGAAATTTAATCTATTTTTAATATACATACCAAATTTAAAGTTGATTCCCAGTCAACCGAATATTTCATGTGCTTTTTACGGAACCTCTGCAACTTCAAGTTGAAAATTTTCGAAAATCTGCCGAAGTTTCCAATTAAAAACTTTGCTGATATTTTCAATTGTACTTTTCAACCAAAGAAATAAAAATATTATTATTATTATTATTAATAATTCAAATTCACACAGAATACAAAGAAGAAACGACTGGAAAAGATATGAATCCCAGGTTGTTCCCTCCAATATTTCACCTACATAATCCTGGCAATGACTGATTTGCCAAAACACCTTTATTTATAACCAGAATGTCAGGGTTACCAACTGTACACCGCAAAACGAGATATAAAAGATCAATAAACCCGAAATGACGATATTTCAAGTGAAAATTCGTTCCAAGTACTCGAAAATGCAATTGATTGGATTGATCTTTTTTTAGATGCTGATGCTGAAATACTTGTGAAGTGTCGATTCATTAGCCCGTTTCGAATCATTCGTCTGATGGTTAGTTTCGAATGATGGGATGTATCTCAAATATTTCAAGATCGGGGTCAGAAATAGTGCTCGAATGAAAAGTGATTCTGTAGTGCTACGTCTGGTAGATTCGTGACTAATATCTTTCGAATCGACTATTCGGGAAAGTTGAAATCGAAAAGATATTAACAGAGAAGATCAAGCTTTTATATAGCCCAGTTATGAAATATCAAACTTTGAATGCGTTTTTGACATTTTGAAATGTCAAATTCTACATTATCTTCTATATTACATCACTTATGATTTCATGAATTTTCAAGTACCTGAGAATATTTTTAATTAGAATTTGAACCGATAAAATGCCTGGAAATGCATAGTTATGGTTCTATCACAGCGATGATAAAAAACAAAATGATTTATTAATGATATAGTTGAATTAAAAGTAATTGTGTAAAATATGAGCAAAAAAATATTTAGAGAGATAATGGCCCCTTTCTACTCTGGATAAACTTTTCAACTTTTCAAATTATTTTACGGTGTGAATTTGAATTGAAAATATCAACAAAGTTTTCAATTGGAAACTCCGCCAGATTTTCGAAAATTTTCAACTCGAAGTTGCAAAGGTTCCGTAAAAAGCCCATGAAATCTTTGGGTGACTAGGAATCGACTTTAAATTCTTGGTGTGCATATTAAAAAAAAATTACATTCTATGATTATGAACGGATAAAAAAGATTTGAGGGATATGACCCCTTTCAACTCTGGATAAACTTTTCAACTCGAGAACGGTTTTAAATAGAGCAATCACGTGCACACCAATCGATTCAGTATGATATAATTATTTTACTGTGTGAATTTGAATTGAAAATACCAACAAAGTTTTTAATCGGAAACTTTGGCAGACTTTCGAAAATTTTCAACTCGAAGTTGCAGAGGTTCCGTAAAAAGCCCATGAAATCTTTGGTTGAACAGGAATTGACTTTGAATTCGGTGTGCATATTCAAAAAAGATTGAATTTCACGAATATGATCGGAAAAAATTAAGAACGAATGTTTTTGAGATATGACGCCTTTCAACATGGATAAACTCCCTTCACTCACATCTCTGATAGATTTTTTAATTTTTTTGAGTCTCGTACATAAACAATCTTTCGAAGTATTGAAGTTTTTCGAGTTTTTTTATTAGAAAGAATAATGCCATGTTTATATCTGACAATTTGACATATATCTCTATGGATTACGGCCTTTGCTTCCTTATGTTGCATTGGGCCAATCAAAGTGAAATAAAATTCGACGAATTGACTTAATTCAGTCCGAATGTGACGTATTCAACCTACTGACTCCGACCATTTGACTTTCAACGAATTGATGTTTGACGTACACCCAGTTCAGGTAAGGTTAGAACAGGGTCGTTCTATAACTACTACAGATCGCTTGTTTTCGCCGTAAACAACACACTCTTGTAAAATAATTAACACAAAAATTAAAGCTTTCTCCAAAAAGAAAAGAGAGATAGACAATCAACTAGTAAATGATAAACAATGATACACAAAAGTATATGTTCGGTTCGATAGTGAAAATGAACAGAAATGCCCAAAAATGAGGGGAAATATACTGTTCATTCATTTAATACTAGAATAATACTTCTTCAATATTTTTATCTAAATACTCTCTTACATCCCTCCATCAATGAGAAAAAAATAAAATCGATTCTGACTCCGTTTTTCTCAGGGATGAAAACCGATAACGAACGAAACTAACCAATAATTTACGTAGACTCAACTGAGTTTGCATCTAGCTGTTTTGTCATTAAGGGTGAATTTATAGAAATATTCAAAATTTAAGATTTAAGAATCTATGAATGCTGATTTGCCCTCTTGAATAATACCACAGGATTTAACCAATAGGCTTCATATAGATTATTAAATCTTTTATTTATTTATTGAAAGAATAGCTTCCAGACAGAACAAGTACTGGTATGAGGAAGTTGTACATATGTTCAAAAAAAAAATAAATAAAAAGTAATAAATTAACAATTGCAATTAAAAATAAAAATCATAAATCATAATCACTGATGAACAATTAACAACAATAATAATTGTAAAGTCATAATAACAATAAAAAAAAATAAAAAATCATAGATCTGTCAACAAAGATCAAATCTTAACAGCAATTTCAATAATACAGTTTTATCTACTCCGTAAGGAAATAATGTGCTTTTTCACAGAGATTTTGAATTTTGAGAAATTTCTGCAACTTTTTATATTATTGGGTAATTTATTGAATTCAGCTAGAGCAGCGTGGGTAAATCTTTTTTGACCAACTGAAGAGGTAGCAGAATCGAGATGGAACAGGTTATATTGTCTAGTGCAATGATTATGAATTTCAGAGTTTCTTATCAAGATGAAATTTGATTTTAATATTTTATTTATAATTTTGAATGAAATGTTTTGGGTATTTATTTCATACAATTCATCTAAAGAAAATGTATTTGTAATTTCATGAAGTTTATCAGTTGGTAAATCATATGGAAGACGATACAGCACTTTCAAAGATTTTCTATATAATGTAGATATTTCATTAAGATATAAATCTATGATACACCTTTTTATAAAATGCCCCTCAAACTTTCCACCATTTAATTTAAATAATAATAATAATAATGATAATAATAATAATAATAATGGTCACAAACCAGACACTTACCGGATGCATGGGCCTTCTGAAAGGTCTCGGTCCAGGAGGAATCGGAGGGGGCGACATCCCGTGCGGCACGGGCGACATCGGCGCGGGCCATCGGGGTCTGGGGCAGGGCATTCCGTAAGGTAACCGATTACCGAACATGTTAGCCGCCGGACTGCCCATCCGCGGGGGCGGGGAAGGGCCATAGGGAGAGGCGGGTCGAAAGTGCAAGGGTGACCATCCACCCCCGCCGCGACCACCGTGACCGCTCGGTGGCGGTCCACCGGACATTATTTTCTGTTCTGGCGGTTAGATTGAGCGAGGGGTTGCTTCTCCTGCCATCGGGTCTGAAAAAAAAATGCGATTAGTGTTTCAGAATAAAATTGTATCTTTCTTTATATCCTACTTTGTATCTCACTTTGTAGGAATATTTTGATAGTTTATTAATCTTCAAGATCACAATAGTGATATCAGACAAGTCATAAAATAGAATTTCTATAAAACATTACTAGGAAATCTCAAGAAACATATTGCTACGAGATTGGAAAAATTCCCCTAGCCCCGCCGCTGTTAAGTGCCGACCATAAAACGTAAATCATTTGCAGAAGAAATAAACTGACCGTTCGCTGTAGAAAATTTCTCATTCTTGGAGCATAGTTTTTAATGTTTTTCTGTACTGATCATTCTGGAGAACGGAAGAATTCCGAAAAATCTACTCTGCTCGAATTGAGTATATAAAGCGACAAATTCAAGTCGGGGGAGGAAGTTCTTGAAAGATTTAGCTATTTGAAGTCAGTTGAGCAGTTTAAAAAGATCTAAGTGTTTTATTAGCCACTGTAATGTTGCATTTTTTAAAAGCAAAGTTGATGAAAACAGTTTGGTGTGCTCGGATTATCATTCAGAAATATCGTAACAACATCAAGATTATTCAACATAGTAAATAAAACATAAAAAACTGTAAAAACTATCTTCAACAAGAAATATTTTCTGTTTCCTTTTGACTGCTAGAAAATTATTTCCTTCTTTAACATCATTATTGGGTAAATGATTATAGAGTTCAATGCCCAAGAATGATAGGTAAACTGGGCTTTCTTCATATAACTTGAATGTGTGCTTTGGAATCTGTAGTAAATTGGCATTTCTAGTAAAATGATCATGATTATTGACTTCGAAATCGAACATCGACTGGCGACTAGCCATAAGAATGCAGATGCTCTCTCGCGGAGACCATGCCCATACGACTGCTCATATTGCCGACGAGTAGAGGAAAAAGACTTGACAATTGGTAGCACCACCGCAGAAGATGATACATGGAATGACAAGATGCAGAAAGACCAAGAGAAAGACCCAAATCTTGGTTTAGTCATCGGCTGGAAGAAGAGAAATAGAAAATCGTAATGGAACTCCCTTATCTTGGACAATGGGGTCCTGAAGCATGTGTTGGAGTCTGAGGATGGTGGGGAAGACAGGCATCAGACAGTAATTCCCAGGAGCAGAAGAGATGAAGGGCCCAGAGGAATCCACGATGGGTCACCAGAGGACATCTGGGAGTGACGAAGACCCTTCAGAAACTAAGGCAACTGCCAAACTGACGTCAAGGACAGGTGCAGAAAATGTGCTGTATGCGCTGCCAGCAATGGGCCTCGAACACAACCTAAGGCCCCGATGCAACAGTACAAGCCCATCTGAAAGAATCACCATAGACATCGCTGGCCCATTTCCACAATCTGACTATGGAAATAAGTACGTCCTTGTATAAATGGATTACTTCAGTAAATAGGCCGAAGCCTATGCCGTGCCCAACCAAGAAGCCATCACCGATTTGGTGTTCCGTTGGAGCTGAATTCGGATCAAGACAGAAATATCGAGTCAAATCTGTTTCAATGAATGTGTCAGATGCTCAACATCCGGAAGACGAGAACCACGGCTCTACATCCACAGTCCGATGGAATGATAGACGAGGATGAACAAGGCAATAAACCGTCACCTGTCCAAGGTAGTCTTTGACCTCCAGAAAGATTGACACCAGTATCTCCATTTGTTCCTGATCGAACTGCATTACACGAGTCAACCGGCCAAACTCCTACTAGCATTATTATGGGCCGAGAACTGCTACTTCCCTGTGACCTAAAGTTTGGGACGCCACGACAGAGAATGGACGACATCCATGAACGAGATCAAACCCGCATCCTAAGTCCACCGGAGGATGAAATGATGTTCCAGAAGTTTATGTCCCTGTACTCAAACGGATAAAAAACTCTACCTACCGATTACGCTTTAGGTCACTGTGTAGCAGAATATCTCCAAATGTCCAGAGGTATCGCCGTGGTAGTCTCCAAGAAGTTTGGTCAACTCCAGGAACTACAGGAACAGAACCCAGAAG
Organism: Chrysolina americana; assembly: GCA_958502065.1. Lineage (NCBI taxonomy): Eukaryota > Metazoa > Arthropoda > Insecta > Coleoptera > Chrysomelidae > Chrysolina > Chrysolina americana. Next base: position 9,485,244 of record OY293419.1, on the reverse strand, counting down.
TTGGTGTGCTTTAACCGTCTTCCTCCACTCAACATGGAGTCTGTGCAGTGTTACTTCTATCGAACTTCAAGGTGCGAAAATGGAGAGTCTTGCAGGTATAGTCACACTACAAGAATGAAATTTCTGGACGAAACGTCTTCAAGAAGGGGTAATGAAATGATTCTGATGCCGGACCTGAACGCCCAATTATTCGACCTCATTTTGTTGACTTCGTTGATTTCGTTTACGGTACACCCATGACACATCGCTCTACCAGCATCGAGAATATACGGGAGCCAACTGAACGAGTCACCGTATGGTCCCGATAGTTCGAGAATGGTAAGGGTAATCTGCTTGCCGGTAGAGTTGCAGTGGCGGATATATAGTTAGAGAATTCGCAAATAGACCGAGTGGCGACAGTGAAGTCGATGTTTTGAATAAATTATTGTTTAGAAGAGTGTAAGTGAATGAGAAAAAGTATAGTTAGGTGCATTTTTACTACAGTGTGATAATTTTTATGTAGGTCTCAAATGCCTATTTTCATTAATGTTCATCAAAAATATGAATTAACATAAAACGCTCCTCTTTTGCTTGGAACGTGAAAGAATGATCTAAGATAGGAATTTAATTTGTTTTGTAATAGTTCTAATATCTCGAAAACGGTGAGGATTTTACTGAGGTCAAGTTGTGGTTTTCTAATACTTCGGACATGGACTTTTTTATCACCAGCTACAGTATGTTCCATGGTTTACCGGACACCCTGTATAAACAAATGAAAATAATTTAATTTTCAGAACAGAACAGAAGAGTACACATAATTTCCAATTCATTTTGACCACAAATCATCGCCATATAAATACGATTCAACTATTCGGTTATTAAAAAAATTGGAGATAGGCAACTTCTATGAATTTCATTCTGTATTTCCCGGACATAAAAGTTTTTAAGAATGGGCAGACGCCCAACAGAATTTGAGGTAGGCAGGCAGGTATTTGCGCTACTGGCGCCGAATCTAAACAAGCTGATGATATTACATTTATTTTCCATTCTTGGCATCGGTTATGTTTGATTGGACTCTGATCCTAGTGATCAGACATTCGCAATTAAAATAAATACTTTTTTCAAACTCTCCAGAGTTTATTCGAACGAGTTATGATCTGTAGACTGGGTCTATGATGTTCGCCCCTCATTAGTACAAAATACAACGTCATAGACAACTCTAGATTCTACGAAGGCGTAGACGCACCACGAACATTTTATTTTGAAATTCCGGCTTTAAAGTCCTACCACCAAATTCAATCGGTAAGAAAAATATTAACTGATGTGCTCTTGTTCAGCACAAACTGATCTAGAACAGCTGTTGCCTCTGAACAGGCAGCAAATTACCAATGACGCAAAAATCTGTACCCTGAGATCAGAGTTAATTATCCAGAGAACCATGCGCAAACAAAGGAAGAATTGAATGCATTTTTGGCATTTACTCATCTAACCAAGGAAGATGTTATACTAGCTATAACTGCCCAGGAGAAATTCCTATTCATATTCCTTTATCTGGTACTGGTCGGTACAGTTCCATTGTCCTTGAGACTGCTACAACCACAGAGCTGGTAAAGTCATACAATGAATTCCCCAATAGGATTGAGAACGGGAGAGAAACTAATTATTGCAACGCAGAACCCTGTTTCCTGGAGACAAGAGCCAACGAAGAAACCCTCGGAGAACTGGGACCCGGGACAGAGAGCTTTGGTGAACCCTTAGAGGGAGAAAAAACGAGGGGGTGAAACCCGCAATCATTCATGGAGCCCGCGGAATATGCTACTCTATAGAAGACAAGACGACGGCATCCGCAAATACGATGGAACGTCAGTTTGAGCTTAATGTAAGCCAGAGAAACGACGTGGTCCGAGATACTGTTTTGGAAGATAGGGTCAAGGCACTGCTCAATGAGATGGACGACAATTTTATTCACTCACTCCGAGGAGGAGCTTAGTTCGCACATCAAATGCCTTAACGTGAAGAAGGTTCTAATCGATACCTTTCTCACACTCTTCGGGTTCAGAACGATGTTCCCAAGGTGCACTTCCCGTATTGCCGCCACTACTGGGCATTCCGTGAGGATGTGGGTGACTGACTACTCATTCTCTAAGCACCGCCTGCATTCAATCATCATCATCATCATCCGTGATACCTATTGTTGAGGTGCTTATTAAGATGGCTGTGACCCGTCAAGTGCCCCTACCACAATCCTGATTCATAATATACGTATTGGAGTCTAAAATTTTATTCGGGCAACTCAGGTTTAAACTGGGACCACCGAAATTGAAGTAGGAGGTCAAAAATTGAACTTGGGTGTTCGAGATTGAAGTGGAACTTTCGAGATTGAAGTAAGAGTCCAAAATTAAATTCGAGAGTTCGAGATTGAAGTTTGGATCCGAAATTGAAATGGGACCCCCGATATTAAAGACAGAGGTCCAAAATCAAATTCGCGAGGTTTTATATTGAAGTCTGGATCCGAAATTGGAGTAGGGCCCTCAAGGTTAAAGACGGAGGTTCAAAATCAAGTTCGGTGGTTCGATATTGAAGTCGTGGTAACATATCAAAGTCGGGGGTCCGAGATTGAAGTCAGGCCTCCGTGTTTGAACTCGGACCTCCGATATTGAATTTGGAGGTCTGAGATTGAAGTCGAGCGCCCAAGATTAAAGTGGGACTCCCAAAATTAAAGTCGTGGGTCCAGAATTAAATTCGGAGGTTCGAGATTGAAGTCGGGGGTCCAAAATTAAATTCGGAGGTTCGAGATTGAAGTCATGATGTGGAATTGAAGTGGGGCCCCCAAGATTGAAGCCGGGGATCCAAAATTTAATTCGGTGATTCGAAATTAGGTCAGGGTAAGAGATTGAAGTTCAGGGTCGGGTTCGGGGGTTCCGATATTTGAATTTGAAGTCGGGCGCACCAGATTGAAGTGATATTCCCGATATTGTCGGGGGTCCACAATTGAATTTGGAGAATCGAGATTGAAGTAGGACCTCCAAGATTGAAGTTGGGAGTCCGAAATTGAATTCGGGGGTTCGAGATTAAAGTAGGGGTAAGATATTCAAGTTAGGATTTTGAGATTGAAGTCGGGCCTCCGAGATTATAGTCAGACCTTCGATATTTGAGTCAGGGGTCTAAGAATGAAGTCGAGTGCTCCAGATTGAAGTGAGAATCTCGAGATAGAAGCCAAGGAGTCCAAACTTTGATTCGGAGGATCGACATCGAAGTCGGAGTACAAGATTGAAGTGGGACCTCCGAGACTGAAGTTGGGGGGTCCAATATTAAATTCGAGGGTTAGAGATCAAATTGGGACTAGGAGATTAAAATTGGGGCTTCTAGATTAAAGTAAGACCTACAATATTTAAATCTGGGGTCTGATTTCGAAGTCGAGCGGCGCAGATTGAAGTGGGATTACCAAGATTGAGTCAAGGGTCCGACTCTGAGTCGGGGATCCAAAAAATATTGCTTGTGGCCCTTCTACGCCTTGGTAGGGTCCTTCGGTCTATCAAAATAACTGAAAGTCCGCAATTCGTCACCTTCTAAAGTTGAAAAGTTACTGACTTCAAAATTTCTATTTGTCTAATTCAGTAGTTCAGTAGTTGTCAGTGGGCTCACTTCGGAAATGCATATATATATATATTTTTCAGAGATATCCTCACTAGTAACTTCAACACACTATATGTCTGAAGAAATAGTTCTTCAAATAATGTAATCTTGGAAAATCAATGACCGTGTTCCTCCAGAAAATTATAAACGCTGCATGAATTCAATGGCATTGAATACTGAAATAATGGAAATCCCATTTCTATTAATAAAATCCTCATTTTTTCCATCCAAACATCATTTATCGTATTTTCAGCATAACCTACTCAAACCATACAACTAAAATAGTAAATTACAGTTATGTGTGATATATGTGTTGTTTATTTTCGTTTCGAATTCTCCGGATGACTGATTCGGCTTTTAGAGTAACTGCTGCTGGAAATGTTATGTGTACTGAATAAATCCATTTCCTCGATTTGAAAATTTCACAACTGGCATCATGCACTGAAATGAAAGATATCGGTTTATTCATAACTTTCCTTTATAATTGCTTGTCGATTTCCGATTATATAGGCAACATATTGAATACATAAATCATAACATATTGAAGATTCCAAATGGATAAACCCGCACCTCTTTTCAAGCTGAATTTGTTTCAGTGGAAATGACGTGTTTTGTGTTGTTATCGAAATCATAGACACTACGATCATGCAGGATTTTTCCCAAATCAGTCTGATAGACACACATTTTCAAGTCATGGATTCTAGGGGAGTTTGAATTTGACGACGTCGGTGAATTAACAGGAGTTTGTGACGTTTGTACTATGAGTTAGTATCAACATAACAACGATTTTCTTTGTCTACAAACATTTGTATAATCAAATATTCAGACGTAGACCAGATATATTACTCTTTTTGTCAGGTATTTCAAATTCATGCCTGCTTTATGGTTGATCTATCGTTCTTTTGCGTCTGTCGTAAAGTGGGTGGCATTCAAAAATGATGTTTTGAGGTGCTTAAGTTATAGATTCAAGATTATATTAATTGAGTTTTTAATGACGATAATAGAATTGAGATTTTTTCGTTCTGATCATTTCCAAAAATTCCAAAATTCGACCGTGCATGGGAATTTTTGACATTTATTTGTCCTTCCCAGCCAAACCTTGTATCTGAGCTCCCAAAAATCATATATTTTTGGATTCAGCATGAAATTCTGCATATAAAGTTTGAATTTCGAATTGATCTGACAATTTTGTATTTTAGATGATTTTAGGGATCAACCCCTTGGAACTTTTTTGAGTGATATTTTTCCCATTTCTGATCGACTTCAAATTCACAAAATACACTAATTCAACCATTCTGAATCGATTAGCGTTAACAGATTTGCTCTATCTTTAACCGTTCTTGGGTTAAAAAGTTTATCTGGAGTTGAGAGGGGTTAGTGTCTCTATAAAGAGGTTTATACAGGGTGCTAAGTACGTGGCCAAACTTGAAGGGGTGATTTTTTGAGTAATTCTAAGATGAAAAGGTCATATAAACATAGGTCGGGTAATGCATCGTTTTCAAGATACAGGGTGTCAAATATTTTGAAAAGGAATTGTCTTTTTCGTATTATCATTATCATTTTTGCATTAATTTTGATAAAAATTCTATGACTGGAATAGACTTTTGATATGGAATAAAATAACAGTAACACCCCAGTTTTTGGTGGTTAAGTAGTTGAAATGTTTTATTGTGTTGTCCCAGGGACTTACATAAAAGTGATTTTCATATTTTTTCTCAAAAACAAATCAAAGTACGAAAGAAATTCTAGATATAAAAAAGTTGTAATTTCAGTTGCTCAATGTGAAACAAATATATTAATTGCAATAAAATGAGTAAGTAGCGCACATTTTTTTTTAAATATTGGCTACGGTGCCTTCCGGGACGCCATTGGACTTGATACTTTTGATATAGTTAGAGCTGAATCAGCCCCTTACGACCCTTAATAACACTGCCAAATTTCGAATTATTACCGGACCTATGTTTATATAAACTTTTAGTCTCAGAATCATTCAAAGAATCACGCCTTCAAGTTTGGACACGTACCTATATAACACCCTGTATAATTTTTCTACTCATGTTAGTGAAACTCAATGTGTTCTGAATATGCACACCAAATTTTAAGTCAATTCCTATTCAATTAAAGATTTCACAGGCTTTTCATGGAAAATCTGTCAGAGTGTTTAATCAAAAAGATTGTCTGTAGATATTTTCATTTCTAATTCTCAGAGTACACTAATTTCAACATTCTAAATTGATTGGAGTTCGCAAAATGCCTTATCTTCAACAGTTCTGTAGCTGAATAGTTTATCTGGAGTTGAGAGAGTTCATTATACCCCAAAAAAGTTTCAAATCTCTTCAATACTCATATTAATGAAATTCAACCATTTTTAGAGTATGAACACCAAATTTGAAGTCGATTTCAAGTTAGTTAGAAATTTCACAGTATTTTTATGGAACCTCTGCAATTTCAAGTTGAACATTTTCGAAAATTCGACCGTGCAAGGGAATTTTCGACATTTCATGGCCTTCCCGGCCAAACTTTGTATCTGAGCTTATTCATATATTTTCGAAATCAGCATACAATTCTGCGTATAAAGTGTACATTTTGAGTTATCTGACGAGTTCGTGTCTTACATGATTTTTCAGATTTCTTTTTCTATCTCTGATCGATTCGAAATCTACTAAGTATTCTAATTCAACCATTCTGAATCGATTGGCGTTAGCAGACGTTTTGAGATGGTCGATGGTATTCTTGGGAAAAATTATATCGGTACGTGAAAAATATTCATGTCTGCGATAAACAGTTCAAAGCACTCTATCTAACCTGAAACAACGGGGTCAAAGGGCTGTTCGTAGAAAAACAGACGCACTGTACTTCTCCGATATGAGATCAACGTTTTTTCGAGATGAAAGTCATGCGTGTAAAAATACATTAATAGGACCATCGCAGCGATCTGATCCAACGCCTACTGTCTTGCGAAAAATATTTCGAAACATTTCTCGTACTATTTTTAGATCTTGTCCGAAACTGTTACTCCAAACACTCGCAGTCTCACATTTTGCAATAAAATCATCGGTATATTTACCCTAGCGTGATCATTTACAATAATCGAATTAAAAGTTCAGTGAAATCATTCCCGAAATAAACGTTCGCGCGAAATTAAGGAATTGGATTGGGAAAATCTTTCTCTTAATTCTGTGATATTCTATTCTCATCTTACAGTCTACTGGAAATTCAAATAAAAAATGTAGGAAACGCCATCTCTTCAGACTTCGAACACAATCTATAAATACGAAGGGTTTTGAATATTATCGAGAAAAAATTTGTGTGAATTAATTAATTGAGGAATTTTGTTCATTCCAAAATAATGTTATGATTGTAAGAATCGCTGTTTTCAAGGGATATTTTTGATATTTGTGACTTTCTCCCTGGAATATATTGGATTTTTATCCCGAAACACAATTCAGTGAAGAAAATTAATTGCCCAATTTCATCATTGATATTGTTATTTTTTAGTAACTCCACGAGGTAGATATTGCAAATTAGGTGGAATTGGAATGCTGGGAAATAAGGAACTAACATCGAAACAAAATTTCACCTTCTTGCAGATTGATGGGTTTGTATTGTTACGATATTTCTAAATAATAATCCAAGCACACTCAACTGTAATAATTTACTTCGCTATAAAACTACAACTACTACACTGGCTAATAAAATACTTGGATATCCTTAAACTGCTCAACTGACTTCAACTGGCTAAATCTTCCAAAAACTTCTTCCTTTGAGTGAAATGTGTCACCTTATATACTCAATTAGAGCACAGTACATTTTTCGGGATTATTCCGTGCTAGCTAGGGGATTTTTATCAATCTCGTAACATTATTCCCCTCTCAACTTTGATCGTCCCGATCAAACAATGTCTCGTTGTCTCCATTATAACGTTTAAGTCTTTCTAGGTGAACGACCTTCATTTTCGCTCTCGGGCTGCATTGAATCCTATAGACCACGTCGTTTATTCTCTTTACTGTCGTATAGGGTCCTTACCAAGATGCTGTTAATTAGGGAGAAACTATTTTCTTACGACAAGGGTGGTATAGCCACACTCGATGTCTTTCTTTAAATCCACCAGAATTCGCCTTAAGATCGTATCGAGCCTATATCTTATCACTAGTTATCTTCAATATTTTTCTTGAAAATTCATGGATCCCAGTCAAGCTACCTCGCAGATCGTGTGCATAATCCTGCACCTCCTTTTTTCAGCAATTGGTGACTCGAACACCAAATCACAATGCAAACGAAGATCTCTTCCAGAGATAATGCTAGCTGGTGTGAGCTTTGTGGAATAGTGGAAGATGTCGATCTCTGTTCTTTTGGTGCTTCTCTACTTTCAACTATGTCATCAGACTGTGGGTGGGTGGAGGGCAGTTTGTTGTTCTGGTCTAGCTAATTCCCATCAAATTACAAAGTTCGATTCAAAATTCCTTCCTTGATCGGAATGAAGCTCCGTTGACACTCGCAAACTTTAAAAACATGTTATCAACCAGAGCTCTTGCGACTGTGGATGCTTCTTGATTAGACAGGGCATAAACCAACCCATTTGCTGAAGTAATCCATGGCAACGAGGATATATTTGTTGCCATCATTCGTCATCGGAAACGGTTCAGCTTCATCGAAGGAGATGATTCGTTCGAAGAGAGCACCTACATTGTATGGTTTCATATCTCCTCTTGATCTTGTCCTGGGGTCTTTGCTTGCTTCAAACTTCGGACATCTTCGGCACCATCTTTCTACATCTTCAAGACATTGGACCCAGTGAAACCGCATTTTATCTAAGGTCATATTCACTCCAAAATGTCCACCTGATTTGCCGCCATAAATCTTCTCCAAGATCACTTATTCTCGACCTAAGTACAACCAGTTGAGAAATTCACTTTTCTACCGTCGGTAGGCGTCGGCTGATTCTAAGTGAGCAACAGTTTGGGTTTCAGAGCAAAAAAGAACACAAATGATGCTATTTTCGAGTTCCTCACTGCAGTTTATAATGAAATAAATGAGACTTGAATTTGAATGTACCAATCACATTATATAACTGCACAAAATGGAAGTATATGGATTCAGGGGTACGAGTCGTACCTATCAACCCGTGGTCAAATTGTCAAAACAACCCTTCACTCACAACTCCACCCTATTTCCTGTGGTGCGCCTCAAGGTTCAGTACTTGGCCCTTTGCTCTTCTCATTATACATACGTGGCATGTTCAATTTGAATATATCAGGTAGATTACCTTTATTCGTCGATGACACTACCATCCCATGGAATGACAAGAATGAGGCTACCCTTTTTCAAACCATTTCTAGACCATTCCTGGAGACATATACCCAATTAAAGAATGTTTTGATTCAATTTCACTATGCCTCCGTTGCAATCTGCCTGCACTGCACTAGGCAATGATACAATAGAGAGTAAGGAAACTACGAAATTTCTTGGAATTCACATTGTTACCACATTGAAATTCGATGCACATATCTTAAAACTTAGAAAGAAGTTTGGTTCAGGATGCTATGCAATAGAGATTTCTAATGGCTTTGGACACCCTAATAAAAAGAGACGAAAGTTCATGATTTTTCCGTCCTTGTTGCCAGGGAATGTACTCTGTGATTGGTTACTATAAGGTCAGGGAGTATAAATGTCATTTTCAACTGTAGCTGTCATGTCATCCAAACTAACAGCCATTATGGTAACCAATCACAGAGCGCGCCCCTGGCAACAAGGATGGAAAAATTAAGAACTTTCGCCTCTTTTTATTTGGGTTTCCAAATCCATTAGAAATCTCTATTCGAATTATTTCCAAAAATTTGGGATATACTGCTTCTAAATCACCTTAGAATCACATCTAATTATTGTGGGTTTCTGTTATAATAGTGTTTAATTTATTACCAATTTTGTGTTTAGTGGTGGTGGGGAGAAATGGACATAAAAAATGCTCGTACGAGATTACTAAGAATAGTTGAGAAAAGACAAATTTTCGCATTTTTATCATAAAGATTATATCGCTTCAGTTCGAAACTTCCAGTGAAAAATTTTGGATGCGTCCTTTGGCAACTCTCAACTTCCGATATGGGCCATTCTGTCCCAAATTTATATTTCAAATTCAAAGAGCAAAATGATCACAAAAATGTATGCCTAATGTGATGGTGATTATTTTCGCGTGAAATCTCAAACACTACATACTCCTCTTTTTTTCTGGATAATTCTACCTCAGTGCTTATAGTTCTGTACGTTTATATTTTTAACCAACGTCACGTGATGAATGCCAATAGTCATACAAATTGGATGCGTTCAGACTTGGTCCAGAAGCAAATTTTTGGCACAAAGATAAATTGAATTGCTCAATAGTTATAAAGACAAATAATATAGGCGTTTCAAATGAATATTCTATCTAATGAGCCTTCAGTTTTTGGCAGACCGAGTTGTTGTACCTACATTAAAATAACACAGTTTCTTGTTCTAATCGTTTCCAATTATTGAATATATTAATGTTGGTGAAATTGGAAGAACGTCGTGGTTTTTCGAACAAAATCTAAATAATTGAGAGAAACAGGAAGATTCGAAAAATAGAAACTACCCAAAACACCAAAACAACGTCATTTTCAACAGAGTTGGCGTCCTCAAAAGCCCAGAACACACTGAATAATAATAATAATATAATACTCCATCATAAACACTCATAGAGTGTAAGTTTCAACAAAAATAGCAGAGTATCGTCATTTTCGTAACAAACTAATGTCAAAATGTTGATTTTCTGACAAAATCCCATTCGGTATTCTGACAGAATGAGATCAATCAAAATGACGGGATTCAAGTTCAACAATCTATCGATCAGTCAATCAAAGTTCATTCTCAATTCTATTCTTCACTGATTTAGTTTTAGAAACACTTCATTTCCATTCTTTTGTTTTCCTAAACCAATTATTTTGAAAATATTCTTGGAAAACAGAACAGTTTTTGCTGTCACAGTAGACATATTCAACATATCCACGTAATAAATCTCCCTGCACGTCATTTCCAGCCTCATAATAGCCGGTATATCAAAGTTAGATGAAATGGGACATCTAAAAGAGATTTATATACATGTATCGCTGCCATATCCTCCAATAGGTATCTGTTACTTCTATAATAAGAATGAAAGACAGGCGAATCTAAATGTAGCGTTCGGAACAGACGTCTAATTATTTTCTTTCATTGAAACTAGGTGACCATAATAAAAGCAAGACTAGAGCGCCGCGTGCCGACCTTGAGGCGCATAGAATATTTGTACCAGAGGAAGTTTTTCATCTTCAAGTGTGCGCGTAAGGAAAAAATTACGTGAACCAAGGGTGGAATGGAAAAGCAAATGGAAATCGATTCTGTAACTCTCACAAACCGCGTAAATTATTCAAATATTACGATAACGACAAAGTAATGGCATGCGTGTGAGACAGAGCATGCTGTGTTGGCTGACAATTAGCTACGAAACCATAAGATGTTCTCAATGTCTGGCCCTTCAATATCAAGCTCCAAAACTTGAACAATAATGAATATGATAAACTTATTTTTTTCAGGCAATGTCTAAATGTACGTTTCACGTTTTCGAAGCTTTTGAGATTATAATACGCATTTTTCATCGAAATTTGTTAGTAGCTGAGAACTGGTTCATAAAATTTGAAGAACTCCTAAAGACAGCCGTGTGGCTAACATTGAGAAAGAATATAGAAAATTAAGATAAGATTAAGATAACATTATTAGAATAGAGGCATCTTTCCGTTGCATTTTTATGTATAAAAATTTAGTAGTCAGCCCCATACAACTTCTGTAGGTTAGTTGATGGCTGACTCGAAGTTGGAATATTCCAGTTCTCAGCCACCCGATATTGCATCATTTTCATTGTTTTATTTTTTGGTAATAGCGAAGTCGTTGGTTGCATAAATATCCAGAAAAATCTATCAAAAAACTCCCGTGAAAATTATTGGGTGATAAATGAGGTATTACCATCAGCAGTACCCTTTCATGGAAAAACCATGTGAGATCCATTGCCAAAGGAGCATCTCAAAAAAAAATCTGTTTCGTGTCAAGAGCTATTTTACCCGTCAACTGATTATTATTTATAAGACACAGATTTAATCTGGAATACTCTTCCCGTACAAGGAGTGCAGCCCCAAAATAAACACACAAATCTTTAGATTCTGTTAACAGAGTGTAATTTGTCTTGTCGGCAACGCTTTATTTACAAGCTGGGACATTCCTCTGGAACACCACAGAAAGGTTAGCGACTTGTCTCTGTTTTATAGATACTTTCATAGACGATACTCTTCTGAAATGTCATCAATCGTTTGACCAACAACAGTCCCATCAGGACTGACCTATTGATCTCAGTCTTCACATCCATTTGTCGTCACTTTTTCCCGGGACTCGTTCTTCCAACGAACGGCAAAGCTTTGGAACTCTCTGCCTCGGGAATTGTTCAAGAAGAATACCAATTCCTATATACTTTTCCTAGGCTCACGATGTTCTTTGAACATTAAGTATAGGATTTTCCTTTTCGAGGAAACCAGAAAGTAAAAAAAAGAAAATATTGTGTACGCCGTGGTACCATACAAGACGAGATGGATTAGTCAAAGAGGACCCAGCACGGTTCTAAATAGAAAAGAAGAAGAAGAAGTTTTCTTCAACGCAGTTAAAAAAAATTGTCACTAAGGAAGGCAAGGAAAACCCTTTAAAATATAATAATTAATAAATATTGTTGATTTTGGGGCGTTTTCTAGGATTTTATTTGTTTTATGTTTTCACATATATTTTTAATGCATGCAAATGTTCTAATATACCGGGTGGCTACGGAAGTATTGCCTACGGAATATCTCAGTTATCGTATGAAGTAGGTTTGTGAAATTTGGAGCGTCGATATAATGACATAAGAGCTAGAATTTGAGCATATTGACATGTCGAAGTTAACTTCCGGTCTGACCGGAAGTAACATCAACTTTCTTATTTTAAATGGAAACCCTATTTTTTTTCTTTTCGCTTTATTCAGCATTCAATTCCCTTTCTAATAACATATCACAAGTTGGTATCTAACCAGAAACTAGATCAGAAAAAAATTATTATTGAAATTCACCGAGTAGGCCGTGGAAGCAAAATGAAAGCCAAAAATTGAAAAGTTGGCTATGGAATCCATACGTCACTTGATAACAGTTGCTACTACTGTGATATTTTATTTTCATTCGTCGGCCTTATAAAAAGCCGCCAAAAAAAATATTGGAAAAATTGGGAAAAAAACCATACTCTGTAGGTCCATAACTTAAATAGGAACATACAACTTTGTCTTGCCTGTACTATTCAGCATAACCATTTCTTTCTAATGATATAATAGAAAGTAATTTTTTGAAATGAAATACCAAAAAATCCAATTATTATTCTTCAAATAACAAAACAGATTATCGCCATACGCAAAAATAACATTAAAAATAATGTGGAATGATAAATTATATCCTGTAGGTTCTAGGTTAAATAGGAACATAAACGTACTTGGTCTGTGCCATCGTCCATAGATATTCTAATATCTACCTATGGACGATGTTTGTGCTATTCAGAATAATCATTCCATTGCAATAATCATTCGAACCAAAATATTAACAAGTAGGCTGATTAAGATGTATTTTGGAATGAAACAAAAAAGAAACGAGAGCTCTCACGAACGCTGCTATCCATATTATTTTGACGTTCGAGGTAGTGTTTTTGATTCTGCCATTTTAAAAGGGTTTGGAAATCGAAATCAGTTAGTGGAATAACAAAAAATGCCCCGTTATTCACGAACCGAACAAATTGACATGCTTCTCATTTATGGTGAATGTTTAAAAAATTCTTATGCCGCTGAACGATTGTATTTAGAGCGATATCCAGGGAGGCAGCAACCGTCAAGAAGGTATTTTCAGTGGCTTGAAGAAAAATTAAAAACTGAGCCTGATGTTCACGAAGACCAAGAAGCATTTGTTATTAATGAGGAAACTGAAATTAATGTATTAGCTTTAGTACAATATGATAGCACAATTTCCTCAAGGCAGATTGGCACCGAATTAGCTATAAGTAAGGACTCTGCTAGGAAAATTTTGAAAAAACATCGATTTAAATCCTTCAAGTATCAGTTGCATCAACATTTGTATGAAAATGACGGTGAAAGGCGCCTGGAATATTGTAATTGGTTTCTTCGACAAAATGCTGAGAATCACCTATTTAACTATTATATCTTGTTTACGGACGAGTCAAGATTTACCAACAATGGATCATTTAACAGGAATAATACAAGGTAGGTACTGTACTTTATTTGGATTATTGTCGATAGTCGCATTGTAAAGTGCTACAAGTGTGAACGGTCTTTTGTTTCAGGTACTGGGCGATAGAACACGAGCACCGGTTTCGACAAGGTGGCTTCCAGGAGAGATTTGGTGTGAATGTTTGGGCAGGAATAGTTTGAACTCATATTGTTGGCCCCATTCTTTTTCAAGGCCAACTAACCGGAGAGAGATACTTTAATTTTTTAACGAATGAAATTTCGGAATTCATTTACAACCTACCAGCGGAAATAACTGAGAGAATGTAGGTAGATGGCGCCCCTCCGCATAATTCAAGAATAGCGAGAAACTATCTTCAAAATCGCTTTCAAGAGAGACTTATAACAACCCATGGTCCAGTCAGGTGGCCACCAAGGTCACCTGCTCTTACTCCGTGCGACTTTTTTCTATGGGGGCATCTTAAAAATAGGGTGTATTCCACACAGCCTACAACTCTACATGAGCTAGAAGTAAAAATTCGTAGAGCTTTCCAAGATATCACGCCCCAAATGTTGAGAAACGTTTTACATGAAAATATCACCAGAGTCAATAAATGTATTGACGCTGAGGGAATGCATTTCGAACATTTGTTTTGAATTTATTTTATCTTTAATCCTATTTTTTTGTTATTTGAATAATAATAATTGGATTTTTTGGTATTTCATTTCAAAAAATTACTTTCTATTATATCATTAGAAAGGAATGGTTATGCTGAATAATACAGGCAAGAAAAAGTTGTATGTTCCTATTTAAGTTATGGACCTACAGAGTATTGTTTTTTTCCCAATTTTTCCAATATTTTTTTGACGGCTTTTTATAAGGCCGACGAATGAAAATAAAATATCACAGTAGTAGCAACTGTTATCAAGTGACGTATGGTTTCCATAGCCAACTTTTCAATTTTTGGCTTTCATTTTGCTTCCACGGCCTACTCGGTGAATTTCAATAATAATTTTTTTCTGATCTAGTTTCTGGTTAGATGTCATTAGAAAGGGAATTGAATGCTGAATAAAGCGAAAAGAAAAAAATAGGGTTTCCATTTAAAATAAGAAAGTTGATGTTACTTCCGGTCAGACCGGAAGTTAACTTCGACATGTCAATATGCTCAAATTCTAGCTCTTATGTCATTATATCGACGCTCCAAATTTCACAAACCTACTTCATACAATAACTGAGATATTCCGTAGGCAATACTTCCGTAGCCACCCGGTATAATGTTCCATCCAAATACTATTACTATTATACCACCCATTCAGTAATCGTAGCTGACAACTAGAAGCTTAGTGGCTGAAATAAGAATTTTAACGTCTGACCATGGGATTTTTCGACTTTTTTCAGAAAAAGGGTTGGTGCTGTAGGTTTTCCGGGATTTCCTACAGCTGAAAAGTGAACACGCCACCAAAGATCAGTAAGTCGCCCCTTAGCGCCACGGCAAATAATAATAATAGCCGTTCTCTATCAGCACAGGCTATGCCTTTGGGTACACTATGAGTGTTTATGGAAGAGTATTATTATTTTTATTATATTGTTATCAATTTAAGTATAACGAATTCATGAGAATCAGATTGTCTATATAACATAAACAACTTCAGATAATTTAATGGTGCAGAAATTTCAGTAACTTTCCATCGAGTTTTATTTTTTATCTTGATCTCAAAATGTTTTGCTCAAGTGGCTAACTATTCTACCCTACCAAATATCTGAATCCGAATAGTCTTCATTTATAAAACTAAAATATTCAGCTTCCTTGACCTGAAAAAAGCGAAGGTCAGGTTCCTGGATAAGCCAAGGTCTTCAATGTTCTTGAAGAAGACCCCATGCATTAGCTTATCCTTATGTTGCTGTAGAAGCCTATCACTCTCCGCAGCTCTGATGTGGGCTTTTTACTGAATGGGTTCCAACTCGGTGACAGAGTTTAGGTTCGATCGTTCAGTATCGAATACGAGACCGAGTTCATCGGCTGCACGGGTTGCTGCCTTGAAAAAAAATGCTCCAATCCCTGCTTTTTCATTATTGCATGTATACTATAGGCAGAGAAGTGGATCTGAACTCCTTATGACTTTACAGGATCCATCCAGTACCATTCTGTTGTGCAGACACTCCAAGCTCAAAATTCCACGGCCTCCCCGTTGTCCGGGGAAGTATAACTATGGAACAGACGAATCAGGGTGTAAACTCCTTTGAAGATGCATCATTTTGCGAGTTTTTGCGTCGCAGCTCTTTTGAGTCTGATTCATTACCCCAAAGGAGTGAAGTACAATCGGAACTGCAAGCATATTAGTTGCAGCAACTTTGTTCTTAGCCGACAGTTCTGATGACCAGATCTGTCGAAGCCTACCCTGATACTCGCCACAGAGAGTTTTCAACAGTAGTTATCTCTTGGGAGTGGCGTTGTTCTACCCCCAGGTAAGTATACCTCTCCGGCATCCAGATGATGTTGTATGCTCCCGTCTATGAGCTGATAGTTATTATCATTATCATTCATATTATTCATTCATCATACCATAATTGAGAGCTGCAATTACTTGTTCTGTTTCATTCCAACTAAATCATAGGTAAATCTGGGTATCTTCCGCATAGTAGTGTTAATGACAGGATGTTGGAGGATTATTACTACTTAATATAGATGCAGAACCACAATGGACTCAGAATCGAGCCTTGGGAGACTGCTCTAACGAATCTTCATTCAAATGTGGTACAGCCTCTGACTTCTTGGCAACATAAAAGTTTGATTGCTGGAATAATCTAACGTTATAAAAGAACTGTCAGTTTATTGCTGTCCAAAGTTTTGTATATGTAATCTGTAATATTCTATATTGCGGTTGTATAGCTGTGTCCTTATCTGAACCGACTTGAAAGGCTGAATAATGTTGTTCCCAACCATTACATTTGGATTGGAATTTGAAGTGGAGTCCTGGATCAGCAGGAATGGTGAGCATACTGCGCCTCAAATATAAGTCCAGATGAGATTCAACTACTAGAAAAATCTGATCACTTGGTAAAATTCAGCTCTTTAGTTTTAATTTTAATAGAATAAAATGGCTCTCAAGTATTAGTTAGTGTTAGTTTATATTAAGGAAGCTTCAAAAATGCTTTTTTTATTCTTCTTCAAAGAAACGAGTGATGTAGCTCACCCTCCTCAGGAAATATCAAGGTTGAATTATTTCGAAAAAGATTGTCCTTCAAAATATAAATTGGAGGATCCAAGCAAATTTTTTTAAAGCCAAGGTAAGTACATTTCAGGATTGTTCCGTGTCAACTCGCTCACCCTGTACAACTCAGTCTCCAGTGAAAATATGAAAATTATTCTGGAGACTGGCCATTAGAACATCACAGTGACGTACTCCTCATTACACCTATTATTTTTGAAACAGCTATGTACACCTAATTTCGAAAGACGGCTAAATATATCCCGAGTATAATATCCTAATTTTGAAATTCTCCAAAACTGAAGAGATTTTTTTGGGGGGGTTATACTTTCGTGCTCATCCGGTATTTCGAACGGCGGCGAACCTCACACATAAGCACATGCAATCACTACAATAAAAGCGTAAAAAACTAAAACTACTATGACAAAAAAAATTACCGTAATTTTTTCGTTGTGAAAGAAGCGCGACGTGGTACCCAGTTGGTAGCACTGAAACTGAAAAATCTAGACACTCATGACCCAAACCTACGTGCGACTTGCTTGCCCCTTCCTCGAGAGCAAATTTTAATTTTAGATTTGGCATCGCGACGCCTCTTTTTGACGCTTGGTTTAAGCTCGTTTTGGGAGATTCGCTGCGCGTTACTGCTTCAATTGGTTCATTTCGATGAACTGAATTGGAATATTTTTTGATATGACTAAGAGACATCGAAATATCATTGTTATTTTTCCACCGGTTTAGATCTGAGATCATTCATCTATGCAGCTTTTTAGAAACCATTCATACAGGGTATATCACGATGAGCTTGCTGTATATGGGAGAAACTACGGGAAGTATTTTTATGGATATTTGTATACTGGCGTTTTCCGAAAAGCTCGTTCTAGTTAAAATATTTTCAATTGTCTACAGTTATACACGGAGTGGACTCCAACTTTTTTTTAATAAAACACCCTGTTTTTATTGCATTTTTAGAATCTACGATGAATCGGTAGCGAGGCGGTTAGATGCCGGCCTTCTAAACTTCCGCTTGCATTTAGCCAGGTTCGAATCCTGAATAACGAGAAAATTTCTCAATTTCATAGGAGTCGATAGGCAATGTAATTTGTCTAGATGCCAATCCCGACGTCTGGTGCTTGCTTGGAGTTCCCGCCGACCACCCGGGGTGGTGCTGTAGGTTTTCCGGGTTTTTCTTCAGCTGAAAAGTCGCCCCGGAGCGCCAATGCAAATAGTCCTGCGTGATGCATCTGTCGATGAGCAGGTTCTCCTTGCAGCCAGCGATTCCCTTCTTTGACCCTCTTTGCTCATATATCCGTTCATACACCGGGTCAACAGCGGAGAGAGTATATAGTTTGTTATTTCGAATTTTTGAATACTATTATAATACAGTAGTTTGTTATTTTTGTGCGTTTGGTACTTGAGTATAAATAAATTAGGGTCTGAAGTAAATTTCTATGTTTGTTTCGAACCTTCGGAGGAAGCGGGTAGCTTCTTTTTTGGGTACGAACAGAACACAATGAAAGTTTTTAAGTAGTCCTCATTTGATGAGTCTGCATGAGCAGATGATTGTTTCTAAGGCAACCACGAGCTCCATGGCCCACTGAGAATAACCTAGTCACGATTAAGTGATTTTCTAAAACAGAGATGGTAATTCGCCCATATTTTGACCGTGGAATTTAGGAATAGATAACCGTATAAAAAGCTAGGGTCGATTCCCTCTCTAAATATATTCAGGCCAGGTAGCCGAGTAGTTAGAATCAATGTTTTTCAATCATTCTGGTTTGCCGGTCGCTGGTTCATTCCCAGCGATTTGATTAAATTTCCTGATGGCCTGAGAAAGTGCTAGGAATCGCACGTTAAAAGGTAAGACCTCGTTAATCCTTGGCTCGCACAAGTTTCGACTTCTGAGGGATGTCGTTCGTAGGGAGACCATAGCTGGTTAACGAAAAAAACAATTTTAAACAAGTTTTGTAAAATTGCAGCCAGGTAGCTCCTATGAACAATAGTTTTCCATATATTGCTCGATGCAGCTCGTAGATGGACCCTCTGTATAATAATAAATCAGTATTTAGCTTCCAAGGATTATATACAACCATGGGCGGCGCGTAGAGAGGGGGCGGGGGGCACAGCCCCCCCCACTTTTCATCCAAAATAATCCGTAAATCGTTGAGAGTAAACAGTAGCGCGTCACTAAAAACAGTTCAATTTTATAATATCAGACATACCTACATTATCAACAGTGATAGTGAAGATAATGTGAACTCGCAGTTTGGCCTCTGTATGCACCCTCAGGTATGGGAACTTTTTGAATTAGTTCTCAGTTGTCCAGATACATCTGCATCTGCAGAAAGATATTTTTCTTCCCTCAAACGGTTGAAGAGAAGTACTATGGAGCAGGAGAGGTTGAGTGCTTTAGCCCTGCTTATGACTCTAGAGAAAGAGGTTGTGACAAACCTCATGAGCAAAACTGAAGATCTCATGCATATTTGTATTGCGAAAAAAAAAGGAGGATAATGTTCTTCTAGTTTTATGATAGTTCATCATTTCGTCAAGAATTTTTTATTTGTTTATGGTCACCATCAAAGTCTGTTGATTTATTTTTTACTTGTTTTATTGCAATTAGGTAAATGATTATAACATTTTGAACATTATTATTATGATTTGTTATACTTCAACTATCAATAAGAAAAAAGAAATTTGAATAAACACTTTGAATGCCCCCCCCCCACTTTTATGACCCACGCGCCGCCCCTGAAAACAACGAATTGAGGAGTTGAGGACATGGGATAAAAAAGGGCAAAATAAAAATAGAATATTCAGTCGATTCCGTTTACCGGAAATATAGACACTGCTAGTGCTAACTCACTGCTAACTGCTGTCTGCTGTCATTAATGTAATTTTTTAAAGGTTAGTTGTGTTTTCAGTTATTTATTATAGTACACTGTTGATCCTTGCGAAATTAAAATAACAAATAATAATAGTAACACGGTATTTAAAGTGAAATATTACAACAAAAGTTGTTATTACTGCTATGTTGATTTTAAATTGTCCCACAAATAACTGAGTGAGGAATAAACAGTTTCATTTTGTTAATATGTCTGCGACTTCTGTAGAAGAGAATTGCTATAACCCAGCAGTGGAAAATCTTTCAAAAGGCCTAGTCAACCTTTACCAACCATCGCTGTCAAACGTCCAGAAACAACTAAAAGAACTAAACTCCAAACAAAGTATGTTAATTTCGCGTATTCACCAAGAGAATATAAGTCTAGCAGAAGTGCAGTACTCTCCTGATATACAAGATATGTTCAGGAAAATGACAGAATATCACAGGAAATTGGTGAATATAAAAAAAGATATGAGGCATCTTCGAGACAAGAGCATCAAGTTGAAGAAGAGAGCTACGAAACTGCAGCAAATCAAAGAAAAAGATGATCTGATGAAAGAGCAAGCACAGTTGGATATCAAAAGGGAGGAAGAATTGATTGGATCAAGACCTAGCACCAGCTGAAACTGAACGTGAAACTAATCATGATATACAACTTCCCTTCACATAGAAGTTTTGTCTGTGCTTGTTTATGTGTTAATTAGTGACATAAGAACAGAAAAGTTTAATTGCACATGGGTTAAAATGCTCAACATGCTGAATAACTGAAAATGGAGTGATATAATTTGGGCATTGCAAACTGATACCTCTGGTGGACAGTTATTTTGACAAAACTTAAACCTATTTGTTGACATGTCTTATGGTCATTGTGTATCCAATCATATCAAAAACTATTTAATATTCTTAAAGTTGTTAATATTTAAGTAAAAATTGGGCAATGGAAATAGCATAAATCTTTGTTAAAGCCAAATATATTCTTTAGTATTGATGTTTCCAACAATGTCTGATTTATCAAAAAAAACATTCATAAAAATTTAAAGTTTATCTTAGGTGTTCAGTCTAATTTGTTTTTCATAACTTTTGAAATTCAATGAAATCAATAAACATTGTTAAATCAGCAGAAAGGCATGCAGAGGATGTAGAAGGAATATTTCCATGATTGAAATATCACGTCCATGTAAACTCAGTTCATTAAATTCATTGGTGCCTTAAATTTATACAAATATCTTTCTGAATTATAAATTCACTAGGAGGAAGTCAATAGTTTGGTTGACGATATTTATACTAACACTTGAAGAATATACAAGATATGTTATGCACCTAGCTGTTTCTCCATCATATATAGACACAAAATAATTGCCTTGACTGATTTCAAAATCATAGTTCAAAAATTGCAGATGCAATAAACATGTCCTAAAAGAATGGTTAACAAAATATCCACCAAGGGTTTTTGGAGTTGATAAATCAACTCCTGTAAAAATAAATCCATTTGAAAATGACATCCGAGTCATTTTGATACTGATAAAAAAGGTACATCCGTTTTTTTCATGATAAAAATGCATGTACCTCTAAACACAGACTTCATCTAGTAAGCGGACGTCACTCTCATTTCTGTCTTGTTAGCTATGATTTTTGAGTTTTATTGTTGTACATTTATATATTGTCATCGATTTATCTTGCCAAAACACTCGAACATTTTTTTATTGGATAAATTTCTTTCAACTCGAAATTACTGGTTGGCAAAATGTTTTCGTTGAAGAACGAAATTTATCCAATAAAAAAAGCTCTTGTGATTTTACTGTTGAATAAAATATGATTTAACAAACCTTGGAAATACAATATATGATCCATCATTCGAAGAATACAGTTGAAGTCTGAAATACTGCAAGTTTATTTTCATTATTTCTTCAACTTCATATACTGAGGAACACATTCTTCTGATTGAATTAATTCACAAATAAAAAAATTTTTGAAGTACGTCTAGAAACCATTTGGCAATAATTGAACTGACAGGTGCGTTAACAGACTAGATCACTAGATCAGGGTACTGTTCTAATTTCGTTAGTTTTTTCACGGGTTGTTGGGATTTGAAATCAAGGACGCCTGTGCAAGTAAAACTACGGGCTTCAATCACTTGTAGGTACAAAATCAATCAATCCTATTGGCTATTGGTTCAAAAGTTCCCGGTTTCTCAGATTGACATTTGACATTACTGATCGCACGTTAAGGTGAGTTCCCATTGAGGCTTTTCGCGTCGAGCGTCACGACTTCTGATTGGCGAATAGCGCCGAGCATCGGAAATATGTCAATAAGAAAGCGTGACCCAAAAAGCAAAAAGTTTAATTGGGAATTCGCTGTTAGATTTTATGTTTGTAGAATATGAACATTTAAGTAAACCCAAAGCCCACTGAAACCAGTAAGATCTTATACCGGGTCATTCAAATTCTACGGCCACCATTGGGATTTCAGAAACTATAAGAAATACAAAGATGGGTAAATTAGGGCCAATTCTACTGCAATGCATTACGTACGTTTAATTCAAATCTTTTTCTTTTAATATTTTGAGCTCAATGATATGCCCGTTTATCGTCGAATTTTGTTAGTTCAAACAAAAAATGTGTGTTCTTTATGTAAACCTGCTGCACCCTCACAGCTCTCAGAAGTCTTTGAAAAACTTGTGAGAGCTGTGGAAGACAGACTCTCACCTTTTAACCTGTGATGCCAAGCACATATTCTCGAAGAAACAAGTACCTATATTGTGCTTTAGTCAGTCTGGAATATGCAACTGTAGTATGGTTGCCCAACTACATTTACCAAAAAGATGACATTGAAGAAGTTCAGATATAGACTTGTTCTGTTCTACTTTTGCATTCCCAAAACAGGATTTAAAGAGGTCAGGCTGAAAGGCGTTTGATTTTTGCGAAATTTTTCGTATCCTTAAGAGCTTACAAGATGGTGAAAAGTGAAAAATTTTGTCTACAATAAAAATGTTTGATTTGCAGAAAATTTTTGATTTTTGCAGTCAATGTTTCTTGTTTTGCAGTATTAGCAATTAGAAAACCATGTAAAAGTAGATGCCAAAACCGGTTATGTGTAATAATCAAAAATAACCATGGTATTTTGAAATTTTTGCTATCATACTCATAATCATATTTCGAGTTCAAGCTCCAAGACAAATACTAAATATCATGTCGGTGGATTTTTCGATTTGCCATAGACATTTAATCTTAAAATCGTTTTCCTGTAAAATTTGCCCAACTCGACATATCAAGTTGTGGCTTCTGACCACAGAAATATGTCCTGGAATTATTAGTTGCTGAGTTTAGTGAAATTAATTCCGTTGCTAACAAAAAATAAATGATTACATATAATCCATCAGAAAAGTAAAATCTCAAACTGAAATTGACTATGAATTAAAAGTATCGAACCAATAAAATCCAGTAAAGACATTCTAGAGAAGCGAAATGGTTCAGAATTAATTTTAAAGAAATCGAAAATAATCGAACGAGAAATTTGGAAAATCAATATATTGCAGTAACGGATATTCATCAAAATATAAAAATTCGAGAATCATAAATGATCGTATCGATCTTTCGAAGAACTGAACATTACAAGAATATAAAACTGTAATACCGTCAAAGGAGAATGACAAAAATGGGAAGACAGATATTTGACCATAACAGCAAATCAGAAAATCAATATTTTGTAGTGGAAGTGGAAAAATATCGGAACAGAATATTATAAGAATTAAAATCGTCGAATCCATAGAGTACAAGACCTAAAATTTCCATATTGAAAATAATCAGAAGAATAAATAGTAGAATCGATAAGGACGGAACAGAAAAATATCAGAATTTGGAGAGGGGATAGCGGATGGCTCTAGTCTCTCAGAGATGGAGCAGCGTGCGGTCAATATTACAACCTAACCTAACCTAACCTAAAATTTCCATATTGAAAATAATCAGAAGAATAAATAGTAGAATCGAAAAATATCAGAATTTGGAGAGGGGATAGCGGATGGCTCTAGTCTCTCAGAGATGGAGCAGCGTGCGGACAATATTACAATCTAACCTAACCTAACCTAAAATTTCCATATTGAAAATAATCAGAAGAATAAATAGTAGAATCGATAAGGACGGAACCGAAAAATATCAGAATTTGGAGAGGGGATAGCGGATGGCTCTAGTCTCTCAGAGATGGAGCAGCGTGCGGTCAATATTACAATCTAACCTAACCTAACCTAAAATTTCCATATTGAAAATAATCAGAAGAATAAATAGTAGAATCGAAAAATATCAGAATTTGGAGAGGGGCTAGCGGATGGCTCTAGTCTCTCAGAGATGGAGCAGCGTGCGGTCAATATTACAACCTAACCTAACCTAAAATTTCCATATTGAAAATAATCAGAAGAATAAATAGTAGAATCGAAAAATATCAGAATTTGGAGAGGGGATAGCGAATGGCTCTAGTCTCTCAGAGATGGAGCAGCGTGCGTATGATGCTTTATTGTTTCTTATAAAAACATATTAGATGACTTTCAATTTGGATCATAAATCATTTCTATCATTCAATTCTGCTGTTTTTAAGACCTATAAAATGTTATTCTGAAACATAATTGATTCTCCATTTTGTTGGTTTTACATATTACTGGTTTTTTCATTTATCGATATTACAAAAATAATTCTGCTATTCTATGGCCCACCAAATTAATGAATAATTTTATATAAAGCAGCACAAATAGAAGTTTCAGGCACCTTCACTGCAGAACCCTCCACATCACTTGCAAGTAGACATGTTTCACAACAGTAAGGAAAGCACTGAAGTTACATAAATTTCACCCGTATAAACTGCAAATTCTTCAACAGCTTTCTGACGACGACTTCGACAGAATTGATTTTTGTGAAACAATGACAGATTTTATAAATGAAAACCAGAATATTCTGCACAGTATTTGGTTTACTGATGACTGTAAGTTTTTCAATGGGCATGTTAACAAACAAAATTGTCGCTACTGGAGTGTGAGTATGATTTTGCAAGATCTTATTCATTTCCAACAAGATGGAGCTTCGCCACACTACTTTCTTCCAGTTAGACAGTGGCTAAATGACAAATTTCCTGGCAGATGAATTGGCCGAAAAGGAGCATTAGATTGGCCATCACGATCACCCGACTTATCGCCCCTAGATTTTTTATAGGGCCATCTAAAATCGATTGTTTATAAAACACATCCTCGAGATATGGAACATTTGATGCTTCTGTTTCAAAACAAGAATATGATAAAAATAAAGCTTACCTTACTCAACGAATTTATTGTGTAGATTTTCAATTATGTACAAAAAAATAAAACTTCGAAAATAAATACATAACTTAATGTAAACCTAATGTCGGTCCACTCTAGTTCACAGTGAATCAATTGAATATAATCATATATAAACCTTATATATTTAAATGCTCGAAGTAACATATTTAAAAAATATAAAGACATAAAAAATAATGATAGTCAGTTCCGGATTTCAAATATCTTGTTACAAGATACGTTAAAATAGTTACATACATGTTACAATAACAGTACTTAAGTATACTCAAAACTACAAGCCGTCTTGCCGTCTCGAAATCTCTAAAGCTTAGTTCGATAGATAGAATCTTTATACTATAGCTATTCAAACGGGATCATGCAACACCACATCAACACCTAACCTGGATTAATAGGAAATACAGATCTTTTGAAAATTAAAACGGTTTCAAAAAACCTTGAAATGGCCAGCATTATTTCTTCGACGAAATCGAAATTGCATGATTCTCAAGTGAAAATGTACGATAATTATGAGTTATGTCGCCAAAAACTTCAGAATTTTAGCCCACAAGTCTCTAACAGAAAACAGCAGCTGCCCACTACGACCGTTGAATTATATCTGTTGCATTCTCGGTAGGGTTTCTGCAAGAACTACCTTGCGATGCTCCATGAATCTCAAATGTTTCGATTAGTGTTTATCCTATGTCGAAGAAATTTTTGTTTCAATTCGGTGGGTTAGCTAATACTGACGATAGGCCATAGCCATGAAATTGGACTGCAGGTATTACATTTTGAATTGAAACGTTACTTTGACTATGGGATTTATGGAGCACCAAGCAGTTCTTGCAGAAGCTTTACCAGGGATCTGACAAATATAACTAAGCAGTCTTTAGCTGTTTTTTTGTAGACTTGCCGGAGAAAATACCCTTATAATAGAGTCCAAATTGTCTAAAATCTATCATTTGTTAATATTGATCTTCTATGGAGCAATGTCCAACCCTTGGGAAACAAAAATTTTCCAGTGAAAACATTCTCCTGTCAATCTTAGCTCTTGATTCCAATTGTTGAAATTTTCCGTGAATCACCTAAATCTTCATCTGTAAATTGGAATGTATATTCACCTAAATATTCATTCTTGCATCACTTTGTACGTTGATAGAGGCTTTCATATTTTTCATGACTATTAAAAGATAAAAAAAATAACACGTTGACATTTTAGTGGCAGTTGATCCTCATCCGTATACGAGAGATGGTAACATAAATAAAAACAGCTGAAGAGTAAAGCATCATTATTTTTCAAAATATCACAAGACCCAATTAAATAAATCCAAATCATTGAAAATTATGTCATGATCGAAACAACAGTTTTGCAATGAGATATTTTTCAAAAATACTCTATGAAAAACAACATTTTCCTTTCCATCGTAGTTTTAGATGACAAATTCCATTTACAGCATTTGAGTAGTCTGCATATTCACTCGAGACTTGTGAAAAGTTGACAAACTCAGTTCCGTGATTTCCAGTTAGCATGAATCGAAAATAGTTCAAAGAAACCGTAAAATGCGTGAATGCCCCATCCAAACTGTGAACTACTGTACGATTTCGAAGGGAATTTGGAAACTATACACAAGAGAATAAAATTAAAGCCGACAATTTCAACAGCCGTTTTCACATTCTTAAAATTTATACAAATACATGTTTATTTATAATACAATTACAAAAATTACACACAACTGCCGAATTAGGAATAATTCACAAATTCGTCCAGAAATCGTGTAGTTGGCTCGGGAAATATTTATGATTTTCAGTTTCTTTTGGGAATGTAGGTTTATTTACAAGAATGAGAAAATATTGTCATTCATAATCATGCCCAGTAATAATTATATTCGAGCAAATGAAACAAGTAGTTGTTATCAAAATGACCATGGAATCTTTACGTCGAAGCTGAAATTACTGCCCATCAGTTCAGTCCAGTAAGTTGACCAAAATTCAAATAATTACCAAAACTCATATCAGTAAATTGATACCCAACGGAAAATCAATGATATTTGATTATTATAGAATGTGATGTAGAGTTGGAAAAGAGTATTCAATACAGATAATGTTTCAATCATACAAACACAAACTAATTGTTCACTGTTGATGTACATTGTGTCCCAATTTGAGCTTATACTTATGATAATAAATTAAGCTTCTCATATTTTTTTTGATACGGTAGTAATTTAGAGGATTATTTCAAATCAAGAGAGTTTTTTTAAATCATTTCTGTTATCATATGCTTTGAAAATAGTTATTATTTCTTGGAGCTTAGGAAGGAAAATGGAGGTTGTGTCGCTTTTTGTCTTATATGTACTCATACAATTTGAAAATAAAGACCCATCAATATTATTCAAGTAAATCTTTTCATTTTCTATATTTTTTCAATAATACCACCAAATCCAAAAATGTGTTTTTTTTTCTCTGAATAGTCCAATGAGATTTCTCATGTATTACTTTTTTTAATTTATTAATAAAAAAGTTATTTATTTGGATTTTTATCCACCACAATCTGACAATACTGAATAATAAAATATTGAAATATATTCAAAACAGCTATTGTTATAAAATTAAGAAAATATCAATCATTACCTAGAAAAAATTATCCATCTGTATAAACATTTATTGATATTTCAATCTTTCAAAGAAATTTAAAGCAACTGCCATATCACACATTTTTTTTTTCAATACTCATGCAATATTTTCAAACAAAGAATTACTTATCTGTTAAACACAACAGGTCTCATGTTCATTTAATTATTCAATAATTTTTTTCAATAACTTGGTAATTTTAAGAAATATTTTGAAATAATTAAAATTGATGGCAATTTCTCTTCCAGAAATATTTACAATATATCTATGGTATTTATTTAATTTTTCAATATTTTGAAATGGGAAAACCTCACACCTCTGTGTACTCATTTCACTCTGAAAAAAAAAAAAGTATATTTTTACTTTTCACAAAACTACAGATTTGAAAGTTTGATGATTTTCCCGATGTTGATTTTTTTTCAAACACAATATGTTGAAAAAATTATGGATGAATATTGATTTTATTATACATCTTTTCAATAAATAATTACCATAAGTATGGGAGTGTTACTGTTCAAAGAGAGAGTATTGTATTTTTATTTAATAAAATCAAATGCATTGTGAATATAATTTTAATTATATTGAACATATATATTTTACTCTGTTTTGACTACTCTGATAAGTAGGCATCTGTCTTTGGTCTAGATGGAATTAGTTATTTAAAAATACATCATTTGATGTCAATTACACTACTTCATTAATTTCTGAATGAGAAAAAAAAACAATTTTGTTTTAAAAACCTCCATACAAGTCGTATTTGTATCAGTTCTTCTTCAATCCTTTCAGTTTTCACTATTTATTTTCATTTAGTCTTGAAATTTTTGCCACCGTAGATAAGTAAACAGAAGTAAATCCACTCGCCGCCATATTTGTGTCGACATCCGCACCCCAAATTTTGCGTTTAGCAGACCTATTTTGTGATTTCGCGTAACTAAAATGAATCTTACCCCTCTTACCCCATCGCATGAAAGAAAAAAAATAAGATCCAAACCCGATACATCAAAGGCGCCGACCGGGAGTGAACCTACTTCAGATTACTTCTGTACGGTGTTTTTGTTAACAGTTCCGTGAAAAACAAGCCTGGGACAGTGAACACTGATACTTGCCAGTTGTCACTGGGCAAAATTTTATGAAGTCATACAAATTATGGAACAAAATGGCTGATCAAACAACTAATTTTGAGACACATTCTGAAAATCATACTTTCCATGTGCAGACTTGATTATTTTCATCAAATAAACGACCACAAATTAGTCAAATATTTTTTACAATTAATTTCTATGAACGCTATAGAAAGTATTAAAAAACATACTACTAGCTTCTGACAAATGCCCAATTCACGATATCTTGTGTAATTTGCAGGCCATGATTTACACCAAGTCATACAGGATGCTTCTGAACTAAACCAAAAACCAAAAAAAAAAATGTATTATATCAAAGTTTTTTCGCCAACACTTGATTGTAATTCAATTTACAATTATATCGAAATCGAAAAATTTCATGTACAAAATAATTCATAAATTAGTATTTTCTTAAATCCCAATTTGAGGTACCCCCACTTTTGAGAGAGAAATGGATAATGCAATATCATGAGAATAATGTGATTTTAATTTGTTTCGATGATTTAGCACCTCAATTCCCCGCCTGATTCAGAACCACTCTGTTTGCACCTCATTTATTATGTCAGAAAAACAACGAACGCTCAATTCAGGAATATCCCCCAGAAAAATTCACTACTAACTGGAAACTAACTGGAAATCACGATAAACCAATGGCCAATTCAGGTTTTCCTATGATTGCACTACAGGGACACCTTATGTATTAGGGTAGTATGTCGAGGGTGGGGCGGCATTGTTCATGGGGGGATACTGCTGTTGTTGATATTCAGTATACGGGGGAGTCGGCGCTGTCGACGCCGGCGGGGGATAGATATTTTGCGCGGGAGGAGGCGGAGGGTACTGCTGGGGATAAGGATTGTGGTATCCCCCATAAACGGGCTGCGCGGGTGGGGGATTATTATAGTCATAGCCCGCCTGGGGAGGAGGAGGCGGGGGATAATGCGGCTGAGGGGGAGGCGGGGGATAGCCTTGATAACCATAATTATACGGTTGCTGGGGCTGAGGAGGGTATCCCATCATGTCGTACGGCGGAGGCGGTTGGGGAGGATAGGCGTAGCCTTGCGCGGGAGGCGGCGCGTAAGGTGGCGCGTTGTAGTTGTAGTAGTTGTAATTACCGTACTCGGTAGTCTCGGATTTCGGCTGCAGGTCGTTGGCGGAAGATGCTTGCGTGCCGGCGGTTTGGCCCTGATACTGGGAACCGCCGGGGGACTGGTCGGATACGTAAGTTACTTCGTCACTTTGATCACTTATTTCACTTTGTTCGTGCTGTTTCTGATCGGACGTGTCCGAAATGTCGTCTTCGAAACTTTCCACGTTGTCATCGTTAGTTGTGTGATATGCACTTGTAATACTGTCCAAGGTGTCCTGTTGAGGAAAAATCTATATATTATTAAGCAGAATAAATGTTCGCTTTGACGAATTAATAGTCTGTACCCCTCATTTTCGCTCAATAGCGAAACCTTTTGAATCTGCTAGTCCTGAGCCTATCAAACTTCCGAGAAGTACATAAAATGACCCTCATGTACTACAAGAAACGTTGCCCATTGCATTCGGAAACCCCAAAGAATAAAGACACTAAAGTTAACAGTAGAGTTCACTCTACTAGATCAATTAAATATTTCAACAACGATGCAAGCAAATAAAGCTGAATAAAGCTAAACAAAACTAATCAAAACTTTCCAGACTGTCCAATTGTAAAAGTAATTATTGATTTTCGATCATATTAATTTCATAATCGAAAATCCGTTGCAAAATTATTATACTTCTGTATTTTGATGAATATACTCATTTTATTCATTTATCAATTTGAGCCTGAGAAACATAATATTTATATAGGGACAACCAATATGAATACACATATGACATGATCGTCATATGTGTATTTTCTCTCTCTCTCTCTCTCTCTTTCTCATCTCTCTCTCATTTCTCTCTCATCTCTCTCTCATCTCATATCTCTCACATCTCTCTCTCATCTCTCTCTCTCATCTCTCTCTCTCATCTCTCTCTCACCTCTCTCTCTCTCATCTCTCTCAACTCTCTCTCTCATATCTCTCAACTCTCTCTCTCATATCTCTCAACTCTCTCTCATATCTCTCACCTCTCTCTCATATATCTCTCATCTCTCTCTCATATATCTATCATCTCTCATATCTCTCTCCTCTCTCTCCATCTCTCTCTCTTATCTCTTTCATCTCTCTCTCATCTCGCTCTCATCTCTCTCATCTCTCTCTCATCTCTCTCTCATATCTCTCTCTCTCTCATATCTCTCTCTCTCTCATCTCACTCTAATCTTACTCTAATCTCACTCTTATCTCTCTCACATCTCTCTCATTCTTGAGAACTTTTTTCGTAATAGTAAAGGGTAGTATCATACGTAAATAGATCTTTTTACCAATTCTTCTTGTCTAACTAATGAAAAATCATGATTCACAGTGTCAAATGCTTTACGTGAATCCAGCGATAAGATCACCACTTATAATTTACATTATATATGTTTATGAATCTGAATTTATTATAAGTTTATTATGATTTTGGTTTTTGTAAAACTACATTTGATTTAATCAAAGAATTGAAAAAAAATCTGTCTGAAATTTACTATTTACCATAAAAATAAATCAGTTACTACTGAGATACTGAAAATATTTCTTGGAATAAAAGCGTTATAGTAAAATCACCCAGTATACACTGATCCAGGCATCACCATATATCACCAACTGAATAACGTGTGCTCTGCTTGGCACATTATTGGTCCTCACCTGAAAAGGGGTATTATCGATATTATCATTCATCACTGAATGCTCCAGCTGCTCCAACACCGAACTTTCCGGACTGCTATCTTCCTTTTCCTCCATGACGGACCGCGGAGGTAGTTGTGACTGCGGAGGCGGCGGTTGGTGTAATTGCGGCGCCTTCGGCGGCTGGTTGCTCGGCACTCTCTGTATTGAGATGTTCCTCTTCAACAGAGATATCCGCTTCTGAATGTCGTCGGCGCTCTCCGCCATCGGTAATTGAGGCGGCGGTTTCCTTCTTTCGGGCATGTGATGCTCATCTTCGCTGTTGCCCATCGGCATCACTATGCCGTGTTGGTCTTTGCCGAGAGATTTTGCGATCTCCGAACCCACGTTTTGGGGCTTCGTCTTACCTGCCTGAAGCTGAAATGATATAATGAAACTATAAACAAATAATATCCGAAAATAACGAAAGCTTTTGTTGGATAATTAATAATAGACGTCTGTAAATTCTTATACTATCTTAGCGTCGCAACCTTATATTAAAAAACAAGTTTGATCGTGTTCACCTCGCCGTCAAAATTAAATACTCGCCCACCCAATTTGAGATTCATTCATTAATACGCATCGTTAGAATTGGCGCCCAACGTGGGGCACAAATTTATCTTCCTCACTGCAATATATTACACATACATATATCAACCAACTCACCTTCTTCTGGATACTTTTTATCCTCGACACCAAATTCGGCACAGACTGCTTAACGCTCTGCACCCCAAACTTCGTCGCCCCAGGAGTGAACGGTTTGGTGGGCCTCTTCTGAGGCGTGACGGACAGCGAAGGGTTTCCTTTGATGGCGGGAGGCAGCAAAGGTGGTTTGGCCATCTTCGTAGGATCGTTGCCTTCATCGGCTTTTCCTTTCACCTTGATAGCCGTTTTGATGGCGACTATCTTGCCGCTTTCGAGTTGCATGTAAACGCCTTTCGGCGACTTGAGTACCAGAACTTTCTGGCCAGCCTTCAGGACTATGTTGCCTTTCTCCGGCTGATTGGTGGGGATGACCACGTCCAGCGGTAGGGTCATCTCCTGGGCGGTCATGCCCTGCCTCTGCCAATGCTCGGCGGGGATCCACCTGTAGTGAATTAATAGAAGATTCAATAAAATAATAACGGCGTTATACAAGATGGTATTAAAATCTGAATAAGGCTCTTGGATATATTTTATCTTGTTATTCATATATTTAAATATTCATAACCAATTATTGAAAAATCAAATATTATTCCATTATTTGTGATATTATTTCTGGATATTTCAATTTTGATTGTCTTCCTGGTCACTACCAGAAAAAATAATTCTATTTCTTATATTTATTGCTTTCCAAAAACAAAAAATAATTTATTTTGTTTTACCTAGTTTCTTTGTTTAAAAATAGTAACGACTTGTCAAATAAAATTACTTCAATCAATAACTAAAAATTACTTTGAATGCTTCGAGTCGGTTTAATAATTCATAATCATTTTTCAAACCAAGTTACCCCATGTGTATCAGCAATTCACCATATCAAGAACTTGAAGAAAACATCATTTGACGTCCAAAAATATGATATGTTTTCAAAATATCATATTATTCCTAAACATAATAAATAAAACAAACCTGGAAGGTCGCTCTCCTTGCTGCATAGGTCTCACAGAAGCAACAGGCCTGTGCCCCCTCGAAGAGCCCAGCAAGTTATAAGGGGGTTGCCGTGATGCTTGCTTTTCTCGTTCGTAACCTTTCTTCGCCAGCCGCTTCTCCTGCTGGGAAAGCTGCTTCTCTTTCCGATCTACGAGAAGAGATTCGTGCTGGAAGGGTTCCTTGTTGAGACCTTTCCCGTGCCTTTCCAAGACTTTCTGAAGCACCACGTCGATATAGTTATCTTTTGTGTCGGCGTAGTCGTGCACTTCGCACTCGTCGCGTTTATCGTCCCAACACAAAGTACTAACGTCCTTCATGGTGAGATGCGCGTCCGGATTGCATTCGTCTACCACTCTGTCAGACATTCCTGAAAAGAATATAGCATTGTACCGGATTTATTGATCAGGAAATTATGCTCAATGTCTGAATTTATGAAACCACTGAAAATCTGGCGCCCAACATGGGATCATGCCTCGTAAACGTTAATACAATAACGTACCTTGTTTGTTTATTTGACGATCGTAGATTTTCTTCTCCAGGCAATTATCCACGACCAATCTGTACACGAAACAGGGTTTCCTTTGACCGTACCTATAAACCCTACAGACTGCTTGAGTGTCATGGCAAGGATTCCAAGAAGCATCAAGAACTACTACTCGATTGGCACCAATCAAGTTGATACCCAAAGAGCCAGCTTTTGTAGATACCAAGAACACATGGATCTTAGGATTGGAATTGAACTCGTTTATGAGCTTTTCCCTTTCTAGAGCACTAGTCGAACCATCCAAACCTGTTAAAGAGTATGAACCAATAGTTTAGTAAAATGAATCTTGAATATCATAACTGATTAACTAACAAAAAAAATTAACCAAAAGCGCTACTTACGATAATAACTCGCGTTCTTGGCCCATCTGAATGTTTCTCCCGGCACTCGACTCATCTGTAGAAATTGCTCGATGAGATCTAGCGTAATCAACGATTGACTAAACACCAAGAGTCTATCTCCTAAAGCTATGCTCTCCTTTATTATACAGAAAAGGATTTCCATTTTTGCAGAATTTTCTATGTAACCGGGTTTGTAGTCTTTCAGAAGATCCAAAGCCTAAAACAGATGTAATGAACAATACCAATAATAACCAAGTTGAGTATTCATCTAAAAACTAAGAAAAATGTACAACTAGATCTGAAAGAACTTTATTTTGAGATGAACAAATAGTTCCTTGTTTTAAACAATGAGGGAGTCGAGTTACTGAAGAAAATCGAGAAATAAAGGAGCAGAAAAGAAAGTGTGTAACCTTCATATAAATCTTGAAGCTGAATTAACCTAATTGTATCAGTTGATCGAGGTTTGCAGCAATTTTATGGGAGAATTATCTCTTGAATAATTCTTTTTTTTTACTTATCTTACACTCAGTAATTTTTCACATCTAACAATTGAATTAGTTTTTCATATGTAATTACAAAAAAGTTGTAAACCAGTTTTCACGCATTTTTAGATATTTTTATTATTGGGTAAATAATCTGGACTTCATAAAAGTTACTCATGTGAGCATTTGAAATCATCGGCGGAAAAATGTTGACAAGAAAATTAAATTATTATAGAATAAGAAATGACAAAACAAAAGTTAGTTCACAATTTCCAACGAGGTAACATTAATATTGGCATTTATTTATGTATTTGAATGATAATTACCGTACTCCAAACGAAATCCGGCAAAATTTCCCCTCCACCCTTTTAACGAAAACAGGTAAAATTGCCCCCTGGAAGAAATCATGTATCCGAGCTAGATTACCGGTTACAAGAATGTCCTTGCATGTAATAATAACGCCTTATCACCTACAAATGTATCCTTTACTAATCTATTTTTATTCCTAGCCCTAAATGTGAGTAATGAAAATCAGTGAATCATAATTGATCATCCAAGAGATTACAACCACAATGTTTATGTTACGTAAAATAATTAAGATTGTAACGAGTGTCAGCTTAGTGCGGAATTTCTATTTCTTGGTAAATTGTAGAGCATAATCAGATTAACAGATTAGTGAAGTAAAGCATTCAGTTGTAAGCCATTAAGGGATAATTAGGTGGCGTTAAGGTAACCTGAATTTCAGGATATTCTTGTGAATGGTAATGAAGCTTTAATGATATCCTTCTTAAATTTCAGGATATTCTTGCAAAAGGTAGTGAAGCTTTATTGATATCCTTCTTAAATTTCATGATAATCATGTAAAAAGCAATGAAGCTTTAATGACAGTACCTTGGACAATATTTAAGAATGTTCTTGCAAAGAACCTCACTCTCAAGTAATACTCTGATTATAAAGACATCGCAGAACTCAACAAGGTCGATAAGGACAACTTTATTGAAATAAAGCCGCATTTATTGATGAACTTTTAAAATGATTTAGTGGTCAGAGAAAAACTAACACAAGCCAATATTATGCTGACTTCTTATCGTGAATCTGATGGCCTCCTGATATGGAAAGCTCACTTTATGCAGACACTGTTTTGAAGCACGACATCTACCGAGCACTTAGCATTTCTGATAGTGACTTGTTTCGTATACAAGAACAAACATACAGCATATTTCAAAAAACCCGGACTCGGTCGATCGACTGATAAGACAAGACGCGGTGACTACGACCGAAAGAATGGAAAAACACGTAAATTCACCAATGACAGAATAACGCGAAGATAGGAACAAAAAAAAAACAAGGAGACCGAGACAAAGTACAAGTACAATCGACCAAGGGGAGAACGATTCACCCGAAGTTAAGGAAAGCCTCCGGCAACACCAGCGTCAACTCCAACAAGGTAAAGCACAACCAAACCAACCAAACACTAACAAAATTTTCTGTTCTTGAATCTACAAGAAGCACCAACCATCAAAGAGAAAGCTGGCGCAGTACAACATTTAGACCTTCAACATCACTCATAAAGTCATTGTTAATTCAATTCAACTAATGCGAAAATACTGAGTCTCCGTATCATGGTAAGATTTAAATTCAATGCCAACCAGCAGACCGAGGATCCGTTCTGTGAACAGTGGTGATTGAAATAAGGGAAAGAGATCATGTGTTCATTCGCGCGATAAATGGTAGCTCTTACTTCAGACTTCAGAACCTCAATCGAAGAGTGCGTGTTGGTGGTATCAAATCAGCTCAATCGGCTAAGTTCGGGCGAACGACTCGAACGCTTTGGCCGTTACTGCCCCGCCTTTGATATATACCGCAGATGAACACGAATCGTCAGGTAGACCACGACCAACAAGCTCGAAAACCACAGAAAGCTTAGTAGCGTCAGGTAAATCAATAATATTGTCAATATGTAAAGCCGCAGTCAGACGGCGCAAAACTTGACAAGCCTGGCCTGTGAATTGGCAAGCCTCGCACACCTGGATGGTTCGTACAATTTCTAGCTTGAGCTCTCACACGACGCTGTCGGCGCTTATCAACTCGTGACGTGTGGTGGTTTGTTAGTGATACACAAACCTCTGATCCAGTGAAGTGCATAAATTAAAAATTCACTTTCAATCTGCTACCTCACCAGAATGAAAGTAAACTTATGACTAGTTTCCCCTGACACTGTTCGCAAGCGTCTTCGCGCCGTGTCACATCTCAAACAGGTATACAAGACAAGAAATGATAGGAAAAGTACAAAAGAAATTTGTGAGGTGTTTGTTTTTCAGTAAGAATTCTGTATTCTTACCAGCCTTGATAACTTACAACACTCTAAGGTCACAATTCAACATCGGAGATTTCTGACGGATGAGATATTTATCATCAAAATATTGAATAAATATACCTGATATTCATTTTATCAAAAATATTGATAGTAGTTCCAAATATTGCGATGAGGAGGCAAGACTTTTCACTTCAAATTATTAATCATGTCAGCAACCCCCTCGATAGATGCTTAAGAAATGTTATTTTAGTCATTAAAAATAACGATACAGATATTGTTGATGTGAAAATTTGTGACGTTTTGAATCTCAACTGATAAAGGATATTTCCAACGTAAGCATGTAAAAGGGCTTGCGCCTGTTTGTATTGCCGTACAAGTAAATAATTTCTAATTATTTCCTACTTCTAAGATTGAAAGGATTGAACCTCCTAGACAATCATTATTGCCATAAATGTGGTCCTTCGTCAATATTAAAGCGAATATTGATAATATTATTGATAGTTTAGGGGACCCTTGAGAGATTACCGGTCGTGGCACTTACCTTCTCATTATTATTATTGTTCAACTAGGACGTTGAATTGGTCCATCTGTTCGCATTCTCCGCTAGTATGTTTATTCATTATCATCAATGGGTTAACCCTATGTTACACAAATTGTGAATACACAAATGTCGAAATTACTCTAAGAATTACTTTCTCTTCCACTCAACGCTTTGTGACTTTCTTCCCTGTTCAAGCCAGATCGATTGGCTCGATGGAAAAGGATTTTCTTGAAAATCCCTACTTGCAAAAGTTTGAGAAATCTTAATTTATAAGGTTTGAAGAAGTTAAAATTGAAAATATTCGAGAGAATCAAGAATGCGTTCAAAATTGTTGGTGCATTTCCAAGAAGCCCTCGAATAACACAAGACTCGAACATTTTTCAGTCTTGGAATTGTCATTTCATCCCTAAATGTAAATATCAAATTCTACTCACCCAATCATACGGAATGCCGCTATCCTCCTTCGATTCCCTAAGGACCATCGAACTCATCTTCGCAAAAATATTATCGTGCGGCAGTGCCGGAGGCGGTCTCATTTCGTCTTCGCTTTTAACTTCCTCTTTAACTTCAGTTTTAACGTTAAGAACGCCTGGCTTAGTTTCGAACAAGTCGGTATCCTCTTCCTGCTTCGGCTCTATTTTGATATCGCTCAAAATCATGATCTTCTTATCAGGACTACTGAAAACGGAAGGCAGCTTGATATCGCTTATTATGTTGATTTTGGGCTTGGCTTCGTTGCTCGTTTCGCTTTT
Organism: Chrysolina americana; assembly: GCA_958502065.1. Lineage (NCBI taxonomy): Eukaryota > Metazoa > Arthropoda > Insecta > Coleoptera > Chrysomelidae > Chrysolina > Chrysolina americana. Next base: position 9,446,837 of record OY293419.1, on the reverse strand, counting down.
TGGACTAACGAGAGTCGTCAATACCGGCTTCAGGTCCTCCTCCTCTATCTTGATCCAAGATTCATTTGTATTACCGCTAGTCAGGTTAGGATTGAACTGGTTGTTGGGCGGGCCAAAGTACTCGCTGTGTTCCTGATTATAAGCGTTATTTTCTTGCTGGTGGTGCTGATTCCAGTAGTTCTGCTGGTAGTCGTGATATTCGTTCTGGTTTGGATTATACTGGTTCTGGTTATACTCCGAGTTGTTCTGGGAAGGCGTCTGGCCGATTTCCATCAAGTCCTCTGAACCCGGATGCATATTATTCAAGGAAGCCAAAGCGCTGGTAGTTGTGGATATCAAAGGAGTCAAAGTGGTACTAGCGTTGCATAACGGCGTTAAACTCGTACTCGCGTTGTTCAACGAAGTCAAAGTGGTACTTTCACTGTTCAGCATGGTCAGACTGCTGCTAGTGGTAGTCAACGGCATGAAGGTGGTACTTGAGCTCGAAGGAATCCGGGAACTACCTGCATTGCCTAACGGAGTCAAGGACGTACTCGCGTTGTTCAACGCCGACAAACTAGTACCGACATTGTTCAATGGGGTCAAAGATGTGCTAGAACTCAGCGGCGTCAGAGTACTAGCGTTATTCAGCGGAGTCAAAGTGGTACTTGCGCTGTTCAAGTGTGTCAAGGAACTACTGGTGCTGTTCAATTGCGTCAGCGTATGAGCATTGTTGAGCGGAGTCAAACTGATCTGGCTGTCTTTCGCTTTCAGAGGTGTCAGAGATATTTCCGAGGAAAGGTTCGCGAAGCTATTCGAGTTTTGATTCACAGCTTGTGGCGCCAAAGAATGTTGCGAATCGAGATTCAAGAAGGTGGCTTTGGAAGGAGTCTGCGGCCCGTTGTGTTCGGACAGGTTGAAACTGGAATCGTTATCGGGCGCGTTGTTGTAGTTCATACTCGAATTAGGCGTGTTCGGGTAAGAATAGTTGTTGGTGGAGTTGGGGAAGGATGATGGAAACTGGGCGTTCTGATCGAACTCCTGGTCGTAGTACGGTTGCGGTATCGTTTCTGGAAAACTGTTCGACATATCCTGCACGTTGCTGGCGCTCTGATTCTGGTTGAAGCTTGACGGCGCTTTGTTCTTCCCCTGTTGGGATATGGTGTTGCTGAACGAAGTTATGGGCGAAGAAGTAGGAAGGTTGGTACTACCAGCACTATTCATCAGAGTGCTTGCTGGAGGTAAGGAATTCGAAGGAGGATCCGTTGAGCTGTTGTAGGGCGTGACAGAGGCCGCTGGTTTCCCGTTTTTGCCTTTGGCAGGCGTTTTCCGCTTGGAAGTGGCGCGAGCTCGCGGCTTCTCCGGCTTTTCAGGCGTCGCTTTGCTCACCGGCGCTCCCCCTACTTCCTCGAGATCGATATCCACAACTTCTCCGCCGGCGCGTTTCTTCAGAAAATTATACAGTACGTCCGGGTGATTCCAGATCTTGCAGCACACAGCGAAGGCTTTAAGAGGGTTGGGAACCGACTGGATTCGAACCACTTCGTTCATGAACGTCTCGTAGAGCGTTCTCTGGAACGGCGTCATCCTCACCAGAAGAACGTACTCTTCCTTCTGCGGCAGGGCGGTTTGAAGCACGGCGTGCGATCTTCTCTGTACGAAACCGAGCAGCAACGAGTGCAGAACGTGAGCTCTGTATCTCATGAGCTTGATATCGGCTTCAGTGGAGTCTATACATTGGCCGTTCATGATGGGGCGCTCGAACATGTTGCAGAATTCGGTCTTGGAACCGAGATAGTTGGGTCTTACGAAGTCGACCATGCACCAGTACTCCATTAGGTTGTTTTGCAGAGGATAGCCGGTCAAAACGACTCTTCTCTTGGTCTCCATTTGTTTCAGAGCTTGAGAGATCGAAGCGTGCGAGTTTTTGATTCGATGGCCTTCGTCGCAGATGACTAGATCCGGACCCGGTTTCACTAATGCAGTGTGAACCTCTGAAATGGGATCGTAACAGGTGAGTGTGATGAACTAGGATACACTCAGTATGTGAAGTGGCTAGTACAATTAAGTATTTAATAATTTATTTCGAGCTTTACACCATTTTTCATCAATTCTCATACCAGTTGTTCATACTGAAACTTTCAAAAACTGAAAACAACACTGTATTTCGAGAGATACGATAGATTATATATTTTAAATGAGAATGAACAATTTCCACAGCTATTCATATATATCAATAATCATCGACAACTATAATATTAACTGAACGTAATTTAAGGAAAACGAATATTCAGAAACACGTTATGTAATATTTGCCAAGTACGATAAGATGAAAATTAATGATTCCTGCAAGCACGTAATATCATAGTATTGATAGACTTTTTAAACTAATAACTCTGTGATGCCTACTTGGAAAATTCTATAACCTATATGAAGTTAGGGACCTTCAATAAAATTAAGAACGGATTATTCCACAATTAGGTAATTAGGTACGGAGGAAAAAATATTGTCACCCTTTTTTCATTATAATTCATACGGAATGAGCGACACAAATCCAGCAATTTTATATTAATACTGTCACAAACACTCATAGAGTGTACCCAAAGGCATAGCCTGTGAGGGTAGAGAACGGCTATTATAATTATTAATCATAAAGTGTCCATAATTTGATGTCTTTTCGTCGCTGGTTAGTTGCGTAGAAAAAAATGTGCCGCTTTTTTTAATATTCTGTATCGCAAACTTTATATCAAGATAAAAAGAAAAACATTAGGGAAATTCTCTCTTTAACTTCATATAAGATAAGCACATAATATATCTTTTTTAAATACAAAAACCTGAATATTTGTGGATACTTGTGAGAGAATATAAGAATCACGGAAGTTGTCGAAACATCGTAAACGTTTTTAAAGAAAAGAGACAAGTTCTTCTCTCTGTAACTAATTAGGAACAAAAAAACCAACACAGTCTGGATACTTACTATGAAGTTGGCGAAAAAAAAAACGTCACTTTTTTTCTTTACAACTAATTACCGACAAAATGCGGCAAATTATAGATATTTTAAAACGGATACGACGTAGAAACTGCAGTCAGCGAAATCTCACTTATTATTTAGTGAGATGTAAGCAGCCAAATATGGAATAATTTCAATACCCCTGTTAATTTAGTCTTCAAATTGACTTGGTTTGACCACAGCCGTCTTTTTTCTTCGAGCCATGGTAAAAAAATTACAACACGGTAATCACACCTGACTATGCGACGAAATTAGTTACAAGTAGATATTCTAGGGTGAATCATTTGTGTTCAAATTGATGAATTTCCGAAAAATTCTTGTAAACGGGGTTTACGAAATATTGGTCAAAATTTACTGTTCGATTTATTTACGTTTGTTCAAGTCTAAGTACCTACTTCGTGACGTTTTCCTTGTTTCTTTATTTACAGAATTGCTTTCTACTTTTTACTTTTTAACAAAAGAAATAAAAATTGATATTATAAGTGAATGAGTGTTCAAAAATAGTGTTAAGCTCAGATGTGATTGTGAGGTTATCTACGTATTCCATTTTTTTCTTTTTGAGGGATATTCTAATTTATTTATGCCAATATGCCTAGTAGTTGATGTATGACGGTGTAAGTCTAATTAAGATACTCAAAAATAACATATATCAGTATTTTCATTCCCGAAAGAAGTGGATTTTTGGAAAGGTTCGGAAGTACCTGAAATAATTTACCAGGGTTTGGCACATTCAATATATTATTATGTACCTTCTCTATCTTCTATATCATCATAATTCAAATGAAAAATCTGAAAAAAATCAAATATCACTCTAGTTTGGGTACTTAGAAAAAAAATTTTAAAAAAAATTTTGAAATTTGAATTTTATGGTATGGAAAAACCGAACTTGACAGTTTTCCCGTTTCTAAGAAATTGTTTTTTTACTAGTTTTCCAAATAAGCCGAGAAATTGACATTAACGAATAAATGAGTCGAACGTCAAATTGATTACCGTGCGGTGTTGCCGATTTTCTCACTACGGATTAGAGAATTAAGACGACTGTGGTTTGACCGTCTTCGATAGAGTATTTCTTATGACGGATGGTATTTCATGGTAAATTTGACATTATTAAGATTTATTCGATAAACTTATAGTGAATTTCAGATGTCTAGTATCGAAAATATGTGAATGTTACCAGAAATAAAAAAATCGCAAGTTATACATTTGGGCTATTTTAGTATCAGTAGTGAGACAATTTACTATTCCCTTCGGAGTCTCCACTCAATTATATAAATTCTATCAAAAGAAATAAATTGCCATAGACATGTTTCAAAAACTAAAAAATGAATTACTAAAGAATAAATCTTACTTTTTTAAACAAACTCCTCAGTCTTACTCACCATCAAACAATATCCTATTCTTATCGTCGTTAGCAGCGCGATCCATCTCACTGGTCTTCTTCCTCGATTTTGAGATCTTCCTCGAACTCAACAGTCGAAACTGCTCATAACCAATCAGCAGCACTCCCCCTTTCGTCCTCCATTCGTGAATCACCTTTGCTCTGGCCACAAGAGTCTTATGGCTATCGTTCAAGACGAGCAATTCAAAATTCCTCGGCCTGACTTCCCCGTCGGCACTCATCGGGTTGTTGGCGGCAACTTCCGCCTTCGGCAACCACATGTTGAACTCCGCCATCCAGTTCTGCAGCGTATTTATCGGCATGATGCACAGGATGGTCTTAGCGGGGGTGTGGCGTAGGAAAATGTCGGAAAAGGTGACTATTTGTAGGGTCTTGCCGAGACCCATGGAGTGGGCGAGTATGCAACCGAAACCCGACGAAGACTCGAATCGGCTGGTGCTTTCCACGACGTTGTCATACAAAAACCTCACACCGCCTATTTGATGCGGTTTTATAATCCTGGCTATTTGGGGAGCGACGAATACGTCTGGTTCTCCGTCTGGATGGCCTACGTTGACTAAAACCCGACCCTTTTCGTCGGGCTGGTTGAACTGGTCGTTGGTGTGCATTCCCGAGTTGCCGGGATCGTCATCCGGTTCGTCGTCATCGCCTTCTGGTTCCGAGACGACTATGCAGTCGTCGTCCGATGATATGTCGATTGTAGGCGGTACCGGTGCCTTACCTGACCGGAAATAATATTGCATTGAATGAAACATGCAGTTCAAGGCCCAAATTTAAAAAAATATTACAATATGAAGTATGAATTATACGACTATTCGAGGTTTTCATTCTCAAGAATCGAATAATGTGGGCAAAACAGCAATAAAAATAATCTCAACATGCATACACATCTGTATCCATACGTTACAGTCATGTGGTCATTGTCATGAGTCTGTAATTGGATACATTACTGATGACTTTGTAGTTTAAGTTGCATTGTTTATTGACCAACTCCTAGAAGCTCCTGTTAAATGATAGTGATCTAGATTTACTCAGTATCGAAAATACTTTAAAAACCAATTTTTTTTTTTCAATTGAAATTGTAATAAATTAATATTTTCGTGTGTTTGAATTACTCTATTATAAAAAGGATCAAGACCCCACTTCAACAGTGATTGTGGGAGATTTCGTTACGAGCACATTATAAAATGAGATGTCATTACAACCCTCAATATTTAACAATAACCTTGTATGATTAATCAAAACATATTAATTAAAAGATTAAATATCAATTATCAAATTATTTCACATAAAGAACTATGGTATATCATCGTAATATTCCTGCAAGTTATAATAAGCATTCTGTAATAGAGCCTTTTTTACAGTCTTTCAAAAGTTCTTCAGAGAATTTATATTTCTATAACTAGCTGACAGATGATTATAGATATTTTTAGGTCAGACTAGATGTAGGCAAAGGTAAGGAAACACAACCTTCATTTCTTGTTTTATGTTTCCTTACTTCAGTAGGTGTTGATCTATATTTTGTATGGATGAGGCATGCAGTGTACAAAATGAATAAACAAGCAAGTGATAATTTTTGTTGACTAATAAAAAGTGATTTGCAGTGCTGGTGACACTGAGCTTTACACCGGTATCAGAGAGCTTTTGTTTGTAGTATAAAAACAGATTGAAATAAGTGTTTACTGCATGAACCCCAGAAGTAAGATGCCTACAAACCCGGGTGTCGACTTATACCTGTGAAACTGTGGAATAAAACGGGAGACATTCGCTACCTTGATCACGAGAAAACAAATGAAATCGTGTTCAGGTTTCCAAATATCCCGCGATACTTGCGTGAACTGCCACAGTCGGTTTTCTTGTTAGGCTGAATTTTCATGAATAGAAGTTTCAGGTATTGCCCACGAGCATAAAATGAATAAAACCACATAATCATTGCACTGAAAAGATTTCACCATTTCAACATATAAAACCAACGGTAAAATATTCAAAACCGAACTATCTAGGTGGTATGCAAAATTGATAGATTTTTAGTAGGAATAGAGATTTTTTTTTCACGGTCTTCTACGTCTTTTATAATTTTAAAAGATTCATAATGAAACAGTGGGAAATAACAACAATTTGATTAAAATTTTTGCCATTAAGTATTGTCAACTAGAGCATAGCTAGTTTTGAAATAAAATGTTAGTTTCAAATTGGTTTCAAACTATCTTACTTCGGTAAATGAATTATTTTGTTCGTCTCTATGAATTGCCCACACAAAAACGGGACATGATAAAATTATTCAAGGAAAATAATATAAAATACAGGAAAATGAAAGAATGCACATCAGTAATAGTCAATAATATAAGGAAATTGCACTACGAAATTTTTGATTCCGCCAAAACTATTGACTATCAAATGTATAGTATAGTATATATATAGTATTTAGTTTATTTTGGAAAAATAATTCGATTTGAGTGGTGTTATTTCACCAAAAAAAAAAGTTGCTTTGCCACTTCAAGAATTGGTTATTATTTCCATAATTTTAAAGTTTTTTTTTTTAATTCAATACGAGAGTCTATTTCGCCCAGACGGCTCCAACGTTGCCAAATTGTACAGGGAAAAGAATTTTGGCGCGAAATTTGAAAACTTGAAAAAAAGGCAAAATACCAATAAACTAGCGTTTTACTTAAGTATCACTGATATCTCCTGTAGTATTGACTGCGAGCGCAACAGCTGATGATATCGCGAATTTTTATTAAATTTAAAATGAATCTGTACGTATGAGACGGGCTTTACTATTGATAATAAATTGCGTAAGTAGACGAAAGAAGGGCAAATTCGATTAGAAAATTAGCAAATTTAACCTGAACTGACTAACCAATGTAGACAAAATATTTCATTCCTATTTTCCTCGCGTACTATCAGTAATCTATTAGTAAACATCTTTGTTGCAGTGCGTTGATGGTTAAAATCAAATTTAAAATATAGTCCATCAACAATTAACATTACAGTTCTAAAATCTAATATAAAAGACATATTAAATGCATCTAAAATTTACAAGATTCAAGACTTTTTCTTGAAAAAAATCTTCCTACGCCCGGCAAACATTATTGACTGAGGCACCGACATGTATTGCAAATCTCGCGCCTAAAATCTTATCCATCCACAATTTGGCAACGTTGGTGCCGTCTGAGCGAATAAGACTATCAATCAATTAACAACAATCAATAATTATTGTTTCGTTGGAATATTGATACGAGGACGAGGACGCCATCTGTGGAACCGATTACAGAAGTAGAACGCGATTTTATTTGTTTGGTCTTCAAAAAAAATCTAAACAAAATCTATATAAGGCATCTTATCTAGAAGGCAATGCCATACCAAAATTGAGTGACGAGGTTTTATCTGACAAAACAAAAAAAATGTACTAGTGAAACAAATAAATATTACCACATGAGTCGCTCATTTTCAACTTTAGGAAGGAAACTCATATGAGCTGACATGTAATTATGAATAGAAATGCATGATGAAATATGAGATGTTTTGAAAAATATCATTTTTTTAAATATTTTGAAAACGCTACGGTCAACTTTTTTTGACTTCAGCATCGAGGACATTAAAAATGCCACTAGTTTGCACTTTCTGAACATCAATACCATAAACATATAATCTTTAACTTACCTCTAGGCCTGTGTGATGGTGGTGAAAATGGCATTTTCCTATCTTCGCTTTCGCTATCACTGTCGCTGTGTCGATGAGACATGGGCGGCATAAATTTCTTCGACACGGGCGCTATACTAACTGACGGCGTCAAATCAGCCCCGCTGAGGTGTCCGGGCAGAGGTCCGTGCCCATGGACTGGTCCGGGACCAGGTTTTTTCGTCACGAGGAGACTTCTATTACTCCGCGGCGCACCCATGGGAGCAGCTGCCGGCCCAGCATTTTTTGGCATTCTCACCAGTTCGAATGGACGTTTCGGAATACGCGTCATCGGTTTCGTTTGTCCGTTCGGTAGTTTCACCAGGACGGTGTTGCCTATTCTGGTTTGAGTTGATGGGCCTGCAATCAGATGTTCGGCAGTTTCATTCGATTCATTACATATGTGTTGGATTCTTGGCAGAAATACTCTACAGCCTTAAATTTTGTTTGGATACTTGGTGAATTTTTCGTTGGTTACCGAGTGTATACCCTCAATGAATACATAAAATTGGATCAATCAGAATCTTGAGAAGCCAGCACGTGATTTGAAATATGAGAAGTTTTATTTTTCAATTTGGCACTAGGTAATTGAAAGGCTTAGCAAATTTATGAGTCTTATGATCTTAAGTTCGATGATCTTTTGTGAACTGATTAACCAAAAATTGTTTATATTTAATACGGTTTCAAATAGAACAAATATGGCAAATGTATGGAATTGTTGCTTTCAAATAGCTTTGTTAAAATGTTTTCTATGTACGTGAGAAGTTTTTCCTAAATAGCAAGTGATTGCATTAATTCCTATGACAAAAAAACTGCTACCGGGATATACAAATAATCTGATAACCGTTCTACTGTCAACAATATCATAGGTAATTTGAAACAGCACCTTACGTGATAATTTTGTATTTCACCTTGAACTTATAACATATTCTCTCGAAATTAAAATAAGTACCTCAATTAAAATGAATATAAGTTGAATTAGATATTATTATTGGTACCCATACTGTGACTAGTATAAACTTAAAGTTGAACATGTTTCAAGACATTTACGAAGTTTTTCATCTTAATTAGTTGGAATTACAATGAACTCTTCATTGAAAGCTCTCATGAGTTTCGGCGATTCTTGGAATAATTTAATTAGCTTTCAATTTCCTCTTAGGATTACAACCTGTCAGGGCATGAAATCCTGGAAGAGCTGAACTGAGTTCAAATCCTAATATTATATTTTTTTTCGTTCTTTCTGATTGAACAAAGCTATTGTTTCATCAGTTGTTACCATTCATAATTTGTTGCTGGCTTTTGTATACAGTGCCCGTCTAAAGTCCGTTCCCCCCCTACTAATTTTTGAATCACCCAGTATATCGCAACTAAATATGGAGGGCTTTAATAGGAGACGAAAACCAACTTTTTCATGAAAAATTCAAAGCTAAAACTTTTAAAATGGCGGCTGAGCGCCATCTTCACAATTTTTTTTAAATAGAACACCCCGTATATTATTCCAATTTCGAAATTTGCTCATAATTCTCAACAGTTTTCTCTAATACACTGTACTCCTACATTCAATTGTTTTCGAAATATTAACGTTTGAAATATGACATTCCGGTATGAAATGAAGTATGGATTTTGGTCACTTCCTGCGAAACGTTTTGCTAATTACACGTTGTAATTAATTTGTAGTTAAACCTCTTAATCATTTCGACCAATAAGATGCATAAAGAGAGTTTATTAAGGATAAACAGCACCGCTTACTGGAAAATCTCGAAGCCTACGAATGCGTTCTGTAAATTCACAATCAAAACAAATTAGTTGGGTTAAAAATTATATTTTATTTTTGAATAACTCTTTTATTTAACCCCAACAATTATTTTATCAAGTGTTCGAAGTGGCCCCCTCCTAAATCTTGACAATAAAGTGCCCTATTATAAATAGCTTCTCTCACGTTGATGAAAGTCTGTTCATCTATTTCTTCACATGTATCTATTATTCTGCGTTCCAACTCTTCTATTGTTTGGCTTTCATTGGCGTAGATTTTTTTGACATCAGATACCCCCAAAGGAAAAAATCTAGAGGTGTAAGATCCGGAGATCTTGGTGGCCACTCTGTAGTTCCCCTGAAGCCTATCCATCGCCCAGGAAAGTTAGTATCGAGGAAATCTCTAGCCATGCGATCGAAATGGGGAGGTACCCCATCCAGCTGAAATATGATTTCACGATTTTCAAACTCTTCCTGGTTGTTCAATATAATTTGCCTTATTCGAGGTTCAATTTCAGTTTCTAAAAGATTTTTGTAAAGAACTCCTGTAAGATTGCCTCTGATGAAAATCGGCCCAACAACGCGATTGCCCAAAATCCCCGCCCAAACATTCACCTTTTCAGGAAACTGGGTATGTCCCTCTCTGAAAATATGCGGATTAGTATCGCTCCAGTATCGTACATTCTGTTTGTTGACTTTTCCATTATTAAGAAAAAACGTGCATTCGTCTGAGAAACATACACGTTTTCCTTCAATTGTTCTTGTTAACCATTCACAAAATTCAACTCTCCGGTCTGGATTATCCTTTGTGAGAGCATGCAGGATTTTCATTTTATAGGGATGAAACTTTTCTTTTTTTAGGACTCTTTGGACACTTTTTGAACTTACTCCACAGGACTCAGCAACTGCAGACGTCGACTGAGTCGGATTGATTACCATTTCAGCAACAATTTCTACCTTTTTTTCTTCTGAAAGAGGCGGTCTTCCCGATCTTGGAGCATCTTTCAGCGTACCAGTTGCTTGGAGCTTATTTAAAAGTTTGCGCAAATATATCCTTGAAATAGGATTCTCAGGAAATTTATCATTAAACATACGGACTGCTAGATGATAATTCCTCCCAGCTTCTCCAAATATCAAAACTGCTTCAAATTTATCGTCTAAACTCTGAGCCATGATCACACTTTTCATGAAATGATTGAGGCGGTCAACGGATTATTTGACAGTTACAGTTAATTTGACAGTAAACAAGACGTTACCGCGACGATTTTCTCCAATGCACACTTGATTGAAAGCAACATTAGTGTTTTTGGTTGGGTTTGAAACGAACAAAATTTCACCTTTCAAACGTTAATATTTCGAAAAGAATCGAATTTAGGAGTTAAGTGTATCAGAGCAAACTGTTGAGAATTATGAGCAAATTTCGAAAATGGAATAATATATGGGGTGTTCTGTTTAAAAAAATATTGAAGATGGCGCTCAGCCACCATTTTGAAACTTTAGGCTTTAATTTTTTCATGAAAAAGTAGGTTTTTATCTCCTATTAGAGCCCTTTAAATTTAGTTGCGATATACCAGGTGGTTCAAAAATTAGTAGGGGGGAACTGTATATGACTCAACTCACATATTTAACCAGAAAGAGCTGAACTTTAGACAAAAGAGATTTTCATTCTTGTATTAAGTACATCAAAATGATGCCTGGAAAGATACTGTAAAATCTTACCTGGTTTCGAAAACTGATTCCCTTGCAACATAGATATCACCTTGTGTTGCATTCTCTCTTGTGCCGCCTGCCTTTGTAGTTCTCGCAGAAGCCTTTGTTGCTCTTGAACTCTTCGCAAACGCTCTGCCTCCAGTCTTTGAGCTGCCAACGTAGACTCGTCCAGTTTCGTTTCATCCATAACTTCCCTGATATTTTTTCGAAGGGCAATGCCCTTCGGCAGCCCTGGTATTTCAATGCCATCAGCACCTGCGGAAAATATGATATTGGAATGAATTCATGGTTGAAGAACCTAGAAATTCGACAAGGAAATAGAGAATAAACTATCAATCAGTGAGATAATTCTAGGAGTTCTAGAAAATAGTACCTGATAAGTCAAAATATACAGGGTGTTATGTAACTACGTGGCCAAACTTGAAGGGGTGATTTTTTGAGTTATTCTAAGACGAAAAGTTCATATAAACATAGGTCCGGTAATGCTTCGTTATCAAGATACAGGGTGTCAAAATTTTCAAAAGAAATCGTCGTTTTCGTTTTATCATTATTATAATTGCATCAATTTTGCTAAAATTCCAAGACTGGAATAAACTATTTACATGGAAAAAAATAACAGCAATACCCCAGTTTTTCATGGTTTAGTAGTTGAAATGTTTTATTGTGTTGCCCAGGGACTTGCACCAAAGTGATTTTTATATTTTTTCTCAAAAACAAACCAAGATACGAAAAAAAACTAGATATATAAAAGTTGTAACTTCAGTTGCTCAATGTAAAACAAATAATTGTTTTTTTTTTTAAACAATGGCGCACATTTTTTCTGTCAAAAATATTTATTACGGTGCCTTCCGGGACGCCATTGGACATTCTACCTTTGATATAGTTAGGGCTAAATCACCCCTTTGAGACACCTAACAACACTGCCGAATTTCAATAAAATCGGTTGAAGTATTATTAAGATATTTACGAAAAAAACGATTTCTTTTGAAAATGTTAACACCCTGTATCTTGAAAACGAAGCATTATCGGACCTATGTTTAAATAAACTTTTAGTCTTAGAATAATTCAAAGAATCACTCCTTCAAGTTTGGCCACGTATTTAAATAACACAGTATTTATGAAAACTACAACATAATTATAGTATTTTATTTTAACAATACATAACATAGGAATTGCTAGAAACAACACAAAACATATCTTTTTTGAATGTCAAAATGTGATAACAGTTATTCAGTTTGATAAATGAAGAAAACTCTTCTAAACTATGTACACAGGTAGGTGTTATGATGTTTCAATAAAAGCGTTATTATTATAATTGATGTTTTCATGATAATTTTGTTTTATTCCTTTCAAGAATATTCCAAATCTGAAATATTTCATTTCATAACTTTGGAAATTTCAAAAACTGTTGGTATTAAACGTTAATTTTAATTGTTTGATTTTGAATGAATTTTTACATTTACAAAAAATTTATTGCAAAACTCATTTCAATCGATTGTTAATAGTCTAAAATGTCTATTTATCAACGAGTGCCACTCTACTTTTCTTATTTAAGAAAAATATTACATTTCAAAGTATGCCTCTGACGTCACGTTCATCGGAAACATACCCCACCATAATCCACGTTCAGAAATAGGAAATATCGTTCTCCCATAAAATATAGCTACTGGCTGATTATAAGCCATCGAGAAATAATTGAAACTTTGTCACTGGATCAACACATCAAAAAAATTTACGTAAAAGCAATTTTTATATTATTTATAACTTTCAAATTTTCTGAACGAACCTGGCTTTTGATGAAAAACTACTGTTGGCAACACCGCAAATTATAATAACAGTTCCTATGGAACATGGAACAAAAGTTGTTATTACCTCAGAACACATACAGTTTATTTTAATTTTCACTGGTGTTCAGACAACCGGGTACAAAGCACTTTTTAGACATTTTCACGGTTATAAGGAATACAGAAATTACTAAACACAAACAACAAAACTTTCAATTTGAAAACCACAACTCATGTAAATGTTTTATGATATCAATTGTGTGGGCTCATTTATATCTGATATGAATAAACAGGAGTATCAAACTCCAGTTTATTCTGTATTCATTACTACACTGTTGTTACAGACATTACAGTGCAAGTATTTCCGCTATGTTGGGGTCATTAAGATAATGTTGTTTTTTTATTTACATCTTTCTACTAGCTGAAAGGTTGAGGATTATCATTAGGCCCTTTTTGACTCATTAAACCTGAACTAGAAACTACAATTAAGCATGTAAGTAAAATATAAGAACAGCTTTGTCTAATCAATGAAAACTTAACCTATTTTGAGATCAACCAAAATTTATATGGTTTGTATGTTTGCACTCAATTTATCAATAAGTAATTTCTTGCTAGGTATAAGTGAATAAAAAAATACAAAGAATTTGAAAATAATGATTATTAAGGATGCAAAACCTATCTATGGAACAATTGAAAGTAATAGTGGACAGCCTTTGACTGTATTTCATACAGCAGCCTTCTTGATTAACTTATTAACTGTAAATTTCCTGGGGATCACATTCAAAACTTTGTATTGGACTTACCATAAAGACAAGCTGTGTAAAAAACTTTCCAGCCAATCATGAAAACTTCTGAGTACAGAAAAACTCAAAATCTCCTATTTTTCTGTCTTCCCCTCGCAAATAACATATGGAACTGTATCGTGGGGAAATTCTAGTCACTTTAATAATGATTTGTCCCACAAAACTGCTATACTAATCAAGAAGGTTGCATCTGCAGTTTTCATGTTTTCGCGATAATCGTTTTTTCTTATTAGGCAAGTGGCAATTTTTGAAGATATGACAATTTTCATAACCCCATAATATCGGCCAATTTTCAATTACTACATTCATTCCTAGCCTAGTAGGATAGGTGTAAAATGATGCAGACAAACCAAACCTGACATAAACACAATGTTCACAAATTTGTCAGATACGGCCTTCTTGCTTAGCACAGCAGAAAAAAAAAGCTGTGAGAATAATTGCAAAGGCAAGGCATTCAGATGCTCATGTCGACTATTATTTCGGGAATTGAGAAAAATGCCATTGTCGAGTATTTATATTTATCATTCTATCTTTGATATTCATTAAAGTCTAGCAACTTATTCTATTCAGTCTGAAATTTATTCTTATAAGCCTAGGAATCCGAGATTTAGCCTAATCACTTCTACAAGAAATTCACTTGACATAGAATTGTATAATAAGTTGCCTCCAGAAATAAAGAATATTATCAGATTGAAACATACAATCAAGAAAGCAATCCTTGAAAGTTGTTTCTACTTCATAAAAGAGTACCTACATGAAATTAAATATTTTTGGTACCTATCAGTTTCTCATCTGTCAATCAAATTAAGAATTTGATGGATTTATAGAGAAGTTTTAGGTTGTAAGTAATAAGTCTAAGTAATAGTCAGAAGTCATAAGGAAAAAAATTACCATTCATGAACGTGTTTTAAGACTGTCATTTCATATGGAAATAATTCTGTTATTGATCACTTTTTCGCAGTTGGAAAATTTTATAATTGGACTAATAAATATCACAACAAAAATAAGTGACATTAATTCAACAACAGTAAAGGACACACAATATTACTCTTCTTAATTAAGATGGGCCGCAGTGGTCATGATGGTAGAGCGCTAGTCTATCAATCAGAGGGACGTGGGTTCGATTCCCACCATGGTCACTGGTCTCGTGCTAGGAATCGCACGTTAAAAGGTAAGACCTCGTTAATCCTTAGCTCGCACAAGTTTCGACTTCTGAGGGCTGTCGTTCGTAGGGGGGTGACAGCTGGTTAACGGAAAAAACAATTTTGAAACAATTTTGAAACAATTTTGAAACAATTGATGACAGCTTTTAATGCATGCATATTAAAAATTAGTCAAAAGTTTAATCATAAAATATTAATGTTGGCAAACTTTCCTTACGACTTGAAACTTTGCACTTGTCTATGATTTTTTATTTATTTTTTCTGACCGCCAGTTTTTCTATAATTTGAAAAAAAGGGGTTTCGTGACGTAACATTCATCAAAATTAAACTTGGCAACGTCGTATAAGTTGTACACCATGGAATCTCAAATTATCATTATATCTGGATTGTGTTCTATGATAGTTGTCATTTGATAGCAGATGGGTTTGTTCGTCTGTTCCAATAAGCAGATCAATAGCCATTGTTTTTCTCTGTTTAACTAATTTGCTTACCTTATGTGATACAAGATAGAATTTCTATATTGCTTATAACCGTGAAAATGTCTAAAAAGTGCTTTGTACCCGGTTGTCTGAACACCAGTGAAAATTAAAATAAACTGTATGTGTTCTGAGGTAATAACAACTTTTGTTCCATAAGAACTGATATTATAATTTGCGGTGTTGCCAACAATAGTTTTTCATCAAAAGGCAGGTTCGTTCAGAAAATTTGAAAGTTACAAATAATATAAAAAATTGCTTTTGCGTATTTTTTTTTGATTTGTTGATCCAGTGACAGTTTCAACTATTTCTCGATGGCTTATAATCAGCCAGTGGCTATATTATATGGGAGAACGATATTTCCTATTTCTGAACGTGGATTATGGTGGGAGATGTTTCCGATGAACGTGACGTCAGAGGCACACTTTGAAATGTGATATTCTTCTTGAATAAGAAAAGTAGAGTGGCACTTGTTGATAAATAGACATTTTAGATTATTAACAATCGATTGAAACGAGTTTTGCAATAAATTTTTTGTAAATGGAAGGTCCATTTTTAAGTATGGCAATCTCCTTAATATTCTGAAAATATTTCATTGTGGTTTTATAGACGCAAATAAACTGAGAATTTTTAATTAACAATGAGAATTAGGTAATTGCAATTAAGGAGGTGTTTATAAACATCAACTGAAAATTAAGAATAATGTTCTACGCATTTGGGACTTGAACATGTTTTGATGTTCAGAGCAAAAGAGAAGTGTCCTAGAGACTTAAGACTGTAGGTTTTCAAGATTAGTTACAGGTAATTTGAATAACCATCACTTTCAGTGAAGAAATTTGCATTTTTTGGATCAAATTTCTTTAAAATTCCTATTTTGAGCACATGCATTCAATAGCTTCTTAATTGTAATTCTTAGTTGAAAAGATGAAACATTATCATCTTCATAATTGGTAATGGTGGATATATGGAGAAGTTTTAGATCATAAGTAATAAGTTAAAAGTTTCAAGTAGGTAGCTAATAAATCAAAAAAAGTTCAATCATTCACTTTCACTAGGGGTATTCATAGACAAGTGCAAAGTTTCAAGTCATAAGGAAAGTTTGCCAACATTCATCTTTTGTGATTAAACTTGTGACTAATTTTTAATATGCATGCATTAAGAGCTGTCATCAATTAAGAAGAGTAATATTGTGTGTCTTTTACTGTTGTTGAATTAATGTCACTTATTTTTGTTGAGATATTTATTAGTCCAATTATAAAAATTTCCAACTGCGAAAAAGTGATCAATAACAGAATTATTTCCATATGAAAAGACAGTCTTAAGACACTTCCATGAATGGTAATTTTTTTTCTTATGACTTCTGACTATTACTTAGACTTATTACATACAACCTAAAACTTCTCCATAAATCCATCAAATTCTTAATTTGATTGACAGATGAAAAACTGATAGGTACCAAAAATATTTGATTTCATGTAGGTACTCTTTTATAAAGTAGAAACAACTTTCAAGGATTGCTTTCTTGATTGTATGTTTCATTCTGACTATATTCTTTATTTCTGGAGGCAACTTATTATACAATTCTATGTCTAGTGAATTTCTTGTAGAAGTGTATAGGCTAAATCTCGGATTCCTAGGGTTATAAGAATGAATTTCAGACTGAATAGAATAGGTTACTAGACTTTTATGAATATCAAAGATAGAATGATTAATGTAAATACTATACAATGGCATTATTCTCAATTCCCGAAATAATAGGCAACATGAGCATCTGAATGCCTTGCCTTTGCAATTATTCTCACAGCTTTTTTTTGTGCTGTGCTAAGCAAGAAGTCGTATCTGACAAATTTGTGAACATTGTGTTTATGTTCAGGAATGAATGTAGTTATTGAAAATTGACCGATATTATAGGGTTATGAAAATTGTCATATCTTCAAAAATTGTCCCTAACCTAATAAGAAAAAACGATTATCGCGAAAACATGAAAAATGCAGATGCAACCTTCTTGATTAGTATAGCAGTTTTGTGGGACAAATCATTATTAAAGTGACCAGAATTTCCCCACGGTACAGTTCCATATGTTATTTGCGAGGGGAAGACAGAAAAATAGGAGATTTTGAGTTTTTCTGTACTCAGAAGTTTTCAGAGACGTCTGAGAAGACATGATTGGCTGGAAAGTTATTTACACAGCTTGTCTTTATGGTAAGACCAATACAAAGTTCTGTATGTGATCCTCAGGAAATTTACAGTTAATAAGTTAATCAAGAAGGCTGCTGTATGAAATACAGTCAAAGGCTGTCCACTATTAGTTTCAATTGTTCCATAGATAGGTTTTGCATCCTTAATAATCATTATTTTTAAATTCTTTGTATTTTTTTATTTACTTATACCTAGCAAGAAATTACTTATTGATAAATTGAGTGCAAACATACAAACCATATAAATTTTGGTTGATCTCAAAATAGGTTAAGTTTTCATTGATTAGACAAAGCTGTTCTTATATTTTACTTATATGCTTAATTGTAGTTTCTAGTTCAGGTTTAATGAGTCAAAAAGGGCCTAATGATAATCCTCAACCTTTCAGCTAGTAGAAAGATGTAAATAAAAAAACAACATTATCTTAATGACCCCAACATAGCGGAAATACTTGCACTGTAATGTTTGTAACAACAGTGTAGTAATGAATACAGAATATACTGGAGTTTGAAACTCCTGTTTATTCATATCAGATATAAATGAGCCCACACAATTGATATCATAAAACATTTACATGAGTTGCATAAACAGAATAGTCAAAAATTCTTGGATTACCATTGTTATAACAAAGTATTGTAGTTAATTACTTAAGCAGATCAATTTCTTTGAAAGAGCATCCAGAGATGCTCCTCAATTTTATACTTTCATGTTTTTTATGAATAGTCACACAGAACTTACCAAATTTTTTAGCAGGTGTAACCACAACTTCGTTTTCAACAGCTACTTCAGTCTTCTTAGGCTTCTCGCCCTTTTTTACAGTTTCAAAACTGATTTCCCCCATTTCTTTTAATTTTTCCTTGATATCAATATCATATTCTTCCTCTGTGGCAATATCACCAGATGTGGCAGTGTCAACAGGAGCTGCAGGAACACTTGGAGATGGATCTTCCACTTGTTTTACGAGTTTTTCGAAAAATGAGGTGCTACTGCTTGCTTCGTCTTCAGAATTACTCTGAAGATGGGACTGGTGGGAGATATCTTTATTTACAGGAGCTGGTTTGGTATTCAAAACTTCACTGGTATTCAATTCATTCAATTCACCCTCGGATTCCTCCAACTCCGAATCTGTATCATAGTCAGACAGCTCTGTTTCACTAAAATTAACATTCAAATCTTCACTCTTCTTTTCTAATCTAATTTCACCAGAATTGAATTTAAACTTTTTCATTGTGATTTCTGATGGAGGAAAGGGCCTTTTTAAACCTGGAATTGGCATTTCGTCTTCACTTTCATCTTCCATATCGCTGTAGTTTTCATTTTTGTTTTCTTTGAAAGTTTCCAAAGGACTGTTGACATTTTGAGGTCCCAGTTTGGGTTCCTTTGGCTTCTCAAGTCTCTGTATGGTAACATCTCCGAATCTTTGTAGTACTGGGTCCATCACGTAATTTCAACAGTGTTTTGTCTTTACCTAAGTACCTTACAGATTTCATTCATTTGACTCTCACTATTGTTTTGTATACAGTCACATTTGAATTAGCCGCCATGAATGAATCTTTCGGGGCCGGTACAAATCATTTTCTGAGCAAACGATATTCACTACTTCAATTACCTAGTAGTGGCTTCATGTCTTGTCTGGATTTTGCGAAATAAACTGCTCATATTACTACTAATCATTTGTTTCTAATGCCCAGATACGATCTCAACACAGGTCACTAGATACACTAAAGTTCACTTCAATTATTTCACCGATTTCCGTACACGGAAATGTTTCTCTTCAAGTACTTTATCTGATAATACTGAGATTATTCACCAAAACCTAAGGACTACATAAAATTCGATTGAGTGAAATGAATATCAATAATCACCAAAATGGCATTGAACGACGGCATAACTTACGACTGTTTCTCTCTATCGATAGGGTGCGCTGAAATCGGATTCGGAAACATCAATTAATCTTGAGAAGATAAAAAATGGCAAACTTGTTAAAATATAAAAATTTGCGTAACGAGAATATTGTCTTTCTTTATTGAAAAAAATTTAAGGAATGATAGCATGAATTATGTTCTCTTTAAATTCCATAACGTATTTATTTATTTGAAGTTTTGTTTGATTCATCTTTAGAAAAACATTCCTTAGACCATTATGGAAGTTTTTATTTTCCGTTCTTTTCCAATATTTCTGTTGTATTTCTCAGATATCAGATTAGTTCCATACTTGACATGTTTGGATGTTTTGTTTAATAAAAGAATGGTCTTCAAAACAAAACCTCCTCCATTAAACTTCAAGGTCCTAGGCCTAGGGATTTTGATTTTAGTTTTGGACTATTTTGGACTTAGTCAGTTGTCACCGGTCATTTATCTCTCTCTTTCTCATTCTCTCTCAATAATTCTTGGACTAGCTGCCTCAAGCCGCGGTATTCCAGCTCTCTCCCCAATAATTAGAGATCCGCTCTACTCCAGAAGTGACGACTTCGTCGAGGAATGGAGCGAAGTTTAGCTCTAAGCACCTCTACCAAAAATACATTTCTTTTCTTATTTTCCATTTGCATGTATGACTACAGAAAAAATACGTGGTGTCTGGCAGAGGTCACTAACATTTATACATCAGGTCATTGCACGAAGTAATGATGGCGGACATCACAACATACACTGAATCTTGTCCCCACGTGACATCCTCGTACTATCTTGAGGTGCCGATAATATGATCAGACGTCTACCATCGCTACCACGACAGGGGTTGGATCCCGTGTGTCATGTTATGTTTCTTTCTCTCCCATTAATTCAACCACAATGACATCTCACTTATTTGATCGACTAAAGAATTCTATGGTACACGGAATCCCACCCCAGGAACGAATTCTTCTTCTTAGTAGAATTATTGGCCGTTGCTTCCCATGGGGTACATTTGGCCAGGGAACGAAATCATTTCTATTTAGCTCCAGTAACATGTAGATGTTTCTTGATTAAAGAAAGTCACAGATCAGTGGATCACAAAGAAATGTGTTTTAAGGTGGATTTCCAATGAGGCTTCTTGCTTCTTTCACGTCGCGTCGCGCGTCACGCCTTCTCTGCGCAAATTACATCACCACCCAACACGGAAAGTGCTGAATTCATGAAACTGGGTGCCGGAGATAAGACCGAGTTGTGTAGTTTCTCGGCAATTAGCAGTCAGTCAGATTTCAAACTTTATGTTGTAAAGACGTATTTTTGTCTATGAATTTCAGTTGTATCGAATAAATTGATTTTTAAAAAGAGACTCGACTGTTCGAATAGTTATTTCGCATTCTGATTCGCGAATATATTTGAGTGTCGGAAATTTGTCAACCAAAATGCTTGACACGTAGTAACGCAAAAAGCTCCATAGAGAACTCACCCTAAAGGTCGATTCAGATAAATGCGTGCACATGCAGGGTTTTTGAAGGACGAACGGTTTGAACGCTGTTTACTCACGTTTCTATCACAAGAAAATACTTTATATGGGTCTGTAAAAATTTTGTCAATGCTGGAGTAATGCTATTTGAGTTTTTCGAATAATTCCGATGTATTTTTCACTGCCCTTGAGGCCGATTCACATACATGCCCGCCCACCCTGCATGAGATGAAAGATACAGTAAAAAATACACCGAGATTACTTTAAAAACAAATGGCATTACTCCAACATTAACAAAATTTATTACAGAACCAAATAAAATATGTTCTTGTGATAGAAACTTGAGTAAAAGGAGTTTAAACAGCCCGTGCTTCAAAAAGGGCACGCATGTATCTGAATCGGCATTTATGACAAGATATATAATTATGATTTCGCTGTGGTCACAGTCACCGATTTCATATATACTAGATGAAGCATATATACGTTAAAGCTTTGTTTGGCTCAATAATAACGCAAACAATTGACAGTTTTCCTACGCAACTAGGGAACACTAGCCCACTAGCGCACGGTCACAGAGTGGCGGTTACTTGAAAAGGAATGATACGCAATAACCACTGTTCACAAAATTCACTGCACTACTGCTGCTAATCTGATATCAAACCGTAAAGTTTTTACATTTTCTTCATGTTTCCCGCCTAGATGTTTATCGGCGAATCACTCAAGCCCAATATTTCTCGCCATCCTGCGAACTGCGCAACTACGGTATCAGAACCTCTACGAACCGCCACTGTTGAAAAACAAATAGGTTGCGTTATTTGTGTAAGAATAATTAGCATAATTTTTATATCAGCCAATGGGCTGCGTTATTTGCATAGGAAAAATCTGAATTACTCTGCATAAATTTGCATTGTTTAAGTGCCACTTTGGTTTGTTTACTTCCCCCTCTATTCATAAGAACTCGTTGGTTACAGTACAGCCTCATACAGGGGTCGCATTCCTTGTACCATAGAATTCTATAGTTGATCAAAGTTAGATGTCGGTATAGTTGAATTCATGGAATAGAAAGAAACTGTGGGATTCCGAATACCATATACTATAGTCGATCAAATAAAAGAGATGTTATCATCGTTGAATTTATGGGAGAGAATGAGACATAACTGCCGACTATAGAATTTTATGGTACACGTCGCGGTATCCCACCAAAGGGTTTACGAACAAAATGTACCACTGATTCAGTAGTTTCGGAACGATTCGTACACTGGTTATTACTGGGGTGGGATTCCGTGTATCATAGAATACTATAATCGATAGTTTCATCTCTGTCTTTTCCATGAATTCAACCATCATGCCAAGTCCATATGCCAGCCTTACGTATTGAAGCTTATAGCGTACTGTTTTCCGATTGGTGAGTGAATGACACAGAACATGTTCTCAATCAGCAGCCAATCAGCAAACAATACGCCGTAATCGTGAGCTATCATGTGTACCTAGCGTAACGCCATAATATGTCATCGCTCTTATTTGATGAAAACTAGAACTATATATAGTTGCCCATGAAGCTTTCCTTGCACACTCTGTCGAATTTTCGACGCTTGATGCTATTCGCAAATCAGAAGGCTTGACGCGCGACTCAAAACAGCAAGCTACATACCAAAGCCGATTTTGATGATCTAGTGGAAGGATAGAACGTAGAACCGTCAGAATGACCATGGCAAGAGTTCCTTTCCACAACACTTCCCAATAGGCAATCCGCATTGACCAATCAAAACTCTAATTTAGTTGCGCCTGCGTGGTGTGCAATGTAATTTTAGGTTACGTTGAGGATCAACTTGGATATCAAGGTCCAGTTCAGTTAGATTAGATCATGTTCCCTACTTTTATGGCTCAAAAATGAAAAAATAAGGAAACATGATCTAATCTAACCAAACTAATCTTGCTATTCACTATACCGCCTTAGCATCGATTCAAATTTACCGCCTTGGCCAGGATAGTTCTGGTTGGTTCATGCGGATTGTCGATTGGGAAGTGTTGTGGAAAGGAATTCTTGCTCACCATAGAATTGTTGGCACCAATGAAGATAACAGCTGACATTTGTTTTGATTTGGTCTGACACTGACAGATAAGCCAGCATAACCACTAAACAAGGTCAAACCACTTCATATTATTTTAATTAGATTTATATAAATCCAATGATCAGGTATTATCACTATAGTATGATTTGCCTGTACATGAAATCTGGCTCTTGACAACTGAAAACACGATGAAAATGACTAAATCAGATTCAAAAGTGTGTGGTGTTTGCGGAGATAAGGCTCTTGGATGCAACTTCAATGCAGTTACGTGTGAGAGCTGCAAGGCCTTTTTCAGAAGAAACGCACTGATACAGAAAGAATTCAAATGCCCGTTTAACAACCAGTGCGAGATAACTACTGTTACAAGAAGGTTTTGTCAGAAATGCAGACTTGACAAGTGCATCACCATAGGTATGCGTAAAGACTTGATCATGTCTGATCAAGATAAAGTTGCCAAACGACAAAAAATCGAGGAAAATAAGACTAAGAAGCGAAATATAAAAAGTTTTAAGTCGGGCTTCAAAAAAATGAAGAAAGAGATTGTCGAGCCTGATTCTTGTAGCAATAGCATATGCAGTTCAGATTTGGATTCGAAAGATGCATCTACTGTAGACCAGAACTGCCGATTGAAGAGTTCCAACAGTGTCAGCGTGATAAATCACAGTACTTCAATGGAAAAGCTAGATGAACAAGTTCCTTCTCCAAATGAAAGACTTGTTTCCTCAAGTAATGATGTTCCTGTCACAAATAATCCAGAATTTGTTCCTAGTAGTTGTGATGATATAAATGGCCCTGCTAACATGATGATTGATGATATTAGTTGTAATAATAACACATTTAGGTTTTCTCCTGATACTTTAAGTGAATCACAAACACCAGGTACAAATTCAAAGCTCCCTAAAGATGACGCTAATGAAAAAAGGTAAATAAGTTTTAGTTTCACATTTCACAAAAGTATATTTATTATATTTTGTGGTAAGTACAGCAGAGGTTTGGATCAATCTTTGACATATAAACACATTGTGTCATCAGCTCAAGTCATAGTGATGTGGTTTTGGGTATTTTTACTCCAGATTAAACACCAAACAATAACAAATACAAAAATGTTGCCCAGTGAAAGAGTATAGTTGTATTAGATAGACCTTTTCTTCCTTCATAAATCAGTTAATACATTATATAAGTACATTTTTCAACATATAGATTTTTATAATTTTTTGTGGGGTATATACTACTAACAGTACTAACAAAGCATACCTATCACTTGTTTAACTAAGTGTTTTCTTCTTTTGTATTTAAAATCTCCCATTAATGTTTAATCCTCGTTTGATTGATGATCTATTTATTCACGTTGAATTTAGGATGAAGAAAAAACTTTTGTTTAATTTCCACTAAGACTTCAAATTTCGGTTTTTACACCATTTTCAAATATTAATTTTCTCCCTATTACTATTACTCCCTAGTCTTAGGGGAAATTAGACGTTTTAGCTTCATCCTACCTAGGTAGGTAGAGGTATTAATTTTTTTTCATATTGTTGGCAGTTACAAGAGGCTACTTTTCATGAAATTAGATTTTCAATTTTCATTCCAGTGGCGTCGCACTATGCTACTGTAGTTTGATAAGCCTGATATTATTCATATTATACATTTTTGAACTATTATGATATAATAATAATACTCCCTCATGATCACTCATTGAGTGTACCCAAAGGCATAGCCTGTGCGGGTAGAGGACGGCTACTATTATTATTTGCTGTGGCACTCCGGGTGATTTTTGGTGGCGTATTCACTTTTCAGCTGTAGAAAAACCCGGAAAACCTACAGCACCACCCCGGGTAGTCGGCGCGAACTCCAAGCAAGCACCAGACGTCGGAATTGGCAACTAGACAAATTAAATTGCCTATCAACTTCTATGAAATTGAGAAAATTTTTCTCGTTTTCCAGGATTCGAACCTGACGGAATGCGAGCGGAAGAAGGCCGGCATCGAACCGCCTCGCTACCGAGCACCACTGCATAACCCCTATTTTTACGCCACTGACTCTGATTTAGTAAAATTTAACTCTTTCAAATATATACAGAGAGGTCCAAATAGTGACTTCCAGAAGAAATGTCTAAATTCTTCACACCCAGAGGTATTCGAAAGTACCCTATATGTTCAGCGATTTTTTGTAGTTTTTGATTTATACGATTATTTGTAATTTGTTAAGGTTTTCTGCCAGTGGGGCATCAAATATTCATATCAGTTTTTGTAGTGGGTATTTTTCAATTTTTTTTTGCATGGTCCTCTTGAATTTTACTTGCAAGATACTGAAAAACGTATTGAAATTGATAATTTAAGCTTTTAGTGGGATGGACGTAATTTATAAATACGGAAAGGGGTATCCATAGGTTCTACCTAACTTTTAAAATTTCACAGGTTCCTATATAAGCTATCCAAAACATAAAAAAATTGGTAAACTTGAGACTTCTGGCACTGGCCACGTTGGGAACAATTTGTATTAGTGAATTTTCTTTAAATAAGGGTTATTTTATTTAACTACTTGTACATTCATTTGGAATTCTCAACTTACTTATGATCAGGGAAATTACCCCTTTCCACTCCAGATGAACTTTTAAATTCAGGAACGGTTGAAGATAGAGCAATTCTGCGAACGCCAATCGAGTCAGAATGATCAATATTTGAATTTTGAGAAAATCACGAAAAATACAATAAGTATCGGCAGATTTACTTGCAATCCGCACTATATACGCAAAAATTCATGCAGATTCCGAGAATATATTCGAGATATATATATTTCGAGTCAATCGATTCAAAACAAAATTATTCAAAAAACGAGAAATATCCAAAGTGGTAGACCCCTAAAAATCACAAAAATTACAATATCGAAAGATTCACTTGCAATCCGCACTATATACGCAAAAATTCATGCAGATTCTGAAAATATATGATTTGTTTATGCTCAGAGTCAAGGTTGAGCGTATAAAAGGAATTCAACCTCAAAAATTTCACGAATAGAAGTAAAAAAATATAGAAAGATATGACTCTTACCTCCCTCGAAATGAACTCAATGAAGTCAATCGACATATTTTAATTTTTTGTTTCATTAATGCATGTATGTTACAAATTTCATTGCTCGTTTCTGATTATATAAAAAATTAAAAGTGAAAAATATTTTTTTATTTATTTTGCACGAGAATCAATTTTTACAACAGTAAAAAGTTTGAAAGAAAGATAATGTATTCATTTTAAAATCATGGCCGATTATCAGCCAATATTTTTGCTGATCACCCACAGTAAATACTAATAATAATAATAACCTTCCTCTAACCGCACAGGCTATGCCATTGGGGAATATCATCATCAAATCGAACAGAAAATATGGGCGCTATGGCTTGGGGTATTTTTCGTCAGTCACTCTTCAGCTCTACAACAAACAAAAAGTTATTGAGCGACTCACAAGAAAAACGGGGACTACAAACGTTTTTGATTGGGACGCAAATCTGTAATACATGTGTACAAAATTATGTAATAGTTTTTTTATAGGGTGCCATGAATAACTTTTAGTTTTATTTGCCGTGAATATCGATCAGGTAACCCTCTGCGACGCCACTGCAATTATTATTTATAATCTAATTCCATGAAAAGAAGACCCTTGGTAATGCTAACAAACACATCAAGTTTTATCAAAATTGGCCAAAATACTTTTGAGTTATTAATAATAATTAATAAAACCTATTTTTTTGGATACCTCGTTATTTGTTATTAATACACAAGTTTATATGATCTATTTTGTAGAATATGACAGCATTTAAGATTCACCCTGTTTATGGCGTGCCGTAATTCTTTCTTACACTCCGAACGTCGTTGATCATCAGCTCTGTATGCTGAAAAAAAAAACTATCAACAATTCTAGTAACGCCGATTAAGATAAAACACCTTTAATTGCCAATAAATGATACATTCTGTCCAAGTTCCTCCCAAATTCCGAAACAGTCTCTAGGTATTCAAGAAAATTGAATATTTCGCGGAAAAATGATCTTACTGATTTAATTGTTTTCAATCACTTGATAGATTGAGTAAACATGATAACGGCTGTGATTAAACAGGTGCTCACTGATCAATATTACAATTATTTTTATCATTAACAAAACAACTTGTCCATTGTTTTGGTTGGTTTATTTGAAGGAAAAAGTGACTTTTATTGTGGATATATCGGGCAGAATAGAATTTCGTTAAAAAAGCCTTGTCCATACTTTGCCAGTTGCCAAGACCACTTGGTTATCATTTCAGAAGAACCCTTATTTCATCTCATGAACTTCTATAGAAGATCAGTACGGCTCATTGCACATGCTATTTCCAATTACAATTTAATGTAAAAGCATCGGCTTACAACAGAATTGAATAAGAAAAAAAAACTAAAATAACGAAGGAAATAAATATCGCCTACTCCCTAATAACGGTTCAATATTGACTGCTCATACTGTCTTACAGGCGAGCTACCGAGCAAATCTTATATTCTCATGAAGATTGAGTGAAATTAAAAAATAAATGTCCGAATGTATTGTACTAGTTTCATTCTTTGAGCCTATGCAGTAGTTCTCATAGCGCTCGGAACATAGGAAGGATAAAAATATTAGGGCAATTGTTAATTGTCCGGCGATGATTCAGAGATAGTCTCACAGTGTGGCAATCGTCAATGATTCACGTGGAACTTTAGTGCGTTAGAGTTCATTTGCTGGAGTTTTATGATTGCTATTGCTAAAGATGATTGAAAAACGGAAGTGAACTAGACAACAGATTTCCGAATACACAGGGAGAACAGCGAAAAATCTACAGGGTCGAGTGATTTCTTTTTTAACGGAATGCTGTGTATATTATATTTTTTCAAGTATTTCAGTGACCTCTACCCACCAAGCTAGTATTATTGACTCCCACTTGATTTTTTTTATCGAAATAATTCGATCTACAGATGCGTTCTGAAAATATCAGTGGCGTTACGATTTTGGATTTAAAAAAATGCCAATTATACCATTTCATTGGCAGATGTGTGGTATTTCTGATCCATTCTCATGTCCTCAAATTATAGAGAGTGGCTAAAACTTATTCATCAATTTGGAACGCTTTGAATTGAATTTCCTCGTATTTTTATAATGCAACATCCTGTATATTCTTCGATCTTATGAAGTAGGTTTGGTACATGAATATTTTTGCTATTACTAGCCTTTACCGATTTTTTTATATCTGGAAATTTTTAATTGCCCATTTTCTGTGACAAACGTTCTTTTGTATACATTAGTACAATTATATAAGTAGTTAACTCCCAATACACTTTATGGACACTTTACTGAAAAAAAAATGATGCAAAAAATGCAAAATCGAAAAAAAAGAAGAAATTTTTTTTTTACTAAACTTGTAATGTGCTCTACATGTTTTTATTCTCATCTTGTTCCTAGAAAGAGGAAAATCCTGTAATATTCAGAGCCGAGGAAAAACCATAATCAGTTCAAGGGAAATAAAATTCAACTTGACGCGAAACAGAAATAGTATATTGTGTATCTAGTGCGTGAAGTATACTTTTTTACGCGAGTGTGGCGGCTCGTTCCACAATCCGCACAAGCGTAAAAAAATCTTCACGCACGTGGTGCACACTATACTTTTTCTACGACCTTTTACTTAGAGATTGAATTAAAGGAAAATTTGACTAATTTTCTTTATTACAATAATAATTATTATGAACAGTTATGTTGCAATTTTGTAAATTGTCAAAATGTACATTTACTTTCTCTTTCTCTACAAAATTAGTGCTGCTTGTACTGTTGGTATTGACAACATAACTACGATTATTCTCAGTTGTTAAGATTTTATTGCAGACATCTATCTTCTTAGTTAGGGATTCTTCCACGTAGGCTTCTGCCACTGAGGATGATTTCCAGCCACTGTGTTTTTTTAGCGTTAGGAGATCTCCTCCACCTTCGACTAATAAAGACGCAGATGAACGCCTTAGGCTGTGCCCGGTAAATTCGTTGGGATTGGGGAGTTTAAAAAATTAATAAAGAATTTATTTTCGGCATAATCCTTGGGACGAAGAGCCACGTATTTGTGATATATGTCCAAGTATTCAGTAACAGTAAATTTTCTAGAAACCTTAGTCTTCGTATCATTAACTGACACAATAAGAACTGTTCCCAAATTTTGGATGTAATCGAAAGATTAGTATTTATCGATATTTATTCAAATGGAATTGCTTTGGTTAATAAATATTTTTCATCGGGTGCCTCTTTGAGAAATTTTAATACGTGTTCCTTTTCCAAAACGCGTGATTTTTTAGGAATGTATCCCTCGTTTTTCCGTTTCAAGAAAGCGCGAACTTTCGGATAATCACCAATTTGTACGTTGTACTTAACACTAAGGGTGCTTTTCAACATTGAGTAGTGACTCCATAAGGTAGAAGATTTAACCTTTGTTGATAATTCAGATAGGTAGGCTATATTACCCTTTCGGAGAATGATTGGACGTTGTTTGTATTGCACCATTGCATAAACTTTTCCAAAGTGTTTTCGTAAATTCCCAACGATTTTTGTGGCAATAACGATGAACTTGCTTCACTGGCTGCTAACGTTATATTTGGAGGAGTTGATGGGAGTACTTCAATGCTGTCCATCAGGAATTTGCGTGAAATACACGGCTAATCGGTTTAAATCCAAATTTCGTCGTACTATTTATTAATTCAGAGGTTAATTAATTACTATTTACGGTCTATTAACTGATGTAACTCTGAACTTCACTCTGCGGGAACTGTCATATTTGTCAATTTCTCTCGCCACCGCTACCTAGACCAGCGACCGGTGTGTGAATTTGTATTGACTCTTATGGCACCGGTGCGTGAAATAAATCCCATAAGAAAAGCATGGCACTTCACACACCGATTCGTGAAATGAAGCTTTACACATTTTTATCGATGTGTGACGTTAGTAATTCACATACGGGAGTAGAAAAAATAATTTTTGACATCGACACTCCTGATATAATAACGCTGTAACATCATCCTTTCTACAGAAAAGACCAAGTTGTCCCCATTCCAGAATGTTTGCCAAGTCCATATTCGAATCTTCCACGTTCCTGGACATGAGGTAGCTCCCAACAAATCATTAATGTAACAGTGTTGGTAATATGTGCTATGCCGACCATTAAGGTTGGCAAAAATCTCAAATCAACTTCAAAATTAGTTTTCTTCTGCTCTTGGAATGGCTGGTGTTATATTCACTTCTGAGAGTAACTCTATTTTAACGATACTGAAGCCGGACCTCTGACCGTTTGTTGGGATAATCAAGCTCGACTCGAAAACAACGCATGACTCATCACTCAAGAATGGTGCTAGACACTTCTAAAAATAATCCAGATCAGTCACAGAAATTTTAAATAACAACGACCTTTCTTTTCGTTTATCGGCGTTTCAGGAATGATCCAACAGAAGCCTACTGCAGGTACAAATGCAAGACTCTTGACCAGAGATGGCATCAGTTTTTAGTTACAGGCAGTCCGAGTTCGATTACAGAGTTGGCTTAGTGATAGTGACATAATTTACTATAGAGTTGTTTAAAATAAATTAGAAAAGTTATATTCTACAATTCTAAATAAATTAGTGGATTATAGTTTAGTGCATTTTTATTATCCTATAAACTATTTTTTTTCACGCATCAGAAGGCCATCGAAACAATTTCTTCAAAACACTCTCAAAACAAAAATCATATCAACAAGTTTTTCATTTTTGAAACTCATTGAAGCTTACTTTGAACAGTCGAACATTGATACAAATGATACAAAAACCAATTCAAAATCGAGAAATAAATCAATAAAATGAAATCACAGAAAATCTTCGATCAAATAACACAACCTAGATGAGTAACTCGCCGCACACGCATTAAAATTTGTGTGTAAGGAACATATTCTCTCAACGGCAGTGTCGTGCGTTGTTAACAGAAATATTGAGGTTCAATAAAATAAAAATTATGGAAACCCAATATGGAATATAGAAACCTGAAATTATGATGGAATAATCTCCACAGGATTTTGAGAACAGCCGATGCTCTAATTGACATGTTTTTTCATAATTTATTCATTTTACTCTTTTCCAATTCGGTTTCCCTTTCCCGATAGTTACGACACTGGTAGCTTACCTATGAAATGACATATTTTGATATCCAGCTTCAAATGGTCTTTTACACATTTCACAAAGCTTCACCATTGCTTAATAATAAAAACTAACGATAATTTAACACAAATTAACTCAGAATTTGCCCTTTATTCACGAAAAAACACTCCAATAAGCCAAAGACGAAAAAACAGATATTTTGTTGTTGTTCTGTCATATTTAACATTCGATATTCCAAATGCAGTGTTGCCGTACTGACCAGACTATATCAACAACGAAGAATCTCCGTTCGGCGATGGTAATACTATAGTTTTAATATGCTCCCAATAAGCTGCAATGAACGGTTCAATTGCCTTATTGCTATATATTTCATCCAAGACAGTATTTTTGGGTTTTTGTTGCCATGAATATACCCGACATATATCAAAATCTAGCTGACGTGCTTATGTATCCTTAAAAAATTGCATTAGTGTGAAGTTATCCACACTTTCCTAGCCACAGTTTCTTATTGTTGGTGGAATTGAGGAGTGAACGTCTGCGGTGTTGCCACATCAATTATGTTTACCGATATCTTCTTATTTTTACAGAGATGTTCATAATCAGTTTTTTAGGTTATTTGCGACAAGAGAGACGGGTCTCATAATTTTATTATCCACGGAATTATTGATATGTGTTATACAGAAAACATCGAACTCTCTGAAATAATTCGATTTATAAAATCATTCGCTGAAACGAGTGCATTTTTTAATGAAAAATAAAAAAATATCGTGACTAACAAATCAGAGAAAATGAGTAATAAAGTATTATGTCGAAACGTGAGAAATCTGACGCCGAATATTTTGACAATGCGATTATGAATTAGGACTAATACAGAAATTATCCTGTAGAGTTGAATGAATAATCTAATAAGGAGAGTGATACAACGGATCTGTACCAAACCGTAGGGGAGATGGAAATGGCAAAAATATTTATGAAAAATAATTTTCTCGATTATTACGGCGCGAGTCACCTTGAAATAACACAGAGGCTATTGAATGGCAAACATAATATTTCATCGCTAATCAGATGAAGTCCTAGTTGATATCGAAGTTTGATGATGGATTTAGTATTTTCTATTGGGGATTACTGGCAGCTTCTTCATCAAACTAAAATATTTATTGATGAAGTACCTATATGTATAAATATAAAAATTGATGTGATTGAAGCGTACCTGATAAATTAAGTAGAAACAAGCAATCGCTTTAATGAGTTTCAGAAGAGTCACCTATTATTTCTTTGTGATAGCCAAATGAGTAAAACGTACTTTTCAGTACCTGAAAAGTCATTCGATTTTGTAAAATATGTGTTATGTTTTGAGAACCTATATGTTGATGATTGGAAGCATCATAGATAACTTCCAGCCGCCATTGTTCATAGAATAGATGATATTTTTTGTAATATACTTTTGAAGACTGCTTCATTTCTCCTACTTTGCCTCAACTACTATAAACACTGTAGGGCCAAGGGCAAAACAGTGGAAAATAATTATTTTTCAAGTGCTTATTTTATTTTTCACCTTACTACTGGACAAATACCCTTTAATCTTAGGTATACTTCGGGAGATAGCCGAACGAGACAAAGGATCAAGATTCCAAAGACCTTGAGTTTGATAATGTGTTCTTTGCTTCGATTTGATATTTTTCTTTGTGAACGCATTTGTGTGTTTAATGGCCTCAGTGTTATTTCGAGGTAACTCGCCGTAATAATCGAGAAAATTATTTTAATAAATATTTTTGCGATTTCCATCTCCCCTACGGTTTGGTACGGATATTTTTCTGTGTGTACGCATTGGTATTGATGTGTTCAATATCCCCTGTGTTATTTCGAGGTGACTCGCGCCGTAATAATCGAGAAAGTGATTTTTTATAAATATTTTTGCGATTTCCATCTCCCCTACGGTTTGGTACGGATATTTTTCTGTGTGTACGCATTGGTATTGATGTGTTCAATAGCCTCTGTGTTATTTCGAGGTGACTCGCGCCGTAATAATCGAGAAAATAATTTTTTATAAATATTTTTGCGATTTCCATCTCCCCTACGGTTTGGTACGGATATTTTTCTGTGTGGACGCATTGGTATTGATGTGGTTAATAGCCTCTGTGTTATTTCAAGGTGACTCGCGCCGTAATAATCAAGAAAATGATTTTATATAAATACTTTTGCCATTTCCATCTTTCCTACGGTTTGGTACGGATATTTTTCTGTGTGTACGCATTGGTATTGATGTGTTCAATATCCCCTGTGTTATTTCGAGGTGACTCGCGCCGTAATAATCGAGAAAGTGATTTTTTATAAATATTTTTGCGATTTCCATCTCCCCTACGGTTTGGTACGGATATTTTTCTGTGTGCACGCATTGGTATTGATGTGGTCAATAGCATTTGTGTTATTTCGAGGTGACTCGCGCCGTAATAATCGAGAAAGTGATTTTTTATAAATATTTTTGCGATTTCCATCTCCCCTACGGTTTGGTACGGATATTTTTCTGTGTGTACGCATTGGTATTGATGTGTTCAATATCCCCTGTGTTATTTCGAGGTGACTCGCGCCGTAATAATCGAGAAAGTGATTTTTTTATAAATATTTTTGCGATTTCCATCTCCCCTACGGTTTGGTACAGAAATTTTTCTATGTGTACGCATTGGTATTGATGTGTTCAATAGCCTCTGTGTTATTTCAATGTGACTCGCGCCGTAATAATCGAGAAAATTATTTTTTATGAATATTTTTGCCAATTCCGTCTCCCCTACGGTTTGGTACAGAAATTTTTCTATGTGTACGCATTTGTATTGATGTTTAAATACCTCTGTGTTATTTCGAGGTGACTCGCGCCGTAATAATCGAGAAAATGATTTTTTATTAATACTTTTGCCATTTCCGTCTCCCCTACGGTTTGGTACAGGAATTTTTCTAGGTGTACGCATTGGTATTGATGTGTTCAATAACTTCTGTGTTATTTCAATGTGACTCGCGCCGTAATAATCGAGAAAATGATTTTTTATAAATATTTTTGCGATTTCCATCTCCCCTACAGTTTGGTACGGATATTTTTCTGTGTGTACGCATTGGTATTGATGTGTTCAATATCCCCTGTGTTATTTCGAGGTGACTCGCGCCGTAATAATCGAGAAAGTGATTTTTTATAAATATTTTTGCGATTTCCATCTCCCCTACGGTTTGGTACGGATATTTTTCTGTGTGTACGCATTGGTATTGATGTGTTCAATATCCCCTGTGTTATTTCGAGGTGACTCGCGCCGTAATAATCGAGAAAGTGATTTTTTATAAATATTTTTGCGATTTCCATCTCCCCTACGGTTTGGTACGGATATTTTTCTGTGTGTACGCATTGGTATTGATGTGTTCAATAGCCTCTGTGTTATTTCGAGGTGACTCGCGCCGTAATAATCGAGAAAATAATTTTTTATAAATATTTTTGCAATTTCCATCTCCCCTACGGTTTGGTACGGATATTTTTCTGTGTGTACGCATTGGTATTGATGTGTTCAATAGCCTCTGTGTTATTTCAATGTGACTCGCGCCGTAATAATCGAGAAAATAATTTTTTATAAATATTTTTGCAATTTCCATCTCCCCTACGGTTTGGTACGGATATTTTTCTGTGTGTACGCATTGGTATTGATGTGTTCAATAGCCTCTGTGTTATTTCGAGGTGACTCGCGCCGTAATAATCGAGAAAATAATTTTTTATAAATATTTTTGCAATTTCCATCTCCCCTACGGTTTGGTACGGATATTTTTCTGTGTGTACGCATTGGTATTGATGTGTTCAATAGCCTCTGTGTTATTTCGAGGTGACTCGCGCCGTAATAATCGAGAAAATAATTTTTTATAAATATTTTTGCAATTTCCATCTCCCCTACGGTTTGGTACGGATATTTTTCTGTGTGTACGCATTGGTATTGATGTGTTCAATAGCCTCTGTTATTTCGAGGTGACTCGCGCCGTAATAATCGAGAAAATAATTTTTTATAAATATTTTTGCAATTTCCATCTCCCCTACGGTTTGGTACGGATATTTTTCTGTGTGTACGCATTGGTATTGATGTGTTCAATAGCCTCTGTGTTATTTCGAGGTGACTCGCGCCGTAATAATCGAGAAAATAATTTTTTATAAATATTTTTGCGATTTCCATCTCCCCTACGGTTTGGTACGGATATTTTTCTGTGTGGACGCATTGGTATTGATGTGTTTAATAGCCTCTGTGTTATTTCAAGGTAACTCGCGCCGTAATAATCAAGAAAATGATTTTATATAAATACTTTTGCCATTTCCATCTTTCCTACGTTTTGGTACGGATATTTTTCTGTGTGTACGCATTGGTATTGATGTGTTCAATATCCCCTGTGTTATTTCGAGGTGACTCGCGCCGTAATAATCGAGAAAGTGATTTTTTATAAATATTTTTGCGATTTCCATCTCCCCTACGGTTTGGTACGGATATTTTTCTATGTGTACGCATTGGTATTGATGTGTTCAATATCCCCTGTGTTATTTCGAGGTGACTCGCGCCGTAATAATCGAGAAAGTGATTTTTTATAAATATTTTTGCGATTTCCATCTCCCCTACGGTTTGGTACGGATATTTTTCTGTGTGGACGCATTGGTATTGATGTGTTCAATAGCGTCTGTGTTATTTCAAGGTAACTCGCGCCGTAATAATCAAGAAAATGATTTTATATAAATACTTTTGCCATTTCCATCTTTCCTACGTTTTGGTAGGGATATTTTTCTGTGTGTACGCATTGGTATTGATGTGTTCAATATCCCCTGTGTTATTTCGAGGTGACTCGCGCCGTAATAATCGAGAAAGTGATTTTTTATAAATATTTTTGCGATTTCCATCTCCCCTACGGTTTGGTACGGATATTTTTCTGTGTGTACGCATTGGTATTGATGTGTTCAATATCCCCTGTGTTATTTCGAGGTGACTCGCGCCGTAATAATCGAGAAAGTGATTTTTTATAAATATTTTTGCGATTTCCATCTCCCCTACGGTTTGGTACGGATATTTTTCTGTGTGTACGCATTGGTATTGATGTGTTCAATAGCCTCTGTGTTATTTCGAGGTGACTCGCGCCGTAATAATCGAGAAAATAATTTTTTATAAATATTTTTGCGATTTCCATCTCCCCTACGGTTTGGTACGGATATTTTTCTGTGTGGACGACTTGGTATTGATGTGTTTAATAGCCTCTGTGTTATTTCAAGGTGACTCGCGCCGTAATAATCAAGAAAATGATTTTATATAAATACTTTTGGCATTTCCATATTTCCTACGGTTTGGTACGGATATTTTTCTGTGTGTACGCATTGGTATTGATGTGTTCAATATCCCCTGTGTTATTTCAAGGTGACTCGCGCCGTAATAATCGAGAAAGTGATTTTTTATAAATATTTTTGCGATTTCCATCTCCCCTACGGTTTGGTACGGATATTTTTCTGTGTGTACGCATTGGTATTGATGTGTTCAATAGCCTCTGTGTTATTTCGAGGTGACTCGCGCCGTAATAATCGAGAAAATAATTTTTTATAAATATTTTTGCGATTTCCATCTCCCCTACGGTTTGGTACGGATATTTTTCTGTGTGTACGCATTGGTATTGATGTGTTCAATAGCCTCTGTGTTATTTCGAGGTGACTCGCGCCGTAATAATCGAGAAAATAATTTTTTATAAATATTTTTGCGATTTCCATCTCCCCTACGGTTTGGTACGGATATTTTTCTGTGTGGACGCATTGGTATTGATGTGTTTAATAGCCTCTGTGTTATTTCAAGGTAACTCGCGCCGTAATAATCAAGAAAATGATTTTATATAAATACTTTTGCCATTTCCATCTTTCCTACGTTTTGGTACGGATATTTTTCTGTGTGTACGCATTGGTATTGATGTGTTCAATATCCCCTGTGTTATTTCGAGGTGACTCGCGCCGTAATAATCGAGAAAGTGATTTTTTATAAATATTTTTGCGATTTCCATCTCCCCTACGGTTTGGTACGGATATTTTTCTATGTGTACGCATTGGTATTGATGTGTTCAATATCCCCTGTGTTATTTCGAGGTGACTCGCGCCGTAATAATCGAGAAAGTGATTTTTTATAAATATTTTTGCGATTTCCATCTCCCCTACGGTTTGGTACGGATATTTTTCTGTGTGGACGCATTGGTATTGATGTGTTTAATAGCCTCTGTGTTATTTCAAGGTAACTCGCGCCGTAATAATCAAGAAAATGATTTTATATAAATACTTTTGCCATTTCCATCTTTCCTACGTTTCGGTAGGGATATTTTTCTGTGTGTACGCATTGGTATTGATGTGTTCAATATCCCCTGTGTTATTTCGAGGTGACTCGCGCCGTAATAATCGAGAAAGTGATTTTTTATAAATATTTTTGCGATTTCCATCTCCCCTACGGTTTGGTACGGATATTTTTCTGTGTGTACGCATTGGTATTGATGTGTTCAATATCCCCTGTGTTATTTCGAGGTGACTCGCGCCGTAATAATCGAGAAAGTGATTTTTTATAAATATTTTTGCGATTTCCATCTCCCCTACGGTTTGGTACGGATATTTTTCTGTGTGTACGCATTGGTATTGATGTGTTCAATAGCCTCTGTGTTATTTCGAGGTGACTCGCGCCGTAATAATCGAGAAAATAATTTTTTATAAATATTTTTGCGATTTCCATCTCCCCTACGGTTTGGTACGGATATTTTTCTGTGTGGACGACTTGGTATTGATGTGTTTAATAGCCTCTGTGTTATTTCAAGGTGACTCGCGCCGTAATAATCGAGAAAATAATTTTTTATAAATATTTTTGCAATTTCCATCTCCCCTACGGTTTGGTACGGATATTTTTCTGTATGTACGCATTGGTATTGATGTGTTCAATAGCCTCTGTGTTATTTCGAGGTGACTCGCGCCGTAATAATCGAGAAAATAATTTTTTATAAATATTTTTGCGATTTCCATCTCCCCTACGGTTTGGTACGGATATTTTTCTGTGTGTACGCATTGGTATTGATGTGTTCAATAGCCTCTGTGTTATTTCGAGGTGACTCGCGCCGTAATAATCGAGAAAATAATTTTTTATAAATATTTTTGCGATTTCCATCTCCCCTACGGTTTGGTACGGATATTTTTCTGTGTGTACGCATTGGTATTGATGTGTTCAATAGCCTCTGTTATTTCGAGGTGACTCGCGCCGTAATAATCGAGAAAATAATTTTTTATAAATATTTTTGCAATTTCCATCTCCCCTACGGTTTGGTACGGATATTTTTCTGTGTGTACGCATTGGTATTGATGTGTTCAATAGCCTCTGTGTTATTTCGAGGTGACTCGCGCCGTAATAATCGAGAAAATAATTTTTTATAAATATTTTTGCGATTTCCATCTCCCCTACGGTTTGGTACGGATATTTTTCTGTGTGTACGCATTGGTATTGATGTGTTCAATAGCCTCTGTGTTATTTCAATGTGACTCGCGCCGTATTAATCGAGAAAATGATTTTTCATAAATATTTTTGCGATTTCCATCTCCCCTACGGTTTGGTACGGATATTTTTCTGTGTGTACGCATTGGTATTGATGTGTTCAATATCCCCTGTGTTATTTCGAGGTGACTCGCGCCGTAATAATCGAGAAAGTGATTTTTTATAAATATTTTTGCGATTTCCATCTCCCCTACGGTTTGGTACGGATATTTTTCTGTGTGGACGACTTGGTATTGATGTGTTTAATAGCCTCTGTGTTATTTCGAGGTGACTCGCGCCGTAATAATCGAGAAAGTGATTTTTTATAAATATTTTTGCGATTTCCATCTCCCCTACGGTTTGGTACGGATATTTTTCTGTGTGTACGCATTGGTATTGATGTGTTCAATAGCCTCTGTTATTTCGAGGTGACTCGCGCCGTAATAATCGAGAAAATAATTTTTTATAAATATTTTTGCAATTTCCATCTCCCCTACGGTTTGGTACGGATATTTTTCTGTGTGTACGCATTGGTATTGATGTGTTCAATATCCCCTGTGTTATTTCGAGGTGACTCGCGCCGTAATAATCGAGAAAATAATTTTTTATAAATATTTTTGCAATTTCCATCTCCCCTACGGTTTGGTACGGATATTTTTCTGTGTGTACGCATTGGTATTGATGTGTTCAATAGCCTCTGTGTTATTTCGAGGTGACTCGCGCCGTAATAATCGAGAAAGTGATTTTTTTATAAATATTTTTGCGATTTCCATCTCCCCTACGGTTTGGTACGGATATTTTTCTGTGTGTACGCATTGGTATTGATGTGTTCAATAGCCTCTGTGTTATTTCAATGTGACTCGCGCCGTATTAATCGAGAAAATGATTTTTCATAAATATTTTTGCGATTTCCATCTCCCCTACGGTTTGGTACGGATATTTTTCTGTGTGTACGCATTGGTATTGATGTGTTCAATATCCCCTGTGTTATTTCGAGGTGACTCGCGCCGTAATAATCGAGAAAGTGATTTTTTATAAATATTTTTGCGATTTCCATCTCCCCTACGGTTTGGTACGGATATTTTTCTGTGTGTACGCATTGGTATTGATGTGTTCAATATCCCCTGTGTTATTTCGAGGTGACTCGCGCCGTAATAATCGAGAAAGTGATTTTTTATAAATATTTTTGCGATTTCCATCTCCCCTACGGTTTGGTACGGATATTTTTCTGTGTGTACGCATTGGTATTGATGTGTTCAATAGCCTCTGTGTTATTTCGAGGTGACTCGCGCCGTAATAATCGAGAAAATAATTTTTTATAAATATTTTTGCGATTTCCATCTCCCCTACGGTTTGGTACGGATATTTTTCTGTGTGGACGACTTGGTATTGATGTGTTTAATAGCCTCTGTGTTATTTCAAGGTGACTCGCGCCGTAATAATCGAGAAAATAATTTTTTATAAATATTTTTGCAATTTCCATCTCCCCTACGGTTTGGTACGGATATTTTTCTGTGTGTACGCATTGGTATTGATGTGTTCAATAGCCTCTGTGTTATTTCGAGGTGACTCGCGCCGTAATAATCGAGAAAATAATTTTTTATAAATATTTTTGCGATTTCCATCTCCCCTACGGTTTGGTACGGATATTTTTCTGTGTGTACGCATTGGTATTGATGTGTTCAATAGCCTCTGTTATTTCGAGGTGACTCGCGCCGTAATAATCGAGAAAATAATTTTTTATAAATATTTTTGCAATTTCCATCTCCCCTACGGTTTGGTACGGATATTTTTCTGTGTGTACGCATTGG
The DNA here is from genome assembly GCA_958502065.1 of Chrysolina americana. Taxonomy (NCBI): domain Eukaryota; kingdom Metazoa; phylum Arthropoda; class Insecta; order Coleoptera; family Chrysomelidae; genus Chrysolina; species Chrysolina americana. The sequence goes on along the minus strand of OY293419.1, from coordinate 9,405,943 downwards.
TATTGATGTGTTCAATAGCCTCTGTGTTATTTCGAGGTGACTCGCGCCGTAATAATCGAGAAAATAATTTTTTATAAATATTTTTGCGATTTCCATCTCCCCTACGGTTTGGTACGGATATTTTTCTGTGTGTACGCATTGGTATTGATGTGTTCAATAGCCTCTGTGTTATTTCGAGGTGACTCGCGCCGTAATAATCGAGAAAGTGATTTTTTTATAAATATTTTTGCGATTTCCATCTCCCCTACGGTTTGGTACGGATATTTTTCTGTGTGTACGCATTGGTATTGATGTGTTCAATAGCCTCTGTGTTATTTCAATGTGACTCGCGCCGTATTAATCGAGAAAATGAATTTTCATAAATATTTTTGCGATTTCCATCTCCCCTACGGTTTGGTACGGATATTTTTCTGTGTGTACGCATTGGTATTGATGTGTTCAATAGCCTCTGTGTTATTTCAATGTGACTCGCGCCGTAATAATCGAGAAAATGATTTTTTATAAATATTTTTGCGATTTCCATCTCCCCTACGGTTTGGTACGGATATTTTTCTGTGTGTACGCATTGGTATTGATGTGTTCAATAGCCTCTGTGTTATTTCGAGGTGACTCGCGCCGTAATAATCGAGAAAATAATTTTTTATAAATATTTTTGCAATTTCCATCTCCGCTACGGTTTGGTACGGATATTTTTCTGTGTGTACGCATTGGTATTGATGTGTTCAATAGCCTCTGTGTTATTTCAATGTGACTCGCGCCGTAATAATCGAGAAAATAATTTTTTATAAATATTTTTGCAATTTCCATCTCCGCTACGGTTTGGTACGGATATTTTTCTGTGTGTACGCATTGGTATTGATGTGTTCAATAGCCTCTGTGTTATTTCAATGTGACTCGCGCCGTAATAATCGAGAAAATAATTTTTTATAAATATTTTTGCAATTTCCATCTCCCCTACGGTTTGGTACGGATATTTTTCTGTGTGTACGCATTGGTATTGATGTGTTCAATAGCCTCTGTGTTATTTCGAGGTGACTCGCGCCGTAATAATCGAGAAAATAATTTTTTATAAATATTTTTGCAATTTCCATCTCCCCTACGGTTTGGTACGGATATTTTTCTGTGTGTACGCATTGGTATTGATGTGTTCAATAGCCTCTGTTATTTCGAGGTGACTCGCGCCGTAATAATCGAGAAAATAATTTTTTATAAATATTTTTGCAATTTCCATCTCCCCTACGGTTTGGTACGGATATTTTTCTGTGTGTACGCATTGGTATTGATGTGTTCAATAGCCTCTGTGTTATTTCGAGGTGACTCGCGCCGTAATAATCGAGAAAATAATTTTTTATAAATATTTTTGCGATTTCCATCTCCCCTACGGTTTGGTACGGATATTTTTCTGTGTGGACGCATAGGTATTGATGTGTTTAATAGCCTCTGTGTTATTTCAAGGTAACTCGCGCCGTAATAATCAAGAAAATGATTTTATATAAATACTTTTGCCATTTCCATCTTTCCTACGTTTTGGTACGGATATTTTTCTGTGTGTACGCATTGGTATTGATGTGTTCAATATCCCCTGTGTTATTTCGAGGTGACTCGCGCCGTAATAATCGAGAAAGTGATTTTTTATAAATATTTTTGCGATTTCCATCTCCCCTACGGTTTGGTACGGATATTTTTCTATGTGTACGCATTGGTATTGATGTGTTCAATATCCCCTGTGTTATTTCGAGGTGACTCGCGCCGTAATAATCGAGAAAGTGATTTTTTATAAATATTTTTGCGATTTCCATCTCCCCTACGGTTTGGTACGGATATTTTTCTGTGTGGACGCATTGGTATTGATGTGTTTAATAGCGTCTGTGTTATTTCAAGGTAACTCGCGCCGTAATAATCAAGAAAATGATTTTATATAAATACTTTTGCCATTTCCATCTTTCCTACGTTTTGGTAGGGATATTTTTCTGTGTGTACGCATTGGTATTGATGTGTTCAATATCCCCTGTGTTATTTCGAGGTGACTCGCGCCGTAATAATCGAGAAAGTGATTTTTTATAAATATTTTTGCGATTTCCATCTCCCCTACGGTTTGGTACGGATATTTTTCTGTGTGTACGCATTGGTATTGATGTGTTCAATATCCCCTGTGTTATTTCGAGGTGACTCGCGCCGTAATAATCGAGAAAGTGATTTTTTATAAATATTTTTGCGATTTCCATCTCCCCTACGGTTTGGTACGGATATTTTTCTGTGTGTACGCATTGGTATTGATGTGTTCAATAGCCTCTGTGTTATTTCGAGGTGACTCGCGCCGTAATAATCGAGAAAATAATTTTTTATAAATATTTTTGCGATTTCCATCTCCCCTACGGTTTGGTACGGATATTTTTCTGTGTGGACGACTTGGTATTGATGTGTTTAATAGCCTCTGTGTTATTTCAAGGTGACTCGCGCCGTAATAATCAAGAAAATGATTTTATATAAATACTTTTGGCATTTCCATATTTCCTACGGTTTGGTACGGATATTTTTCTGTGTGTACGCATTGGTATTGATGTGTTCAATATCCCCTGTGTTATTTCAAGGTGACTCGCGCCGTAATAATCGAGAAAGTGATTTTTTATAAATATTTTTGCGATTTCCATCTCCCCTACGGTTTGGTACGGATATTTTTCTGTGTGTACGCATTGGTATTGATGTGTTCAATAGCCTCTGTGTTATTTCGAGGTGACTCGCGCCGTAATAATCGAGAAAATAATTTTTTATAAATATTTTTGCGATTTCCATCTCCCCTACGGTTTGGTACGGATATTTTTCTGTGTGTACGCATTGGTATTGATGTGTTCAATAGCCTCTGTGTTATTTCGAGGTGACTCGCGCCGTAATAATCGAGAAAATAATTTTTTATAAATATTTTTGCGATTTCCATCTCCCCTACGGTTTGGTACGGATATTTTTCTGTGTGGACGCATTGGTATTGATGTGTTTAATAGCCTCTGTGTTATTTCAAGGTAACTCGCGCCGTAATAATCAAGAAAATGATTTTATATAAATACTTTTGCCATTTCCATCTTTCCTACGTTTTGGTACGGATATTTTTCTGTGTGTACGCATTGGTATTGATGTGTTCAATATCCCCTGTGTTATTTCGAGGTGACTCGCGCCGTAATAATCGAGAAAGTGATTTTTTATAAATATTTTTGCGATTTCCATCTCCCCTACGGTTTGGTACGGATATTTTTCTATGTGTACGCATTGGTATTGATGTGTTCAATATCCCCTGTGTTATTTCGAGGTGACTCGCGCCGTAATAATCGAGAAAGTGATTTTTTATAAATATTTTTGCGATTTCCATCTCCCCTACGGTTTGGTACGGATATTTTTCTGTGTGGACGCATTGGTATTGATGTGTTTAATAGCCTCTGTGTTATTTCAAGGTAACTCGCGCCGTAATAATCAAGAAAATGATTTTATATAAATACTTTTGCCATTTCCATCTTTCCTACGTTTCGGTAGGGATATTTTTCTGTGTGTACGCATTGGTATTGATGTGTTCAATATCCCCTGTGTTATTTCGAGGTGACTCGCGCCGTAATAATCGAGAAAGTGATTTTTTATAAATATTTTTGCGATTTCCATCTCCCCTACGGTTTGGTACGGATATTTTTCTGTGTGTACGCATTGGTATTGATGTGTTCAATATCCCCTGTGTTATTTCGAGGTGACTCGCGCCGTAATAATCGAGAAAGTGATTTTTTATAAATATTTTTGCGATTTCCATCTCCCCTACGGTTTGGTACGGATATTTTTCTGTGTGTACGCATTGGTATTGATGTGTTCAATAGCCTCTGTGTTATTTCGAGGTGACTCGCGCCGTAATAATCGAGAAAATAATTTTTTATAAATATTTTTGCGATTTCCATCTCCCCTACGGTTTGGTACGGATATTTTTCTGTGTGGACGACTTGGTATTGATGTGTTTAATAGCCTCTGTGTTATTTCAAGGTGACTCGCGCCGTAATAATCAAGAAAATGATTTTATATAAATACTTTTGGCATTTCCATATTTCCTACGGTTTGGTACGGATATTTTTCTGTGTGTACGCATTGGTATTGATGTGTTCAATATCCCCTGTGTTATTTCAAGGTGACTCGCGCCGTAATAATCGAGAAAGTGATTTTTTATAAATATTTTTGCGATTTCCATCTCCCCTACGGTTTGGTACGGATATTTTTCTGTGTGTACGCATTGGTATTGATGTGTTCAATATCCCCTGTGTTATTTCGAGGTGACTCGCGCCGTAATAATCGAGAAAGTGATTTTTTATAAATATTTTTGCGATTTCCATCTCCCCTACGGTTTGGTACGGATATTTTTCTGTGTGTACGCATTGGTATTGATGTGTTCAATAGCCTCTGTGTTATTTCGAGGTGACTCGCGCCGTAATAATCGAGAAAATAATTTTTTATAAATATTTTTGCGATTTCCATCTCCCCTACGGTTTGGTACGGATATTTTTCTGTGTGTACGCATTGGTATTGATGTGTTCAATAGCCTCTGTGTTATTTCGAGGTGACTCGCGCCGTAATAATCGAGAAAATAATTTTTTATAAATATTTTTGCGATTTCCATCTCCCCTACGGTTTGGTACGGATATTTTTCTGTGTGGACGCATTGGTATTGATGTGTTTAATAGCCTCTGTGTTATTTCAAGGTGACTCGCGCCGTAATAATCAAGAAAATGATTTTATATAAATACTTTTGCCATTTCCATATTTCCTACGGTTTGGTACGGATATTTTTCTGTGTGTACGCATTGGTATTGATGTGTTCAATATCCCCTGTGTTATTTCAAGGTGACTCGCGCCGTAATAATCGAGAAAGTGATTTTTTATAAATATTTTTGCGATTTCCATCTCCCCTACGGTTTGGTACGGATATTTTTCTGTGTGTACGCATTGGTATTGATGTGTTCAATATCCCCTGTGTTATTTAGAGGAGACTCGCGCCGTAATAATCGAGAAAGTGATTTTTTATAAATATTTTTGCGATTTCCATCTCCCCTACGGTTTGGTACGGATATTTTTCTGTGTGTACGAATTGGTATTGATGTGTTCAATAGCCTCTGTGTTATTTCGAGGTGACTCGCGCCGTTATAATCGAGAAAATAATTTTTTATAAATATTTTTGCGATTTCCATCTCCCCTACGGTTTGGTACGGATATTTTTCTGTGTGGACGCATTGGTATTGATGTGGTTAATAGCCTCTGTGTTATTTCAAGGTGACTCGCGCCGTAATAATCAAGAAAATGATTTTATATAAATACTTTTGCCATTTCCATCTTTCCTACGGTTTGGTACGGATATTTTTCTGTGTGTACGCATTAGTATTGATGTGTTCAATAGCCTCTGTGTTATTTCGAGGTGACTCGCGCCGTAATAATCGAGAAAGTGATTTTTTTATAAATATTTTTGCGATTTCCATCTCCCCTACGGTTTGGTACGGATATTTTTCTGTGTGTACGCATTGGTATTGATGTGTTCAATAGCCTCTGTGTTATTTCGAGGTGACTCGCGCCGTAATAATCGAGAAAATAATTTTTTATAAATATTTTTGCGATTTCCATCTCCCCTACGGTTTGGTACGGATATTTTTCTGTGTGTACGCATTGGTATTGATGTGTTCAATATCCCCTGTGTTATTTCGAGGTGACTCGCGCCGTAATAATCGAGAAAGTGATTTTTTTATAAATATTTTTGCGATTTCCATCTCCCCTACGGTTTGGTACGGATATTTTTCTGTGTGTACGCATTGGTATTGATGTGTTCAATAGCCTCTGTGTTATTTCGAGGTGACTCGCGCCGTAATAATCGAGATAGTGATTTTTTTATAAATATTTTTGCGATTTCCATCTCCCCTACGGTTTGGTACGGATATTTTTCTGTGTGTACGCATTGGTATTGATGTGTTCAATAGCCTCTGTGTTATTTCGAGGTGACTCGCGCCGTAATAATCGAGAAAATAATTTTTTATAAATATTTTTGCGATTTCCATCTCCCCTACGGTTTGGTACGGATATTTTTCTGTGTGTACGCATTGGTATTGATGTGTTCAATAGCCTCTGTGTTATTTCAATGTGACTCGCGCCGTAATAATCGAGAAAATGATTTTTTATAAATATTTTTGCGATTTCCATCTCTCCTACGGTTTGGTACGGATATTTTTCTGTGTGTACGCATTGGTATTGATGTGTTCAATATTTCCTGTGTTATTTCGAGGTGACTCGCGCCGTAATAATCGAGAAAGTGATTTTTTTATAAATATTTTTGCGATTTCCATCTCCCCTACGGTTTGGTACGGATATTTTTCTGTGTGTACGCATTGGTATTGATGTGTTCAATATCCCCTGTGTTATTTCGAGGTGACTCGTGCCGTAATAATCGAGAAAGTGATATTTTATAAATATTTTTGCGATTTCCATCTCCCCTACGGTTTGGTACGGATATTTTTCTGTGTGTACGCATTGGTATTGATGTGTTCAATAGCCTCTGTGTTATTTCGAGGTGACTCGCGCCGTAATAATCGAGAAAATAATTTTTTATAAATATTTTTGCAATTTCCATCTCCCCTACGGTTTGGTACGGATATTTTTCTGTGTGTACGCATTGGTATTGATGTGTTCAATAGCCTCTGTGTTATTTCGAGGTGACTCGCGCCGTAATAATCGAGAAAATAATTTTTTATAAATATTTTTGCAATTTCCATCTCCCCTACGGTTTGGTACGGATATTTTTCTGTGTGTACGCATTGGTATTGATGTGTTCAATAGCCTCTGTGTTATTTCGAGGTGACTCGCGCCGTAATAATCGAGAAAATAATTTTTTATAAATATTTTTGCAATTTCCATCTCCCCTACGGTTTGGTACGGATATTTTTCTGTGTGTACGCATTGGTATTGATGTGTTCAATATCCCCTGTCTTATTTCGAGGTGACTCGCGCCGTAATAATCGAGAAAGTGATTTTTTTATAAATATTTTTGCGATTTCCATCTCCCCTACGGTTTGGTACGGATATTTTTCTGTGTGTACGCATTGGTATTGATGTGTTCAATAGCCTCTGTGTTATTTCGAGGTGACTCGCGCCGTAATAATCGAGAAAATGATTTTTTATAAATATTTTTGCGATTTCCATCTCCCCTACGGTTTGGTACGGATATTTTTCTGTGTGTACGCATTGGTATTGATGTGTTCAATAGCCTCTGTGTTATTTCAATGTGACTCGCGCCGTAATAATCGAGAAAATGATTTTTTATAAATATTTTTGCGATTTCCATCTCCCCTACGGTTTGGTACGGATATTTTTCTGTGTGTACGCATTGGTATTGATGTGTTCAATAGCCTCTGTGTTATTTCGAGGTGACTCGCGCCGTAATAATCGAGAAAATAATTTTTTATAAATATTTTTGCGATTTCCATCTCCCCTACGGTTTGGTACGGATATTTTTCTGTGTGTACGCATTGGTATTGATGTGTTCAATAGCCTCTGTGTTATTTCGAGGTGACTCGCGCCGTAATAATCGAGAAAATAATTTTTTATAAATATTTTTGCGATTTTCATCTCCCCTACGGTTTGGTACGGATATTTTTCTGTGTGTACGCATTGGTATTGATGTGTTCAATAGCCTCTGTGTTATTTCAATGTGACTCGCGCCGTAATAATCGAGAAAATGATTTTTTATAAATATTTTTGCGATTTCCTTCTCCCCTACGGTTTGGTACGGATATTTTTCTGTGTGTACGCATTGGTATTGATGTGTTCAATAGCCTCTGTGTTATTTCAATGTGACTCGCGCCGTAATAATCGAGAAAATGATTTTTTATAAATATTTTTGCGATTTCCATCTCCCCTACGGTATGGTACGGATATTTTTCTGTGTGTACGCATTGGTATTGATGTGTTCAATAGCCTCTGTGTTATTTCGAGGTGACTCGCGCCGTAATAATCGAGAAAATGATTTTTTATAAATATTTTTGCGATTTCCATCTCCCCTACGGTTTGGTACGGATATTTTTCTGTGTGTACGCATTGGTATTGATGAATTCAATAGCCTCTGTGTTATTTCAATGTGACTCGCGCCGTAATAATCGAGAAAATTATTTTTTATAAATATTTTTGCAATTTCCATCTCCCCTACGGTTTGGTACGGATATTTTTCTGTGTGCACGCATTGGTATTGATGTGGTCAATAGCATTTGTTTTATTTCGAGGTGACTCGCGCCGTAATAATCGAGAAAGTGATTTTTTATAAATATTTTTGCGATTTCCATCTCCCCTACGGTTTGGTACGGATATTTTTCTGTGTGTACGCATTGGTATTGATGTGTTCAATATCCCCTGTGTTATTTCGAGGTGACTCGCGCCGTAATAATCGAGAAAGTGATTTTTTTATAAATATTTTTGCGATTTCCATCTCCCCTACGGTTTGGTACAGAAATTTTTCTATGTGTACGCATTGGTATTGATGTGTTCAATAGCCTCTGTGTTATTTCAATGTGACTCGCGCCGTAATAATCGAGAAAATTATTGTTTATGAATATTTTTGCCAATTCCGTCTCCCCTACGGTTTGGTACAGAAATTTTTCTATGTGTACGCATTTGTATTGATGTTTAAATACCTCTGTGTTATTTCGAGGTGACTCGCGCCGTAATAATCGAGAAAATGATTTTTTATTAATACTTTTGCCATTTCCGTCTCCCCCACGGTTTGGTACAGAAATTTTTCTAGGTGTACGCATTGGTATTGATGTGTTCAATAACTTCTGTGTTATTTCAATGTGACTCGCGCCGTAATAATCGAGAAAATGATTTTTTATAAATATTTTTGCGATTTCCATCTCCCCTTCAGTTTGGTACGGATATTTTTCTGTGTGTACGCATTGGTATTGATGTGTTCAATATCCCCTGTGTTATTTCGAGGTGACTCGCGCCGTAATAATCGAGAAAGTGATTTTTTTATAAATATTTTTGCGATTTCCATCTCCCCTACGGTTTGGTACGGATATTTTTCTGTGTGTACGCATTGGTATTGATGTGTTCAATATCCCCTGTGTTATTTCGAGGTGACTCGCGCCGTTATAATCGAGAAAGTGATTTTTTATAAAAATTTTTGCGATTTCCATCTCCCCTACGGTTTGGTACGGATATTTTTCTGTGTGTACGCATTGCTATTGATGTGTTCAATAGCCTCTGTGTTATTTCGAGGTGACTCGCGCCGTAATAATCGAGAAAATAATTTTTTATAAATACTTTTGCCATTTCCATCTTTCCTACGGTTTGGTACGGATATTTTTCTGTGTGTACGCATTGGTATTGATGTGTTCAATATCCCCTGTGTTATTTCGAGGTGACTCGCGCCATAATAATCGAGAAAGTGATTTTTTATAAATATTTTTGCGATTTCCATCTTTCCCACGGTTTGGTACGGATATTTTTCTGTGTATACGCATTGGTATTGATGTGTTCAATAGCCTCTGTGTAATTTCGAGGTGACTCGCGCCGTAATAATCGAGAAAGTGATTTTTTTATAAATATTTTTGCGATTTCCATCTCCCCTACGGTTTGGTACGGATATTTTTCTGTGTGTACGCATTGGTATTGATGTGTTCAATATCCCCTGTGTTATTTCGAGGTGACTCGCGCCGTAATAATCGAGAAAGTGATTTTTTTATAAATATTTTTGCGATTTCCATCTCCCCTACGGTTTGGTACGGATATTTTTCTGTGTGTACGCATTGGTATTGATGTGTTCAATAGCCTCTGTGTTATTTCAATGTGACTCGCGCCGTAATAATCGAGAAAATGATTTTTTATAAATATTTTTGCGATTTCCATCTCCCCTACGGTTTGGTACGGATATTTTTCTGTGTGTACGCATTGGTATTGATGTGTTCAATAGCCTCTGTGTTATTTCAAAGTGACTCGCGCCGTAATAATCGAGAAAATGATTTTTTATAAATATTTTTGCGATTTCCATCTCCCCTACGGTTTGGTACGGATATTTTTCTGTGTGTACGCATTGGTATTGATGTGTTCAATAGCCTCTGTGTTATTTCAATGTGACTCGCGCCGTAATAATCGAGAAAATGATTTTTTATAAATATATTTGCGATTTCCATCTCCCCTACGGTTTGGTACGGATATTTTTCTGTGTGGACGCATTGGTATTGATGTGGTTAATAGCCTCTGTGTTATTTCAAGGTGACTCGCGCCGTAATAATCAAGAAAATGATTTTATATAAATACTTTTGCCATTTCCAACTTTCCTACGGTTTGGTACGGATATTTTTCTGTGTGTACGCATTGGTATTGATGTGTTCAATATCCCCTGTGTTATTTCGAGGTGACTCGCGCCGTAATAATCGAGAAAGTGATTTTTTATAAATATTTTTGCGATTTCCATCTTTCCTATGGTTTGGTACGGATATTTTTCTGTGTGTACGCATTGGTATTGATGTGTTCAATAGCCTCTGTGTTATTTTGAGGTGACTCGCGCCGTAATAATCGAGAAAGTGATTTTTTTATAAATATTTTTGCGATTTCCATCTCCCCTACGGTTTGGTACGGATATTTATCTGGGTGTACGCATTGGTATTGATGTGTTCAATAGCCTCTGTGTTATTTCGAGGTGACTCGCGCCGTAATAATCGAGAAAATAAATTTTTATAAATATTTTTGCGATTTCCATCTCCCCTACGGTTTGGTACGGATATTTTTCTGTGTGTACGCATTGATATTGATGTGTTCAATATCCCCTGTGTTATTTCGAGGTGACTCGCGCCGTAATAATCGAGAAAGTGATTTTTTTATAAATATTTTTGCGATTTCCATCTCCCCTACGGTTTGGTACGGATATTTTTCTGTGTGTACGCATTGGTATTGATGTGTTCAATAGCCTCTGTGTTATTTCGAGGTGACTCGCGCCGTAATAATCGAGAAAGTAATTTTTTATAAATATTTTTGCGATTTCCATCTCCCCTAAGGATTGGTACGGATATTTTTCTGTGTGTACGCATTGGTATTGATGTGTTCAATAGCCTCTGTGTTATTTCGAGGTGACTCGCGCCGTAATAATCGAGAAAATAATTTTTTATAAATATTTTTGCGATTTCCATCTCCCCTACGGTTTGGTACGGATATTTTTCTGTGTGTACGCATTGGTATTGATGTGGTTAATAGCGTCTGTGTTATTTCAATGTGACTCGCGCCGTAATAATCGAGAAAATTATTTTTTATAAATATTTTTGCAATTTCCATCTCCCCTACGGTTTGGTACGGATATTTTTCTGTGTGTACGCATTGGTATTGATGTGTTCAATATCCCCTGTGTTATTTCGAGGTGACTCGCGCCGTAATAATCGAGAAAGTGATTTTTTATAAATATTTTTGCGATTTCCATCTCCCCTACGGTTTGGTACGGATATTTTTCTGTGTGTACGCATTGGTATTGATGTGTTCAATAGCCTCTGTGTTATTTCAATGTGACTCGCGCCGTAATAATCGAGAAAATTATTTTTTATAAATATTTTTGCAATTTCTATCTCCCCTACGGTTTGGTACGGATATTTTTCTGTGTGCACGCATTGGTATTGATGTGGTCAATAGCATTTGTGTTATTTCGAGGTGACTCGCGCCGTAATAATCGAGAAAGTGATTTTCTATAAATATTTTTGCGATTTCCATCTCCCCTACGGTTTGGTACGGATATTTTTCTGTGTGCACGCATTGGTATTGATGTGGTCAATAGCATTTGTGTTATTTCGAGGTGACTCGCGCCGTAATAATCGAGAAAGTGATTTTCTATAAATATTTTTGCGATTTCCATCTCCCCTACGGTTTGGTACGGATATTTTTCTGTGTGTACGCATTGGTATTGATGTGTTCAATAGCCACTGTGTTATTTCGAGGTGACTCGCGCCGTAATAATCGAGAAAATAATTTTTTATAAATATTTTTGCGATTTCCATCTCCCCTACGGTTTGGTACGGATATTTTTCTGTGTGTACGCATTGGTATTGATGTGTTCAATAGCCTCTGTGTTATTTCAATGTGACTCGCGCCGTAATAATCGAGAAAATTATTTTTTATAAATATTTTTGCAATTTCCATCTCCCCTACGGTTTGGTACGGATATTTTTCTGTGTGCACGCATTGGTATTGATGTGGTCAATAGCATTTGTGTTATTTCGAGGTGACTCGCGCCGTTATAATCGAGAAAGTGATTTTTTATAAATATTTTTGCGATTTCTATCTCCCCTACGGTTTGGTACGGATATTTTTCTGTGTGTACGCATTGGTATTGATGTGGTTAATAGCCTCTGTGTTATTTCAATGTGACTCGCGCCGTAATAATCGAGAAAGTGATTTTTTATAAATATTTTTGCGATTTCCATCTCCCCTACGGTTTGGTACGGATATTTTTCTGTGTGTACGTATTGGTATTGATGTGTTCAATATCCCCTGTGTTATTTCGAGGTGACTCGCGCCGTAATAATCGAGAAAGTGATTTTTTTATAAATATTTTTGCGATTTCCATCTCCCCTACGGTTTGGTACAGAAATTTTTCTATGTGTACGCATTGGTATTGATGTGTTCAATAGCCTCTGTGTTATTTCAATGTGACTCGCGCCGTAATATTCGAGAAAATTATTTTTTATGAATATTTTTGCCAATTCCGTCTCCCCTACGGTTTGGTACAGAAATTTTTCTATGTGTACGCATTTGTATTGATGTTTATATACCTCTGTGTTATTTCGAGGTGACTCGCGCCGTAATAATCGAGAAAATGATTTTTTATTAATACTTTTGCCATTTCCGTCTCCCCTAAGGTTTGGTACAGAAATTTTTCTATGTGTACGCATTGGTATTGATGTGTTCAATAGCCTCTGTGTTATTTCAATGTGACTCGCGCCGTAATAATCGAGAAAATTATTTTTTATGAATATTTTTGCCAATTCCGTCTCCCCTACGGTTTGGTACAGAAATTTTTCTCTGTGTACGCATTTGTATTGATGTTTAAATACCTCTGTGTTATTTCGAGGTGACTCGCGCCGTAATAATCGAGAAAATGATTTTTTATAAATATTTTTGCGATTTCCATCTCCCCTACAGTTTGGTACGGATATTTTTCTGTGTGTACGCATTGGTATTGATGTGTTCAATATCCCCTGTGTTATTTCGAGGTGACTCGCGCCGTAATAATCGAGAAAGTGATTTTTTTATAAATATTTTTGCGATTTCCATCTCTCCTACGGTTTGGAACGGATATTTTTCTGTGTGTACGCATTGGTATTGATGTGTTCAATATCCCCTGTGTTATTTCGAGGTGACTCGCGCCGTAATAATCGAGAAAGTGATTTTTTATAAATATTTTTGCGATTTCCATCTCCCCTACGGTTTGGTACGGATATTTTTCTGTGTGTACGCATTGGTATTGATGTGTTCAATAGCCTCTGTGTTATTTCGAGGTGACTCGCGCCGTAATAATCGAGAAAATAATTTTTTATAAATATTGTTGCGATTTCCATCTCCCCTACGGTTTGGTACGGATATTTTTCTGTGTGGACGCATTGGTATTGATGTGGTTAATAGCCTCTGTGTTATTTCAAGGTGACTCGCGCCGTAATAATCAAGAAAATGATTTTATATAAATACTTTTGCCATTTCCATCTTTCCTACGGTTTGGTACGGATATTTTTCTGTGTGTACGCATTGGTATTGATGTGTTCAATATCCCCTGTGTTATTTCGAGGTGACTCGCGCCGTAATAATCGAGAAAGTGATTTTTTATAAATATTTTGGCGATTTCCATCTCCCCTACGGTTTGGTACGGATATTTTTCTGTGTGTACGCATTGGTATTGATGTGTTCAATAGCCTCTGTGTTATTTCAATGTGACTCGCGCCGTAATAATCGAGAAAGTGATTTTTTATAAATATTTTTGCGATTTCCATCTCCCCTACGGTTTGGTACGGATATTTTTCTGTGTGTACGCATTGGTATTGATGTGTTCAATAGCCTCTGTGTTATTTCAATGTGACTCGCGCCGTAATAATCGAGAAAATGATTATTTATAAATATTTTTGCAATTTCCATCTCCCCTACGGTTTGGTACGGATATTTTTCTGTGTGTACGCATTGGTATTGATGTGTTCAATAGCCTCTGTGTTATTTCAATGTGACTCGCGCCGTAATAATCGAGAAAATTATTTTTTATATATATTTTTGCAATTTCCATCTCCCCTACGGTTTGGTACGGATATTTTTCTGTGTGTACGCATTGGTATTGATGTGTTAAATAGCCTCTGTGTTATTTCAATGTGACTCGCGCCGTAATAATCGAGAAAGTGATTTTTTATAAATATTTTTGCGATTTCCATCTCCCCTACGGTTTGGTACGGATATTTTTCTGTGTGTACGCATTGGTATTGATGTGTTCAATAGCCTCTGTGTTATTTCAATGTGACTCGCGCCGTAATAATCGAGAAAATAATTTTTTATAAATATTTTTGCAATTTCCATCTCCCCTACGGTTTGGTACGGATATTTTTCTGTGTGTACGCATTGGTATTGATGTGTTCAATAGCCTCTGTGTTATTTCGAGGTGACTCGCGCCGTAATAATCGAGAAAATAATTTTTTATAAATATTTTTGCAATTTCCATCTCCCCTACGGTTTGGTACGGATATTTTTCTGTGTGTACGCATTGGTATTGATGTGTTCAATAGCCTCTGTGTTATTTCGAGGTGACTCGCGCCGTAATAATCGAGAAAATAATTTTTTATAAATATTTTTGCAATTTCCATCTCCCCTACGGTTTGGTACGGATATTTTTCTGTGTGTACGCATTGGTATTGATGTGTTCAATAGCCTCTGTGTTATTTCGAGGTGACTCGCGCCGTAATAATCGAGAAAATAATTTTTTATAAATATTTTTGCAATTTCCATCTCCCCTACGGTTTGGTACGGATATTTTTCTGTGTGTACGCATTGGTATTGATGTGGTTAATAGCCTCTGTGTTATTTCAATGTGACTCGCGCCGTAATAATCGAGAAAATTATTTTTTATAAATATTTTTGCAATTTCCATCTCCCCTACGGTTTGGTACGGATATTTTTCTGTGTGTACGCATTGGTATTGATGTGTTCAATAGCCTCTGTGTTATTTCGAGGTGACTCGCGCCGTATAAATCGAGAAAATAATTTTTTATAAATATTTTTGCTATTTCCATCCCCCCTACGGTTTGGTACGGATATTTTTCTGTGTGTACGCATTGGTATTGATGTGTTCAATAGCCTCTGTGTTATTTCGAGGTGACTCGCGCCGTAATAATCGAGAAAATAATTTTTTATAAATATTTTTGCGATTTCCATCTCCCCTACGGTTTGGTACGGATATTTTTCTGTGTGTACGCATTGGTATTGATGTGGTTAATAGCCTCTGTGTTATTTCAATGTGACTCGCGCCGTAATAATCGAGAAAATTATTTTTTATAAATATTTTTGCAATTTCCATCTCCCCTACGGTTTGGTACGGATATTTTTCTGTGTGCACGCATTGGTATTGATGTGTTCAATAGCCTCTGTGTTATTTCGAGGTGACTCGCGCCGTAATAATCGAGAAAATAATTTTTTATAAATATTTTTGCGATTTCCATCTCCCCTACGGTTTGGTACGGATATTTTTCTGTGTGTACGCATTGGTATTGATGTGTTCAATAGCCTCTGTGTTATTTCGAGGTGACTCGCGCCGTAATAATCGAGAAAGTGATTTTTTATAAATATTTTCTCGATTTCCATCTCCCCTACGGTTTGGTACGGATATTTTTCTATGTGTACGCATTGGTATTGATGTGTTCAATAGCCTCTGTGTTATTTCGAGGTGACTCGCGCCGTAATAATCGAGAAAATGATTTTTTATTAATACTTTTGCCATTTCCGTCTCCCCTACGGTTTGGTACAGAAATTTTTCTAGGTGTACGCATTGGTATTGATGTGTTCAATAACTTCTGTGTTATTTCAATGTGACTCGCGCCGTAATAATCGAGAAAATGATTTTTTATAAATATTTTTGCGATTTCCATCTCCCCTACAGTTTGGTACGGATATTTTTCTGTGTGTACGCATTGGTATTGATGTGTTCAATATCCCCTGTGTTATTCGAGGTGACTCGCGCCGTAATAATCGAGAAAGTGATTTTTTTATAAATATTTTTGCGATTTCCATCTCCCCTACGGTTTGGTACGGATATATTTCTGTGTGTACGCATTGGTATTGATGTGTTCAATATCCCCTGTGTTATTTCGAGGTGACTCGCGCCGTAATAATCGAGAAAATAATTTTTTATAAATATTTTTGCGATTTCCATCTCCCCTACGGCTTGGTACGGATATTTTTCTGTGTGTACGCATTGGTATTGATGTGGTTAATAGCCTCTGTGTTATTTCAATGTGACTCGCGCCGTAATAATCGAGAAAATTATGTTTTATAAATATTTTTGCAATTTCCATCTCCCCTACGGTTTGGTACGGATATTTTTCTGTGTGCACGCATTGGTATTGATGTGGTCGATAGCATTTGTGTTATTTCGAGGTGACTCGCGCCGTAATAATCGAGAAAGTGATTTTTTATAAATATTTTTGCGATTTCCATCTCCCCTACGGTTTGGTACGGATATTTTTCTGTGTGTACGCATTGGTATTGATGTGTTCAATATCCCCTGTGTTATTTCGAGGTGACTCGTGCCGTAATAATCGAGAAAGTGATTTTTTTATAAATATTTTTGCGATTTCCATCTCCCCTACGGTTTGGTACAGAAATTTTTCTATGTGTACGCAATGGTATTGATGTGTTCAATAGCCTCTGTGTTATTTCAATGTGACTCGCGCCGTAATAATCGAGAAAATTATTTTTTATGAATATTTTTGCCAATTCCGTCTCCCCTACGGTTTGGTACAGAAATTTTTCTGTGTACGCATTTGTATTGATGTTTAAATACCTCTGTGTTATTTCGAGGTGACTCGCGCCGTAATAATCGAGAAAATGATTTTTTATTAATACTTTTGCCATTTCCGTCTCCCCTACGGTTTGGTACAGAAATTTTTCTATGTGTACGCATTGGTATTGATGTGTTCAATAGCCTCTGTGTTATTTCAATGTGACTCGCGCCGTAATAATCGAGAAAATTATTTTTTATGAATATTTTTGCCAATTCCGTCTCCCCTACGGTTTGGTACGGATATTTTTCTGTGTGTACGCATTGGTATTGATGTGTTCAATAGCCTCTGTGTTATTTCAATGTGACTCGCGCCGTAATAATCGAGAAAATGATTTTTTATTAATACTTTTGCCATTTCCGTCTCCCTTACGGTTTGGTACAGAAATTTTTCTAGGTGTACGCATTGGTATTGATGTGTTCAATAACTTCTGTGTTATTTCAATGTGACTCGCGCCGTAATAATCGAGAAAATGATTTTTTATAAATATTTTTGCGATTTCCATCTCCCCTACAGTTTGGTACGGATATTTTTCTGTGTGTACGCATTGGTATTGATGTGTTCAATATCCCCTGTGTTATTTCGAGGTGACTCGCGCCGTAATAATCGAGAAAGTGATTTTTTTATAAATATTTTTGCGATTTCCATCTCCCCTACGGTTTGGTACGGATATTTTTCTGTGTGTACGCATTGGTATTGATGTGTTCAATATCCCCTGTGTTATTTCGAGGTGACTCGCGCCGTAATAATCGAGAAAGTGATTTTTTATAAATATTTTTGCGATTTCCATCTCCCCTACGGTTTGGTACGGATATTTTTCTGTGTGTACGCATTGGTATTGATGTGTTCAATAGCCTCTGTGTTATTTCGAGGTGACTCGCGCCGTAATAATCGAGAAAATAATTTTTAATAAATATTTTTGCGATTTCCATCTCCCCTACGGTTTGGTACGGATATTTTTCTGTGTGGACGCATTGGTATTGATGTGGTTAATAGCCTCTGTGTTATTTCAAGGTGACTCGCGCCGTAATAATCAAGAAAATGATTTTATATAAATACTTTTGCCATTTCCATCTTTCCTACGGTTTGGTACGGATATTTTTCTGTGTGTACGCATTGGTATTGATGTGTTCAATATCCCCTGTGTTATTTCGAGGTGACTCGCGCCGTAATAATCGAGAAAGTGATTTTTTATAAATATTTTTGCGATTTCCATCTCCCCTACGGTTTGGTACGGACATTTTTCTGTGTGTACGCATTGGTATTGATGTGTTCAATAGCCTCTGTGTTATTTCGAGGTGACTCGCGCCGTAATAATCGAGAAAATAATTTTTTATAAATATTTTTGCGATTTCCATCTCCCCTACGGTTTGGTACGGATATTTTTCTGTGTGTACGCATTGGTATTGATGTGTTCAATAGCCTCTGTGTTATTTCGAGGTGACTCGCGCCGTAATAATCGAGAAAATAATTTTTTATAAATATTTTTGCGATTTCCATCTCCCCTACGGTTTGGTACGGATATTTTTCTGTGTGTACGCATTGGTATTGATGTGTTCAATAGCCTCTGTGTTATTTCAAGGTGACTCGCGCCGTAATAATCGAGAAAATAATTTTTTATAAATATTTTTGCGATTTCCATCTCCCCTACGGTTTGGTACGGATATTTTTCTGTGTGTACGCATTGGTATTGATGTGGTTAATAGCCTCTGTGTTATTTCAATGTGACTCGCTCCGTAATAATCGAGAAAATTATTTTTTATAAATATTTTTGCAATTTCCATCTCCCCTACGGTTTGGTACGGATATTTTTCTGTGTGTACGCATTGGTATTGATGTGTTCAATAGCCTCTGTGTTATTTCTAGGTGACTCGCGCCGTAATAATCGAGAAAGTGATTTTTTATAAATATTTTTGCGATTTCCATCTCCCCTACGGTTTGGTACGGATATTTTTCTGTGTGTACGCATTGGTATTGATGTGTTCAATAGCCTCTGTGTTATTTCAATGTGACTCGCGCCGTAATAATCGAGAAAATAATTTTTTATAAATATTTTTGCAATTTCCATCTCCCCTACGGTTTGGTACGGATATTTTTCTGTGTGTACGCATTGGTATTGATGTGTTCAATAGCCTCTGTGTTATTTCGAGGTGACTCGCGCCGTAATAATCGAGAAAATAATTTTTTATAAATATTTTTGCAATTTCCATCTCCCCTACGGTTTGGTACGGATATTTTTCTGTGTGTACGCATTGGTATTGATGTGTTCAATAGCCTCTGTGTTATTTCGAGGTGACTCGCGCCGTAATAATCGAGAAAATAATTTTTTATAAATATTTTTGCAATTTCCATCTCCCCTACGGTTTGGTACGGATATTTTTCTGTGTGTACGCATTGGTATTGATGTGTTCATTAGCCTCTGTGTTATTTCGAGGTGACTCGCGCCGTAATAATCGAGAAAATAATTTTTTATAAATATTTTTGCAATTTCCATCTCCCCTACGGTTTGGTACGGATATTTTTCTGTGTGTACGCATTGGTATTGATGTGGTTAATAGCCTCTGTGTTATTTCAATGTGACTCGCGCCGTAATAATCGAGAAAATTATTTTTTATAAATATTTTTGCAATTTCCATCTCCCCTACGGTTTGGTACGGATATTTTTCTGTGTGTACGCATTGGTATTGATGTGTTCAATAGCCTCTGTGTTATTTCGAGGTGACTCGCGCCGTAATAATCGAGAAAATAATTTTTTATAAATATTTTTGCGATTTCCATCCCCCCTACGGTTTGGTACGGATAGTTTTCTGTGTGTACGCATTGGTATTGATGTGTTCAATAGCCTCTGTGTTATTTCGAGGTGACTCGCGCCGTAATAATCGAGAAAATAATTTTTTATAAATATTTTTGCGATTTCCATCTCCCCTACGGTTTGGTACGGATATTTTTCTGTGTGTACGCATTGGTATTGATGTGGTTAATAGCCTCTGTGTTATTTCAATGTGACTCGCGCCGTAATAATCGAGAAAATTATTTTTTATAAATATTTTTGCAATTTCCATCTCCCCTACGGTTTGGTACGGATATTTTTCTGTGTGTACGCATTGGTATTGATGTGGTTAATAGCCTCTGTGTTATTTCAATGTGACTCGCGCCGTAATAATCGAGAAAATTATTTTTTATAAATATTTTTGCAATTTCCATCTCCCCTACGGTTTGGTACGGATATTTTTCTGTGTGCACGCATTGGTATTGATGTGTTCAATAGCCTCTGTGTTATTTCGAGGTGACTCGCGCCGTAATAATCGAGAAAATAATTTTTTATAAATATTTTTGCGATTTCCATCTCCCCTACGGTTTGGTACGGATATTTTTCTGTGTGTACGCATTGGTATTGATGTGTTCAATAGCCTCTGTGTTATTTCGAGGTGACTCGCGCCGTAATAATCGAGAAAGTGATTTTTTATAAATATTTTTGCGATTTCCATGTCCCCTACGGTTTGGTACGGATATTTTTCTGTGTGTACGCATTGGTATTGATGTGTTCAATATCCCCTGTGTTATTTCGAGGTGACTCGCGCCGTAATAATCGAGAAAGTGATTTTTTTATAAATATTTTTGCGATTTCCATCTCCCCTACGGTTTGGTACGGATATTTTTCTGTGTGTACGCATTGGTATTGATGTGTTCAATAGCCTCTGTGTTATTTCGAGGTGACTCGCGCCGTAATAATCGAGAAAATGATTTTTTATTAATACTTTTGCCATTTCCATCTCCCCTACGGTTTGGTACAGAAATTTTTCTAGGTGTACGCATTGGTATTGATGTGTTCAATAACTTCTGTGTTATTTCAATGTGACTCGCGCCGTAATAATCGAGAAAATGATTTTTTATAAATATTTTTGCGATTTCCATCTCCCCTACAGTTTGGTACGGATATTTTTCTGTGTGTACGCATTGGTATTGATGTGTTCAATATCCCCTGTGTTATTCGAGGTGACTCGCGCCGTAATAATCGAGAAAGTGATTTTTTTATAAATATTTTTGCGATTTCCATCTCCCCTACGGTTTGGTACGGATATATTTCTGTGTGTACGCATTGGTATTGATGTGTTCAATATCCCCTGTGTTATTTCGAGGTGACTCGCGCCGTAATAATCGAGAAAGTGATTTTTTATAAATATTTTTGCGATTTCCATCTCCCCTACGGTTTGGTACGGATATTTTTCTGTGTGTACGCATTGGGATTGATGTGTTCAATAGCCTCTGTGTTATTTCGAGGTGACTCGCGCCGTAATAATCGAGAAAATAATTTTTTATAAATATTTTTGCGATTTCCATCTCCCCTACGGCTTGGTACGGATATTTTTCTGTGTGTACGCATTGGTATTGATGTGGTTAATAGCCTCTGTGTTATTTCAATGTGACTCGCGCCGTAATAATCGAGAAAATTATGTTTTATAAATATTTTTGCAATTTCCATCTCCCCTACGGTTTGGTACGGATATTTTTCTGTGTGCACGCATTGGTATTGATGTGGTCGATAGCATTTGTGTTATTTCGAGGTGACTCGCGCCGTAATAATCGAGAAAGTGATTTTTTATAAATATTTTTGCGATTTCCATCTCCCCTACGGTTTGGTACGGATATTTTTCTGTGTGTACGCATTGGTATTGATGTGTTCAATATCCCCTGTGTTATTTCGAGGTGACTCGTGCCGTAATAATCGAGAAAGTGATTTTTTTATAAATATTTTTGCGATTTCCATCTCCCCTACGGTTTGGTACAGAAATTTTTCTATGTGTACGCAATGGTATTGATGTGTTCAATAGCCTCTGTGTTATTTCAATGTGACTCGCGCCGTAATAATCGAGAAAATTATTTTTTATGAATATTTTTGCCAATTCCGTCTCCCCTACGGTTTGGTACAGAAATTTTTCTGTGTACGCATTTGTATTGATGTTTAAATACCTCTGTGTTATTTCGAGGTGACTCGCGCCGTAATAATCGAGAAAATGATTTTTTATTAATACTTTTGCCATTTCCGTCTCCCCTACGGTTTGGAACAGAAATTTTTCTATGTGTACGCATTGGTATTGATGTGTTCAATAGCCTCTGTGTTATTTCAATGTGACTCGCGCCGTAATAATCGAGAAAATTATTTTTTATGAATATTTTTGCCAATTCCGTCTCCCCTACGGTTTGGTACGGATATTTTTCTGTGTGTACGCATTGGTATTGATGTGTTCAATAGCCTCTGTGTTATTTCAATGTGACTCGCGCCGTAATAATCGAGAAAATGATTTTTTATTAATACTTTTGCCATTTCCGTCTCCCTTACGGTTTGGTACAGAAATTTTTCTAGGTGTACGCATTGGTATTGATGTGTTCAATAACTTCTGTGTTATTTCAATGTGACTCGCGCCGTAATAATCGAGAAAATGATTTTTTATAAATATTTTTGCGATTTCCATCTCCCCTACAGTTTGGTACGGATATTTTTCTGTGTGTACGCATTGGTATTGATGTGTTCAATATCCCCTGTGTTATTTCGAGGTGACTCGCGCCGTAATAATCGAGAAAGTGATTTTTTTATAAATATTTTTGCGATTTCCATCTCCCCTACGGTTTGGTACGGATATTTTTCTGTGTGTACGCATTGGTATTGATGTGTTCAATATCCCCTGTGTTATTTCGAGGTGACTCGCGCCGTAATAATCGAGAAAGTGATTTTTTATAAATATTTTTGCGATTTCCATCTCCCCTACCGTTTGGTACGGATATTTTTCTGTGTGTACGCATTGGTATTGATGTGTTCAATAGCCTCTGTGTTATTTCGAGGTGACTCGCGCCGTAATAACCGAGAAAATAATTTTTAATAAATATTTTAGCGATTTCCATCTCCCCTACGGTTTGGTACGGATATTTTTCTGTGTGGACGCATTGGTATTGATGTGGTTAATAGCCTCTGTGTTATTTCAAGGTGACTCGCGCCGTAATAATCAAGAAAATGATTTTATATAAATACTTTTGCCATTTCCATCTTTCCTACGGTTTGGTACGGATATTTTTCTGTGTGTACGCATTGGTATTGATGTGTTCAATATCCCCTGTGTTATTTCGAGGTGACTCGCGCCGTAATAATCGAGAAAGTGATTTTTTATAAATATTTTTGCGATTTCCATCTCCTCTACGGTTTGGTACGGATATTTTTCTGTGTGTACGAATTGGTATTGATGTGTTCAATAGCCTCTGTGTTATTTCGAGGTGACTCGCGCCGTAATAATCGAGAAAATAATTTTTTATAAATATTTTTGCGATTTCCATCTCCCCTACGGTTTGGTACGGATATTTTTCTGTGTGTACGCATTGGTATTGATGTGTTCAATAGCCTCTGTGTTATTTCAAGGTGACTCGCGCCGTAATAATCGAGAAAATAATTTTTTATAAATATTTTTGCGATTTCCATCTCCCCTACGGTTTGGTACGGATATTTTTCTGTGTGTACGCATTGGTATTGATGTGGTTAATAGCCTCTGTGTTATTTCAATGTGACTCGCTCCGTAATAATCGAGAAAATTATTTTTTATAAATATTTTTGCAATTTCCATCTCCCCTACGGTTTGGTACGGATATTTTTCTGTGTGTACGCATTGGTATTGATGTGTTCAATAGCCTCTGTGTTATTTCTAGGTGACTCGCGCCGTAATAATCGAGAAAGTGATTTTTTATAAATATTTTTGCGATTTCCATCTCCCCTACGGTTTGGTACGGATATTTTTCTGTGTGTACGCATTGGTATTGATGTGTTCAATAGCCTCTGTGTTATTTCGAGGTGACTCGCGCCGTAATAATCGAAAAAATAATTTTTTATAAATATTTTTGCGATTTCCATCTCCCCTACGGCTTGGTACGGATATTTTTCTGTGTGTACGCATTGGTATTGATGTGTTCAATAGCCTCTGTGTTATTTCGAGGTGACTCGCGCCGTAATAATCGAGAAAGTGATTTTTTATAAATATTTTTGCGATTTCCATCTCCCCTACGGTTTGGTACGGATATTTTTCTGTGTGTACGCATTGGTATTGATGTGTTCAATAGCCTCTGTGTTATTTCGAGGTGACTCGCGCCGTAATAATCGAGAAAATGATTTTTTATTAATACTTTTGCCATTTCCGTCTCCCCTACGGTTTGGTACAGAAATTTTTCTAGGTGTACGCATTGGTATTGATGTGTTCAATAACTTCTGTGTTATTTCAATGTGACTCGCGCCGTAATAATCGAGAAAATGATTTTTTATAAATATTTTTGCGATTTCCATCTCCCCTACAGTTTGGTACGGATATTTTTCTGTGTGTACGCATTGGTATTGATGTGTTCAATATCCCCTGTGTTATTTCGAGGTGACTCGCGCCGTAATAATCGAGAAAGTGATTTTTTTATAAATATTTTTGCGATTTCCATCTCCCCTACGGTTTGGTACGGATATTTTTCTGTGTGTACGCATTGGTATTGATGTGTTCAATAGCCTCTGTGTTATTTCGAGGTGACTCGCGCCGTAATAATCGAGAAAATAATTTTTTATAAATATTTTTGCGATTTCCATCTCCCCTACGGTTTGGTACGTATATTTTTCTGTGTGGACGCATTGGTATTGATGTGGTTAATAGCCTCTGTGTTATTTCAAGGTGACTCGCGCCGTAATAATCAAGAAAATGATTTTATATAAATACTTTTGCCATTTCCATCTTTCCTACGGTTTGGTACGGATATTTTTCTGTGTGTACGCATTGGTATTGATGTGTTCAATATCCCCTGTGTTATTTCGAGGTGACTCGCGCCGTAATAATCGAGAAAGTGAATTTTTATAAATATTTTTGCGATTTCCATCTCCCCTACGGTTTGGTACGGATATTTTTCTGTGTGTACGCATTGGTATTGATGTGTTCAATAGCCTCTGTGTTATTTCAATGTGACTCGCGCCGTAATAATCGAGAAAGTGATTTTTTATAAATATTTTTGCGATTTCCATCTCCCCTACGGTTTGGTACGGATATTTTTCTGTGTGTACGCATTGGTATTGATGTGTTCAATAGCCTCTGTGTTATTTCAATGTGACTCGCGCCGTAATAATCGAGAAAATGATTTTTTATAAATATTTTTGCGATTTCCATCTCCCCTACGGTTTGGTACGGATATTTTTCTGTGTGTACGCATTGGTATTGATGTGTTCAATAGCCTCTGTGTTATTTCGAGGTGACTCGCGCCGTAATAATCGAGAAAATAATTTTTTATAAATATTTTTGCGATTTCCATCTCCCCTACGGTTTGGT
This sequence comes from Chrysolina americana, assembly GCA_958502065.1. Lineage (NCBI taxonomy): Eukaryota > Metazoa > Arthropoda > Insecta > Coleoptera > Chrysomelidae > Chrysolina > Chrysolina americana. Next base: position 9,380,550 of record OY293419.1, on the reverse strand, counting down.
ACGGATATTTTTCTGTGTGTACGCATTGGTATTGATGTGTTCAATAGCCTCTGTGTTATTTCGAGGTGACTCGCGCCGTAATAATCGAGAAAATAATTTTTTATAAATATTTTTGCGATTTCCATCTCCCCTACGGTTTGGTACGGATATTTTTCTGTGTGGACGCATTGGTATTGATGTGGTTAATAGCCTCTGTGTTATTTCAAGGTGACTCGCGCCGTAATAATCAAGAAAATGATTTTATATAAATACTTTTGCCATTTCCATCTTTCCTACGGTTTGGTACGGATATTTTTCTGTGTGTACGCATTGGTATTGATGTGTTCAATAGCCTCTGTGTTATTTCGAGGTGACTCGCGCCGTAATAATCGAGAAAATGATTTTTTATTAATACTTTTGCCATTTCCGTCTCCCCTACGGTTTGGTACAGAAATTTTTCTAGGTGTACGCATTGGTATTGATGTGTTCAATAACTTCTGTGTTATTTCAATGTGACTCGCGCCGTAATAATCGAGAAAATGATTTTTTATAAATATTTTTGCGATTTCCATCTCCCCTACAGTTTGGTACGGATATTTTTCTGTGTGTACGCATTGGTATTGATGTGTTCAATATCCCCTGTGTTATTTCGAGGTGACTCGCGCCGTAATAATCGAGAAAGTGATTTTTTTATAAATATTTTTGCGATTTCCATCTCCCCTACGGTTTGGTACGGATATTTTTCTGTGTGTACGCATTGGTATTGATGTGTTCAATAGCCTCTGTGTTATTTCAATGTGACTCGCGCCGTAATAATCGAGAAAATGATTTTTTATAAATATTTTTGCGATTTCCATCTCCCCTACGGTTTGGTACGGATATTTTTCTGTGTGTACGCATTGGTATTGATGTGTTCAATAGCCTCTGTGTTATTTCGAGGTGACTCGCGCCGTAATAATCGAGAAAATAATTTTTTATAAATATTTTTGCGATTTCCATCTCCCCTACGGTTTGGTACGGATATTTTTCTGTGTGTACGCATTGGTATTGATGTGTTCAATAGCCTCTGTGTTATTTCGAGGTGACTCGCGCCGTAATAATCGAGAAAATAATTTTTTATAAATATTTTTGCGATTTCCATCTCCCCTACGGTTTGGTACGGATATTTTTCTGTGTGGACGCATTGGTATTGATGTGGTTAATAGCCTCTGTGTTATTTCAAGGTGACTCGCGCCGTAATAATCAAGAAAATGATTTTATATAAATACTTTTGCCATTTCCATCTTTCCTACGGTTTGGTACGGATATTTTTCTGTGTGTACGCATTGGTATTGATGTGTTCAATAGCCTCTGTGTTATTTCGAGGTGACTCGCGCCGTAATAATCGAGAAAATGATTTTTTATTAATACTTTTGCCATTTCCGTCTCCCCTACGGTTTGGTACAGAAATTTTTCTAGGTGTACGCATTGGTATTGATGTGTTCAATAACTTCTGTGTTATTTCAATGTGACTCGCGCCGTAATAATCGAGAAAATGATTTTTTATAAATATTTTTGCGATTTCCATCTCCCCTACAGTTTGGTACGGATATTTTTCTGTGTGTACGCATTGGTATTGATGTGTTCAATATCCCCTGTGTTATTTCGAGGTGACTCGCGCCGTAATAATCGAGAAAGTGATTTTTTTATAAATATTTTTGCGATTTCCATCTCCCCTACGGTTTGGTACGGATATTTTTCTGTGTGTACGCATTGGTATTGATGTGTTCAATAGCCTCTGTGTTATTTCGAGGTGACTCGCGCCGTAATAATCGAGAAAATAATTTTTTATAAATATTTTTGCGATTTCCATCTCCCCTACGGTTTGGTACGTATATTTTTCTGTGTGGACGCATTGGTATTGATGTGGTTAATAGCCTCTGTGTTATTTCAAGGTGACTCGCGCCGTAATAATCAAGAAAATGATTTTATATAAATACTTTTGCCATTTCCATCTTTCCTACGGTTTGGTACGGATATTTTTCTGTGTGTACGCATTGGTATTGATGTGTTCAATATCCCCTGTGTTATTTCGAGGTGACTCGCGCCGTAATAATCGAGAAAGTGAATTTTTATAAATATTTTTGCGATTTCCATCTCCCCTACGGTTTGGTACGGATATTTTTCTGTGTGTACGCATTGGTATTGATGTGTTCAATAGCCTCTGTGTTATTTCAATGTGACTCGCGCCGTAATAATCGAGAAAGTGATTTTTTATAAATATTTTTGCGATTTCCATCTCCCCTACGGTTTGGTACGGATATTTTTCTGTGTGTACGCATTGGTATTGATGTGTTCAATAGCCTCTGTGTTATTTCAATGTGACTCGCGCCGTAATAATCGAGAAAATGATTTTTTATAAATATTTTTGCGATTTCCATCTTCCCTACGGTTTGGTACGGATATTTTTCTGTGTGTACGCATTGGTATTGATGTGTTCAATAGCCTCTGTGTTATTTCGAGGTGACTCGCGCCGTAATAATCGAGAAAATAATTTTTTATAAATATTTTTGCGATTTCCATCTCCCCTACGGTTTGGTACGGATATTTTTCTGTGTGTACGCATTGGTATTGATGTGTTCAATAGCCTCTGTGTTATTTCGAGGTGACTCGCGCCGTAATAATCGAGAAAATAATTTTTTATAAATATTTTTGCGATTTCCATCTCCCCTACGGTTTGGTACGGATATTTTTCTGTGTGTACGCATTGGTATTGATGTGTTCAATAGCCTCTGTGTTATTTCGAGGTGACTCGCGCCGTAATAATCGAGAAAATGATTTTTTATTAATACTTTTGCCATTTCCGTCTCCCCTACGGTTTGGTACAGAAATTTTTCTAGGTGTACGCATTGGTATTGATGTGTTCAATAACTTCTGTGTTATTTCGAGGTGACTCGCGCCGTAATAATCGAGAAAATAATTTTTTATAAATATTTTTGCGATTTCCATCTCCCCTACGGTTTGGTACGGATATTTTTCTGTGTGTACGCATTGGTATTGATGTGGTTAATAGCCTCTGTGTTATTTCAATGTGACTCGCGCCGTAATAATCGAGAAAATTATTTTTTATAAATATTTTTGCAATTTCCATCTCCCCTACGGTTTGGTACGGATATTTTTCTGTGTGTACGCATTGGTATTGATGTGTTCAATAGCCTCTGTGTTATTTCGAGGTGACTCGCGCCGTAATAATCGAGAAAATAATTTTTTATAAATATTTTTGCGATTTCCATCTCCCCTACGGTTTGGTACGGATATTTTTCTGTGTGTACGCATTGGTATTGATGTGTTCAATATCCCCTGTGTTATTTCGAGGTGACTCGCGCCGTAATAATCGAGAAAGTGATTTTTTTATAAATATTTTTGCGATTTCCATCTCCCCTACGGTTTGGTACAGAAATTTTTCTATGTGTACGCAATGGTATTGATGTGTTCAATAGCCTCTGTGTTATTTCAATGTGACTCGCGCCGTAATAATCGAGAAAATTATTTTTTATGAATATTTTTGCCAATTCCGTCTCCCCTACGGTTTGGTACAGAAATTTTTCTGTGTACGCATTTGTATTGATGTTTAAATACCTCTGTGTTATTTCGAGGTGACTCGCGCCGTAATAATCGAGAAAATGATTTTTTATTAATACTTTTGCCATTTCCGTCTCCCCTACGGTTTGGTACAGAAATTTTTCTATGTGTACGCATTGGTATTGATGTGTTCAATAGCCTCTGTGTTATTTCAATGTGACTCGCGCCGTAATAATCGAGAAAATTATTTTTTATGAATATTTTTGCCAATTCCGTCTCCCCTACGGTTTGGTACGGATATTTTTCTGTGTGTACGCATTGGTATTGATGTGTTCAATAGCCTCTGTGTTATTTCAATGTGACTCGCGCCGTAATAATCGAGAAAATGATTTTTTATTAATACTTTTGCCATTTCCGTCTCCCTTACGGTTTGGTACAGAAATTTTTCTAGGTGTACGCATTGGTATTGATGTGTTCAATAACTTCTGTGTTATTTCAATGTGACTCGCGCCGTAATAATCGAGAAAATGATTTTTTATAAATATTTTTGCGATTTCCATCTCCCCTACAGTTTGGTACGGATATTTTTCTGTGTGTACGCATTGGTATTGATGTGTTCAATATCCCCTGTGTTATTTCGAGGTGACTCGCGCCGTAATAATCGAGAAAGTGATTTTTTTATAAATATTTTTGCGATTTCCATCTCCCCTACGGTTTGGTACGGATATTTTTCTGTGTGTACGCATTGGTATTGATGTGTTCAATATCCCCTGTGTTATTTCGAGGTGACTCGCGCCGTAATAATCGAGAAAGTGATTTTTTATAAATATTTTTGCGATTTCCATCTCCCCTACGGTTTGGTACGGATATTTTTCTGTGTGTACGCATTGGTATTGATGTGTTCAATAGCCTCTGTGTTATTTCGAGGTGACTCGCGCCGTAATAATCGAGAAAATAATTTTTAATAAATATTTTTGCGATTTCCATCTCCCCTACGGTTTGGTACGGATATTTTTCTGTGTGGACGCATTGGTATTGATGTGGTTAATAGCCTCTGTGTTATTTCAAGGTGACTCGCGCCGTAATAATCAAGAAAATGATTTTATATAAATACTTTTGCCATTTCCATCTTTCCTACGGTTTGGTACGGATATTTTTCTGTGTGTACGCATTGGTATTGATGTGTTCAATATCCCCTGTGTTATTTCGAGGTGACTCGCGCCGTAATAATCGAGAAAGTGATTTTTTATAAATATTTTTGCGATTTCCATCTCCCCTACGGTTTGGTACGGACATTTTTCTGTGTGTACGCATTGGTATTGATGTGTTCAATAGCCTCTGTGTTATTTCGAGGTGACTCGCGCCGTAATAATCGAGAAAATAATTTTTTATAAATATTTTTGCGATTTCCATCTCCCCTACGGTTTGGTACGGATATTTTTCTGTGTGTACGCATTGGTATTGATGTGTTCAATAGCCTCTGTGTTATTTCGAGGTGACTCGCGCCGTAATAATCGAGAAAATAATTTTTTATAAATATTTTTGCGATTTCCATCTCCCCTACGGTTTGGTACGGATATTTTTCTGTGTGTACGCATTGGTATTGATGTGTTCAATAGCCTCTGTGTTATTTCAAGGTGACTCGCGCCGTAATAATCGAGAAAATAATTTTTTATAAATATTTTTGCGATTTCCATCTCCCCTACGGTTTGGTACGGATATTTTTCTGTGTGTACGCATTGGTATTGATGTGGTTAATAGCCTCTGTGTTATTTCAATGTGACTCGCTCCGTAATAATCGAGAAAATTATTTTTTATAAATATTTTTGCAATTTCCATCTCCCCTACGGTTTGGTACGGATATTTTTCTGTGTGTACGCATTGGTATTGATGTGTTCAATAGCCTCTGTGTTATTTCTAGGTGACTCGCGCCGTAATAATCGAGAAAGTGATTTTTTATAAATATTTTTGCGATTTCCATCTCCCCTACGGTTTGGTACGGATATTTTTCTGTGTGTACGCATTGGTATTGATGTGTTCAATAGCCTCTGTGTTATTTCAATGTGACTCGCGCCGTAATAATCGAGAAAATAATTTTTTATAAATATTTTTGCAATTTCCATCTCCCCTACGGTTTGGTACGGATATTTTTCTGTGTGTACGCATTGGTATTGATGTGTTCAATAGCCTCTGTGTTATTTCGAGGTGACTCGCGCCGTAATAATCGAGAAAATAATTTTTTATAAATATTTTTGCAATTTCCGTCTCCCCTACGGTTTGGTACGGATATTTTTCTGTGTGTACGCATTGGTATTGATGTGTTCAATAGCCTCTGTGTTATTTCAATGTGACTCGCGCCGTAATAATCGAGAAAATGATTTTTTATTAATACTTTTGCCATTTCCGTCTCCCTTACGGTTTGGTACAGAAATTTTTCTAGGTGTACGCATTGGTATTGATGTGTTCAATAACTTCTGTGTTATTTCAATGTGACTCGCGCCGTAATAATCGAGAAAATGATTTTTTATAAATATTTTTGCGATTTCCATCTCCCCTACAGTTTGGTACGGATATTTTTCTGTGTGTACGCATTGGTATTGATGTGTTCAATATCCCCTGTGTTATTTCGAGGTGACTCGCGCCGTAATAATCGAGAAAGTGATTTTTTTATAAATATTTTTGCGATTTCCATCTCCCCTACGGTTTGGTACGGATATTTTTCTGTGTGTACGCATTGGTATTGATGTGTTCAATATCCCCTGTGTTATTTCGAGGTGACTCGCGCCGTAATAATCGAGAAAGTGATTTTTTATAAATATTTTTGCGATTTCCATCTCCCCTACGGTTTGGTACGGATATTTTTCTGTGTGTACGCATTGGTATTGATGTGTTCAATAGCCTCTGTGTTATTTCGAGGTGACTCGCGCCGTAATAATCGAGAAAATAATTTTTAATAAATATTTTTGCGATTTCCATCTCCCCTACGGTTTGGTACGGATATTTTTCTGTGTGGACGCATTGGTATTGATGTGGTTAATAGCCTCTGTGTTATTTCAAGGTGACTCGCGCCGTAATAATCAAGAAAATGATTTTATATAAATACTTTTGCCATTTCCATCTTTCCTACGGTTTGGTACGGATATTTTTCTGTGTGTACGCATTGGTATTGATGTGTTCAATATCCCCTGTGTTATTTCGAGGTGACTCGCGCCGTAATAATCGAGAAAGTGATTTTTTATAAATATTTTTGCGATTTCCATCTCCCCTACGGTTTGGTACGGACATTTTTCTGTGTGTACGCATTGGTATTGATGTGTTCAATAGCCTCTGTGTTATTTCGAGGTGACTCGCGCCGTAATAATCGAGAAAATAATTTTTTATAAATATTTTTGCGATTTCCATCTCCCCTACGGTTTGGTACGGATATTTTTCTGTGTGTACGCATTGGTATTGATGTGTTCAATAGCCTCTGTGTTATTTCGAGGTGACTCGCGCCGTAATAATCGAGAAAATAATTTTTTATAAATATTTTTGCGATTTCCATCTCCCCTACGGTTTGGTACGGATATTTTTCTGTGTGTACGCATTGGTATTGATGTGTTCAATAGCCTCTGTGTTATTTCAAGGTGACTCGCGCCGTAATAATCGAGAAAATAATTTTTTATAAATATTTTTGCGATTTCCATCTCCCCTACGGTTTGGTACGGATATTTTTCTGTGTGTACGCATTGGTATTGATGTGGTTAATAGCCTCTGTGTTATTTCAATGTGACTCGCTCCGTAATAATCGAGAAAATTATTTTTTATAAATATTTTTGCAATTTCCATCTCCCCTACGGTTTGGTACGGATATTTTTCTGTGTGTACGCATTGGTATTGATGTGTTCAATAGCCTCTGTGTTATTTCTAGGTGACTCGCGCCGTAATAATCGAGAAAGTGATTTTTTATAAATATTTTTGCGATTTCCATCTCCCCTACGGTTTGGTACGGATATTTTTCTGTGTGTACGCATTGGTATTGATGTGTTCAATAGCCTCTGTGTTATTTCAATGTGACTCGCGCCGTAATAATCGAGAAAATAATTTTTTATAAATATTTTTGCAATTTCCATCTCCCCTACGGTTTGGTACGGATATTTTTCTGTGTGTACGCATTGGTATTGATGTGTTCAATAGCCTCTGTGTTATTTCGAGGTGACTCGCGCCGTAATAATCGAGAAAATAATTTTTTATAAATATTTTTGCAATTTCCATCTCCCCTACGGTTTGGTACGGATATTTTTCTGTGTGTACGCATTGGTATTGATGTGTTCAATAGCCTCTGTGTTATTTCGAGGTGACTCGCGCCGTAATAATCGAGAAAATAATTTTTTATAAATATTTTTGCAATTTCCATCTCCCCTACGGTTTGGTACGGATATTTTTCTGTGTGTACGCATTGGTATTGATGTGTTCATTAGCCTCTGTGTTATTTCGAGGTGACTCGCGCCGTAATAATCGAGAAAATAATTTTTTATAAATATTTTTGCAATTTCCATCTCCCCTACGGTTTGGTACGGATATTTTTCTGTGTGTACGCATTGGTATTGATGTGGTTAATAGCCTCTGTGTTATTTCAATGTGACTCGCGCCGTAATAATCGAGAAAATTATTTTTTATAAATATTTTTGCAATTTCCATCTCCCCTACGGTTTGGTACGGATATTTTTCTGTGTGTACGCATTGGTATTGATGTGTTCAATAGCCTCTGTGTTATTTCGAGGTGACTCGCGCCGTAATAATCGAGAAAATAATTTTTTATAAATATTTTTGCGATTTCCATCCCCCCTACGGTTTGGTACGGATATTTTTCTGTGTGTACGCATTGGTATTGATGTGTTCAATAGCCTCTGTGTTATTTCGAGGTGACTCGCGCCGTAATAATCGAGAAAATAATTTTTTATAAATATTTTTGCGATTTCCATCTCCCCTACGGTTTGGTACGGATATTTTTCTGTGTGTACGCATTGGTATTGATGTGGTTAATAGCCTCTGTGTTATTTCAATGTGACTCGCGCCGTAATAATCGAGAAAATTATTTTTTATAAATATTTTTGCAATTTCCATCTCCCCTACGGTTTGGTACGGATATTTTTCTGTGTGTACGCATTGGTATTGATGTGGTTAATAGCCTCTGTGTTATTTCAATGTGACTCGCGCCGTAATAATCGAGAAAATTATTTTTTATAAATATTTTTGCAATTTCCATCTCCCCTACGGTTTGGTACGGATATTTTTCTGTGTGCACGCATTGGTATTGATGTGTTCAATAGCCTCTGTGTTATTTCGAGGTGACTCGCGCCGTAATAATCGAGAAAATAATTTTTTATAAATATTTTTGCGATTTCCATCTCCCCTACGGTTTGGTACGGATATTTTTCTGTGTGTACGCATTGGTATTGATGTGTTCAATAGCCTCTGTGTTATTTCGAGGTGACTCGCGCCGTAATAATCGAGAAAGTGATTTTTTATAAATATTTTTGCGATTTCCATGTCCCCTACGGTTTGGTACGGATATTTTTCTGTGTGTACGCATTGGTATTGATGTGTTCAATATCCCCTGTGTTATTTCGAGGTGACTCGCGCCGTAATAATCGAGAAAGTGATTTTTTTATAAATATTTTTGCGATTTCCATCTCCCCTACGGTTTGGTACGGATATTTTTCTGTGTGTACGCATTGGTATTGATGTGTTCAATAGCCTCTGTGTTATTTCGAGGTGACTCGCGCCGTAATAATCGAGAAAATGATTTTTTATTAATACTTTTGCCATTTCCATCTCCCCTACGGTTTGGTACAGAAATTTTTCTAGGTGTACGCATTGGTATTGATGTGTTCAATAACTTCTGTGTTATTTCAATGTGACTCGCGCCGTAATAATCGAGAAAATGATTTTTTATAAATATTTTTGCGATTTCCATCTCCCCTACAGTTTGGTACGGATATTTTTCTGTGTGTACGCATTGGTATTGATGTGTTCAATATCCCCTGTGTTATTCGAGGTGACTCGCGCCGTAATAATCGAGAAAGTGATTTTTTTATAAATATTTTTGCGATTTCCATCTCCCCTACGGTTTGGTACGGATATATTTCTGTGTGTACGCATTGGTATTGATGTGTTCAATATCCCCTGTGTTATTTCGAGGTGACTCGCGCCGTAATAATCGAGAAAGTGATTTTTTATAAATATTTTTGCGATTTCCATCTCCCCTACGGTTTGGTACGGATATTTTTCTGTGTGTACGCATTGGGATTGATGTGTTCAATAGCCTCTGTGTTATTTCGAGGTGACTCGCGCCGTAATAATCGAGAAAATAATTTTTTATAAATATTTTTGCGATTTCCATCTCCCCTACGGCTTGGTACGGATATTTTTCTGTGTGTACGCATTGGTATTGATGTGGTTAATAGCCTCTGTGTTATTTCAATGTGACTCGCGCCGTAATAATCGAGAAAATTATGTTTTATAAATATTTTTGCAATTTCCATCTCCCCTACGGTTTGGTACGGATATTTTTCTGTGTGTACGCATTGGTATTGATGTGTTCAATATCCCCTGTGTTATTTCGAGGTGACTCGCGCCGTAATAATCGAGAAAGTGATTTTTTTATAAATATTTTTGCGATTTCCATCTCCCCAACGGTTTGGTACGGATATTTTTCTGTGTGTACGCATTGGTATTGATGTGTTCAATAGCCTCTGTGTTATTTCGAGGTGACTCGCGCCGTAATAATCGAGAAAATGATTTTTTATTAATACTTTTGCCATTTCCATCTCCCCTACGGTTTGGTACAGAAATTTTTCTAGGTGTACGCATTGGTATTGATGTGTTCAATAACTTCTGTGTTATTTCAATGTGACTCGCGCCGTAATAATCGAGAAAATGATTTTTTATAAATATTTTTGCGATTTCCATCTCCCCTACAGTTTGGTACGGATATTTTTCTGTGTGTACGCATTGGTATTGATGTGTTCAATATCCCCTGTGTTATTCGAGGTGACTCGCGCCGTAATAATCGAGAAAGTGATTTTTTTATAAATATTTTTGCGATTTCCATCTCCCCTACGGTTTGGTACGGATATATTTCTGTGTGTACGCATTGGTATTGATGTGTTCAATATCCCCTGTGTTATTTCGAGGTGACTCGCGCCGTAATAATCGAGAAAGTGATTTTTTATAAATATTTTTGCGATTTCCATCTCCCCTACGGTTTGGTACGGATATTTTTCTGTGTGTACGCATTGGGATTGATGTGTTCAATAGCCTCTGTGTTATTTCGAGGTGACTCGCGCCGTAATAATCGAGAAAATAATTTTTTATAAATATTTTTGCGATTTCCATCTCCCCTACGGCTTGGTACGGATATTTTTCTGTGTGTACGCATTGGTATTGATGTGGTTAATAGCCTCTGTGTTATTTCAATGTGACTCGCGCCGTAATAATCGAGAAAATTATGTTTTATAAATATTTTTGCAATTTCCATCTCCCCTACGGTTTGGTACGGATATTTTTCTGTGTGCACGCATTGGTATTGATGTGGTCGATAGCATTTGTGTTATTTCGAGGTGACTCGCGCCGTAATAATCGAGAAAGTGATTTTTTATAAATATTTTTGCGATTTCCATCTCCCCTACGGTTTGGTACGGATATTTTTCTGTGTGTACGCATTGGTATTGATGTGTTCAATATCCCCTGTGTTATTTCGAGGTGACTCGTGCCGTAATAATCGAGAAAGTGATTTTTTTATAAATATTTTTGCGATTTCCATCTCCCCTACGGTTTGGTACAGAAATTTTTCTATGTGTACGCAATGGTATTGATGTGTTCAATAGCCTCTGTGTTATTTCAATGTGACTCGCGTCGTAATAATCGAGAAAATTATTTTTTATGAATATTTTTGCCAATTCCGTCTCCCCTACGGTTTGGTACAGAAATTTTTCTGTGTACGCATTTGTATTGATGTTTAAATACCTCTGTGTTATTTCGAGGTGACTCGCGCCGTAATAATCGAGAAAATGATTTTTTATTAATACTTTTGCCATTTCCGTCTCCCCTACGGTTTGGTACAGAAATTTTTCTATGTGTACGCATTGGTATTGATGTGTTCAATAGCCTCTGTGTTATTTCAATGTGACTCGCGCCGTAATAATCGAGAAAATTATTTTTTATGAATATTTTTGCCAATTCCGTCTCCCCTACGGTTTGGTACGGATATTTTTCTGTGTGTACGCATTGGTATTGATGTGTTCAATAGCCTCTGTGTTATTTCAATGTGACTCGCGCCGTAATAATCGAGAAAATGATTTTTTATTAATACTTTTGCCATTTCCGTCTCCCTTACGGTTTGGTACAGAAATTTTTCTAGGTGTACGCATTGGTATTGATGTGTTCAATAACTTCTGTGTTATTTCAATGTGACTCGCGCCGTAATAATCGAGAAAATGATTTTTTATAAATATTTTTGCGATTTCCATCTCCCCTACAGTTTGGTACGGATATTTTTCTGTGTGTACGCATTGGTATTGATGTGTTCAATATCCCCTGTGTTATTTCGAGGTGACTCGCGCCGTAATAATCGAGAAAGTGATTTTTTTATAAATATTTTTGCGATTTCCATCTCCCCTACGGTTTGGTACGGATATTTTTCTGTGTGTACGCATTGGTATTGATGTGTTCAATATCCCCTGTGTTATTTCGAGGTGACTCGCGCCGTAATAATCGAGAAAGTGATTTTTTATAAATATTTTTGCGATTTCCATCTCCCCTACCGTTTGGTACGGATATTTTTCTGTGTGTACGCATTGGTATTGATGTGTTCAATAGCCTCTGTGTTATTTCGAGGTGACTCGCGCCGTAATAACCGAGAAAATAATTTTTAATAAATATTTTAGCGATTTCCATCTCCCCTACGGTTTGGTACGGATATTTTTCTTTGTGGACGCATTGGTATTGATGTGGTTAATAGCCTCTGTGTTATTTCAAGGTGACTCGCGCCGTAATAATCAAGAAAATGATTTTATATAAATACTTTTGCCATTTCCATCTTTCCTACGGTTTGGTACGGATATTTTTCTGTGTGTACGCATTGGTATTGATGTGTTCAATATCCCCTGTGTTATTTCGAGGTGACTCGCGCCGTAATAATCGAGAAAGTGATTTTTTATAAATATTTTTGCGATTTCCATCTCCTCTACGGTTTGGTACGGATATTTTTCTGTGTGTACGAATTGGTATTGATGTGTTCAATAGCCTCTGTGTTATTTCGAGGTGACTCGCGCCGTAATAATCGAGAAAATAATTTTTTATAAATATTTTTGCGATTTCCATCTCCCCTACGGTTTGGTACGGATATTTTTCTGTGTGTACGCATTGGTATTGATGTGTTCAATAGCCTCTGTGTTATTTCAAGGTGACTCGCGCCGTAATAATCGAGAAAATAATTTTTTATAAATATTTTTGCGATTTCCATCTCCCCTACGGTTTGGTACGGATATTTTTCTGTGTGTACGCATTGGTATTGATGTGGTTAATAGCCTCTGTGTTATTTCAATGTGACTCGCTCCGTAATAATCGAGAAAATTATTTTTTATAAATATTTTTGCAATTTCCATCTCCCCTACGGTTTGGTACGGATATTTTTCTGTGTGTACGCATTGGTATTGATGTGTTCAATAGCCTCTGTGTTATTTCTAGGTGACTCGCGCCGTAATAATCGAGAAAGTGATTTTTTATAAATATTTTTGCGATTTCCATCTCCCCTACGGTTTGGTACGGATATTTTTCTGTGTGTACGCATTGGTATTGATGTGTTCAATAGCCTCTGTGTTATTTCGAGGTGACTCGCGCCGTAATAATCGAAAAAATAATTTTTTATAAATATTTTTGCGATTTCCATCTCCCCTACGGCTTGGTACGGATATTTTTCTGTGTGTACGCATTGGTATTGATGTGTTCAATAGCCTCTGTGTTATTTCGAGGTGACTCGCGCCGTAATAATCGAGAAAGTGATTTTTTATAAATATTTTTGCGATTTCCATCTCCCCTACGGTTTGGTACGGATATTTTTCTGTGTGTACGCATTGGTATTGATGTGTTCAATAGCCTCTGTGTTATTTCGAGGTGACTCGCGCCGTAATATTCGAGAAAATGATTTTTTATTAATACTTTTGCCATTTCCGTCTCCCCTACGGTTTGGTACAGAAATTTTTCTAGGTGTACGCATTGGTATTGATGTGTTCAATAACTTCTGTGTTATTTCAATGTGACTCGCGCCGTAATAATCGAGAAAATGATTTTTTATAAATATTTTTGCGATTTCCATCTCCCCTACAGTTTGGTACGGATATTTTTCTGTGTGTACGCATTGGTATTGATGTGTTCAATATCCCCTGTGTTATTTCGAGGTGACTCGCGCCGTAATAATCGAGAAAGTGATTTTTTTATAAATATTTTTGCGATTTCCATCTCCCCTACGGTTTGGTACGGATATTTTTCTGTGTGTACGCATTGGTATTGATGTGTTCAATAGCCTCTGTGTTATTTCGAGGTGACTCGCGCCGTAATAATCGAGAAAATAATTTTTTATAAATATTTTTGCGATTTCCATCTCCCCTACGGTTTGGTACGTATATTTTTCTGTGTGGACGCATTGGTATTGATGTGGTTAATAGCCTCTGTGTTATTTCAAGGTGACTCGCGCTGTAATAATCAAGAAAATGATTTTATATAAATACTTTTGCCATTTCCATCTTTCCTACGGTTTGGTACGGATATTTTTCTGTGTGTACGCATTGGTATTGATGTGTTCAATATCCCCTGTGTTATTTCGAGGTGACTCGCGCCGTAATAATCGAGAAAGTGAATTTTTATAAATATTTTTGCGATTTCCATCTCCCCTACGGTTTGGTACGGATATTTTTCTGTGTGTACGCATTGGTATTGATGTGTTCAATAGCCTCTGTGTTATTTCAATGTGACTCGCGCCGTAATAATCGAGAAAGTGATTTTTTATAAATATTTTTGCGATTTCCATCTCCCCTACGGTTTGGTACGGATATTTTTCTGTGTGTACGCATTGGTATTGATGTGTTCAATAGCCTCTGTGTTATTTCAATGTGACTCGCGCCGTAATAATCGAGAAAATGATTTTTTATAAATATTTTTGCGATTTCCATCTCCCCTACGGTTTGGTACGGATATTTTTCTGTGTGTACGCATTGGTATTGATGTGTTCAATAGCCTCTGTGTTATTTCGAGGTGACTCGCGCCGTAATAATCGAGAAAATAATTTTTTATAAATATTTTTGCGATTTCCATCTCCCCTACGGTTTGGTACGGATATTTTTCTGTGTGTACGCATTGGTATTGATGTGTTCAATAGCCTCTGTGTTATTTCGAGGTGACTCGCGCCGTAATAATCGAGAAAATAATTTTTTATAAATATTTTTGCGATTTCCATCTCCCCTACGGTTTGGTACGGATATTTTTCTGTGTGGACGCATTGGTATTGATGTGGTTAATAGCCTCTGTGTTATTTCAAGGTGACTCGCGCCGTAATAATCAAGAAAATGATTTTATATAAATACTTTTGCCATTTCCATCTTTCCTACGGTTTGGTACGGATATTTTTCTGTGTGTACGCATTGGTATTGATGTGTTCAATAGCCTCTGTGTTATTTCGAGGTGACTCGCGCCGTAATAATCGAGAAAATGATTTTTTATTAATACTTTTGCCATTTCCGTCTCCCCTACGGTTTGGTACAGAAATTTTTCTAGGTGTACGCATTGGTATTGATGTGTTCAATAACTTCTGTGTTTTTTCAATGTGACTCGCGCCGTAATAATCGAGAAAATGATTTTTTATAAATATTTTTGCGATTTCCATCTCCCCTACAGTTTGGTACGGATATTTTTCTGTGTGTACGCATTGGTATTGATGTGTTCAATATCCCCTGTGTTATTTCGAGGTGACTCGCGCCGTAATAATCGAGAAAGTGATTTTTTTATAAATATTTTTGCGATTTCCATCTCCCCTACGGTTTGGTACGGATATTTTTCTGTGTGTACGCATTGGTATTGATGTGTTCAATAGCCTCTGTGTTATTTCGAGGTGACTCGCGCCGTAATAATCGAGAAAATAATTTTTTATAAATATTTTTGCGATTTCCATCTCCCCTACGGTTTGGTACGTATATTTTTCTGTGTGGACGCATTGGTATTGATGTGGTTAATAGCCTCTGTGTTATTTCAAGGTGACTCGCGCCGTAATAATCAAGAAAATGATTTTATATAAATACTTTTGCCATTTCCATCTTTCCTACGGTTTGGTACGGATATTTTTCTGTGTGTACGCATTGGTATTGATGTGTTCAATATCCCCTGTGTTATTTCGAGGTGACTCGCGCCGTAATAATCGAGAAAGTGAATTTTTATAAATATTTTTGCGATTTCCATCTCCCCTACGGTTTGGTACGGATATTTTTCTGTGTGTACGCATTGGTATTGATGTGTTCAATAGCCTCTGTGTTATTTCAATGTGACTCGCGCCGTAATAATCGAGAAAGTGATTTTTTATAAATATTTTTGCGATTTCCATCTCCCCTACGGTTTGGTACGGATATTTTTCTGTGTGTACGCATTGGTATTGATGTGTTCAATAGCCTCTGTGTTATTTCAATGTGACTCGCGCCGTAATAATCGAGAAAATGATTTTTTATAAATATTTTTGCGATTTCCATCTCCCCAAACGGTTTGGTACGGATATTTTTCTGTGTGTACGCATTGGTATTGATGTGTTCAATAGCCTCTGTGTTATTTCGAGGTGACTCGCGCCGTAATAATCGAGAAAATAATTTTTTATAAATATTTTTGCGATTTCCATCTCCCCTACGGTTTGGTACGGATATTTTTCTGTGTGTACGCATTGGTATTGATGTGTTCAATAGCCTCTGTGTTATTTCGAGGTGACTCGCGCCGTAATAATCGAGAAAATAATTTTTTATAAATATTTTTGCGATTTCCATCTCCCCTACGGTTTGGTACGGATATTTTTCTGTGTGGACGCATTGGTATTGATGTGGTTAATAGCCTCTGTGTTATTTCAAGGTGACTCGCGCCGTAATAATCAAGAAAATGATTTTATATAAATACTTTTGCCATTTCCATCTTTCCTACGGTTTGGTACGGATATTTTTCTGTGTGTACGCATTGGTATTGATGTGTTCAATATCCCCTGTGTTATTTCGAGGTGACTCGCGCCGTAATAATCGAGTAAGTGAATTTTTATAAATATTTTTGCGATTTCCATCTCCCCTACGGTTTGGTACGGATATTTTTCTGTGTGTACGCATTGGAATTGATGTGTTCAATAGCCTCTGTGTTATTTCAATGTGACTCGCGCCGTAATAATCGAGAAAGTGATTTTTTATAAAAATTTTTGCGATTTCCATCTCCCCTACGGTTTGGTACGGATATTTTTCTGTGTGTACGCATTGGTATTGATGTGTTCAATAGCCTCTGTGTTATTTCAATGTGACTCGCGCCGTAATAATCGAGAAAATGATTTTTTATAAATATTTTTGCGATTTCCATCTCCCCTACGGTTTGGTACGGATATTTTTCTGTGTGTACGCATTGGTATTGATGTGTTCAATAGCCTCTGTGTTATTTCGAGGTGACTCGCGCCGTAATAATCGAGAAAATAATTTTTTATAAATATTTTTGCGATTTCCATCTTCCCTACGGTTTGGTACGGATATTTTTCTGTGTGTACGCATTGGTATTGATGTGTTCAATAGCCTCTGTGTTATTTCGAGGTGACTCGCGCCGTAATAATCGAGAAAATAATTTTTTATAAATATTTTTGCGATTTCCATCTCCCCTACGGTTTGGTACGGATATTTTTCTGTGTGTACGCATTGGTATTGATGTGGTTAATAGCCTCTGTGTTATTTCAATGTGACTCGCGCCGTAATAATCGAGAAAATTATTTTTTATAAATATTTTTGCAATTTCCATCTCCCCTACGGTTTGGTACGAATATTTTTCTGTGTGTACGCATTGGTATTGATGTGTTCAATAGCCTCTGTGTTATTTCGAGGTGACTCGCGCCGTAATAATCAAGAAAATAATTTTTTATAAATATTTTTGCGATTTCCATCTCCCCTACGGTTTGGTACGGATATTTTTCTGTGTGTACGCATTGGAATTGATGTGTTCAATAGCCTCTGTGTTATTTCGAGGTGACTCGCGCCGTAATAATCGAGAAAATGATTTTTTATTAATACTTTTGCCATTTCCGTCTCCCCTACGGTTTGGTACAGAAATTTTTCTAGGTGTACGCATTGGTATTGATGTGTTCAATAACTTCTGTGTTATTTCAATGTGACTCGCGCCGTAATAATCGAGAAAATGATTTTTTAGAAATATTTTTGCGATTTCCATCTCCCCTACAGTTTGGTACGGATATTTTTCTGTGTGTACGCATTGGTATTGATGTGGTTAATAGCCTCTGTGTTATTTCAATGTGACTCGCGCCGTAATAATCGAGAAAATTATTTTTTATAAATATTTTTGCAATTTCCATCTCCCCTACGGTTTGGTACGGATATTTTTCTGTGTGTACGCATTGGTATTGATGTGTTCAATAGCCTCTGTGTTATTTCGAGGTGACTCGCGCCGTAATAATCGAGAAAATAATTTTTTATAAATATTTTTGCGATTTCCATCTCCCCTACGGTTTGGTACGGATATTTTTCTGTGTGTACGCATTGGTATTGATGTGTTCAATAGCCTCTGTGTTATTTCGAGGTGACTCGCGCCGTAATAATCGAGAAAATGATTTTTTATTAATACTTTTGCCATTTCCGTCTCCCCTACGGTTTGGTACAGAAATTTTTCTAGGTGTACGCATTGGTATTGATGTGTTCAATAACTTCTGTGTTATTTCAATGTGACTCGCGCCGTAATAATCGAGAAAATGATTTTTTATAAATATTTTTGCCATTTCCATCTCCCCTACAGTTTGGTACGGATATTTTTCTGTGTGTACGCATTGGTATTGATGTGTTCAATATCCCCTGTGTTATTTCGAGGTGACTCGTGCCGTAATAATCGAGAAAGTGATTTTTTATAAATATTTTTGCGATTTCCATCTCCCCTACGGTTTGGTACGGATATTTTTCTGTGTGGACGCATTGGTATTGATGTGGTTGATAGCCTCTGTGTTATTTCAAGGTGACTCGCGCCGTAATAATCAAGAAAATGATTTTATATAAATACTTTTGCCATTTCCATCTTTCCTACGGTTTGGTACGGATATTTTTCTGTGTGTACGCATTGGTATTGATGTGTTCAATATCCCCTGTTTTATTTCGAGGTGACTCGCGCCGTAATAATCGAGAAAGTGAATTTTTATAAATATTTTTGCGATTTCCATCTCCCCTACGGTTTGGTACGGATATTTTTCTGTGTGTACGCATTGGTATTGATGTGTTCAATAGCCTCTGTGTTATTTCAATGTGACTCGCGCCGTAATAATCGAGAAAGTGATTTTTTATAAATATTTTTGCGATTTCCATCTCCCCTACGGTTTGGTACGGATATTTTTCTGTGTGTACGCTTTGGTATTGATGTGTTCAATAGCCTCTGTGTTATTTCAATGTGACTCGCGCCGTAATAATCGAGAAAATGATTTTTTATAAATATTTTTGCGATTTCCATCTCCCCTACGGTTTGGTACGGATATTTTTCTGTGTGTACGCATTGGTATTGATGTGTTCAATAGCCTCTGTGTTATTTCGAGGTGACTCGCGCCGTAATAATTGAGAAAATAATTTTTTATAAATATTTTTGCGATTTCCATCTCCCCTACGGTTTGGTACGGATATTTTTCTGTGTGTACGCATTGGTATTGATGTGTTCAATAGCCTCTGTGTTATTTCGAGGTGACTCGCGCCGTAATAATCGAGAAAATAATTTTTTATAAATATTTTTGCGATTTCCATCTCCCCTACGGTTTGGTACGGATATTTTTCTGTGTGTACGCATTGGTATTGATGTGGTTAATAGCCTTTGTGTTATTTCAATGTGACTCGCGCCGTAATAATCGAGAAAATTATTTTTTATAAATATTTTTGCAATTTCCATCTCCCCTACGGTTTGGTACGGATATTTTTCTGTGTGTACGCATTGATATTGATGTGTTCAATAGCCTCTGTGTTATTTCGAGGTGACTCGCGCCGTAATAATCGAGAAAATAATTTTTTATAAATATTTTTGCGATTTCCATCTCCCCTACGGTTTGGTACGGATATTTTTCTGTGTGTACGCATTGGTATTGACGTGTTCAATAGCCTCTGTGTTATTTCGAGGTGACTCGCGCCGTAATAATCGAGAAAATGATTTTTTATTAATACTTTTGCCATTTCCGTCTCCCCTACGGTTTGGTACAGAAATTTTTCTAGGTGTACGCATTGGTATTGATGTGTTCAATAACTTCTGTGTTATTTCAATGTGACTCGCGCCGTAATAATCGAGAAAATGATTTTTTATAAATATTTTTGCGATTTCCATCTCCCCTACAGTTTGGTACGGATATTTTTCTGTGTGTACGCATTGGTATTGATGTGGTTAATAGCCTCTGTGTTATTACAATGTGACTCGCGCCGTAATAATCGAGAAAATTATTTTTTATAAATATTTTTGCAATTTCCATCTCCCCTACTGTTTGGTACGGATATTTTTCTGTGTGTACGCATTGGTATTGATGTGTTCAATAGCCTCTGTGTTATTTCGAGGTGACTCGTTCCGTAATAATCGAGAAAATAATTTTTTATAAATATTTTTGCGATTTCCATCTCCCCTACGGTTTGGTACGGATATTTTTCTGTGTGTACGCATTGGTATTGATGTGTTCAATAGCCTCTGTGTTATTTCGAGGTGACTCGCGCCGTAATAATCGAGAAAATGATTTTTTATTAATACTTTTGCCATTTCCGTCTCCCCTACGGTTTGGTACAGAAATTTTCCTAGGTGTACGCATTGGTATTGATGTGTTCAATAACTTCTGTGTTATTTCAATGTGACTCGCGCCGTAATAATCGAGAAAATGATTTTTTATAAATATTTTTGCCATTTCCATCTCCCCTACAGTTTGGTACGGATATTTTTCTGTGTGTACGCATTGGTATTGATGTGTTCAATATCCCCTGTGTTATTTCGAGGTGACTCGTGCCGTAATAATCGAGAAAGTGATTTTTTATAAATATTTTTGCGATTTCCATCTCCCCTACGGTTTGGTACGGATATTTTTCTGTGTGTACGCATTGGTATTGATGTGTTCAATAGCCTCTGTGTTATTTCAAGGTGACTCGCGCCGTAATAATCGAGAAAATAATTTTTTATAAATATTTTTGCGATTTCCATCTCCCCTACGGTTTGGTACGGATATTTTTCTGTGTGGACGCATTGGTATTGATGTGGTTAATAGCCTCTGTGTTATTTCAAGGTGACTCGCTCCGTAATAATCAAGAAAATGATTTTATATAAATACTTTTGCCATTTCCATCTTTCCTACGGTTTGGTACGGATATTTTTCTGTGTGTACGCATTGGTATTGATGTGTTCAATATTCCCTGTGTTATTTCGAGGTGACTCGCGCCGTAATAATCGAGAAAGTGAATTTTTATAAATATTTTTGCGATTTCCATCTCCCCTACAGTTTGGTACGGATATTTTTCTGTGTGTACGCATTGGTATTGATGTGTTCAATAGCCTCTGTGTTATTTCGAGGTGACTCGCGCCGTAATAATCGAGAAAATAATTTTTTATAAATATTTTTGCGATTTCCATCTCCCCTACGGTTTGGTACGGATATTTTTCTGTGTGTACGCATTGGTATTGATGTGTTCAATAACTTCTGTGTTATTTCAATGTGACTCGCGCCGTAATAATCGAGAAAATGATTTTTTATAAATATTTTTGCGATTTCCATCTCCCCTACAGTTTGGTACGGATATTTTTCTGTGTGTACGCATTGGTATTGATGTGGTTAATAGCCTCTGTGTTATTTCAATGTGACTCGCGCCGTAATAATCGAGAAAATTATTTTTTATAAATATTTTTGCAATTTCCATCTCCCCTACGGTTTGGTACGGATATTTTTCTGTGTGTACGCATTGGTATTGATGTGTTCAATAGCCTCTGTGTTATTTCGAGGTGACTCGCGCCGTAATAATCGAGAAAATAATTTTTTATAAATATTTTTGCGATTTCCATCTCCCCTACGGTTTGGTACGGATATTTTTCTGTGTGTACGCATTGGTATTGATGTGTTCAATAGCCTCTGTGTTATTTCGAGGTGACTCGCGCCGTAATAATCGAGAAAATGATTTTTTATTAATACTTTTGCCATTTCCGTCTCCCCTACGGTTTGGTACAGAAATTTTTCTAGGTGTACGCATTGGTATTGATGTGTTCAATAACTTCTGTGTTATTTCAATGTGACTCGCGCCGTAATAATCGAGAAAATGATTTTTTATAAATATTTTTGCCATTTCCATCTCCCCTACAGTTTGGTACGGATATTTTTCTGTGTGTACGCATTGGTATTGATGTGTTCAATATCCCCTGTGTTATTTCGAGGTGACTCGTGCCGTAATAATCGAGAAAGTGATTTTTTATAAATATTTTTGCGATTTCCATCTCCCCTACGGTTTGGTACGGATATTTTTCTGTGTGGACGCATTGGTATTGATGTGGTTGATAGCCTCTGTGTTATTTCAAGGTGACTCGCGCCGTAATAATCAAGAAAATGATTTTATATAAATACTTTTGCCATTTCCATCTTTCCTACGGTTTGGTACGGATATTTTTCTGTGTGTACGCATTGGTATTGATGTGTTCAATATCCCCTGTGTTATTTCGAGGTGACTCGCGCCGTAATAATCGAGAAAGTGAATTTTTATAAATATTTTTGCGATTTCCATCTCCCCTACGGTTTGGTACGGATATTTTTCTGTGTGTACGCATTGGTATTGATGTGTTCAATAGCCTCTGTGTTATTTCAATGTGACTCGCGCCGTAATAATCGAGAAAGTGATTTTTTATAAATATTTTTGCGATTTCCATCTCCCCTACGGTTTGGTACGGATATTTTTCTGTGTGTACGCATTGGTATTGATGTGTTCAATAGCCTCTGTGTTATTTCAATGTGACTCGCGCCGTAATAATCGAGAAAATGATTTTTTATAAATATTTTTGCGATTTCCATCTCCCCTACGGTTTGGTACGGATATTTTTCTGTGTGTACGCATTGGTATTGATGTGTTCAATAGCCTCTGTGTTATTTCGAGGTGACTCGCGCCGTAATAATTGAGAAAATAATTTTTTATAAATATTTTTGCGATTTCCATCTCCCCTACGGTTTGGTACGGATATTTTTCTGTGTGTACGCATTGGTATTGATGTGTTCAATAGCCTCTGTGTTATTTCGAGGTGACTCGCGCCGTAATAATCGAGAAAATAATTTTTTATAAATATTTTTGCGATTTCCATCTCCCCTACGGTTTGGTACGGATATTTTTCTGTGTGTACGCATTGGTATTGATGTGGTTAATAGCCTCTGTGTTATTTCAATGTGACTCGCGCCGTAATAATCGAGAAAATTATTTTTTATAAATATTTTTGCAATATCCATCTCCCCTACGGTTTGGTACGGATATTTTTCTGTGTGTACGCATTGGTATTGATGTGTTCAATAGCCTCTGTGTTATTTCGAGGTGACTCGCGCCGTAATAATCGAGAAAATAATTTTTTATAAATATTTTTGCGATTTCCATCTCCCCTACGGTTTGGTACGGATATTTTTCTGTGTGTACGCATTGGTATTGACGTGTTCAATAGCCTCTGTGTTATTTCGAGGTGACTCGCGCCGTAATAATCGAGAAAATGATTTTTTATTAATACTTTTGCCATTTCCGTCTCCCCTACGGTTTGGTACAGAAATTTTTCTAGGTGTACGCATTGGTATTGATGTGTTCAATAACTTCTGTGTTATTTCAATGTGACTCGCGCCGTAATAATCGAGAAAATGATTTTTTATAAATATTTTTGCGATTTCCATCTCCCCTACAGTTTGGTACGGATATTTTTCTGTGTGTACGCATTGGTATTGATGTGGTTAATAGCCTCTGTGTTATTACAATGTGACTCGCGCCGTAATAATCGAGAAAATTATTTTTTATAAATATTTTTGCAATTTCCATCTCCCCTACTGTTTGGTACGGATATTTTTCTGTGTGTACGCATTGGTATTGATGTGTTCAATAGCCTCTGTGTTATTTCGAGGTGACTCGCGCCGTAATAATCGAGAAAATAATTTTTTATAAATATTTTTGCGATTTCCATCTCCCCTACGGTTTGGTACGGATATTTTTCTGTGTGTACGCATTGGTATTGATGTGTTCAATAGCCTCTGTGTTATTTCGAGGTGACTCGCGCCGTAATAATCGAGAAAATGATTTTTTATTAATACTTTTGCCATTTCCGTCTCCCCTACGGTTTGGTACAGAAATTTTCCTAGGTGTACGCATTGGTATTGATGTGTTCAATAACTTCTGTGTTATTTCAATGTGACTCGCGCCGTAATAATCGAGAAAATGATTTTTTATAAATATTTTTGCGATTTCCATCTCCCCTACAGTTTGGTACGGATATTTTTCTGTGTGTACGCATTGGTATTGATGTGTTCAATATTTCCTGTGTTATTTCGAGGTGACTCGCGCCGTAATAATCGAGAAAGTGATTTTTTTAT
Organism: Chrysolina americana; assembly: GCA_958502065.1. Classification (NCBI taxonomy): domain Eukaryota; kingdom Metazoa; phylum Arthropoda; class Insecta; order Coleoptera; family Chrysomelidae; genus Chrysolina; species Chrysolina americana. The sequence goes on along the minus strand of OY293419.1, from coordinate 9,356,159 downwards.
AAATATTTTTGCGATTTCCATCTCCCCTACGGTTTGGTACGGATATTTTTCTGTGTGTACGCATTGGTATTGATGTGTTCAATATCCCCTGTGTTATTTCGAGGTGACTCGTGCCGTAATAATCGAGAAAGTGATTTTTTATAAATATTTTTGCGATTTCCATCTCCCCTACGGTTTGGTACGGATATTTTTCTGTGTGTACGCATTGGTATTGATGTGTTCAATAGCCTCTGTGTTATTTCGAGGTGACTCGCGCCGTAATAATCGAGAAAATAATTTTTTATAAATATTTTTGCGATTTCCATCTCCCCTACGGTTTGGTACGGATATTTTTCTGTGTGTACGCATTGGTATTGATGTGTTCAATAGCCTCTGTGTTATTTCGAGGTGACTCGCGCCGTAATAATCGAGAAAATAATTTTTTATAAATATTTTTGCGATTTCCATCTCCCCTACGGTTTGGTACGGATATTTTTCTGTGTGTACGCATTGGTATTGATGTGGTTAATAGCCTCTGTGTTATTTCAATGTGACTCGCTCCGTAATAATCGAGAAAATTATTTTTTATAAATATTTTTGCAATTTCCATCTCCCCTACGGTTTGGTACGGATATTTTTCTGTGTGTACGCATTGGTATTGATGTGTTCAATAGCCTCTGTGTTATTTAGAGGTGACTCGCGCCGTAATAATCGAGAAAGTGATTTTTTATAAATATTTTTGCGATTTCCATCTCCCCTACGGTTTGGTACGGATATTTTTCTGTGTGTACGCATTGGTATTGATGTGTTCAATAGCCTCTGTGTTATTTCGAGGTGACTCGCGCCGTAATAATCGAGAAAATAATTTTTTATAAATATTTTTGCGATTTCCATCTCCCCTACGGCTTGGTACGGATATTTTTCTGTGTGTACGCATTGGTATTGATGTGTTCAATAGCCTCTGTGTTATTTCGAGGTGACTCGCGCCGTAATAATCGAGAAAGTGATTTTTTATAAATATTTTTGCGATTTCCATCTCCCCTACGGTTTGGTACGGATATTTTTCTGTGTGTACGCATTGGTATTGATGTGTTCAATAGCCTCTGTGTTATTTCGAGGTGACTTGCGCCGTAATAATCGAGAAAATGATTTTTTATTAATACTTTTGCCATTTCCGTCTCCCCTACGGTTTGGTACAGAAATTTTTCTAGGTGTACGCATTGGTATTGATGTGTTCAATAACTTCTGTGTTATTTCAATGTGACTCGCGCCGTAATAATCGAGAAAATGATTTTTTATAAATATTTTTGCGATTTCCATCTCCCCTACAGTTTGGTACGGATATTTTTCTGTGTGTACGCATTGGTATTGATGTGTTCAATATCCCCTGTGTTATTTCGAGGTGACTCGCGCCGTAATAATCGAGAAAATAATTTTTTATAAATATTTTTGCGATTTCCATCTCCCCTACGGTTTGGTACGGATATTTTTCTGTGTGTACGCATTGGTATTGATGTGTTCAATATCCCCTGTGTTATTTCGAGGTGACTCGCGCCGTAATAATCGAGAAAGTGATTTTTTTATAAATATTTTTGCGATTTCCATCTCCCCTACGGTTTGGTACGGATATTTTTCTGTGTGTACGCATTGGTATTGATGTGTTCAATAGCCTCTGTGTTATTTCGAGGTGACTCGCGCCGTAATAATCGAGAAAATAATTTTTTATAAATATTTTTGCGATTTCCATCTCCCCTACGGTTTGGTACGTATATTTTTCTGTGTGGACGCATTGGTATTGATGTGGTTAATAGCCTCTGTGTTATTTCAAGGTGACTCGCGCCGTAATAATCAAGAAAATGATTTTATATAAATACTTTTGCCATTTCCATCTTTCCTACGGTTTGGTACGGATATTTTTCTGTGTGTACGCATTGGTATTGATGTGTTCAATATCCCCTGTGTTATTTCGAGGTGACTCGCGCCGTAATAATCGAGAAAGTGAATTTTTATAAATATTTTTGCGATTTCCATCTCCCCTACGGTTTGGTACGGATATTTTTCTGTGTGTACGCATTGGTATTGATGTGTTCAATAGCCTCTGTGTTATTTCAATGTGACTCGCGCCGTAATAATCGAGAAAGTGATTTTTTATAAATATTTTTGCGATTTCCATCTCCCCTACGGTTTGGTACGGATATTTTTCTGTGTGTACGCATTGGTATTGATGTGTTCAATAGCCTCTGTGTTATTTCAATGTGACTCGCGCCGTAATAATCGAGAAAATGATTTTTTATAAATATTTTTGCGATTTCCATCTCCCCTACGGTTTGGTACGGATATTTTTCTGTGTGTACGCATTGGTATTGATGTGTTCAATAGCCTCTGTGTTATTTCGAGGTGACTCGCGCCGTAATAATCGAGAAAATGATTTTTTATAAATATTTTTGCGATTTCCATCTCCCCTACGGTTTGGTACGGATATTTTTCTGTGTGTACGCATTGGTATTGATGTGTTCAATAGCCTCTGTGTTATTTCGAGGTGACTCGCGCCGTAATAATCGAGAAAATAATTTTTTATAAATATTTTTGCGATTTCCATCTCCCCTACGGTTTGGTACGGATATTTTTCTGTGTGGACGCATTGGTATTGATGTGTTCAATAGCCTCTGTGTTATTACGAGGTGACTCGCGCCGTAATAATCGAGAAAATGATTTTTTATTAATACTTTTGCCATTTCCGTCTCCCCTACGGTTTGGTACAGAAATTTTTCTAGGTGTACGCATTGGTATTGATGTGTTCAATAACTTCTGTGTTATTTCAATGTGACTCGCGCCGTAATAATCGAGAAAATGATTTTTTATAAATATTTTTGCGATTTCCATCTCCCCTACAGTTTGGTACGGATATTTTTCTGTGTGTACGCATTGGTATTGATGTGGTTAATAGCCTCTGTGTTATTTCAATGTGACTCGCGCCGTAATAATCAAGAAAATTATTTTTTATAAATATTTTTGCAATTTCCATCTCCCCTACGGTTTGGTACGGATATTTTTCTGTGTGTACGCATTGGTATTGATGTGTTCAATAGCCTCTGTGTTATTTCGAGGTGACTCGCGCCGTAATAATCGAGAAAATAATTTTTTATAAATATTTTTGCGATTTCCATCTCCCCTACGGTTTGGTACGGATATTTTTCTGTGTGTACGCATTGGTATTGATGTGTTCAATAGCCTCTGTGTTATTTCGAGGTGACTCGCGCCGTAATAATCGAGAAAATGATTTTTTATTAATACTTTTGCCATTTCCGTCTCCCCTACGGTTTGGTACAGAAATTTTTCTAGGTGTACGCATTGGTATTGATGTGTTCAATAACTTCTGTGTTATTTCAATGTGACTCGCGCCGTAATAATCGAGAAAATGATTTTTTATAAATATTTTTGCCATTTCCATCTCCCCTACAGTTTGGTACGGATATTTTTCTGTGTGTACGCATTGGTATTGATGTGTTCAATATCCCCTGTGTTATTTCGAGGTGACTCGTGCCGTAATAATCGAGAAAGTGATTTTTTATAAATATTTTTGCGATTTCCATCTCCCCTACGGTTTGGTACGGATATTTTTCTGTGTGGACGCATTGGTATTGATGTGGTTAATAGCCTCTGTGTTATTTCAAGGTGACTCGCGCCGTAATAATCAAGAAAATGATTTTATATAAATACTTTTGCCATTTCCATCTTTCCTACGGTTTGGTACGGATATTTTTCTGTGTGTACGCATTGGTATTGATGTGTTCAATATCCCCTGTGTTATTTCGAGGTGACTCGCGCCGTAATAATCGAGAAAGTGAATTTTTATAAATATTTTTGCGATTTCCATCTCCCCTACGGTTTGGTACGGATATTTTTCTGTGTGTACGCATTGGTATTGATGTGTTCAATAGCCTCTGTGTTATTTCAATGTGACTCGCGCCGTAATAATCGAGAAAGTGATTTTTTATAAATATTTTTGCGATTTCCATCTCCCCTACGGTTTGGTACGGATATTTTTCTGTGTGTACGCATTGGTATTGATGTGTTCAATAGCCTCTGTGTTATTTCAATGTGACTCGCGCCGTAATAATCGAGAAAATGATTTTTTATAAATATTTTTGCGATTTCCATCTCCCCTACGGTTTGGTACGGATATTTTTCTGTGTGTACGCATTGGTATTGATGTGTTCAATAGCCTCTGTGTTATTTCGAGGTGACTCGCGCCGTAATAATCGAGAAAATAATTTTTTATAAATATTTTTGCGATTTCCATCTCCCCTACGGTTTGGTACGGATATTTTTCTGTGTGTACGCATTGGTATTGATGTGTTCAATAGCCTCTGTGTTATTTCGAGGTGACTCGCGCCGTAATAATCGAGAAAATAATTTTTTATAAATATTTTTGCGATTTCCATCTCCCCTACGGTTTGGTACGGATATTTTTCTGTGTGTACGCTTTGGTATTGATGTGGTTAATAGCCTCTGTGTTATTTCAATGTGACTCGCGCCGTAATAATCGAGAAAATTATTTTTTATAAATATTTTTGCAATTTCCATCTCCCCTACGGTTTGGTACGGATATTTTTCTGTGTGTACGCATTGGTATTGATGTGTTCAATAGCCTCTGTGTTATTTCGAGGTGACTCGCGCCGTAATAATCGAGAAAATAATTTTTTATAAATATTTTTGCGATTTCCATCTCCCCTACGGTTTGGTACGGATATTTTTCTGTGTGTACGCATTGGTATTGACGTGTTCAATAGCCTCTGTATTATTTCGAGGTGACTCGCGCCGTAATAATCGAGAAAATGATATTTTATTAATACTTTTGCCATTTCCGTCTCCCCTACGGTTTGGTACAGAAATTTTTCTAGGTGTACGCATTGGTATTGATGTGTTCAATAACTTCTGTGTTATTTCAATGTGACTCGCGCCGTAATAATCGAGAAAATGATTTTTTATAAATATTTTTGCGATTTCCATCTCCCCTACAGTTTGGTACGGATATTTTTCTGTGTGTACGCATTGGTATTGATGTGTTCAATATCCCCTGTGTTATTTCGAGGTGACTCGCGCCGTAATAATCGAGAAAATAATTTTTTATAAATATTTTTGCGATTTCCATCTCCCCTACGGTTTGGTACGGATATTTTTCTGTGTGTACGCATTGGTATTGACGTGTTCAATAGCCTCTGTATTATTTCGAGGTGACTCGCGCCGTAATAATCGAGAAAATGATATTTTATTAATACTTTTGCCATTTCCGTCTCCCCTACGGTTTGGTACAGAAATTTTTCTAGGTGTACGCATTGGTATTGATGTGTTCAATAACTTCTGTGTTATTTCAATGTGACTCGCGCCGTAATAATCGAGAAAATGATTTTTTATAAATATTTTTGCCATTTCCATCTCCCCTACAGTTTGGTACGGATATTTTTCTGTGTGTACGCATTGGTATTGATGTGTTCAATATCCCCTGTGTTATTTCGAGGTGACTCGTGCCGTAATAATCGAGAAAGTGATTTTTTATAAATATTTTTGCGATTTCCATCTCCCCTACGGTTTGGTACGGATATTTTTCTGTGTGGACGCATTGGTATTGATGTGGTTAATAGCCTCTGTGTTATTTCAAGGTGACTCGCGCCGTAATAATCAAGAAAATGATTTTATATAAATACTTTTGCCATTTCCATCTTTCCTACGGTTTGGTACGGATATTTTTCTGTGTGTACGCATTGGTATTGATGTGTTCAATATCCCCTGTGTTATTTCGAGGTGACTCGCGCCGTAATAATCGAGAAAGTGAATTTTTATAAATATTTTTGCGATTTCCATCTCCCCTACGGTTTGGTACGGATATTTTTCTGTGTGTACGCATTGGTATTGATGTGTTCAATAGCCTCTGTGTTATTTCAATGTGACTCGCGCCGTAATAATCGAGAAAGTGATTTTTTATAAATATTTTTGCGATTTCCATCTCCCCTACGGTTTGGTACGGATATTTTTCTGTGTGTACGCATTGGTATTGATGTGTTCAATAGCCTCTGTGTTATTTCAATGTGACTCGCGCCGTAATAATCGAGAAAATGATTTTTTATAAATATTTTTGCGATTTCCATCTCCCCTACGGTTTGGTACGGATATTTTTCTGTGTGTACGCATTGGTATTGATGTGTTCAATAGCCTCTGTGTTATTTCGAGGTGACTCGCGCCGTAATAATCGAGAAAATAATTTTTTATAAATATTTTTGCGATTTCCATCTCCCCTACGGTTTGGTACGGATATTTTTCTGTGTGTACGCATTGGTATTGATGTGTTCAATAGCCTCTGTGTTATTTCGAGGTGACTCGCGCCGTAATAATCGAGAAAATAATTTTTTATAAATATTTTTGCGATTTCCATCTCCCCTACGGTTTGGTACGGATATTTTTCTGTGTGTACGCTTTGGTATTGATGTGGTTAATAGCCTCTGTGTTATTTCAATGTGACTCGCGCCGTAATAATCGAGAAAATTATTTTTTATAAATATTTTTGCAATTTCCATCTCCCCTACGGTTTGGTACGGATATTTTTCTGTGTGTACGCATTGGTATTGATGTGTTCAATAGCCTCTGTGTTATTTCGAGGTGACTCGCGCCGTAATAATCGAGAAAATAATTTTTTATAAATATTTTTGCGATTTCCATCTCCCCTACGGTTTGGTACGGATATTTTTCTGTGTGTACGCATTGGTATTGACGTGTTCAATAGCCTCTGTATTATTTCGAGGTGACTCGCGCCGTAATAATCGAGAAAATGATATTTTATTAATACTTTTGCCATTTCCGTCTCCCCTACGGTTTGGTACAGAAATTTTTCTAGGTGTACGCATTGGTATTGATGTGTTCAATAACTTCTGTGTTATTTCAATGTGACTCGCGCCGTAATAATCGAGAAAATGATTTTTTATAAATATTTTTGCGATTTCCATCTCCCCTACAGTTTGGTACGGATATTTTTCTGTGTGTACGCATTGGTAATGATGTGGTTAATAGCCTCTGTGTTATTACAATGTGACTCGCGCCGTAATAATCGAGAAAATTATTTTTTATAAATATTTTTGCAATTTCCATCTCCCCTACGGTTTGGTACGGATATTTTTCTGTGTGTACGCATTGGTATTGATGTGTTCAATAGCCTCTGTGTTATTTCGAGGTGACTCGCGCCGTAATAATCGAGAAAATAATTTTTTATAAATATTTTTGCGATTTCCATCTCCCCTACGGTTTGGTACGGATATTTTTCTGTGTGTACGCATTGGTATTGATGTGTTCAATAGCCTCTGTGTTATTTCGAGGTGACTCGCGCCGTAATAATCGAGAAAATGATTTTTTATTAATACTTTTGCCATCTCCGTCTCCCCTACGGTTTGGTACAGAAATTTTCCTAGGTGTACGCATTGGTATTGATGTGTTCAATAACTTCTGTGTTATTTCAATGTGACTCGCGCCGTAATAATCGAGAAAATGATTTTTTATAAATATTTTTGCGATTTCCATCTCCCCTACAGTTTGGTACGGATATTTTTCTGTGTGTACGCATTGGTATTGATGTGTTCAATATCCCCTGTGTTATTTCGAGGTGACTCGCGCCGTAATAATCGAGAAAGTGATTTTTTTATAAATATTTTTGCGATTTCCATCTCCCCTACGGTTTGGTACGGATATTTTTCTGTGTGTACGCATTGGTATTGATGTGTTCAATATCCCCTGTGTTATTTCGAGGTGACTCGTGCCGTAATAATCGAGAAAGTGATTTTTTATAAATATTTTTGCGATTTCCATCTCCCCTACGGTTTGGTACGGATATTTTTCTGTGTGTACGCATTGGTATTGATGTGTTCAATAGCCTCTGTGTTATTTCAAGGTGACTCGCGCCGTAATAATCGAGAAAATAATTTTTTATAAATATTTTTGCGATTTCCATCTCCCCTACGGTTTGGTACGGATATTTTTCTGTGTGGACGGATTGGTATTGATGTGGTTAATAGCCTCTGTGTTATTTCAAGGTGACTCGCTCCGTAATAATCAAGAAAATGATTTTATATAAATACTTTTGCCATTTCCATCTTTCCTACGGTTTGGTACGGATATTTTTCTGTGTGTACGCATTGGTATTGATGTGTTCAATATTCCCTGTGTTATTTCGAGGTAACTCGCGCCGTAATAATCGAGAAAGTGAATTTTTATAAATATTTTTGCGATTTCCATCTCCCCTACAGTTTGGTACGGATATTTTTCTGTGTGTACGCATTGGTATTGATGTGGTTAATAGCCTCTGTGTTATTTCAATGTGACTCGCGCCGTAATAATCGAGAAAATAATTTTTTATAAATATTTTTGCGATTTCCATCTCCCCTACGGTTTGGTACGGATATTTTTCTGTGTGTACGCATTGGTATTGATGTGGTTAATAGCCTCTGTGTTATTTCAATGTGACTCGCGCCGTAATAATCGAGAAAATTATTTTTTATAAATATTTTTGCAATTTCCATCTCCCCTACGGTTTGGTACGGATATTTTTCTGTGTGTACGCATTGGTATTGATGTGTTCAATAGCCTCTGTGTTATTTCGAGGTGACTCGCGCCGTAATAATCGAGAAAATAATTTTTTATAAATATTTTTGCGATTTCCATCTCCCCTACGGTTTGGTACGGATATTTTTCTGTGTGTACGCATTGGTATTGATGTGGTTAATAGCCTCTGTGTTATTTCAATGTGACTCGCGCCGTAATAATCGAGAAAATTATTTTTTATAAATATTTTTGCAATTTCCATCTCCCCTACGGTTTGGTACGGATATTTTTCTGTGTGTACGCATTGGTATTGATGTGTTCAATAGCCTCTGTGTTATTTCAATGTGACTCGCGCCGTAATAATCGAGAAAATGATTTTTTATAAATGTTTTTGCGATTTCCATCTCCCCTACGGTTTGGTACGGATATTTTTCTGTGTGTACGCATTGGTATTGATGTGTTCAATAGCCTCTGTGTTATTTCGAGGTGACCCGCGCCGTAATAATCGAGAAAATAATTTTTTATAAATATTTTTGCGATTTCCATCTCCCCTACGGTTTGGTACAGATATTTTTCTGTGTGTACGCATTGGTATTGATGTGGTTAATAGCCTCTGTGTTATTTCAATGTGACTCGCGCCGTAATAATCGAGAAAATAATTTTTTATAAATATTTTTGCGATTTCCATCTCCCCTACGGTTTGGTACGGATATTTTTCTGTGTGTACGCATTGGTATTGATGTGTTCAATAGCCTCTGTGTTATTTCAATGTGACTCGCGCCGTAATAATCGAGAAAATGATTTTTTATAAATATTTTTGCGATTTCCATCTCCCCTACGGTTTGGTACGGATATTTTTCTGTGTGTACGCATTGGTATTGATGTGTTCAATAGCCTCTGTGTTATTTCGAGGTGACTCGCGCCGTAATAATCGAGAAAATAATTTTTTATAAATATTTTTGCGATTTCCATCTCCCCTACGGTTTGGTACAGATATTTTTCTGTGTGTACGCATTGGTATTGATGTGGTTAATAGCCTCTGTGTTATTTCAATGTGACTCGCGCCGTAATAATCGAGAAAATAATTTTTTATAAATATTTTTGCGATTTCCATCTCCCCTACGGTTTGGTACGGATATTTTTCTGTGTGTACGCATTGGTATTGATGTGTTCAATAGCCTCTGTGTTATTTCAATGTGACTCGCGCCGTAATAATCGAGAAAATGATTTTTTATAAATATTTTTGCGATTTCCATCTCCCCTACGGTTTGGTACGGATATTTTTCTGTGTGTACGCATTGGTATTGATGTGTTCAATAGCCACTGTGTTATTTCGAGGTGACTCGCGCCGTAATAATCGAGAAAATAATTTTTTATAAATATTTTTGCGATTTCCATCTCCCCTACGGTTTGGTACGGATATTTTTCTGTGTGTACGCATTGGTATTGATGTGTTCAATAGCCTCTATGTTATTTCGAGGTGACTCGCGCCGTAATAATCGAGAAAATAATTTTTTATAAATATTTTTGCGATTTCCATCTCCCCTACGGTTTGGTACGGATATTTTTCTGTGTGTACGCATTGGTATTGATGTGGTTAATAGCCTCTGTGTTATTTCAATGTGACTCGCGCCGTAATAATCGAGAAAATTATTTTTTATAAATATTTTTGCAATTTCCATCTCCCCTACGGTTTGGTACGGATATTTTTCTGTGTGTACGCATTGGTGTTGATGTGTTCAATAGCCTCTGTGTTATTTCAATGTGACTCGCGCCGTAATAATCGAGAAAATGATTTTTTATAAATATTTTTGCGATTTCCATCTCCCCTACGGTTTGGTACGGATATTTTTCTGTGTGTACGCATTGGTATTGATGTGTTCAATATCCTCTGTGTTATTTCGAGGTGACTCGCGCCGTAATAATCGAGAAAATAATTTTTTATAAATATTTTTGCGATTTCCATCTCCCCTACGGTTTGGTACGGATATTTTTCTGTGTGTACGCATTGGTATTGATGTGTTCAATAGCCTCTGTGTTATTTCGAGGTGACTCGCGCCGTAATAATCGAGAAAATAATTTTTTATAAATATTTTTGCGATTTCCATCTCCCCTACGGTTTGGTACGGATATTTTTCTGTGTGTACGCATTGGTATTGATGTGTTCAATAGCCTCTGTGTTATTTCGAGGTGACTCGCGCCGTAATAATCGAGAAAATGATTTTTTATAAATATTTTTGCGATTTCCATCTCCCCTACGGTTTGGTACGGATATTTTTCTGTGTTTTCGCATTGGTATTGATGTGTTCAATAGCCTCTGTGTTATTTCGAGGTGACTCGCGCCGTAATAATCGAGAAAATAATTTTGTATAAATATTTTTGCGATTTCCATCTCCCCTACGGTTTGGTACGGATATTTTTCTGTGTGTACGCATTGGTATTGATGTGTTCAATAGCCTCTGTCTTATTTCGAGGTGACTCGCGCCGTAATAATCGAGAAAATAATTTTTTATAAATATTTTTGCGATTTCCATCTCCCCTACGGTTTGGTACGGATATTTTTCTGTGTGTACGCATTGGTATTGATGTGTTCAATAGCCTCTGTGTTATTTCGAGGTGACTCGCGCCGTAATAATCGAGAAAATTATTTTTTATAAATATTTTTGCAATTTCCATCTCCCCTACGGTTTGGTACGGATATTTTTCTGTGTGTACGCATTGGTATTGATGTGTTCAATAGCCTCTGTGTTATTTCGAGGTGACTCGCGCCGTAATAATCGAGAAAATAATTTTTTATAAATATTTTTGCGATTTCCATCTCCCCTACGGTTTGGTACGGATATTTTTCTTTGTGTACGCATTGGTATTGATGTGGTTAATAGCCTCTGTGTTATTTCAATGTGACTCGCGCCGTAATAATCGAGAAAATTATTTTTTATAAATATTTTTGCAATTTCCATCTCCCCTATGGTTTGGTACGGATATTTTTCTGTGTGTACGCATTGGTATTGATGTGTTAAATAGCCTCTGTGTTATTTCGAGGTGACTCGCGCCGTAATAATCGAGAAAATAATTTTTTATAAATATTTTTGCGATTTCCATCTCCCCTACGGTTTGGTACGGATATTTTTCTGTGTGTACGCATTGGTATTGATGTGTTCAATAGCCTCTGTGTTATTTCGAGGTGACTCGCGCCGTAATAATCGAGAAAATAATTTTTTATAAATATTTTTGCGATTTCCATCTCCCCTACGGTTTGGTACGGATATTTTTCTGTGTGTACGCATTGGTATTGATGTGGTTAATAGCCTCTGTGTTATTTCAATGTGACTCGCGCCGTAATAATCGAGAAAATTATTTTTTATAAACATTTTTGCAATTTCCATCTCCCCTACGGTTTGGTACGGATATTTTTCTGTGTGTACGCATTGGTATTGATGTGTTCAATAGCCTCTGTGTTATTTCGAGGTGACTCGCGCCGTAATAATCGAGAAAATAATTTTTTATAAATATTTTTGCGATTTCCATCTCCCCTACGGTTTGGTACGGATATTTTTCTGTGTGTACGCATTGGTATTGATGTGTTCAATAGCCTTTGTGTTATTTCGAGGTGACTCGCGCCGTAATAATCGAGAAAATAATTTTTTATAAATATTTTTGCGATTTCCATCTCCCCTACGGTTTGGTACGGATATTTTTCTGTGTGTACGCATTGGTATTGATGTGTTCAATAGCCTCTGTGTTATTTCGAGGTGACTCGCGCCGTAATAATCGAGAAAATAATTTTTTATAAATATTTTTGCGATTTCCATCTCCCCTACGGTTTGGTACGGATATTTTTCTGTGTGTACGCATTGGTATTGATGTGTTCAATAGCCTCTGTGTTATTTCGAGGTGACTCGCGCCGTAATAATCGAGAAAATGATTTTTTATAAATATTTTTGCGATTTCCATCTCCCCTACGGTTTGGTACGGATATTTTTCTGTGTTTTCGCATTGGTATTGATGTGTTCAATAGCCTCTGTGTTATTTCGAGGTGACTCGCGCCGTAATAATCGAGAAAATAATTTTGTATAAATATTTTTGCAATTTCCATCTCCCCTACGGTTTGGTACGGATATTTTTCTGTGTGTACGCATTGGTATTGATGTGTTCAATAGCCTCTGTCTTATTTCGAGGTGACTCGCGCCGTAATAATCGAGAAAATAATTTTTTATAAATATTTTTGCGATTTCCATCTCCCCTACGGTTTGGTACGGATATTTTTCTGTGTGTACGCATTGGTATTGATGTGTTCAATAGCCTCTGTGTTATTTCGAGGTGACTCGCGCCGTAATAATCGAGAAAATTATTTTTTATAAATATTTTTGCAATTTCCATCTCCCCTACGGTTTGGTACGGATATTTTTCTGTGTGTACGCATTGGTATTGATGTGTTCAATAGCCTCTGTGTTATTTCGAGGTGACTCGCGCCGTAATAATCGAGAAAATAATTTTTTATAAATATTTTTGCGATTTCCATCTCCCCTACGGTTTGGTACGGATATTTTTCTTTGTGTACGCATTGGTATTGATGTGGTTAATAGCCTCTGTGTTATTTCAATGTGACTCGCGCCGTAATAATCGAGAAAATTATTTTTTATAAATATTTTTGCAATTTCCATCTCCCCTATGGTTTGGTACGGATATTTTTCTGTGTGTACGCATTGGTATTGATGTGTTAAATAGCCTCTGTGTTATTTCGAGGTGACTCGCGCCGTAATAATCGAGAAAATAATTTTTTATAAATATTTTTGCGATTTCCATCTCCCCTACGGTTTGGTACGGATATTTTTCTGTGTGTACGCATTGGTATTGATGTGTTCAATAGCCTCTGTGTTATTTCGAGGTGACTCGCGCCGTAATAATCGAGAAAATAATTTTTTATAAATATTTTTGCGATTTCCATCTCCCCTACGGTTTGGTACGGATATTTTTCTGTGTGTACGCATTGGTATTGATGTGGTTAATAGCCTCTGTGTTATTTCAATGTGACTCGCGCCGTAATAATCGAGAAAATTATTTTTTATAAACATTTTTGCAATTTCCATCTCCCCTACGGTTTGGTACGGATATTTTTCTGTGTGTACGCATTGGTATTGATGTGTTCAATAGCCTCTGTGTTATTTCGAGGTGACTCGCGCCGTAATAATCGAGAAAATAATTTTTTATAAATACGGTTTGGTACGGATATTTTTCTGTGTGTACGCATTGGTATTGATGTGGTTAATAGCCTCTGTGTTATTTCAATGTGACTCGCGCCGTAATAATCGAGAAAATTATTTTTTATAAATATTTTTGCAATTTCCATCTCCCCTACGGTTTGGTACGGATATTTTTCTGTGTGTACGCATTGGTATTGATGTGTTCAATAGCCTCTGTGTTATTTCGAGGTGACTCGCGCCGTAATAATCGAGAAAATAATTTTGTATAAATATTTTTGCGATTTCCATCTCCCCTACGGTTTGGTACGGATATTTTTCTGTGTGTACGCATTGGTATTGATGTGGTTAATAGCCTCTGTGTTATTTCAATGTGACTCGCGCCGTAATAATCGAGAAAATTATTTTTTATAAATATTTTTGCAATTTCCATCTCCCCTACGGTTTGGTACGGATATTTTTCTGTGTGTACGCATTGGTATTGATGTGTTCAATAGCCTCTGTGTTATTTCGAGGTGACTCGCGCCGTAATAATCGAGAAAGTGATTTTTTATAAATATTTTTGTGATTTCCATCTCCCCTACGGTTTGGTACGGATATTTTTCTGTGTGTACGCATTGGTATTGATGTGTTCAATAGCCTTTGTGTTATTTCGAGGTGACTCGCGCCGTAATAATCGAGAAAATAATTTTTTATAAATATTTTTGCGATTTCCATCTCCCCTACGGTTTGGTACGGATATTTTTCTGTGTGTACGCATTGGTATTGTTGTGGTTAATAGCCTCTGTGTTATTTCAATGTGACTCGCGCCGTAATAATCGAGAAAATTATTTTTTATAAATATTTTTGCGATTTCCATCTCTCCTACGGTTTGGTACGGATATTTTTCTGTGTGTACGCATTGGTATTGATGTGGTTAATAGCCTCTGTGTTATTTCAATGTGACTCGCGCCGTAATAATCGAGAAAATTATTTTTTATAAATATTTTTGCAATTTCCATCTCCCCTACGGTTTGGTACAGATCCGTTGTATCACCCTCTTTATTAGATTATTCATTCAACTCTACTGGATAATTTCTGTATTAGTCCTAATTCATAATCGCATTGTCAAAATATTCGGCGTCAGATTTCTCACGTTTCGACATAATACTTTATTACTCATTTTCTCTGATATGTTAGTCACGATATTTGTTTTTTCATTAAAAAATGCACTCGTTTTAGCGAATGATTTTATAAATCGAATTATTTCAGAGAGTTCGATGTTTTCTGTATAACACATATCAATAATTCCGTGGATAATAAAATTATGCGACCTGTCTCTCTTGTCGCAAATAACCTAAAAAACTGATTATGAACATCTCTGTAAAAATAAGAAGATATCGGTAAAAATAATTGATGTGGCAACACCGCAGACGTTCACTCCTCAATTCCACCAACAATAAGAAATTGTGGCTAGGAATGTGTGGATAACTTCACACTAATAAAAATGGCGACATGCCAATAATGTCATGATTTGAGGGACAACATTATGAAAAGATGATACCTTTAATTATTTATTTGAGTATTACTCATCTAGGTTGTGTTACTTGATCGGAGCAGAAAATTAAAAAAGGAATGTCTCAGTGCAACTGAAAATTTCCAAAATTCAAATAGCAGGTTACGGGTCAATCTTATTTTTTAATTCATATAGAATATAAAACCAGGAGAAAATTCAATTTAAAATGTTGAAATTGAAGCACATGTGAATGGATCAGAAATATCACACACCTGTCCATCGAATGTTATTATTATTTCTTCTTGAATTCCATAATCGTGACGACAGCTATTTTTAGGTATTCATCTGCACATGACACCTATTTCGACAAAAAAGTCATAAAGATAGACAATAATATTGGAGGAGGTACAGTATCGGAAATAATATATTTTGGGTATAGAAAAATCTAGAAGAGTAACAAGGAACGTAATTATATTATAATACCACATAATCAAGAGAGAGGCGCAATGCTGTTCTTCCCTCCTGTCATCCCATTCGAACTACGTCGAACTACAAGTCGATACCCCCCCTTCGAGCTATTCGAGAATATGTAATGCTCTCTCAATATTTAGCACGCTACGATTCACGCTCTGATTACATCATAATACCCAAGATGAATTCTTTCAAAAGTTCAATATTCAAGGAGCCTCTCATGCCATTATTTTCATCTCCCGTCCCGGAATATAAGGTATTTTCGTTTTGAGTTTGGCTTACAAAATATACCATTTCAGGATACCGTCAGGGGAGTCTTTTCCTATTGAGTCAATACTGTACGAAGCAATCAAACTGGAATATGGCGCGTTTTCCTCTCTGAATAAAAATAACTCCAATTCGAGAGAGCTGAACGATGCCGAGAGAGCGAAATTACACGAGCTGATTGTCGCTAATAAAGAACTTCTTCCACCTGTCGATGATGAATTGAATGATCTTCTAGGCAACGAGACTGAACTTAAGGTAAGGTAGGTCCAGAACAGGAAGACTGATATCAAATATTGGACTGCCTACTTCACGTAACCCCTACATTTTTATTAAAAAGGGCGTGACATGTTCACCATATGGTATATGTTGCATAAGAATCGCACGCAAGCATTTTGTATCCATTGTAGTTTTAATTTGTTGTATTTTGTGGCAAAAAATTGCAATACAGAGAACAAAACAATACTAGATGTGGGGGTACATAAGGGTTTTAACTAGTTGGAGTTTCATTTCTTCATTTATTTGATATTTTAATTTATACAGATATGGAAAAATATTATCGGCATAAAGCAATCCCAATACTGCCGCTACTGCGGTTGATATACTGATACTGTCACTTAAATTGTGCTCGAAGCAAACAGTTTGTAGGGAGGATAATAGTAGTCCAGTTGAATACTTGACTTTCCACCGCATATATTTGTTATATTTTGTACTGGTCAACTGGCTACACTATCAACCAATCGTATTAAGAGCGATATGCCGATAATATTTTTCCATATCTGTATAGCGATTTGTGTTTGAAGAATGATTCTTTAAAAATGTGTTTCGCGTGTTCATTGAAAGATAGCCTTTATCTATGGTTACTACGAGATTTTTAGCAGTTTCTACCCAGTCAATGTCTGCGTTATCGAAAATGAGCTTAAAATTTGTTTTGACTTCAATTTTTTGTCCCTAAGATCCTATGCATGAAGCGATGATTTTGGTCGGATTGATTTTCAAGCCATGATGTTCTGAGTACAGGAATATTTTATGCAAACCTGAGTTAATATTGGTTACTCAACTTTCTGTATCAGTGTTATGCGTATGCATGTAGCTGACATTCTTATCTATTAAGTAAGAGGAATAATCAAAAATAAATACTGATAACAGCAAGGGCCCCACAATGCTTCCCTGAGGTACACTTGAAGAGGTTCTCTTCAGGGATATAAATATCTAGCAAGTTTGATTTTAGAGAAGTGTCGTCAAATCATATGATAATTTTCGATGTTAAATTTCATAATATCCCCTATTGTAGGACCAACCTAGGACAAAACTCTCCACTAGTTCCTATGCAGAAAGCATTCACTACACACTGTCATCATCCCAATTCATCTCTTGACATTTGCTTGATGTATTTTTCTTGTTTATTGAAAAAAAATTTCTCCGCTCAAATCAGTAGATCAAACTGTTTAATTTCATGTACCTACTTGCTTTATTTTTTAAAGAACAATAAGAATATAAAAACATTTCATATAGAATTTGAGGCAACAAGTTTGTTTTACTGTTATACTGTAGTTTTAACCCTGATAAGTTATTTATTATTGTGGAAATAACTTCAATGATACATAGTTTGACTTGTAGCTTTTATTTTCTTCCAAAGACATTTATGAAAATCCTTTGATAATTTTTCCGGTTGTTTATATGGTTTTCTCAACAGGGTGGCACAAATCGAAAAGTGGAAACTGATCCAGTATTGATGGATGTTATTAACCTTACAGCCATTTGCATAAAAAGGTTGATAAAAATGGCAAAGAAAATCAACGCGTTCAAGAACATGTGCCAGGAGGATCAAGTTGCTCTACTCAAAGGCGGATGTACGGAAATTATGCTGCTCAGGAGCGCCATGAACTATGACTCTAAAAAAAGAACGTGGCAGGTAAATGAACTGGATGATCAACCATCAATAAATCTCAAGTTCTCTGTTTTACATGTTTTCTCGCAATGGGTGTGGCCACGTTTTTCATTATTTTCATTTCACTGAAAATACAATTACTTTATACATAAAATTTTTACATTAATTGTCCTACTCTAAACTGTAGAATTTCTTTTATATTATTCGTATAAAACAATGTAGTTTTTTATCTTAATCTGCACACAAGAATGATTTTTTGAGACATTAAAGTATTTTATATATTCATATTTATTTTATGGCTCATTTACTAATACATTTTTTATATTGGTGGAGGGTTATACAACCAAAAAAATATTTCCAGCATGGCTATTATTATTTTATAACAACTCTGGAATATTTCACAGATTCCTCATACCACAGACGATTTCAATGTGAACGTGGACATTCTGAAGTTAGCCAAAGGGAACATATACCAAGAACACGAACATTTCATCAAAACGTTCCTTCCCAAATGGAGATCGGACGAAAATATTATCCTGATAATGTGTGCCATTATTCTTTTCACTCCTGAAAGGCTAAGAGTGGTCCACCAAGACGTAGTTAAATTAGAACAGGTGAGATCATATTTTTTTTTATTTAGACTCTTGTTACAGATCTGGAAAAGCCGAGGAAATCGCAATGCCTTGGCTTCCCATCCTGATATTCTTGATTATCCAAGAAATTATAATTTTTTGAAATCATTCGATGCTTGATTTATACGCTTATCGCATAAAGCAATTACTCAAAACTCATCAACGCAGAATCTAAATTGGTTGTCATGAATATTCAAGTATTTCTATTATTATTAGTATAGAATGAAGCCTTTCGCGGCAGGAAGTATAATCAAGAAGCTAGAAGAAATACACAAGGGAGGTCATGTTATTATTTTTTCTACATAATTTATTTTAAAGTGAATACAATTTTGAGAAGTGAATAAATATGTAGTACACTTTATGATATGACGCAAATTTTACAAAACATCTAACACCAGTAATGGTTTCCCCTTTTCACTTGAAGTCATTGTTGCGACTGTTAATTAGAAACTGAACTTCCATTCTGTATATTGGGATTACTTACGTTACATTACTACCTGGTATTGTTTCTCTGAAAGACTGCCTCACCTCGTTTTACCTGCTATCAATCCGACCCTCTACGTATAATCCCTTCGGTGGACCGCAATTCGGTGCTGGTTTTAAGGGGCCCCAACTGTTGGTCCTCAATTCGGGTATGCCGATTCAACACACCACAATCAAGCAGGTAAGACAGAGTAAACAAGACACCGTAATCATGCAGGTAGACAATGGCAACCTCCCATCCGGTAAGGTAATTCAAACACCCCAAGCAAAACAAATCAAAATTGTTCAAAACAATTAATTGCGAAGACCCTTCAACCGCCGTATCATTTTTACAACGCTCTCGTAGAAGGCAAAATCCACGCTGAAGATGCTCACCGCAGCTGTGAGCGAAACGTTCGTAGAAACAGCCTCCACGGAGGTGACCGACCACGGTTGTACTTCCGGCTGTGAAAGCCTTCATTCTAATTTAATTTTTTTCTTGAAGAGACAACATTATTCAGGAACAAAACTAGGAGTCACAAATAATTTGAGTTTGACATTACATGTAATATGCATTTTGTTTGTCATGGCCTACTATTTATTCAATTAATAATGGCAAAAAGGGCCTGGCTACAGTAGTGGCCACCCCTACTACTACTATTCAATTAATAACTCTTAACTGGTTAGTTGATTTATAGAGATACGCACGGGATCGATTTGATTTGATCACAAACTTTATTTTACATTAACTAGAAATCAATAAGTAAACTTAAAAATTCCAACACATTAACTACCAACTGGATTTGATTAGTTCTCCTTTGTTGAATATATTTTCGTATTAAAATTAATTAGAATTTAATTGCCTTTGAGGGTGTTATTCATTAATGTAGATAATAAGATACCTATTTTTGTTTTGTCAGTTTTACCTACCTGAAATATGTTGTTATTATTATAAATTAATGATTAGTGCAGGTATGTGAAGGTTAAGTCTAGGCTTATTTGTATATTCACTTGAAAAAGCTACTGTGCTAGCGAAACGTGAGTTGAAAAAAAACGAATTTAAAATAAAGTTTGTGAAGATGAAATCGTTTTAGAATATTCTAATTTAAAAAAAAAACGCAAGAATACTTTTAGACTTTTCAACACTTGTGCTTAAGTTATTAGATTGAAATTTTAAGTTATTTCAAAATGAGGTTCCAAATAATAACAATTAAACTGAATAGTATGACATGCTGAAAGAGTAATTGAGCAAGAATTTTTGCTTAGCCAGACAGTTTTTTTCCTGGAAAGTTTTTTAATCGATTTGTTGACACTGCATTGTCGTTTTTTGTTCTAGTAGATCATTCTTTAGTTATGACATATATTTTTAGTTGTTTTGTTAAATTTTCCTTCTCAAGATTTTGATAGTGACCATTCTGTATTTTTATTTGGGTGATGTTAATAATAAATTATGTAACGAGTAGCGCAACGGAGTGTGGGACTTTTCAGTAAACAAGTGTCTAGAAGAATTTGTGAACTCGTTAAATACCGTTGTTTACAAACTCATATTGAAAGAGTCTTATTTGAGTTGATTTCTCTTATATTATTATGACAGTTTGAACTAACACACCAAGACTGAATCTATCAGGAGAGTTTTTAACAATCTAAACCATGGTGATGCATTTAAAGAATGTGGACACTTTTGAAAATTAGCTTTGAACGCAGATTATTAATCTGTACTACAAAACGCTGTGTATCTTGGATATAATGCAATACTTCTCGTTGTATTATTATTAGGAAGAAATAATTATTTTCTGACATATATTTACCCTATGTAGGTGGATAGCAGTGAAGAGGGCAACATTTTGGGTGGTAATGATTACCCACTGTTAACACAAATTATTGTTTTTACTGTAAAAATTCTTCATCACATTTTGAACATCTAATTGCGAATTGCTCCTCGAGATTTCCTTTCTAGCTAGTGGGGATGAAGAAATCAATGAATGTTTAGTGAATTATATTATAAATATTATTGTACCTCCAAGTATTATTGAATGTATTGTGTTTGAGGTAAAATGACGTTGTCTAATGCCAACCAGTCTTCGGAAAAATGAACAAGGTCGTGTTTTTGAGTGATATAATTATTTTATGATCACTGATGTGTTGTGTAAACAACCGTATCTGAGGCAAGTAACCAATTTTATATGTGCATGAATAATAATAATTGTCTTGCTTCTTCACTTTACTTGTACCTTCTTCATCTCTACTTCACTAGCACCTTCTCTACCCACTCGCACTTTCTTCTCTACCAATTCGTACCTTAATCTATCAGTATAACGTAGATTACAATTCCACTGAAGCCACTCTATTGGCCCTTTGGTAATGTATGATGTTACACTTGCTTTCTCGACATTTAATACTAACAACTGTTTCTTTTAGCTGATGTTTTTAAACTGACAATTTAGGCATTTTTCTTCTTGCCTTTCAGAATTCTTACTATTATCTCTTGAAGAGATACCTTGACAGCGTCTATCCAGGTTGTGAAGGTAAATCGACATTTTTGCGACTGATTCAGAAGTTGAGGGAGCTGCGCAGAGTCAGTGAGGAACTGGTAAATGTGTATTTGAATATCGACACAGCCAAAGTGGAACCCTTACTCATAGAAATATTCGATTTGAAGAGTCCAAACGCCCGTTCAACAGATTATTCTATTTGAGAGAATTAGTAATTTTTTTCAGGGCGGCATGAAAAGAAGCAAGTTTGAGTCCTCGTATATGAGCCACCTGGTTCACAACTGATTTTTACTTGATATGGCTGTTATCAATATACTTATGTCAATATTATTAAATCACTTTGTTATTTAATTTAATCCTTCGTTTTATTTATTAGATTTATTATTATCGAGCAATGAGAAACATACTGAAGTTACCAAGGGATACACCGATTCGTACTAAGCTTAAAGAATTAAAATGGATGTCTGTAAAAGATTATATATATTATCATACCATGATACTAATTTACAAAATGTACCACAATCTATCACCGGATCACCTGAGTAAAAAAATTTAATTTAATGAAAAGTAGCACCAATATAATACTAGGACCAGACATAATATACATATTGGAGTCAAAAATAAAAAAAAAGACTGGAAAATCTGTATATTATGCAGGAATGTTAGCCTTCAACAGCCTGGACAACAACCTCAAAGAATGTACGTCCCTAGGTTTATTTAAAAAAAAATTGAAAAATCATTTGCTGGGGGAATGATTAGAACCATTGTGTAATATTTGTTTAACGATAAACCTACATATTAATCTAGTTTTGAAGGTGTCTAGTATTTTATATTGTAAGGGTGTTTGACTGGATTTAAGATTTTTTATATTTTTTAATATTGTTTCATATTTATTGTAGTAAAACTGCACTTACTAATTTTCCTAATTTATTTGAAACACTATTTACAACGATTATTCACTAAAACATTTACTTCACTAATTTATTTCTACGGTGTCAGTCTCTATCCGCTAACTCTGGAACTGTAACTCCCCTCTCCATTCTGCCTGTCCCGCTTATATACTCCCAAGCAGTTTCCATTGACGGCTCTCGAATATTCAGGAGTATAGAACATTTCGTCTAGATGGCTCTTCGAATAGTATCGAACAATCGATTATTCCAGCTTGTTCTCGACGATGCGTACGCCAGCAGATATGCAGCTGTAGTTGAACGAGGGTGCATAATTAATAAGATCAGGGCCGGTCTCGAAATCGTTACATTATTTTATATTGTCTTGCCCTCATTTATGACTTTTATATTAATATTTTTATATTTTATATATTTTTTATTATGACATATTGTTTATACAAATTTATGTACTATTAGCAGCTCTGCTAAATATAGGATTTTAATATTATATTTCGACCAAAATTTGCTGATTAGAAGATTTACCAAACTTCATTGGTATCAAACAGGAATAGCATAGAAAAAAAGTTCGTTATAATCTGGTCCATGTAAAGTGTGTTCCGTTGGTGAAGATCGAAAAAACGTCACATATTGTATTTTGTTTTGTTATCAAATGCATTAAGGGGAGAGAGTGCCATATTGAGATATTTTGTGATCACAGCAGGTGCATTCATCATGATATTAGAATGAAAGCTTTCAAGGACGGAAGTATGGTAACCGGGCTTCGGAGCCTTGGTCAGTTCACCTCCGTGGAGGCGGTTTAAACGGAAGTTTTGCTCACAACTGCGGTGAGCATTTTCAGCGTGGATTTTGTCTTCTCGAAGAGTGACGTAATACTGATACGGCGGTTGCTAATTAGTTCGTTTTGAATAATTTTCATTTGTTTTGCTTGGGGTGTTTGGGCTACCTGACCGGATGGAATATGAGGACCCCTGTTTACCGCCACAGTTGTGAGTCCAAAGCCCGGAAACCATACTTCTTTATAATCATGATATTGTTAGAGAAAAACCTTTTAGTGACATATGTTGGTTATTGGAGTTAGGTCAAATCGATGAAACAACTTTTTTCTTTGGTATTTTTCGAAATTTCCAAATAACTGATTTTTTGGATGATTTTCGAAAAAAATGTCAAATTTGACAGGTTTAGAGTAGCACATAAAAAGAGGAAAGATGCTGTATTTTACTCATTTTTCAAGCACAAAGTAACTGCGAAGTCAAATTTTCTTTATATCTATTAACAAAAAAAACTTTCATATGTCACGAACTTTATGTGACACTGTTAAGGTTTCGTTGTCGACAAAAAATCCTAATCAGGACAATTACATGGATGTAATTCTTTTTGTTTTTGGGAAAAAAATTGTATTCTCAGAATACAATATGGATATTTCTTTTTGTATTGTTTTCCCAAAACAAATTCGCATCTGGTTTTTCTGTATAGATCAGCTTTTTGGATTCCTCTTTTTTTTGAAGCTTTCTGATGTTATTTGTGTTTACATCAATATCTCTTGAGATATATGGAATATCAGAAATAAAAATAACCACAACTTTATATGTATGTATTTTGATCAGTTGAAAAGTGTATGTATGAGCTGGTACACAATATTAATGTATGTGTTATTTTGTGGTGTTTCAAATTTCAATATATCTTTGAGAATTGGATGATTATGCTGAACTACATGAAAAGGACAGACGCCAACATCTATAATAACTTCAATAGTGTACTTATATCGTTTCAGCTTATTTGTTTATTTTTTCAGAATTCCTACTATTATCTCTTGAGAAGATATCTAGAGAGCATATACCCAGGATGCGAGGCCAAATCAACCTTTTTGAAACTCATACATAAAGTAGCAGAACTTCATAGGATAAATGAGGAAGTGATTAACGTGTATTTGAATGTTAATCCATCCAAGGTGGAACCGTTACTTATAGAAATTTTTGACTTGAAAAATTAGTCAAATTAGGTGAGAGAGCGAAATGCAACAATAACCCTGCCTGGAATTTCCAACTCCCTCCTAGACAACAGCGAGGAAACTCACCTCTTAGTAAAATGATTATGTACATTGAACTGTTCGAAATTATGTTTATTTAGTTCCAATGAAATGCCAGGATTAGAAAAGTGGACAATATTTTTTTCTGCTATAATTACAAAAAAATAAATTTTTTCACTTTGTGATAGTAAATAATTTTTTATAAACATTTGAATAATATGTGGTCCGCTAAAATTAATTCATATTATTGCCTTTATGTTGCATTTGAATTCTTTGCTTTCTTCAATGAATATTTCAAAATGTTTCCTCATGATGAGTGTGAACATTTTCAAAATAGAAGTGTTTTTAGCCTTTTAAAGCTGTATGAGAAAATCTTTTTGAAAATCATTTCAGAAGATTTGTTTGTAACAAATTCTGATCAGTACTTCAAGATGATTTTAATATTTTAGAACTGTTATTAGAAGTAGCGTATTTGTTAGTTTTGGGGCTACAATTACTGCAATTATAGCTAGGTTGACATTGATAAATGTACCTATGTAGATGCTCAATGTGTGAAAGAAATATTTAGTTACTCCCTACGATTGTGTCTAAGGCTTCATGAACTGATACACTTCCCCAAGAAATTAACGCACCACCAAAAATTCGGTAAAAGATTATAATACATTTTCTTCAAAACTATTTGTTCGATTTGGAGTTTTTTTTTTATTACATGTAACAGTTGCATCATCAAGTTAGAATTAAACTTACACTTCAGCCTCATCTTTTTTCAACAGTATCTTTCTTGACTCACTTCATTATCGTTCCTATTACTCAAGAAACACCATTTCATAGTATGACCTGATTTTATTGAATTTAATCAGCATTATCAGCACGTAAGTAGCAGGGTGTATCTAGACATCTTTGTAGCAGGCTATGGAAAAACAACGAGTACCAGTGATTGTCAAATACAAATGCATAGTGTCAGTGTTTGTCCGTACGTACTTTTTTGCAAATTCTTTTATTAACGAATATGCAATGAGAAATACGAAATCTAACACGCGAAGAATGTGCTCAAATAGTAATATTGTTTGAGGAGGGTTGGAGTTACTAAAGAATTGTTGAACGATTTCATGTTAGTCACACAACCGTTTCACGAGTCATACGAAGACACAGAGAGACTGGGATTCATGGTCGCAGGCCGGAACAAGAAAGAAATCGAATAACAATTCCTATCTAGGATCGATTTTCAAGATATTCAGCATTAGATAACGTTTTGTAACAGCTCGGACACTTCGAACTCAGTTTCAAGATGCTAATGGTTTACAAGTTTGTAAACTTCCTCAGCGACTAAGGAAACATAATTTGAGACTTAGAATTGCTGCTCGAGGTCCAGCTTTAATCAGAGTTCATCGGAGAGCGCGGATAAATTTTTCCATCGAACATCGTAACTGGTTAGCGGCCGAATGGCAACTTGTATTATTTACGATCCCGATTTTGTTTGTACAACACTGACAGGCATATGCGTGTATATCGACGCCGTAACGAACGGTATTTATTGTAATTTCTCGGAGGAGGATCTGTGATGGTATGGGGAGGCATTTCTTCGACTGGTCGCACGGAACTTGTGATCATTAATGCCTTAGAGCTGTACATATTGCAGATTTTAGAACCACATTTGATGCCATTTGCGCCATATATAGCGTAAGGATTTTTTTTGAAGCAAGATAATGCCAGGCCTCACGCTTCCGAGTCGTAAGAAATTATCTAGAGGAAGTTGGTATCGCTACCATGGTTTGGCCAGCTCGGGCCTGGTTTTAAATCCCATAATCTCCGGGATATTCTTGGGGGAAGATTACAAGAGGAACGTAACTTGATTACTTTGAAGAGGTACGGCAGAGACTGATTGCAATTTGGGAAGACCTGGACTAAAATGACATAAGGTCTCTTATTACTCGCTACTGA
This sequence comes from Chrysolina americana, assembly GCA_958502065.1. Taxonomy (NCBI): domain Eukaryota; kingdom Metazoa; phylum Arthropoda; class Insecta; order Coleoptera; family Chrysomelidae; genus Chrysolina; species Chrysolina americana. Next base: position 9,329,811 of record OY293419.1, on the reverse strand, counting down.
AAATATCGTTTATCATATTATTATGCTATAAAATGTTGTTTCTCGCGAAATAGGAAATACAATGAGCAAATAGAAAATGTTGAAAAACGATAATGCTGAAGTGTAAGTTTAATTCTAACTTGATGTTACTGTTACACTCTACAGGGTGTTACAAATTTTATGAAAAAAACACGTGTATTAATGATAACTAATACACCTGGTATTTATAAAATAGTAGTTTTTGTGCGCATACAGTTTATACACCAACATTCAGAAGAAAATAACATGTCATTAAAAAAACGTCCAAATCGGACAAATAGTTTTGAAGAAAATGTATCTTAAAGTTTTGGCCAATTTTTGGTGGTGCGTTAATTTCTTGAGGAAGTGTTTATATTTAAAATAAAGTTTTTACACCTTCAGTGTTATGTTGTGAGTTATTTAATACTTTGGAATGCCTTATTGAAAGGTTTGTTCAATATTTCAACTTTATATTCTGTTACATATTTATCAGTAGCAGAACATTTTTATTTAATGAATGTTATTGAATAGCTTTAAGAATATTTATATTTCCTTGTACATACTCGTTGAATATATTGATGAAAATAACGTGTTTCATTATTCAAGTATTTAAGCAATAGACCTTTTCCAAATAAATCCTTTTTTTATATCCAGTTTATGATATAATAATAATAATAATAATAAAGATGGCTAAACATTTTATTTGGATTTTTTGTTCAGGAGACCAAATTTCGTAGGTTCCAAAAAAACTTTTTTTTGATAGCTTGTGGCTATTCTGTATAAAGGGCGTATCTGACAAATTTGTGAGTACTGAATTAGGACTGTTTTGGATTGTCTGCATCGTTTTACGCCTATCTTACTAGAAATGGACCTTTCCACGGACTATGGGAAAACACTGTAATTAGAAAGTATATATGCTAATATCACTTGAGATTTTTTATTAATTTTTTCTGGCCGCCAGTTTTTCAAAAATTTGAAAAAAGGGGTTTCGTGACGTCACGTTCTTCAAAATTGAACTTGGCAACGTCGTATAAAATGTACATCATGGAATCTCAAATTATCATTACATCTGGATTGTGTTCTATGATAGTTGTCATTTGATAGCAGATGGGTTTGTTCGTCTGTTTCAGTGAGCAGATCAATAACAATTGTTTTTCTCTGTTTAACTCATTTGCTTACCTTATGTGATACAAGATAGATGCTAGCAGATCAAATCTGTATGCTGGAAACTAACAGACTCTTGAATATTTAATTTTCTGAGGTTGAAGCGGTTTTCAAATTCAAAGTTTTGTTGTTTGCGTCAAGTAATTTCTGTGTTCCTTATATCCGTGAAAATGTCTAAAAAGTGCTTTTTACCTGGTTGTCTGAACACCAGTGAAAATTCATATAAACTCTATGTGTTCTGTGGTAATAACAACTTTTGTTCCATAAAGAAGTTATTATAATTTGCGATGTTACCAACAATAGTTTTTCATCAAAAGGCAGGTTCGTTCAGAAAATTTGAAAGTTACAAATAATAAAAAAAATTGCTTTCACGTAAATTTTTTTGATGTGTTGATCCAGTGACAAAGTTTCAATTATTTCTCGATGGCTTATAATCAACCAGTAGCTATATTTAATGGGAGAACGATATTCCCCTTTTCAGAACGTGGATTATAGTGGGGAATATTTCCGATGAAGAGGCACACTTCGAAATGTGATATTTTTCTTAAATAAAAAAAATTGAGTGGCATTCGTTGATAAATAGACATTTTAGACTTTTAACAATCGATTGAAACGAGTTTTGCAATTCATTTTTTGTAAATGTAAAGGTCCATTGAATGATGTAATTGAAAATTAGCCAATATCATAAGTTTATAAAAAATGTCATATCTGACAAAATTGTCCCCAACCTAATAGTAAATCACGATTTTTTCGAAAACATGAAATCTGCAGATAGGCCCTTTTTGATTAGCACGGCAGTATTAGTTAAAAAAATATTACCAAAATAACATATCAGGCTGTATTGAAACATGCAAATAATAAACTTGTAATGATGATCGAATCTTTTCAGCATAGATACAACAGGGTGGAATAATTAAAGAATCATAAAATTACCCCACAGGTAGTGGTGTAGCATTTCTTAAAAAATGCTGATAATGAAGATATTTGTGATAACCAGATTATTAGCAACCTTTTCAGTGATTACTTCTCAACTGTATTAGCCTATCAAAACCTAACACTTATCATATAATTATTACTTCTTTATATCCATCAACTTGAGAGTATAAAAGTAATAAAACAAAAAGTATATTGCCCCTTCTCCACACAATTAATTCAATTCCTAGTCGGGCATTTCAAAAATCATGCCATCTTCATCAGTAGGATTTACCAACCAACAGGTATAGAGTTACTGAAACATATATTTCGAATGGAAATGTGTTTAAAGTATTAGGTCACTATTCATATAAGCTGATTTAGTCTAGTAATGGATTTATTTTGGTTATAACTTGTACTATCAAGAGAAACCTTGAATGCTTTTAGTGGACATGTTGGAAAATTTGCTTTCAAATAATTGCACAAAAATTTTTGTCAACTTTAAGATTTGATATCATTTTTTCCAAAAAACTTCAACTAATGTTCAGTGATCAATCTTTTCTCCCATTTATTATTTTCTTAGCTGGGAACTACATCATTTAAAAAATGTCTATCTCTAAATGTTTCAACTCATCTACACACATATCAGTACAGATATAATATACTTTTTAAACCTCTGCATTGAAGTAACTTCCTCAGGACACTAGCTGAAACCTATAGTTGAGAATCAACTGTGATATTTCCAAAGATTAATTTAAAATGCCACAGATTTTCTTGGAAAGTCATTGTGTTACTGCCAAATAAGCAGTTTTTAATGTCTCCATGTTACAGCTGCTTAGTGTCAATGCATCTTCTAAATGGAACACTTTAGCATCTCATGACTTTCCAGCTCCAGACCGTTTTTTACTACCAGAATTATCTTTCCTCCCTAATATAGGGCTAGCGCTGTTACTCATGTTGCGAATCAAACTCCTAAGACCCTTTGCCTGGCTCTCACCCACATTACTTTCCTGAGCAATAACGTAAAAATCATCCAGCAGATGTTGTGGTGGTTCTACTTCACATGGAGTAATCGTTGTTTGGGGTCCTTTATCAAGTAATAGGGCTAAACGCTTTTTCAATGATTCATTGCGTTCTTCAAGTTTGCTTATCTTGATGGCATCTTCTTCGTAATTCATCAGAGTTGGCATGGGCATGAACTGAAACATGAAGACAATTGGAATGGGTATATTTTGTAACAGTTGATGTCGTTACCTGAATAACTGTTGCTAGAAAATTGTGTAAAGATACCAAGAGGGTATCCTGCCATTGTTTAGTGAAGTGAAGAGCAAATGTTGGGTTTTCTTCTGGGTTTTTGGTATAAGGTAAAACTGAAAGCAAAGATACAAGAGTTAAGATTCTGATCAATATATGCCATGCACAGAAAATTTAAATGGAAATTGCCATGTATCACCTGATCTTTTGTTAGTAATGTTGTGGCATAATCTGCAGAATATTCAATCAAATGTTACAGTATTGGAAGCTATTTTCAAGTGAAACACAAATATGAATGCTTACCAAACCAATCTTTCCATTCATTCTGGTTCTGCAATTCTGGAGTCATTTTTATGAAAAACTCTGTCATCTTCTCAGGTTTATTGTTTGTAACTGTATTGATGAGGTACATTTTCAACACAGCATTTTCAAGTTTCCTCATACCTATAAAATTAACATCAGTAATGCCAAAACTGAGGCAAGAACAAGAAGAACGAAGATATCCCTTCAAGTGTTGAAATTATAAGAACCAAATATTTGTTGGCAAACATTGAGCCTTCTACATCTCTCAATTACATTTCTACAATAAGACTCTTGAAGTAATCCTTCAGTTCTTCTATTTGGTGACAAATACTTGGTATGAAGTGACTTTCCAGCTTCGAAAACAAGTGCCTATTCAAGTGGTTCCAGAGTTCACGAGTGGATGCCAGATCATAAATACTTATAAAATGCATTATTTGATCTACAATTTTATCGGCTCTAAAACTTTTCAGCTTGTCTGCTTTCAAGTCTGCATCAAAAGCTTTCAGTGTATTTCCAAATCCTCTGAATATTAAATATTCACGGATCATCTCATCCAGAAATTGTGCATGTGCCATGTTTTAACAGTTTAAAGTTAAAGAAAGATTTCAAATATTTTATCACAATATTTTCTAGAATCAAAAAACTATCATCATATTTAACCTCTTTACAAATTAAACTCTTTTCTTCTTCTCATTAGTGGCCTCTTGTCATTAGGGTCAGACAGCCGATTCAGATACAAGCGTGCCCATGCAGTGTTTTTGAAGCACGTGCAATTTTTAGGATTTACACGTATTTACCCTTTCAACCCTTGCACCTGAAAACTGCATTACATTTCACATATATATGTGTCTTACACTTGCGTTTCTATGACGAGGTCATATTTTATTTGATTCTGTAATAATTTTATCAATACCGGACTAATATGCCATTTCAGTTTTTCAAATAATCCTTACGTATTTTCCAATATATATTTTATTATACAAACTAGAACATGCTCACGTCGACAGACATGCATCTCACGCAGTGTTGAAAATGCAGAATGGCACGCATTTATTTGAATCGGCCTTAGCAATGCCTATCGGGAATGACAAGAAGATTTAACGCAGCAAATTCATGATGGGGTCAGCGGAGGACATCTGGGAGTGACGAGACCTTCCAGAAACTGGGGCAACGGTTTTACTGGGCCAACCGCCAAACTGACGTCAAGGACTGGTACAGAAAATGTGCTGTATGCGCTGCCAGCAATGGGCCTCGAACAAGATATAAGGCCCCGATGCGCCAGTACAATGTAGGCAGCCCATTTGAAAGGATCGCCATTGACATCGCTGGCCCGTTCCCACAATCTGATCACGGGAATAAGTACATCCTTGTGGCGATTGATTACTTCAGCAAGTGGGCCGAAGTCTATGCCCTGCCCAACCAAGAAGCCATCACCGTTGCCGACATCTTCGTGAAGGAGTGGATTTGTCGATTCGGTGTTCCGTTGGAGCTATATTCGGATCAAGGCAGAAATTCCGAATCAAGCCTGTTCCAGGAAATGTGTCATATGCTAACATCCGGAAGATGAGAACCACCGCTCTACATTCGCAGTCAGATTGAATGTTGGATCGGATGAATAAGATGATAAATCGCCACCTCTTCAAAGTAGTCCCTCACCAGAAAGATTGGGACCAGTACCTTCATTTGTTCCTGATGGCCTATCGTTCCGCAGTTCACGAGTCAACCGGCCAAACCCCTGCTAGTGCTATCATGGGCCGAGAGCTGCGGATACCTTTTGTGACCTGAAGTTTGGGACGCCGCCAAGACAAGACATTGCAGGAGAGGACTACGTCAGCAAATTACGTGAGAGAATGGACGACATCCATGAACGAGTCCGTTTGAACATCCAGAGTGCCAGCGACAGAATGGAGAAAACCTACGACATCAAGGCCGATGCTGGCGGATATCAGCTAGTTTGACTGTACAACCATAAACGTCGCAGTGAACTATCACCGAAGCTTCTGAACTCGTGGGAAGGTCCATATAAGATCATGACATGGATAAACGACCTCGTCTACCGCATATATAAGCCACCACGAGGAAAACCTAGGGTAGTCCACTTCAATAGAGTTTCCCCTTATGCCGAAAACCACAAACAAGTTCGTACCGTTCCAAAGGTTCATGCCCCTGAACTCAAACGGACAGAAAGTTCAACATGGGGTACCCAGAAAGGAATCACGAGACCTTTTCAAGGTGCCTGCCGATTACGCGTAAGCTCACTAATGTGCAGCAGATGATCTCCAAATGTCTAGAGGCATTGCCGTAGTATTCTCCTCGGTCAACTCCAGGAACTGCAGGAACAGAACCCGGAAGTTGAAAGGGTGCTACAGCTGGGAAAGGGCCAGAGAAACATCTACTATTTGGTTACCAACAAGTATTGTCGAAATAAGCCGTGTTATGGTTTGGTTACCAACAAGTATTGTCGAAATAAGCCGTCTTATGAAGATATCTGGAAGAGCATTACCAGATTCAGAGACACGATGCTGGAGCAGAATGTTGTGGAACTGGCAATCCCAAAATTGGTCTATGGGATTGATGGGCTGGACTGGAGAGTTATAAGAAGCATGTTGGAGACAATATTCATATCCAGCGGCGTCAAGATTTTTTGTGCTGTAACCATCTTCCTCGACCCAACATGAAGACTGAGTGCTACTTTCATAGAGCGTCCAGGGGAATCTTGCAGATATCTCCACACTTCAAGAATGACATTTCGGGACGAAACGTCTTTAAGAAGGGGGCAACGTAACGATTTCGAGGCCAGCCCTGATCGCCTAATTAATTATGCACCCTCGGCTATTAAGAAAACAACTATGACTAATCGCCGAGAATAAAATCGAATGCCTTCGTCGCCTTGTGAGCCATCTGGATGAGTCGCCCTATAGTTCGGATAGTTCGAGAACTGTATAAATAATCTGCTGAGGGGTATATGAGACGCTCGACATGAGAGGGCGGGGATAGTCGCAGAGAGTCGCAGCTATAGTTCGAGAGTCCGCAGACCGAGAGCGATAGTGAAGAAAAATTGAAATAGTGACTGTGATATAAATGTTTAAGTTATGAATGAAGTTATTGTTTCAGTTTAAGACGTGTTTCAAATAAATTATCAAAATTAGTTAATTAGTGTATTTTTACTACAGTATCTATTTTTGAAATATTTCTTACAACATGAGTTGTATAAATGAAATTGATATTTACTTGTAACGTGGAATTAAAAAATATTTTCCTATTTATTTTAGCGAAGATGGAAAATAATAACGACATTATATGCTCTTTGGAAAAATAACAACAGAAGAAAAACTTGAAATTCTTTCCTTGAAATGCAATATTTTTCGAGCAGAAAAAGTCATCATCCCAGTACATAAGTTTACAATAATTATGTTGATTCAATATTTCCTTTTGTTTTCATTTCATTGATTGAAATGAAAACTGGGTCATGAATACTCAAACAAATGATCATTTTTGCTGACTACTACAATGTAGCAATAGTTGCAACTTTTCATTTTCGCCAATTCTGAGTGGATCTATTTGAGTTTTGATTGTTATTTGTTGGGGTGCAGTTGGGAAAATAATAGAATTTTCATGACTGAAAAAAGAATTCCAAAAAAATGTTGAAGAAACTCGTAGGGGCATATACCATTTTTACTATTTTGCAATATGTACGAGGAACGGAAGAAACGATTGAAACATCTTGTACCATCAACGGAAAGAAAGCAATTCAATGTGTTAGTGAGAAATTTTTGAGTATTTCCATTGATCCAGCAGTTCTGCTGGCCGGTGTTAATTTGAGGTAAGAGTATTTGATACTTGATTCCACCAGACTAGTCCTATATATATTTTTTTCACCACAATCAAATTTTTCTACTGGACTTGACAGGTTTGTGCAACGTATTGAAATCTCCATAAAGTCAACCATTAATTTTTAATACAATAATTACAAACATAAAACATCATATTAGGTAATATTACTAGTAATACTGCATTTTTCGTTGCCATTAAAGTTGATAACCGGATTTTGTTGTTAGAGTAATTTATGGTCCTGCATATATAAGTTGATGATACATTTTTACTTCTTTGTTGTATCATTCTTTAACAAAATTTTCCCCACTTTGAATCATGCGAGATACCTAGTTTTTGCATTGTGGCGAATCAGAAATGTCAAATCTATTGGAACTACTCATTCCCATCCTCAGGAAAATACCAGCCTGATATAGTCCCCCCGACCATCAAAGTAGGATGATTTTCGTCAAAGAATTTTTGGTTTACAGTGAATGAAACTTCTCCGGAAAGAGAAGGAATAGCAGTCTCAATATCGAATTTCACTCTTTGAAATAGTACTTTCAATCATAGGGGTACTTAGTGGAATAAATATGATGGATACGTGTTGTTCTCGAATCTGAAAATTTTACTGGCCTACCGTGATGTGGCAGAAATCTTAGCCGGACGAATGCAGAAGGCTGTAATTCTTGGTTTACTTCGTCTATTCTGGGCACATGATTCTCGGACCCAGTAAACACTCACCACACGGACATGGGGGGTAGTTATTTCCTCCAATGACAGGAGGGCTGCGGAGACAGGGCCACTGCGATATTCCTAACGGAAAAAGTTGTGATAATACTCCTTTATACACACTCGTAGAATGTACTCAATGGCTTATAGCCTGTGCAGGTAGAGGGCTATTAATATTTTTTGCAGTGGCGTGGGTGGTAATTTCTATCCAACTTTAAAAATTTTTTAGAAGTATTTAAAAGAAATATTTATTGGTGTTGAAAAATGAAAATAACTATAATTGGAAAATCTTTATACAAATTATTGGTTAAAATTTTCTTTTACTCTTCAAATCACTCAATTCTTTCACTATCACTAAATTATTATTTGTCCTAATATTTATACAGTGCGCTGGAATAAGTGTTAATCAACTTATTTATTTTCATATACATGGTGTTATTTAAGTACGTGGCCAAACTTGAAGTAGTGATTCTTTGAATGGTTCTAAGACTAAAAGTTCATATAAACATAGGTCAGGTAATGCTTCGCTTTGAAGATACAGGGTGTAATTTTTTTTAAAAGAAATCTTGTTTTTCGTAAATATCTTAATAATCCTTCAACCGATTTTATTGAAACTTGGCAGTATTATTGAGGGTCGTAAAGGGCTGATTTATCCCTAACTATATCAAAAGTATTATGTTCAATGGCGTCCCAGAAGTTACCATAACCAAAATTTTTGACAGAAAAAATGTGCGCTACTGATTTTTTGCAATTTTTGTATATGTTTTACATTGAGCAACTGAAATTACAACTTCTCTATGTCTAGAATTTTCTTCATATCTTGGTTTGTTTTTGACAAAAAATATAAAAATTACTTTTATGTAAGACCCTTGGACAACACAATGAAACATTTCAACTACTAAACCATCGAGAACTGGGATGTTACTGTTTTTTTTTCTATATGAATAGTCTATTCCAGTATTAGAATTTTTATCAAAATTAATGCGATAATAATAATAGTAATACGAAAACGACAATTTCTTTTGAAAATTTTGACACCCTGTATCTGAAAACAAAGCATTACTGGACCTATGTTTATATGAACTTTTCGTCTTAGAATCACTCAAAAAATCACCCCCTCAAGTTTGGCCACGCACTTACATAACACCCTGTATTTAGCGAAAAGCTTGGAAAATTCGATTATTGTTTTCAGTTTTGCGTTTTATCAAAAAAAATTAAATATATATAAAAAACATTTTTATTGCAGATTCTCAGTTTTGGCCACCCTGTATAACCATCTCGGGGGTCCGACTTTAATCAAGGACCTCCGGCTTTAATCTTGGACCTTCGACTTCATTCTTGAACCCCCGACTTCAATCTTGGACTCCTCGACTTTAACCTCGGATCCTCGACTTCAATCTCGTACCCCCGAATTTTCTCTCGTACCCCCTACTTTGAAGTTATACCTTCGAGTGTTCGACTTCAATCCTATACTCTCGACTTCAATCACGGAGGTCCTACTTCATTCTTGGTGGTCCGACCTTTACTTGGGGTCTGACGTCAATTTCAGATCCCCTATTTTAATCTAGCACCTCCGACTCTATTCTCGGACCCCCAAATTCTATTTCGGAGCAAGGATTTCAATCTCGGACGCCCGACTTTAATCTTGGACCACCGACTTCAATCTTGGATCCCCGATTTTATTCTCGGGTCTCTGACTACAATCTCGTACCCCCTGAATTTAATTTCGTCCCCCTTAGTTTGAAGTCGTACCTCCGACTGTCCGACTATAATCCTGCAGTCTCGACTTTAATTTCAGATGCCCGACTTCAATTTAGCACCCCCGACTTTAATCTCGGACTACACGAATTTAATCTCGTGGGCCCGACTTTGATCTCGGACCCCCCGACTTTAATAATCTTGGACCCCCGACTTCAATCTTGAACCCCCCACTTTATTCTCGGATCTCCAACTTCAATCTTGTACCCCCGAATTAAATCTTGGACCCTCCACATTGAAGTCGTACCTCCGACTATTCCACTTCAATCCTGTTCTCCCGACTTCGGAGGTCTACTTTGATCCCGGAGGTCGGACTTCAATTTCGAATTTATTCTCGGATCCCCGAGTTCGGATCTCCGGGTCTGAGATACAAATCTTCAAAACATCTGTTTTTTCATTTTCCAGCTAATAATTTATTATTAAAAATTGGTACCCGAAGATTTACGGGGTAAAGTATAATGACTTTCATTCTAAAATTCAAGACTGGAAGAATTCATCAGAAAGAAATACTTGAAACTTACTCTGTATAGTCCTACGTGACATCAGCATGACAAATGATCTCCCCTTAAAACTTTTCTGTTAGGTACATATACGACTTGTTCCTGAATAAAGGGGACAAAGTCGGACCCCCGAGATTGAAGTCGGAGGTCCGACTGAAGTAGGTGGTACGAGAATTCAGTCGGAGATTTTAGATTAAAGTCGTAGGTCCAAAATTAGAGTCGGATCTCCGAGATCAAATACGCACACCTGAATTGGAAATAGGGGGCCCGAAATTAAAGTTTGACCCCCCGAGTCCGAAATCGGGAGGAAGGGGGCGATATCGAAGTTGGGGGTCTGAGAAAAAAGTTGGGGGTCCGAGATTGAAGTCGTGGGTATAAGATTATAGTCGGGGGTCCGAGATCAAAGTCGGGGGTTCAAGATACAAGTTGGGAGTCGTATGTTGAAGTCGGGGGTCCGAGATAGAGGTCCGAGATAGAAGTAGGGGGTCCAAGATTGAAGTCGAGGGTCAAAAATCATTGTTGGAGGTCCTAGATTAGAGTCGGGTGTCCAAGATTAAAAACAGACACCTGAAATCAAAGTCGAGGGTCTGAGATTGGAGTCGGACCTACCGATATTGAAGTCAGGGGGGATTAGAGATTAAGTTGGGGGTACATGATTGAAGCTGGGGGACCGAGATTGTAGTCGGGGGTTCTAAATTAGAGTCGGGTGTCCGAGATTCAAAACGAACACCGGAGATTAAAGTCGGGGGACTTAGTCGTGGCACTTCTACGCCTTTGTAATTGTTCGAGCATTTCGCTAATTATATAAAAATTAAGAAGTTGATAGGGGAAGGGGTTAACACTTATTCTAGCACACGATATAATTTTTTTTCACCGATTTCACATAATTTGGCTTTTGGCACGGAGTTATATGCCTAATTATATTGATTTGTGAATTCGAACTAGAATATTTATGGTAGTCATTAAATTTTCATTTACTGATTACTGAGCCACTCTCATCCGTTCCAGGACAGAGCTTAAATCACCCATTATTCCACCCGAACCTTCTTCCCTATTAACCGAAAGCAATTATCCGACTCAATTAAAACTTTCTCATCTTTCCAGCGAGAAGTCCCTGCGCCTGGCTCAGCACCTGAGCCCGGCCTACATCAGAATCGTCGGGCCGTCCACCTCCTTTGTGAAATACGTAGACAAGGACGACAGATTCGCCAATTATTTATCCGAAGATGGAAATAACGTTATCGTAACGCCCTCGATGTGGTTCGGGATTAATGAGTGGTTCAAGCTGGCTAATTTGATGCCGGTTTTCGGTATAAATGACGCTGACACCGACTCCGGGAACTGGAATCCGAAAGAGACGCTGCCGCTCCTGGAAATATCCGATAAACTCAACGTTTCCTGCTACTGGCAGCTGGGATTTGGTAAGAGTGATTGGGAATGTAGGGGGGGGGGTGCTTAAGAGGAAATGAATAATATTTTCTCAGCCAATTTTATTCCTGCTAGAAAAATCTGTAGATAAACACTTACGAGTACCTATATTATCTATCTATAGAGGTATTGCTTAAAGTAAACATTTCATATACCTAAACATTAAAGAAAACTCTCACAAGAAAGAAATCTGTTGACAAATACTTGAGAGTATGAAACAAACAAATTTCATACATTATTCAAATCATGTAAACATTAACGAAAACTTTCACAGATGTAAACTGTAATAATTTGAACGAAGTTCGAATATATTGTGCCAGAGAGGTATCAACAATGTGAAAGAATACGGGGTACCCTTCTCTCTAAGCGTTTGCACCAAGTGAAAAATCAAAGGCAAACATTTGTCGGGAAACAACTACTTCCTTGGCTAATACCACGACAGACATTGAAATACATCTGATATATTTGTGCTGTCCCTGCCAAATGAATAATAATCAACCGTTTAACTAATATTTCCCTTCGGATGACACTATGATCCACAACAAAAGTTTGCCTTGTTTCTTGATTTCCAGTGCGGATGGCGCTGCGATCAACTTTGTTGTACATCGTAGTGTCATCCGTGGGGAAATATTAGTTAAACGGTTGATTATTATCCATTTGGCAGGTACAGGACAATTATAATGTTGTCCGACCTACCCTGTCACTGATGAGAGGCAATAAACCTCGAAACATGCATATCTGCAGGTGGTCATTCTTCTCTTCAATTACAAGACAAGCACTTGCAATTGGGTCTTCTTGGAAGAACGTTGCACAAATATCTGTCAGATGTAGTTCAATGTCCGTCGTGGTATTAGCCAGGGAAGTAGTTGTTTTCTGACAGATGTTTGCCTTTAATTTTCCACTTGGTGGAAACGCTTAGAGAGAAGGGTACCCCGTATTCTTTCACATTCACAGATGTGGGTATACCGGGTGTAACAAGATCATGCCCTGTATCTCCGTTAGTTTTAAAGGTAATTGATTGAAATTTGGGATATCTTATTTACATAATCAGCAGCACTTTTTGACATACAAATGATTTTTTTTCATTTCCAGTTTTGCCGGAAGTGATATCAACTTTCGATTTTTGAATGAAACACCCCATATATTATTACATTTCTGAAATATGCATAACTTTCTGTATCCAATAATACCATTAAGTGACATTTCAAATGACAAATTTTTTTAAAATTTAATTTTAGATTTTAGTTTTCCATTTAAGTGTGCCATGATGGTTCCGATTTATTCCAATTGACCCCTCTAAAGCTTATTCATACCTGGTATTAAAATGTGCGATAAATACAATCAAAATAACAGCTAAAAGAAAATAAAATGAACACAAAACATTACAACAATTTTTCGAAATGCTGTCCATTAACGTCAAGGTACTTCTGAACTCTCATAGCTGTTTCTTGAAGAACGTTCGCTAATTGCTGGACCGTTATGCTATTAATGGTGCTTCTTACTCCAAGTCTTCGCAGGTGTAACTGCGGTTGCATAAAAAATGTTTTTTAAATGGCTCCAAATAAAGAAATCAATAGGTGTCAAATCAGGTGAACTTGGAAGCCATCGCAAAAGACCATTCGTCGAAATTACGTTTTCTTCGAATGCCAGTTGAAGGTAATCGATTACTATTCTTGAATTATGGGGAGCAATATCTAGCTCCAGTCAAGGGTCCTTCGAATATTATTGGACCGATGATTCTACTACCGAGTAACCCAAGCCAATCATTGGAACCGAACCGCACTTGAGAGTTACCCTACCGCAATAAATTCTGATATTCTTGTGACCAATATGTTGTATTTTGTCGGTTGAATAATCCCATATCTGTAAACCTAGACTCGTCCGAATATAAAATCCTTCCCAATAAAGCATTGTTTGGCTTCACATTATTCTGCAAGATTCAATTGCAATATTCCATCCTACGTTCATAATCATTTTCGTACAGGTGCTGGTGCAATTGATATTTGAAAGATTTATAATTATGTTTGTGCAAGATTCGGCCTACCGTTTGGTGAACAATTTTCAATTCTTATCAACTTCTATTCGAGCTAAAATATTAATTTGTTTTGTTCGGGATCATGGTTAGGCTCTCTTCAGAATTGATTTTCAAGATTGAAATAATTTCTCGCTGGACATTGTTTATCCAGACTGTCGGTCGGCATAAAGGTTTCTAGCCGCAACGGCATTTTTTCTACATTCTCTGTAAATAATTAACATGTCCACATTTTCATCCCTTGTATAAATGTGCGGCATTTTGAAAAAAAAAAAATAACAACAAATGTAAGACTTTTTCAATACACGATAAAAACACTCATAAACTATCAAATATTTATTTGTTAATCTGAGGGAATAATTTCATTGTTTCCAAAGCCTCCTCAATAACTTCTTAACACTAAATTAGAACAAAATAATTTTATTTTCTTTTAGCTGTAATTTTGATTGTATTTATCGTACATTTTATTATCAGGTATGACTAAATTCTTTATTAATAGGACTAATAAATGGTACCACGTAACCAATATGGTTCCATTTCAAAAAATTGAGCTTATCTCTAAATCGATTACGATGAACTAAAACGCAATTCAGTGTTTTTGACGGGATTTTGATTTTTTTAGCATGAGACTGCTACTACTGTATGCCAAAAATATATAAAAAAAATTGAATAAATGAATGTACCAATGTACAATTTATTCAACACGACCTTTCAATAGTGGCAAAAATAATTTTATCAATTATAACTTGGCGACGCCGCATCTGTTTTCAAATTTTTTTCGTCTGAAAAATACAGGATGTTCTATTTAAAAAACGCGTCTCCGAGTCGTCCCGCTTTTATAAAACACATTGAATTTTCTACAGCTTCTAGTATAACTAATAGTGATTCGTTTATATTAGGTCAAGGAATCAATAAAATTAAAAAAAGCTAGATCTGGAAAATTCTTTAGGTATCTTGAAAAAGTAAGAATCCTGAAAGTACATGTGACTTGCAACAATTTTGTCGAAATTTTATTGAAATCGTATCGATTCCAAATTTCAGAATCAACAAACAAAACTGAAATGAGATATGAACAGGATCTCAATATACTCCACGACGTTCTGGCAGCTTTTCCCGAAAGAAATGAAACTTGGAACATCGTTGGAAGTGATATAAGTCAACTTCCCGCAGATCGCACCGAAAAGGCAATGGAAGAACTGAAAGATATAGCGACTGCTGTAATGTGGGAACCGTAAGTTTGGACATTTTATGGAATTTGTGTTGCAAGAAATATCAAGTCGAGTATTTTTTATAATCATCTCCATTATCATTTTGAAAATAGTCACAGTACAGAAATTAATCACCCAGTAAATGTAATATACACGGTGTTCCAAAAATATTGGGCCATACTCTAGGAACATGTAGTATAAGTTGAAATTATAGTAGAAGTTAGTAGACATTTTTCTCTGAAGGTGTCCTATATTGAACAGAAAGGCGCCTTTGTTGATATTTGTGAAATTTGATGGATGGTCTATTTAGGATATTTGTGTTTTCACTTGGGTTTTTGCTGATTTCTGATCACATTTTTTTCTTTCAGATCTCACATCACCGAAGACGCATTCCCTGAAAAAGACATGGCATACAAAATCCTTCAAAGGAGCTCTAAACCCAACATGAAAATTTGGACTACAGTACCAAAATGTTCAGAAACGGCAGTGTTTTCCTCTGTGTTACTTTGGGCCAAACAAATTGGGAATGCTGCCAAAACTGGATACGATGTTGTTTTTAGGCAACCTCGTATGCACGAGCTGTTCACGGACACACCGGTAAGCATGTTTTCAACTTCAGGTTGAATGCCTGAAGCGTACATTCGAAAAAAACGTCCCCACACGGGGAGTATCAAACCTTTATGATTCATTGGAAAAAAGTCTGAAAAAAAGTCTGAAAAAAGTCTCTTATTTTCTTTTAACTTATTGAAGGCTTGTTGGAAGTAATAGTACCCACCACAGTAGGTTCTCCTGTTTAAATCTGTTTACATGTTCTTTCCTTTTAGTGAAAACATCTTATCAATACTTTATCGGTTCTTTCTAAATCCACATTGATATTCACCTATGAAAATTATCATAAATCTGAACGCAATAGAATTGATTGGGTTTTATCATCCTGCTTCTTTGGAGAGACAGATTGTCGACCACTTTTTTTCATATTACTCAGATTCTCAGTTCGTTCAAATTGAGTTTTCCTGCATGTTTTTTCTCCGATTGACAGCAAATATTAATTTGACAGACACATATCAATCAGAAAAGTATTACTTTTCTAGCCTAGGCAGCAAAGTAAGGACTTTCCTGCCTAGGCAGCAAAATGATTATTCTCAATGGGAATGAAATATTTGACATTTCTTCTATTCAGCATCTTTAAAGAGACAGCTATTTCTTGAGGTATTTTACTAAATTTATGTATACAAATTATTTTACGAATTTACCTTTTACGTATTTGAGAAAAAAAAATCATGTGTCTTTTAATTCAGTAGGCCGAAGAACTATATATTTCCTAACAACATCGAAATATTCCATTATTACGAGAGACTTCGAATTCTTCGTCTTCGTGTTTAATAGGGATACCAAAAGCTTCAATATTTTCTAACTTCAAATTCAATAGCTCCAGTATAAAGTGTGTAATATTGTCGGGATCCCGACTCGAATAAACATATTTATTGAATGTGTGTCATGTCATCTGCTTAGTTATGTTCATGGGCAACTTGATAACAATAAGTTTGTGATCTCTTTCATATTGAATCAATCGAATGGTTCCTATACCATGTGTTTTCAAATCTTGGGCATCAATAAGCTATCGTCTTTTGGGATTCCTATTAATATTGTTGACTGGGTTAAATCATATATGACAAATCAAAAAAATTATGTCAAGGTGCTACGATTCAAGATCAATGTGCAGTTAAGTGGTTTAAGTGTTCCCCAAGAATCATTTCTTGGGCCCATTCATTTTGTACAATACGTGAATGATGTACCCCAATATGTTATAAATGCCCATGTACCAAGATATTCTGACGATACGATGATCACAATTCAAAGAGACCATGTAGAAAAGCTGATGCCACCAAAACTAATTCCCAATGTAGATGAATCAATGACCATCAACATCCGTCTTAGAAGGGACATAACCATCAACTCAAGCAATTATAACCCTAGAAGAAGTGAAGTTCTTAGGTCTTCAATGAGATAAAAGATAATTTGGGACTCCCGAATAGACATTAATTGCTCGATACTAAACAAATCCTATTTCACCACCAAATAAATGAAAAATTGTTTGAATACCGCAAGTCTTCTAAACGTCTCTTATGGCGCAATACCGAGAATGAAAATTATTACCTGACCGTTGAGACGTCAAACATATATTCTTCATGTCGAGTTGAACAACAAGCTGTTTGCGAAAATTCTTAGTTACGAGGCCCCTGCAAACTTTTGGGACCGTTCCACAACTATAATGCCCAAAAACTTTGCCTGTAAATGTTACCACTAAACCTAAAGACCTAAGAACTTCGGTAGGGCTGAAAAACAATAATAATAATACTCCTTCATAGCCTGTGCGAGTAGAGGACGGCAATAATTATTATTTACCGTGGCGCTCCGGGGCGACTTACTGATTATTGGTGGCGTATTCACTTTTCAGCTGTAGGAAAACCCGGAAAACCTCGGCACCTCAGCACCACCTCGGGTGGTCGGTATGCACTCCAAGCTCACACCAGACGAGATTGGCATCTAGACAACTCACAATACACTTGCTTTTCAACAAGGCATGCGGTCGCCTATCGATCCGATAAAAAGTAGATGAGAAAAATTCTCTTGTACCTACATGGGGCTCGAACCGACTATCGCTATGCTGGAGTTTCGAACGGCCTGTGCATTAGACCGCTGATTCACCGATCACCAAAGCGGGTTAGTTTATTGTTGGATTGATGGTTATGTTGTTATTAAAGAAACTGTCATATCTCTTCTAAGATGGAAATTGATAGTTATTGTTTTTTTCTCATATTGAGAATATGTCGATTTCGGTGGCATTAGCCTCTCTACAATGTCTCCTGAAATCGTGTCGTAAGCATATATGATTACATAGAAAATTGTAGAAAAGACGAGGTCCAAGAACTGATCCTTGGGGAAGTATATGTCTTGGATCTTACATCATTGAAACTCACTATCATTTTTAGATTTGCTGGTATATGATTCCACCAACAATGATAACAGGAATCCCATTGGATGATAGCTTGATTATATCATATTTCTGAATACATCGACTGAAAAGAAAAAACATCACAAAATTATTGTTGTCAAGTTGATGATTGAGATACCGTAGCAAATAAAATGACGTAATTTCAATAGATGTTTATCCTGAACCCATTCTGATTCTCACACACAAATCATCAGATTCAGGTGTTAAGATCAGTCGTAAGATATTTGGATAGATTATTCACGTATAGTATAAAAAGATGGTGTCCAAGAACTGATCCTTGAGGAACACCCCATTCTGATTAAAATTATGTATTATTATATTTGTTATAGTTTTTACGGATATCTTTGATGAGTTCAGAAGTTATAGTTACAGGTAATTTACAATGTCTCTTTCATCACTTTTTTCATGGGGTGGAATAACATATATGTAAGCTTCCTATAAACTATATTGTCCTAATTTATTTGAGTAATCCCGAGATTAAAGTCGCGATCCCAAATTTAAAGTCAGAATCCCGAGATTAAAATCGGGATCCCGAGAATAAAGTCGGGATCCCAAGATTAAAGGATTATAAAAAAAGAAAAACTGTGTAATAATGCGCCTTTGTAATAATGACTAATTCATTGATTATTTTAATTTGAAGGAGTCCTTATAATTAAAGGATGTTATTATAACTGATTGCCCCGATTACCTGTGTTAATATCATTATTATTCATTTTGCTTCATTATCCGTTTGTTAATAATAAATCGATTTCATGTAAAGAAAACTTTTGTAAATGGGTACCTTAGAAGATTTGATGATTTTCCTAGAACTAAAGTATCTAAACGATCCTCATAGCAGAGCTCTAACATTATGTACTGCCATTTCGTTTTGGATAAATATTTTCGTTTCATATTCTGTTGTCGGGTAGAGAATTGAAATAAAATTCAAACGATGTATACTCGACCCACTATTATGAAGGATAGACTTTTTTGTTGTAAAAAAGTAGCTTATGAATTTTTTTTCCAATCGTTCAATAGATAACAGGGGGGTTACTTTATGGACACACTGTATATACAATTGTTTTTTTAGGTTTACTGGTTCTCACTATTACACAAAAAATTGATGGGAAGCAACGTTTTGGACGCGAAAACAACAGCGAATCGAGCAGAGACAAGCATTTTCTCCCACTGCACTAGAAAGCAGAACAGTTTTGTGAGAAGAGGAGCGCTAACGGTAATGATTGTGAACGAAAATGAAGAAACTTGCAGTATTAAAGTCAAAGTTGGTCCAAACCTCCCAGAGAAGTCAATGGAGGTTCAGTCGTACATTCTCACTGCACCAGAACTGAATTCCACGTAAGTTAACATAGAAGATTCAAGAAATCGACACGGTATATATTATTAGCATTTTCCACTTTGTAAGACTATTTCGACGTAGTAAACCACCTGGACTCTCGCATAACCATATTAAGTGGAGATGTTTTCATTAGCAAGTTTCCAAGAAAAAACAACTATTGTCACCTAGGAGCAATTATATCTCTTAGAGTCAAAACAAGAGAACACCTAAATACCCGTTGTGTGATTATTACTAATGATGAGTATGAGTTTGTTCATCAAATTGAATAAAAAACATCTTTGAGTTGTCATGAACACTAAAATATGATCACAGCGTCATTTTTGGTACCCAAGTGTCTCGGAGTCTTTAATGTCCGTATGCACCGTTTCACAATCTAATCTGGATTAGTTGATCTCGCTTAGGCGTCCTTTGATTATTTTGTATGCACCGGTTCCGGATTAGTACATCCAGGTTGACAATCTGACAACACCACATTTCTTAAAAATAAAACAATATTTTGATAGTAACATGGCGGTCATCACTGTTATAAGCTGTTGAGGGGACAAACGAAGCATTTGTGTATAAAAAAAATTGTTGTTGATTGCGATTTTTGAAAACATTACAGACGTTCAGGGATCCTACTTTTTGATAATATATTGTAATAGTCCCTTTTTCATAAGAGAATGCGATTAATTTTACTAAAAACTTCTCTTTTGTTTTGTGCTCGTTGGCGAAAATATCATTTTATTCTTGTCCCCTTGGAAGTTTTGCGATATTTGGCACTGAAATGGCGAGTAAAAACATGATTTTTATAATCCAAAATTCCTGTTTTAGAAATGGTCTGATTACATCATAAAATTGGATTTGATATACATACATCTTGAAATCATCTGATTTTGATACAGCATTGGACAACATTTCAAGGATTCCAATGAAATATGATTCTTTATTACTTTCTCTTCAGTATGTGCCTTTCAACATATTTTCAAATTGAAGCATAAGAGGTGGAACGCCTTCGTACATTTGGCATGAAAATGGTACAAATACCGGCAAATTGAACAATACTTCGTTTTTATTGGAAAAGTAAATGTGATTTTAGTTGTGTCTGAGACTAAACTTATTATGGGTTTGCCATTCCTAAAGACTTTTTTCAGTCAATGGATCTTATAACGGAACAATCCTTACTGGTCATCGTAATTGTGTAGCTGGGTTGGAAGTATGTACACCGATACAGATTAAAAATCAGTAGCAGTTTTGTTGAAAATTTTTCTTTTCCGTTAAGCAGCTGCATCCTCACGAACAACCCTCATAAGTCTTCGGGAGGCTTGTGTGAACTAGGGAAAATATTAGGGCCTTACTTTGTGATGCGATCTCACACATATTGTGTGTTGGCATTATTTGGTCAGGTCTAGTATGAAAGCATAACCATTAATAAACAGCAATTATTTATGCAACTTGTCATTATCATTAGTCACAATCATTATCACGGTCCTAGTCGTTGCCCTAAATTTTTTTAATATTTACACATCACAATCGTAATCTTGGAAATAAAAAAAAATCAATGGCAATTTTGGCTTTGTAACATGCATCTTTTCAGGCCCAAAGTTGAAGACATTTTTTCATTTCAATAAGTAAATATTAGAACAAATTGCAGAAGATACATTTTTATGTCATTTATCAAATAGACTTTGATAATCAATCAAGGTTGCGAACCACAAACGGTCTAATTAAATCATCGTCACTACCCGAAACCGTTAAGAAGGTAATTCTCAGAACGGAAGCCGTTCCACCAAGGCTTTACGGTCTTCCAAAAATTCACAAACCAGATGTCCCACTAAGACCGATAGTTAGTGCCCCAGGTTCGCCAACGTATCATCTGGCAAAACATTTAGCCTCGCTGCTCCAGCCCCATGTGGGAAAAACTCCCTCTTTCGTCAAAGACTCGACAGACTTCGTGAGAAAAATCAAGAACGTAACCTTGGAGGCAAGTGACATTCTTGTCAGTTTCGACGTTGTATCCTTGTTCACCAACGTCCCACTAGAAGATTCCCTGAGGGAAATAGCCAATATGTTCCCAAATGACATTGTCGGACTTTTCAAGGCGTGTCTCACCGGAAGTTACTTTCAATGGAAGGGAGACTTCTATGAGCAATTAGATGGTGTGGCGATGGGAAGCCCGCTTAGCCCAGTAATAGCCAATTTTTTCATGGAACAATTTGAAAAGAAGGCAATCGAATCTTTCGAGTTTAAACCGACCATGTGGTTACGATACGTAGATGACACCTTTGTCATTTGGAGACATGGGAGAGCGAGACTGAATCTTTTCCTGGATCACCTCAATTCTCAATATCCTAGCATCAAATTTACCATGGAAACCGAACAAGAACAACAGATAGCCTTCTTAGACGTACTCATAGAAAGATGTGGCACAAATCTAACCCACAAAGTATACCGAAAACCGACACATACGGATAGATATCTTCATGCACTATCAAACCACCACCCGAGTCAAAAGCGAGGCGTCATCTCCACACTGACAGAACGTGCTCGAAGAATATGTGAGCCAGAACATCTACAAGAAGAATTAAAACACCTTCAAGTGGCCTTCAGATCGAATGGATATAGTGATACCGAGATCAACAGAGCCATGAAACCAAAGAAGTCAACGTCCCAAAATAGAGAGGAAGCTCAAACAGTCGCGCGCGCTTATCTACCGTACATCCCTAAGGTTACGGACAGAATAGGAAAACTCCTTGGAAAGCACAATATTAAAACAGTATTTAGGCCCACCAGGAAAATACAACAAAGCCTTAGATCAGGAAAAGATAAGAGGGACCCGCTGTCAGCTGCTGGGGTATATCGTATACCGTGCACTTGCGGGAAAGTCTATATCGGAACCACGAAAAGATCCATGGGAACAAGACTACATGAACACAGGAGAAACTGTAGATTAGGTCAGACGGACAAGTCAGCTGTTGCAGAACACGCGCTGAGTGAAGGGGACCACAAGATACTGTTTGAAGACGTTAAACTTCTTGCTCCTGACCAGGGATATCACAATCGGCTTATACGAGAAGCAATTGAAATCCATAAACATACGGATAATTTCAATAGAAAAGAAGAGACACTGACCCTCAACCGAATTTGGAATCCATTACTTAGTCAAGCTAGGAAAAGAACAGCCGAAAGGAATATACCTGCAACCCCAATACTGAGAGATAATTTAATTCCAGGAACGGACGATAAGAACGTAATAATTGCAGGTACCAGCCGGACATATAAATATGCGCTTAGATCCCGAACCAACCAGTCATCGGAAATCTTTCAAGATGGAACCTCAGAAGAAGCCAGCCACTCGTGCGGGCGAAACGTTAGGAAGCAATTCCATATCACGACGGCCAACAAACCCGAAGAAGAGTAACATTATCAGACTTTGATAAGTTTTAAATTTTGGTATAACAGGATGCAAAAAAGAATTGAAAAATAAAGCTGAATGATACCGAAAAAATTTTTTTGTAGGGAGTAATCAGAATAATAATGTCAACGCTAATTTCGTGTACCAATATGAAATATGATGGAATGACAAATAAAATTAGGTTAGGAAATCTCGATTAAGCAACTTGATCCGTCGATATTGACCGATTAGTTTAAAGTTGGCTTAAGCCTGAGTTTCAGAGCGGTGCATGATAAATATTCGTTCAAATCGAGATTAAGTGCTTAAGATTAAGTATATACGGTGCATGCGTAAGCCTCATCATTATGGTTGCATCAGCTGGATGTTATGTAATTCGGTATTCATGTAACCTGCCTGTTTTTCCTATGTATACGTGCTAAACCTATAATGTATGGACACATTTGACATATGTAATAATTTTACTTCGTCTTTGATTTTGAAAAAAAGGTTTTTGAAACAAAACATGTTTTTGAAAGCAAGTTATATGGATGTTGACTGTAGGCCTGTTGTCCACTTACGGAGATTTATGGAGGACCTACTGAGGATTGATTTATGAATACGCCTTTTTGGATAACAAATAATTGTGCTAATTTGTTTGAATATCGTACCCACAAGATCTTTTTTACATAAAATCAAGTAAAATCTTCTGAGCATTTCTATGAAAAGTTTCATAATGAAGCTACCGAAGTAGCCAGATTTTATGTACCAGGAAGTAATAATGGTGTTGTACATACAATTTTTTTTTTGTTCTGATTGTGAATTGTGAAATACTCTTTTTATCTCATTCTGTGGAATATTTAGGAATATTCTATTTACATATTTGTTTAAAAGGGGTATTTACTTTAATCTTCATCCGAACATGAGTTTCTTGAATCGTCCATTACATATTGTTGAAAGATCAAAGAAACAGGGCTGTCCATTGAGACGCCTCAAAGTGGTTTATAACAAGAAACTGCAATTGAGAAAACTGTGATGTCAAAGAAAAACCTTGAAAGTGAGAATATATTTCTCAAATTGAGTTAACATTTTGTGGAGTTGTTTCCCATTTTATTGGTATGCTACTTCTTGACAGATCAGAAAATTTTGAAGACAAATTTGTTACACTCGTAATTTTCTGAAGACCCTGTATAATGGAAAGTTGTGAAAGTTCATCCCATTTCTGACTGTCTTATCTCATTTTCTAAAAACCTAAAATGCCCTATTTATATTACAGTCAAGTCCTTCTCAATGGAAAACTACTCACCCCAGAAATGCTGCAGGAGAAAAATTCATTTGAACCAAAAGTACGCAGAGCGAAAACACCATCTCACATAATGCTTTCTTTACCAGCAATGTCGGTTGGATTCTTCGTGCTGCCTGGAGCCAGAGTACCAGTCTGCATCGAGCAAGAATTAGAAACGAAACTACTCCTTGAAGAAATGGAAGAGGATCAAAACATGCCCTTATCCGAAGAGGTGGCTTTGAAGTTTGGTTCCAGGGATTCCTTTGTCAAAAATCAACTCCTGGACGATATAACTAGAAAAATGAAAGAAGAGATGATGTCTGATGAGAAGTATTACAGCCATTCTTCGCTGAAATCCAGGCTGGAGGATCCCAAAGATAAGAAAAGTACTATAGAAGGTAAAATTGACGAAAGGGGAAGAAAATTCTTCATCGACAGAGTAAAGCTAGCGGATAAGCATAAGAAGCACAATGATTTCGAGAAGAGGAGGGAAGAACTGAAGAAGTTTTTGTTGGAAAGGTCGAAGTTGAGCAAAGCAGAACCCAAAATGGAATCGAAAGTCAGAGAACTAGACTTGACCAGCGGCGAAGTGGAAAGAATCCTGAGAGATAGAGCGAGAGCCAGAGCGGCGCGAAGAAACATTGTTTTCACAGATGAGGAACTAAAAGCTTTGGTACATAAGGCTAGTAAAAAGTTCTACAAGGCCAGAATCAAGCGCTCCATTCCTTCAGCAGACAGATCGAAGAGAGACATTAACGTGAGACTATTAGAGAGGACCATCCAGTTGCATCCTTCTTGCGAGAAACTCCTCGAAGATCAGGAGCACGGTCACTTGGATGAAACCAACGAGCAAATATCGAAGAATACTTTCATACGGAAACCTAGAGATATAAACATGAAACTGGTGGACTTCAAGTCGAAACTTGCAGAGACTAAGAGTAAATGGGAAGACAAGAAAGACGAAATCCTTGGTAATACGCAAATGGCCAGAGAAAACATCAAAGATAAGATAAAGAAGTTGAGGAATAGAAACCGTTTCAGAAGAGACATAAACATGGAACTGCTGGAAGTTAAATCGAAACCTGGAAAGAAAGTCGAACCCGAGAAGAAGAGAACGAAGAAGAAGAAGGAAATGGAGGCAACGATGCGCCAACCAGGTCAAACGAGCGCTGAGCTCCTAGAAGAGTTGGAGATTGAAGAAGGGCGACAACGCAACGACCATAAAGTCATGCCCAAAACCGAAATATTTGCAGAGTTAGCGGATTCGGGAGACCTGGAAGATGAAGATTTTTTCAAACCGACTCCGAAGTCGAAGAAGCTCAAGATTTTTGACAAGAAAGCCAAACTCGATCCCTTCGCAATCACTAATCCATCCATAGAAGTTGTTGAACCAGCTTTCCGGAAATCCAAAAAGGAAAAGAAAAAGTCGAAATCGAGGTCCGACAATCTACAGTTCTTGACGTCTTCGGAAGAGTTTACGGACGTCGAGGATGATCTTCCCTGCATACACGAATACTTCGGGCCTGATTCGAAATCTGAACGTAAGAGGCAGAAGAATGTGATCACAGAGTTGGGAGAACTGACTGCTGAAGAGAAATCGAAGAGAAAGAAGGATAAGAAAATGGTGAGTGCGTTCTTTTTTCATATTATTTATAGAGGTTTTCTCTAAACATATTTTACTGAGCTTTGCATTTTCTTCATTAGTTATAAACTAATGGAATAAACTTAAAAACCTCCGCACACCAAATTCAGGTTTGGTACCTCCATATCTGAACATATTAACGCTCTTCTTATAATTTTTCATTGCGTTTGGATTTGTTCATCTGTTATGTATTTATCATTCGGGTGAAAAGATTAACTTGAAATATGGCAGGTGACAACGAAGTATGAAATTCTGTTGAAGAAAATACCAAAATGATGGCTTCAATATGGCGAACAAGTTTTGTGATTATGCTTTGATAAAATTGGTTTTTGAGGGTTTTGGGGTTGAGAATGATGAGTTTCATTCACAATTCATGAATTCATGATGGGGGCTCATAGATGGTTGATGCATTTTGAAGAGAAAGATGCGAGGAATACGGAGAGGATGTATAGTTCGTAGACGAAAGCATTCTACATCATAATCTGGTCATCAGAACTGGCGAATGATGCATGTGGAGCCGATGAGCTCGTTCTTGTATTCGACACTGAATGGATGAACCCAAACTGTCACTGAGTTGGAAGCCATTCAGAAAAAAGCCAACGTCAAATCTGCAAATAGTAGGGGTAGCCTAGGATGAACCAATGCCTTCTTCAAGAACATTGAAGACCTTCGCTTATCCAGGAAACTGATCTTCGCATTTCTTAGGACGAGTGGGCTGAGGTCAGAAACCTGCTGCCTGCCAGGATGGTGTCTTCAACACCCTCGTCTACCGTAGTCACGTGATGGGTATATAGGTTTCTCATACTAGATACAGTGCGTGTTGTGGGACAGCTGAGACCATAATGCATTTGCTGTGGTGTCAGTATATATTTACAGGCATAATGCGGCGTAACGAGTGTTATACTACCATCTGCGATACTCCTATAGTATAGACGAGAAACTGGATACATGTACGCGCTTCAAAAGTTCCGAAACTTGGCTATGGTCGGTAATACAGATCCCATACTCAGTGGTCGGTGTGAAGTTAGCTCCAATTGGGCACCAAAGGCCCTATCTGGCCGTAGCGACTCAATACCTACTATGGCTAATGGATAATAAATGATAGATATGTGATGAAAAATCGTCTATTCCCGGCCAAACAGAGTCCATTTTTGGTGTCGTCTGTGAAGTAAGCTATGCAGCTCACGTCAATGATATGGATTACCTGATGTCACAGTCATCTCACGATTTGAAAGTTCTGATACATGTACGCGCATCAAAATGTTTGAAACTCGGCTATGGTCGGTATTGGTGGGTGTGGAGTTGGCTTCAACTGGGCAAGGGCCTGTCTGGCCCTAGCGGCCCTTACCCTAGCATTGCCTCTTACACGCAACTCATCGACTTAGGGTAACTTTATTAGTAAGATATTATTTAGAAGAATTGCAGAAACCTTGAAAGTTTACTATCTTTGTGAATGACAATATAAAAAAGTAATAACTCAAAATGAACCATTCTGAACAGTTTCTGTGCTTTTCAGAAGGACTTTTCAGAAGAATCTTCCTCTGAAGAAGATTTGGGGCGTCGTAAGAGAAGTGTATATCTACAGCCCTACAATCCCAACGAATTCACTGAACCCATGAACAGACTGGAATATTTGGAATCAATATTGGATGAGATAGACTTGAAGTGCGAGAAATGTGCCACGCAACTGAAAAAGGCATATGATCAAAAAGTGGTGGATGGAGAAGGGACGGGACGTCAAAAACGAGGTTTATATCTCCGAAAAGGACCTCAGGAACCCACAGACTTACGCAGAAGACTCAACAAGCTGGAAACGTTATTGGATGAATTGGAATCAAAGTATAAGGCATGCGTTTTGAAACGAACTGAGCACACTGACGATACATCGACCCATTTCACCAAAAGATCATTGAATGTAAGTCAGATTAACAAACATTTTATAGAAAATAATGGGACAATGATGAATGGAGATTCATTCACCGTTATCAACTATATTCTCTCACTTATTTGAATTAATTTTATTTATACAAATCATTTGTTGAAGTTTGGTGATGATCAGTAAACAAGTCATGAGAGAAAGGCGACAAATATATAAAAAAATAAACGTCTGTACTGGGCACGAACTGACCTTGATTTGATCGTTTCAAGGAATGTTCCAGACAAAAATGTTTCGCTAATTTATTTTCCACTTATCTGGGGATTTCTTCATTTCTCTCAACTCATTGATACTTTGCGATTTTTCGTTTGATATATCAGTTCACCAATTTCGTTAGAAAATTAAGCAACAGAGCCTAGCAGAGAAGAACTGTAAGAGATTACCTTTAATGAATCATTAAAATAAAAAAAATATGTGCAAAAGTTAATTAAACATATTCTTTCAGGGCGAAACCATACTTCAAACAATAATACCGGAAAATCTGAATATCATCACTCGTCAAAAACGTGGCAACTCACCTTCAGCCGAACCAGATATCACAACCATTGAAGATGATTTCAGAGATTACAAAAAAGACATGAAAAAGCACCTGAAAGATTTGAAACAGTTGCTAGAAAACGACAAGCTGAAATTCGAAGAAAAGAAAAGGAAAAATAAGTTGAGATTACTTCAAATGAAGAAAAAACAAGAAATTGAACTCGCCAAGGAAGCCGTGGACGTTGTTTCAAAAGTACAGAAGAATGAAACTGAAAGTGGCATGGATCTACTAGAACATCTCCGGAGAATTAAAGAAGATTTGCAGCATAAAAAAGATCACTTGGATAAATTACTGATGAAAGACTCAAAGAAGCAGAAGCAGGCGAATGGGAGCAAATTAAAATTGGAGAGTGAACAGAACGTACTGACTAAGAAGAGTAGAGATAAAGAAACTTACGGAAAAAATCCTGAGACTATTCAATCGATTCCAAATGAGCTATCAAGACCTTCTGGAAGCTCCCGAAATACTTACGACAAGGTACCAGTTGAAGTGAAATTGATGAAAAGGTCCATTTTTGACGGTAAGAATGTTTTCGGCAATTATCTCCCAGTAACACCAGAATTGAGAATGTGGAAGCCTGCGGATATACTCTCATTGAAGAAAGACTTCAATCCCTTTAACACAAACAAACTGATACCGCCAAATGACCTTCACATCTTCAAAAACATTTTTGACCAAAACCACCTTATCAATATGAGAAAGAGAAGGAGCATAGATTCAAATATGGACAACCTCGAGAATGAAATTGATACCGACATCAATGAAATAAAGAAGGAGAGTCAGCATATCTGGCCGCACAAAAAGTCAGAAAGTGGCGATTTGAAGTTCGTGCTACCCAATCAGGACGAATTTGAGATTCAGGAAAATGATGGCGTTACTGAAATAAAATTTCTTCATCACGACGACAACGAAATATCCAAACACCATGCGGCTACAGATGATCCATTCGAACCTTTCAAGTACGATTCAGCTGAAGAAATAGCGTATTCTGCGGACGACATTAGGAATGCGATGATGAAACATAAAAAGAAGGGCGATATTGCTGACTTCTCAAGAAATGATGAACCGAAGGAATCTGGAGTAACTGAAGATTCCTTGTTTTTGGACCTTTTTCCGAATATCCACCCTTCGAAAGGTTTATTAAAAAAGAGTAGCTCTAGACAGGGAATCAAGGATATACCAGCTCAAAGAAACAGAAAAGAAGATTTTATCGAAGGAAATGCAAGACACAAGGACATTGAGGTTACTGAAGATTCATTATTATCTTTACTACTCGAAGGCAATCCTTCGAAAGAACCAACTGGGAACGGACAGGGGCTTACTAAGGACTTGGGAAGCTTCAATAAAGAATACGATTTTTTAAAATTCAAAAAAAACAGAAAATCCAGGGATGATGACGATATGTTGTTCTCAGATGATTTAAAAAACAGGTTTATGAAAGGTGAAATGAAAGAAGACAATCAAGATAAAATAACCTATGGCAAAGAGAACGATGTTGGAATTATAGAATACAAAGGAACCAAGAAAGGTGGGCTAACTGAAAATTCAGGGCGTGAAAAATCCTCTGATATCCCAGGGGAAGGAAAACAAAATTCGACAAGTTATAATCAGAGTAGGTTTGCGAATATTCAAAAAATACCGATGAAACAAGAACAAATGATGTTTGAAGATCTAATCAGTAATTTAACAGGCTTTTTTTCTAAAATCAACAAACAGATACAGAGCTACGTGAAGAAAATAATGTATTAGACGACTTCATTGGGAGTATTCAAGTTCAAACTCAGATTGACTGGGAACTACCACTTACAGTAAATTTAGGTTTTATAATTTTGCAATTTGCTAGTTATGGATGTGTGTTTTGTATTATTTCATTAAATGAATGATGAACTATCTTTTGTTTTATTTTAAGACGAGATTGATGGTTCACATAGAAGGAAAAAGAAGAACTGTAGCTGATTATTTCCATTCTACGTATTTTGAATTTGGTTGTAAGACAGTGTTGGGGTAGTATAAACGCGAATTGTAATCGAGCAATCTAGAAAAAGTTTTCCCTTATCATTAGTTTAAAATTTGTTGGTGAATAGGGGTATTTGATGATGCTATCCATCTGATTACTAGTCCATGAGAAAAATTGTACCATCATATACTGATGATTTTTTAGCTCTGTATCAATTGACCATTTCATAACAAATTAAAAAAATATATAGATTTGCGTTTATGCAATACTGTATTGAGTGATATAACTAGCATGTATCAGTATTAAATTACAAAAAAACAAAATTAGACAGGTCATAAATTAAATCAAGTTTTAAAACTTTGATAAATTAAATAAATAACTTGGTGAATTTGGCAATACCCTTGATAATTGTAATGATAATCCAAATGAACAATATTAGTATTTTTTTTTAATTTTTGATAATATTTCTTCAGCATCAAAACAATTCAGAAGAAACATAATTCTAACTTTCGTTCAATGAACGAGTAGCAACATTTATTAAAATTCGTGATTAGTTCTTTTTTCAGAAAAAAAGAAGCCTCATTCGGCTTTCTACAAAAAATAAAAAATTGGTGAAAAATAAACCATATGCTGAACCAAAAAAATGTAAGGGCACCACTAATCCTTACTATATAATTCTAGTAAAGATTCAAATCGACAGCAACAAGATATATTCTGTCAAATGTGGGATACCGCAAGGATCAATTTTGGGAGCTGTTTTGAATGGACAGAATTTGTGCTCACTGTAGTTCACTAACTATGAGTTTTATACAGTGTAAGTCAAAAAGTGTGTAGCCGCCAATTTTTCTCAGTTGATATGAGAGTAATTGAAAAAAGTTGGTATACTTAAAAGTTGAGTATATTTCTTTAATATGCCATTGATGACATTTTTTCAAGGGGAACTATATCATATTGGACATCTTTGTTACGCTTGTTTTTTCTTTCATTTCAATTATACTTATATTGATTCAACACTTCTTTTACTCTAAGTTATACAGGAAGAATAAAAATTTCAAAATTCTTCTTCCGCCTATATTTTGTTATTTTGTGGAGATTTTTCAAATTTGTTGGCATTTTGTCACAGAAACTTTTGTAGACTATCCAAATATGTGAATGAAAAATATACAGTGTGGCTTTTAATAGTCCCCCCTGTTAAATTTTGAACGGTTTGACGTACAAACATAAAAAAAAAAATTTGGAGGGTTTCACCGGTACTACTCTTTGAAATATCAAGCAATCACAATGTGTTTTACTTTAAAAAGTAGTATCGGTGAAACCGTCGAACATTTTTTTTTATGTGTGTACGTCAAACCGTTCAAAATTTGACAGGGAGGGGGGCTATTAAAAGCCGCACTGTGTACAAAGTATCGTACAAATTGGGCCAGTCTACACTTTTTTTTCAAATACTACACATTGTTATAGAAATATTGAATTATTACTAGTGATTTTTTTTTGAATTTCATACATACTGCTGTAATTGAAAAATATCATTGAATAAAAAGTAAATTGATTACAGATGTTATGGAATAAAAAAAATTAAAAATGTATAAGTAATAGTTCAATATTTCCAAAACACTCTATAGTTCAGATGGAAATACTACACCGAATTGAATCATGACTCTCGGCAAATGCAATAAATGAGGGTGATGCTACGGCAAAGTGCTAAAAGTTTCGAAAATTATTCATAAAATAAAAAGATATATGTAGACAAAAGCAGATTTTCGAAATTTTTCATTTTTCCTGCATAACTATAAAACTTTTGAATAATTTTTATATTTAATTATCGGTCTGAAAGCAACAACTTGGTTTTTCTGCTTTTTTAGTATTTTTATGAAACATTCACATTGATGAAAGCAACAACACAAAAAATGGTTATATTGACAGATATATGAATTCTTGTGTTAATATAGGGCATAAAAATGCAAAGAAAAAATATCCTCACAAAGTGGCATTTATTATATTAGCTACTATTTCGGAATTTACCACACTCAAAAGGAGCAGATCTGATCCATAAGATAATACTAGGAAATCACTTGAATAACAATAACAAAAAAACACCGAAAAACTGTAATATTTTATTAAGTCCTTTCTTTTCACAATAACGTTGCAGGTGGTGTACAACTAACAACAATCAAGTCGGTCGACTAAGACTTATTATTATTAATATTATTATATAACAACGTGAACAGCCTTACTATCTATAGGTACTCAGGCATCTACAACGTGTTGTTTCACATCACCATGAAACAGTTACTGGTAATAAGTGTATCAATACAAAAAGTCCTATGACGTTCTTAAAAATCGTCTTTCATATAATAACAGCTTTATACAGAAGTCAGAGCAGAAATTACATACTGGTCATTTCCTGTGGGGATATACTTCCTTTCGAATCATTAGAACACGTTAAGAAGCCTGAGATTTTGAAATTTTGAAAGTTTAAAAATCAGAGATATTTCGAGTTGAACTTCCATTGTAACAGGAATCTTCATCAGAAGGCAGTGAGTACTTGAATTTTCCATTGCCAGTATTTTCCATAACTCAGTTTTGAAATTGAAGGATACTCCGATATGACTCCCCACCAAGCCAGAAATTTGCTGAAGAATAGCAAAGTTTTTCATTTTCTCAAAAAGCTGTCATCATATTAAAGCCAATGTATAAAAACACATGTTAAAATTAAATAATTTTCCGAATCAACAACAATATCTACAATACAATGTATTTTAATGCGAATATCATTTTTCTTTTTATAACAATACTTTTTCATTTTTTTGCAAATATGAATATCACTAGCTTTATGTAAATATACGTCACTCAAGCAGAAGCTCTCAAGAAATCCAAGTGAATCAGTTTGTATCGAACATCAGGGAAATATCAATTTCAGGTAAATATAAGCCAATATTTTGACTCTGGTTGAAATGAAACGAAAATTCACAACTGAAAGATAATTTCAAAAATATACGTAGCTTTCAATGACTGTCCTTCCTGATGGAATTCATTTGAAAGCGGATACAAAAATAAATTAATTACAAGTATAAGTTCAATCTTATTGTTAACTTTTTTTGGAGACATTTTCGCTTTCTTGAAGAATTATTTATTTAAAGTCGACTTGTTCAGCAATAATTTCAAATCCTTTGTATGTTGATAGGTATATTATGTGATAAGTAATAGCATCGTCAATTTTGCTTCGAAAAATACTGATTCACTCAGATTCAATTTATAACTCATCAAGAAAAATACCCATCATCAAATTATAGAAACAACATAATACATTTTCAATCAATGGTTGTAATAACCGTAATGAGGGTATCTTTAAGAGCAGGATTGTTTCACTAATTATGTATATGTGTCGTTGTCTCTAATTTAGATTATTTTTGACGCAATCGTTACAAAAGTGGTACGATATTCGGCGTTTTCGAACTTCATGAGAAGATTTTTGATACAAAATTCACCCTGATGCTATTTTTCCTACTACTAGAGTCCAGAAGATGCATGTGAAAAGTATTAATTTATTCTCAATGGCACCAGAAAAGCATAGTGAAATCAGATGAAAAATATAAAGAATGTTTCATATTATAGAATAATTACTTCTTGCATTCTGCTTTGGAGTGTTTTAGAAACACTATTTTCTTCAAAGTTTTTAATATAGGATCGAACTCTACAACATGCTTTTGATGATGAACAAAAAAAATTCTCAGACAGATTCATATTTGACTTGAATCCATTCGTTTTCATATTTACATCTTCAATATTTTCTGTATCGGTGAATTTCAGTGAGTAGATGAAATTTGTATCAACCATACATGGTTTCATTACAATATAGAAACGCTGATAAAATTACTGAAAAAACATTTATATCACACCTTACTAAGTCATATTCTACAATTGCTTATATTTTGTTACTTTTAATGGGGATAGTATTAAACAACAACAGACAAAGTAGGAACAATAATTTGAGCATGTTTCCCGCAATTTAACTCTATCCCGTCAGTAATTACAAAGAAATAACATAAGTTGATTTGAATCAAGTCATTATATTCAAAGTCAACCAGTATAACACTGAATTTATTCTCGATTAGACGATTTTATACTGAGGGTGTGTTTATTATTGAGAGAGAATTCACTAAATGATAACGAAAACAAAAATAATAACGATTTTAATGATTGTTTTTTTAATGAGGGTAGAATTATAGTGCTATCCACACGGCAGCCAGCTCATAAAAGATCGAAATGAGTGATAGCATTATACCAATCCTTATAATGTTGTTTTTCCATCTGATATGGACGACTGGATAGAGCTGATTTGTCAGAAACAAGCACAAAACTTCTCAGGAAACCTTGGTAACCGGGTAACGACATCCAGAAATTATCCACTAAGATGTTTGCATTGTTTTGCATTGTTTTGAGTAATATATCACTAGAAAAGTAGGTATAATTTGTAAAATTTCACGTTGATTTCACCCAAATTCCACATTGAACATTGCGTTTTGCCAAAAAGACACTGTTTATAAAAAACAATTGAGCAACGACACCTATAATATTGATACATCGACACATACTAGAGACTACAAGACTATAGTAAGAATAGACATAGATATGCTACATGCTACTAGGAGAAGATCATAATATAGAATTAATTGACACAGACAACAGGAAATATAAAAGGCAGATGTCAGTAAATAACGAAAACATTAATTACATCGCATTTCATGTCTTTGCCGCAAGCTTTATTGTCTTATAACCCATCCTGATGATACTTTTGTAAATCTTACTGTTTAGCACGAATAATATTATTTACGAAAAGAGATCATGTTTGAGTGGGACGTTTTTGGTGAATACATCATTCTTTTCATGAGAAATATTTTCTCTGATCGTTTCTAATAAAACTCGAGAACTGTATAGGTGTTATTGGTCGTGTTTTGTTTTCAAAACTTCTGTAATGTATGATTCCTAAATCTGGGTTCCATTGATAGTTTGTTTGACCAACCCCTTTTTCAACTAACGATGTGTAAATTTTTCAGATTTTGAAGCTGGAAGATAATCATGGGATTTTTGAAATATAATAAGTCTTTCACTAAGTTTTTTCTGGGATTTCAACAAATGCAAAGACTGCTACAACCTCAGGTTATCTGTTTATGTGGCATCGTTAGAGGAAAATACTATAATGGATCGGAGTTTTTTTTTCGAAAGTTGATGGATGCTGTTAACACTTGATTTTTTTCACTCCACTCAACGGTCTATGAATCAGTTTAATCAAGAATACGTTTTTCGAAAGTTTACCCATTTTCAAAGTCTTTTGGAATCCTCAAAGTATTCTTGATGATAATTTTTCCTACATAGGGACACTACAAACACTTGTATGATGACCCTGTTTTACTGTAGTATCTTCAGGATGACCAATTTAATTACTTACACGTTTAATGAATTTTTGTTGAGAATTCCACTCTGAAAATTGGAATTTTAAATTGTCGCTGTCAGTTACGTGATCAATATCCACCGTAAATATCCAAACGAGCATTTCGCCACCAAAGACAGAAAATGCGAAGTTCGCAAACAATTTGGAAAATGTGCAATGTGGTGTTGAAGCAGTGCATACCGTATGAAACGAAAAGCGAACGAAATCTGGGAAATTCTAAATTGCTGTGAAATTCCAGTCCTAGGCGGTTTGCATTAATTTCGTACTAAAACGTGAAAAATATGATACACCTTGAATCGGAATTGCGATTTACATTTTTTTATTCGTTTACAAGATGTTATACAAACTTTGGTCGGTTGATGAGATATTTGATAATGGGGAGGATGAAGCTAGATGAAATTGGAGCATTTGGGGTCTTGTGTTGTATGTATTTATCTTTAAAACCATTTCTTCATTTATTTATTCATCTTGTTATACATAACAACTATATAAAAACTAGTTTCCACCAGTTCAACTTTGTATTTCAGTAGGAAGAAACAACCAATATTTCATACTTCACAGAAAATGTGTTCGTTTCAATGCAATGAACTTTGATACTCTCGTTTCACATAAAAAATGTCAACCCCAGATTCGTATCAAATATGAGAAACTTCAAATCACATTAAAAGAGACTATTTTACCAAATTTTCAGGATAGTAGATGGACAATCATCCCCATCTCTTATGTGAATTACCCTGGGGAATCGCCAAGGAACATTTTACTCATTCTCATTTTCCTCCTTGATGGTTTATGGCGGCTCTTTGGCTGCTTTTTGCATCTCTTGACGACTCTTCGGCGATTCTCAGCGGCTGACCTATCATCGGTACAATAGATTCCTGACTTGCCGGCCGAGGTTGAAAGCGATGGGTATACCGATCGGTCGCTGGTGAAGGATGAAAATTACCAAAAAATACCGTGTCATTATCCCGGGTAAATTCACATAAAACTGAAGATGAATTCTCATTCCTCATACCATACCAATAAAGCATTTTGGCAATTTTTCTTGGAAAAATCACGAATTCTACAGTTTTCCTTTCAATTCGATTTCAGTAACAGCAATATGACTCTGCTGTGTGTGACCATTCGAAATACTCATTACTCATCAAATTGATATTCGTAACCTTGTCATTGTGAACGATTATCACAAACCATGGCAATAGAATCGTTTATACTTAATTTAAATCACTTATGATATGAGCACAAACTGGCATTATGCTTGATTATGACATATATAGAACAGAAATAAAGTAATAGTTGAACGAGGCGACAGAGTGAAATATACGAAAGCAAAGAGCCCTTCGGTAATAATTATCTTCTATGATGTTTCTCAAATCAATGCTTTTGAATCAGTTGAGTTTGTCAAAAAATTCGTGGTATTGAAACAAAATGACCTTTCTTATTGTGCTTGTTTTGATTCAGAAAGAGGCTCAATTCGAGTATTTTCCCTTACGAAACGAAAGAAAATAACTGTGTTGAATGTAACTCTCATAATTCCCAATTTCCAGTACAGCACTTTTTCGTCCTCCCCAACCCAAATACTCACAGAACAGGGAAGTAGAGGTACCCACAAAGAGACAGAGGCAACAACAATAAACACCGAACAAGTAATTATTCAATGACATGCGACATCGAAAACAAAAGCGACGTTGCTATAGAAACGGCCTGAACTCTAAATCCAAGAGCTATTGATGAAAGGTGACCCGTTTCCGAAGCAATCACACTGATCAAATGAACAGGTTGCAAAAATCATCCATCGTGAACTAAGTAAGAATACTGATATTCCCATGGAACCACACAAGTTAAACCAATCGTTATGATATCATTCGATAACATTTTTTATGTTTTTACATTCATCTGACAATCGGGATTATACCTTGAAAACTCCAACAGTATCATATTTGAATCCATGATCTTTTTAAACTGGGAATATTTATTCCAAAATTTTTAATTTGAAAGAGGTCCCGTCTAAAACTCATTGTTACAAGAACACAAGTGACTATTCATATTCAGATTCCACCCCTGTGAGCCCATGTGACTTTCAATTATCAAGCGCTAATAAAAATGACAACTAATTATACGCTTCTCAACCGGCAGAATAAACTGTTGCTTTGTTCATGATATACCACTGAAAATCTTTTTTGTACTCCATAACTGACGAGGATAATGACGAAAAAAAAACCGTTGATGATAGCAACATTTTCATAGACTTTCAAGAAAACTTAATTAACGAAATCATTTAATGCGTTTCTAAACGACACAAAACTTCAGCAAAATGAAAAAAAAATTATCAATGATTTTGTGACTCTCATTTTATTCCCTTACACATTCAACTGCAACCAGTTTTCAGTTACATATTTATTCAATTATTGTATACATGTTCATTAATATGAATATCATTTATCAATCGAATGCTTTTCAAACATCGCAATGTCAAACTAAATTATGGAAGCCTGTTTGCTCCTGTTTAATTGGACTTTCTGAAAGTGACAGAGTCAATGAAATAATTAATATAGAAATAATATCGACATTTTGGCTCAGATATTAATACCACTGCTGTCCTATTCATCATCCTCGAATTGCAGGAGAAAATACAATATAAATGAAATAATCAGTTTCATTTTGACATATACTCCGGAAATTTTACTGGTATAATTGGAAAATGTGATATAATGGAATTAAAATCAATTACTCGAATCGGAATTTTTGCGAACTGGAGTGACGATTAATATGACTATTACTTGAAATCCGACAAAATTGATGCAGATTCTATAAAAAAAATTATATATTATTCATCCCAAAGAGTATGTCAGACTTTTCTGGAATATCAAAGCAGACGTACGGTTAAATGTAGTTATTGAGTTTTCTGCCGATGAAGAAGACGCCACATCGAAGGCTACCCTAAGTCTACAAGGAATTTGGATGACCCATCACGAAGTGTGCTTTGGAAAGGTTGAAAGAAGTGTGAAAGTGTAAAAGAAGCCGCAGACATTCGTCATATTAAAAAAGTTCATGCGTCCATAAAAAAATTCAAATGAACTTTATGTATATGCACACGTTTCATGTTAATAAATTTTTGACGTTACAAAAAAATAGGTTAAACTATTTATCTATCTACAAAACCTGTTAACAATTTGCTTAACGCTACGACAAACGTATTATGATGGCGGTATGTCGTATACGGGATATTGGCACTCTCGTCACCGAATATATTTGGAAAAAAGAATGACAAACGATTTGGTTACGTTTCCCAAAAAAGAAAAATCAATTTTTTGTTGAATATATAGGGGGTGTCCACAAGTATACAACTGAAATGGGTTATACTGAAAAAACTATTTCCCACGATTTTATAGCTTTCTTTTCGGCTTTGAATGTCCCAGAAGAAAGTTTTTGAAGAAACAACTTTGCGTCCATTTCAACCATAATCTCCTCAATACGAACCACATACTACTGAACATTAGTAGAAGAAAATAGAATTGTTGTCTGAGTTCTTTGGTGGATAGAGTCCAAACACCCGGTACATGTCATCACAATATATTTGTTTTTTGTTAATTGTTTATCGCAGTCTCTTTTTATGTTTTTGGGGCATTTTCTGCGTGGCCTTGTTGAAGTGTAATGATGGGGCTAGAATTTACAACTAACGCTAATACTCAAATATGAATTAAAATCTCTTTCTTTTATCGAAATGTACAATCAGGCTGTGCTGTAAATTTTTAAGCTTCATTGGTTTTATTCAACGAACAAAAACAAAACTATAGTTGTTAAATTCTTTCCCGGATGAAAACATGCATTTTGATGAGGAAATATTGTTTGTTTACAGCATCTGTGATTATCTATACAATGTCATATAAGTTAAGATAATTCTGCGGCTGGCTTGGTCGTAAGGATTGATTGCATTATACCAAGCGACCACGTACGTTTCGAGATAGTGTTCATATTCTCCACAGAGTGCTTCATTTTAGCTCCGAAAAACGTAATCTCGGCCACCCTGTATGATTTTCATCGGCCGCTGAATGATCTGAAGTATATTCTCTGTAATGAAATAAAAAGAAGGTGTTTTCTAAATGACGGTGAACGGTGATGTATGTCGGCCCGCAGTGAGTGCCTTGTGGTGTCCCCAAATTCATTGCATTACACATTTACTTTCTATTTGAGACTTGAGTTCATTTACTTGTGTCTCTATCGTATTCTTCAGTTCTGAAATCGAAAAACGGAAACATGTAGGTAAACATTCAGGTTGGGAAACATTTATAATAATTCATAACAATTTCACACTCATTCTTGCTCGCTCATATTCTATTGCACAGATAGGATGGAAAAGTCAGTGAAAGAGTGGTCTACTCTTGAATTGTCACTCATTGATGGATTGATGTTCGACTATCAGCAAAATTACCAGTCACAACATAGAGTGAATGAATGTTATACCTCGTGATTATATTCAGGTCATTGAGGATATTGACAAATCGAATTCAATTTATTGAGACAGTGAGAAATCGGTTTGATTTTTCAAATTCATTTAATCAAACTTAAAAAATTGGTATCTGAAAGTGGTCAGATTTTTCGATGTCTCCAAGGAAAAAGGTATTCGAGAAGAGGTGTGTGCAATAACTTGATTATTTCAATGAAATATAATTATGACTATTATTATGTAAATTTCAGATTTTTAATTTTGAAATACCCCAAATCATTGGTTCAACAAATTTCAATTTTTAGTTTCGGTTTTTGTATAGCCGGAATTGAACAAAAGTGTAGTACAACTCAAAGGAATACATTCAAAATTTTACTAAAATCTCCAGAATTCTGATAAAACTTATAACTATTTATTTGAAATTCAGTACAAATCAAATATCTCCATAATGCTTAGCGTTTAATATAGCGGAGTTTTTTCAACAGAAATGTTCCAATATCTGAAACACATTTACTTTCTATTTGAAACTTGAGTTCATTTAAAGATTGGTTTGATTATAACCTACTCACAATAAACTTCGAAAAGAGGAAATATCTAATGTGGTCTTAGTTTGTCATTAAATCCAGTTTTTTCCATATAATATTACTGAAAAACTATGATTCTCAACTATAGTATTAATATAAGAAAGTCGTTTGGGTAGAGGGTGAATACTCTCCCCTGTGGCACTCCATCGAAAGATGTGTATCTTGGTTTAATTAATTGGTGATATGAAATTTTGGGTAAGAAATATATCATCATTTGTTTCCTTAGGTTTTTAACATCATTTAAACGAAAGACTTGACTTGAAGACGATTTTAAGTAATTTTATATCGTGAAATATCGTTGATATTTTATTGATTCTGGTCATTACATTTTTCTATTTCATTCTCATCAAAAATATCACTCACTTGAGTTTGAAGATACGAATGATCGTAACGTCGATACTTAAACCATGGAGGATTAATCCTCTAAGTGAGTCCAAAACAATTTCACTTTAGAGTTTAATATTTCTTCGAAACAATGTTATTGACGAGAAAATTGATTAATTTTCTTTGCTACAGAAAGTACAAAGTTTTTCACGGTAAATTGCTCATGAATACCAGATGAGACAGCTTATAAAAAAAACACTAATGAAAGCGGTCCTCGAGAATAAAGTCGAACCAACAAAAAAGCCGTCCAGTGTTGGGAAAGAATATTCTGCTTCGTTTAGATTCATTATGCAAATAGCGAATGATGTTGAAAACCATATAGGATTACTGGGGTTTAGTGATTCACAGTGGTATATTAAGTATCGAGTATTGCATAGACGGTTTACTGGCCCACGTCCATCTATTTTACATGGATAACCTTAAACTTTATACCTCCGGAGAAAATGATCTTCATCAGTCCTTAAGGGTAGTGCAAGAGTACACACATGCTATCGGAATGGAGTTTGAGATCGACAAATGTGCCACGGTTCATCTCGTAGATGGAAGCATCCTACATCATCTGGATGCCGGAGAGACGTATACCTATCTAGGGGTGGAACAACGCCACACCCAAGAGGCAGCTACTATTAAAAACTCTCTCCGCGGCAAGTATCAGCACATCCTCCGACAGATCTGGTCATCAGAACTGTCGGGAAAGAACAAAGTTGCTGCAACTGATATGCTTGCCGTTCCGATTCTACTTTACTCCTTTGGAGTAATGAAATGCACTCAGGAAGAGCTGCGACAACTCGACGTAAAAACTTGCAAAATGATGCATCTCCATAGGAGCTTGCATCCCAAATCGTCTGTTCCACAGTTTCACTTCCCAGACAACGGGGAGGCGGTAGACTTTTGAGTTTGGAGTGTCTACATAACAGAATGGTACTGGATGGAACCTGTATAGTCATTAGGAGTTCAGATTCCCTTCTCTGCTTGGTTATGCGATCATGAGAAAGC
This sequence comes from Chrysolina americana, assembly GCA_958502065.1. Taxonomy (NCBI): domain Eukaryota; kingdom Metazoa; phylum Arthropoda; class Insecta; order Coleoptera; family Chrysomelidae; genus Chrysolina; species Chrysolina americana. The sequence goes on along the minus strand of OY293419.1, from coordinate 9,287,773 downwards.
AGGGTTTAGAGCATTTCTCTTCAAGGCAGCATCTCGTGCAGCCGATGAACTCGGTCTCGTATTCGACTCTAAAATGGACGAACCCAAACTCTGTCACCAAGTTGAAACCCGTTCAGCAGAAAGCTCACATCAAAGCTGCGGAGAGTGAGAGGCTCCTACAGCGACATAAGGATAAGCCAATTCATGGGGTCTTCTTCAAGAACATTGAATTATTAGAATAAATGATCCAGCGCACCCTCCGGAAGTGTCGAGGCTCCGGAGAGAGGGCCTATCTGAGAAATTCCTAACAGATAAAAAAATACTTCCTAATAAACACTCGTATTGATTGAGCGTAGAGAGTAGACGTAAACTAGTCGAGGAAAAGAGTATTTCTTCCTCATTTATTTATGTATTTGTTTTATCATTCCAGACCGGACACACTCATTTTCCTGATGAATTTGTGATTTGCATTATTATAGATTGGATGTTTTGTGATGTGCTACCAAGTGTCTACATTTCTATAGTTTTATTTGTAGTATTACTGGTCATGAGTGTTCTTATATTGAAGTCTTCATTTATTTATTTATTTTTCTTCGCACTACTCTCTGTTTGAGTGTCCCTCATAGAGCATTTTGAGACTAGACTTGTTATTTACTCGATATGTACTAAAAATGTGGCTTCGAGAAAATCATTACAACAGAAACACAATTAAAATATTTCTTTTTTTGTTCATTCTTTTCACTGACTTCTCCACACCTGAAAATAGAGAAAGAAAAAGGACACGTGCATGACTATAAATACTTACCAACATTATAATAATTCATGTAGGAAAGCAAATGAGACAGGATATTTTCAAAAACATAATACAAGACTAAAACAAAAATAATGAAAGCAAAAAAGATTTATTTAAATTCCAAATAAAAAACAATTCACAAAAAAGTATAATAAAGAATAATAAATGTATTGCATAAAATTTGTAGAGTGAAAGGCAAATTTATATCTGCTCACACCAAAGAAAGATGCAATTAATTGAAATAATTGTGATTTGACTATCACCGATCAAAATACAATTCTTTATTCTCTGTAGGGAGAATTTTCTGAAAATATTAATAGCTTATAAAAACCACGACAAATAAAATTCAGCAAAAATGTTTCAATCACGAAATCTAAGAAGTAAATGGAAATATAAATTTGTCTTCCAGCTGCTTCGGGGAAACATTCAGCACACCACACAAAGATTCTAGAAGAAGTACAAAACAAAAATAATCACAATCGAAATGGAAAATACATCAAAAACAGATGAAACACAGAAACGATGCGTCAATTTTTGGCAACACGTCATGAATATTGTCTATCTGAAAAGTCTTAGGCCAAAAGGCACATTTTATACGTTATTGTTGGTTTGTACTTGCGCACAACACTATCATTATCTAATGATATTAATAATAAAAGTCGAACATTTAACATCAACAGGAATAGAGTATGAACGATAATTTTAAAAGGTTTATAAAAACATCGATATGGGTGTAAACTACAAACTACAAAGGTTTTGAAAGTGTGATATCATCAGGAGTTGTCAATATCTTTTGATCGTTATTCATTAATTTCATTTTTTAATTGTCAACATACTCGACGTCAACAAATCATTTTCCAAAGACAGTCAGTCAGATTTTACTCTGTTAAAACATATTCAAACTTCGATTGATTTTTTCAACGACCACGAACATGTCAACAAGTATAAGCTGTTTGTTTGAAATTAGTCGACGATGTTTCAGTTTGAGAGACATTGTTTTGAACAATTTCACTCGAGTATAAACCTTGCACAATAAAAATTTGAAAAAAAATTCTTCCAAATTTCATTTACTCAGAGTAAGTGAGGTTGGTTTGGGTTCTGCTTACCTATCTTTTTTTTTACTTTACTCAAATCATTTAAATTAAGACAGAAATTTTATGGAAAATAACGTTCGACGTTAGTATGATTTCCATTTAGAATCAAATCACCTTTTTCTAGGAGCCACATTATTTTTGGCACACATGAAGTTTATAAAGCAGTCTTTGGAAACAATTCAACAAATGATATCACATTTCCAATATGCCCTAGAAAATGACAGATGTTACATATCGTTGTCAGGGGAAATTATTGTTTTAGTTTCATTGTGCAACTTCAAGTATTCAAGCAACTATCTACATTTATCCACCACCACCATACCCTGAATAGGAATTTCCCAGTGGAGGAATGAACATTTTTTTTTCATAGAACAGTTTAATTATGGGAGAGTTAGTTTCCTCTTGTAGTTTACTCAACTAAACTTTGAATCAGAATAATAAACTGTTCGACAGGTTCAGGAAATTAGAGAGATTCCGTAGAGCTTGATGATGTATTCCTGCTGGAGCAAACTACTTTTATGGATTCCTTCAAGGTAGGTTGGTGTGATATATAGGCGTTCTGAATGCGTAATTTCAAATAAAACCGAGCACAAAGGAATTTTGCCGTCTAATACAGGAAATTTAAAAATGCAGTGGCATAACAAACTGCTTCTATTTCATCAAATGGTGAACGAATCACATTGAACAAAACAGCCATCTAATCGACGTGTAATTCTCGTAAAACCTACGCAGTGAATATTATCGTTGGTCATCGGCATTAAAATCGGTTTCTGTAATTCAAGCATTTGCGAACTAGCCTACTACATGATACTACATCTTTTTCGAAAATTTCTCAGTCTGGTGAAACACTCACTTGTGAACTCGTCTTCGTCCGCTTCTTCGGCTTCCCTCGCTAATTCTTCGGGCGTTTTCTTCTTCCGCATTAGCGGGTTTGGTTCTTCTTGAACGAGTTCAACTACTTCTTCTTTTTTCTTTATATTGTACTGAAACACAAGATAATTCGTTCAGTTAAGGAAACTGTTACGTTATAGTACCTAACAAATGACAGAATATTTTCCATCAACTGTCAAATGACTAAAACTACAATCACGTTGGTTTAGGAAACTAAAGTTTGTTTTTTTCGAGGTTCCACCGTTGATTTATTTCCAAAAAAACACAGCATGAGATGATATATTAAACCACAATAGGTTGAAAGTGATATACCTTCATTATTGAAAAAACTCTTCATAGTTCTGTCACAAACTCAATTTGTGCACCTCCGTACAGAAGTAAAATTTTTAGTCATATTCTTATCGCTTGAAGTCTTGATTCAAGCCCAAGATCAAGACCTAATAAACTTCCTAAGACCAAGACTTGACTTTCGAGACCAAGATCAAGATTAAGACTCTCCCCCAAGAGTATTGGTAGGTTTTTAAATTGGCTAGGTTTTCTGCCGCATCACGGCAAGCCGGTATGATTTTCAGATTCGCGAGCAGCAGGTCCATCATTCCACCAAGTACCCCTATGATCAGAACAAAATGGTTTGGGTAAAGCCTGCGGAGTTCAAAGAATAGATTTCGATATTTAGTCCGTTTCTCCAGCAGCGCACAGAGTAAGTGGTGGGACGAAGGTGTGGGCCCAGGCCTACGCCGACGACCAATTGATAGTGGTGGTTGGCCCGTCGGTAAAGAAAATAGAAAGGATGTGGAAGGAGGTGTGGAAAGGATGTCAGGAATGGGAGGATGAAATGTGGCTGAGGTATAACGAAAACAAGACCGAATGCATGTTTGTCCCGGCCAGGAAACTGGACAAGGAACCGGTGGTTAGGGTGAGAGAGCAACAAATTGAGTGCGGCGGTAACATCACATACTTGGGCATGATAGTAGACAAGGGCCTACTGTACATTGATCATCTTAAGGAGGTAAGAAGGAGAACGGCTATAGTTGCAGGAAAACTAAGAAGATGGACGGGCCGTGACGTAAGGCTAAGGAGAGGATGTGTAAGACTGATTTTCGAAAGAGTGGTTAAACCGGCGGTGATGTATGGCGTCCAAGTGTGGGGAGCAAGAACGAAGGACTCTAGGGTGATCAGACAATTGGGGGCGATACAGAGACCGTTTACGCTATCGGCCAGCGGGGCATATAGAACGGCGCCGTCAGCCGCGTTATGCGTGCTGACTGGGATGGCGCCTCTATACATAGAGGCAGCAACGAGGTATGAAGAATGGAAGGCGCACGGAAAAGAAAAAGTAAGAGGACGGATAAACGGGTGCGACAGAATATACCCATGGATGATCGGAACAATTCTGGAGAACCGAGAAGGGCTAAAAGAGGTATTTTTGGACGCGGTTAAGAGAGAGGATGGACGAGTGGGTATAGGATGGGCGCATAAGGAGGGGAGCGAGTGGAGAATGGGTCGGGAAAGAATCAGTGAGCTGGGAAGCGTACAGGAAGCCGAAATGGTGGCTATAGGTAAAGGGGTACTGATGGGTGGAGAGATGGACATAAGAATAATAAGTGACTCGCCTGGAGCAGTGGAGACCATTAGGAATGCGAGGACGAAGAGCAAAAGGGCAGCTCGTATTAGGAGAATGCTTGAAAACAGAAGGGTAGCGGGATTGGTGACGGAAATTGAATGGAGGAAAGGGCATGTTAGGGAGAATGAGGGTAACAGAAGAGCAGATGAAGAGAGTAGAAGAGGTGCGGAACTGCAAGAGATCACATGGCAAATAGACTTGGGACATAGCAGAATGGAGGAGAGGGAAAGGATTAGGAGAATGGTGATGGAAAAATGGCAGGGTGAATGGGACAGCGGCATGACCGGCAGAAGCGTACATGGTATGTGCAACAGGGTAGGGATGGGGTGTATACCATTAGCAAGGAAGGCAGTGCAACTGGTCATAGGGCATGGGAACTTTCGGGGTTACCTGGCAAGGTTCGGAATTGCACAAGAGACCCCATGCCAGTGTGGAACTGGCGGGACTGACACGGCGGAGCACATCAGGAACGATTGCATGCGTAGAGAAAGGGTAGAATGGAGAAGGAGGATCGAGGAAGAGGAGGATAGACTTGGAGCGTTACAGCTAAGGGATACGAATGGTGTGAAGGATGAATGGGTAAGGATATTGAATGAATGGGCGGGGGCTGTGGTCGAGGATGAAGAAGTACGAGAACCAACATAGTGTCAATGCGACGGTAATAGTGGCCTGGCTTCGGGATAAACGAGCGACGAAAGTAAATCGGGAGAGCAGGCGCTCGGATAGAATAAGACTGCCGACCAGGGAGGGCGCTGTTTGAATGTGGAGGATGAGCGGAATAAAGAAGGAAGGATAATCCCCGCTGATTGCCCGCCCGGTATTCGGTGGGTCACGACCCAACGGTGGTGGGGGGGTGTGGCGGGGCGGAGGAGCGAGGGATATCGTGACATGGACGTTGGAATGGGATGTAGGTGCAGCTTTATGGCCTAACGGCTTGGCAAGTGCAGCACACCTGGGGTGGTTTTAGTCAGTAAGAGTCTGACACTACTGATACGCGATGGACACCGAGCGATCAGAGTCCATGAGGATTTCCATCCCACTGAAAAAAAAAAAAAAAAAAAAAAAAAAAAAAAGAAAAAAAAGTCCGTTTCTCCTCCTCTTTTCGGACGATGTTCGTTTCGCCAGGAGCCGAAAACTCTGTAACGAAAATCGTCCTACTTTGATGGTCGAGGAGGACTACATCAGGCTTATTGGCTTGCATTTGCCTGCGGGTGGGGAATGAGTAGTTCCAATAGATTCGGCACTTCTCATCCTCTACAACGGACTCAATATTCCCCAGAGCATAAGGCAACACCGGTGTCTCGTCAATACTGTACAAGTGTCGTAGGTGGTAGAAAAACACTCGTAGCGCCGCGTTATGTCTGTGGATATAGGCTGAGACCGCGTAAGCTGGACATGTTGACAGAAAATGCATTATGGTCTCAGCTGCCCCAAATGTTTTTTGTATTACTAATGTTTTCCATAGTTTAATTTTCTTGTATAATGTTCATATCTCTTGCAACTGTAATAAGGGCATAATGACTTAGCATTCGCATATCCAGTCATTTTGATAAGCTGTTCTTCTGGGACACCTGGCGGAAAATTTGATACAGCACTTCGATTTAAGTGATTCGTAATCTTGTTTGTAACAGTAGCAAGCTCTATTCTTTCCGCAGACTTTTGATGTCGAGTTCCTCATCTATTATTTATGACCTCTAGTCTCTGTGGCGTTTCAAAACATATTTATCATTTCCACGTCGGAGAACAATGCGTCCTTTTGGCTGCTGTGCCTCCAGAGTCCCAATGATAGACGAAGTTGACCTCAAACTTCAGAAATAATTTCGCTGTATTCATAGCACCCAAGGATTTACTTTTTCCTTTGTGGGAATTATCGTTCCATGGAAATAAATGCTCATATCTCACGTGTTCAGGCTAGCATGAATTCAGGGGTGGGATATTTATACATACATTATGTAAGTAGCAGTCTCGGATATACTTCCGTGCATACAACAAACTTTCGAGATAAGAACGTTAAACAAGAATAAGACGTTCCAAGTCGTGAACAACACGAAAACAAAACTGGTTAAAAGTTTGCCGGGAAAAATATTCCATCGTAAAATTATGGAAGAAGTTGAAGGCAACAATAAAAAAGAAAGAACAAACGCCAGTTCGAGTATAATTCAAGGTATTATCGAGAATAAATATCGACAACGAAAAACAGAGTGTGGGGGAGAAACGGCAGATGTAAATTTGAATAATTATTGAGTCACACTAATTTTAAACCACAGTCATCGACTTTGTGATTTCCTATATTAAGAGTGTCCCATTTAAAATTCCGCGGGCAAATATCTGGAAAATGAAAGAGGATATCCATATTTCGTGAAAGCAGACGATTTTAATATCAAAGGGTCTTCTTATTTACGTAGAGATTTATCCATCCCTAGACGTCATTCGTTAGGGAGTCGCGACACCGACGTCAATTTTTTTATGTGTGTTCTCAGATTTTTCAATGCTACTGTAGATTCTGCATAAAATTAATTAATTCAGCCATATAACACACATGTAGTTTCCCTTGAATACTGAAAAAAGGCAATTTCAATGCATATCATAAAGAGGGCCATGAATGAGTCAAAATAAAAGGCAATAACACGAGTTTGATAAAATTCTATCAGATATAAATGCACTTTCTTCTAGTTGTGTGTTTCTGTGAAATCGAAGATATTAGATACAAACTAAAATAATTGTTTCAAATTACCAAAAATATTTTACTGTGACCAAACTCGATGATAGTAACCAAAAAATTGAAATGATAACATGAATTTATTCAGTAAGTGTTCGAACTGCTTTCCTTCACTTAGAATACACATATTGTATTATTTTATATTGAAGTGTCGCTCGGGATATGGAAGCAAATACAGTTGTGATACTATTTTTTAGATCCTCTACAATTTGTGAATGTCGCATATAAACTAAGTTTTTAATATATACCCACAAAAAAACCAGTGGAGTTATGTCTGGACTTCGAGCTGGCCATGGTTTTGGACCCTTATTTCCACTCCATTTCTCATTGAAAGTGTCATCCAAATATTGGGTGACTATTTCATTATAATGCGGAGGTGCCCCATCTTGTTGAAAACACATGTTAAGTCGAGTTGGTAGTGGAAATTCTCTAAAAGATTTGGCAACACCTGTCGGAGAAAAAGCAACTACCTCTGTCCATTGAGAATTCCTTCGAAAAAATGAGGCCCTTTCAAATCACCATCGATGATTCCGCACCAAACATCAACCCCCACAAAGACTGATGTTTTGTTTCTTGAATCTAATGAGGGTTCGCGTCAGACCAATAGTGACAATTATAGTTGTTTATTATACCATTATAATGGAAACGGCATTTATCACTCCATTATATTTTGTTCAAAAATTGATTATCATCATAAATACGGGCGGGCAACCAAGTTTACAAAAAATCAGCACAAAACTGAATATACTTCCGTGAAATCTGACAGGTTCTCTGACAGATCGATATTCATCGAGTATTCGAGTATTCATATTGCATTTATTTCGACGCTCTCATGGCCCTCTTCATAATATGCATTAAAGTTGCTGTGGTGCATCAGTATTCAAGGGAAACTATGAGTGTGCTATATGGTTGAATTCAGAATTGTATGCAGAATCGTAAGAGGCATTAAAAAATCTGGGATGCTATTTGAAAAAGTTGACGTATGGTGATGGATCTCTACGTAGGTAAAGAAAAGGACCTTTTGACGAAATATGGATACCCTCTTTAATTTTACAGAAATTTGCCCACGGAGTTTTATATGGGATACCCTATATATTTGTGGAAATTTTGTGCCGTGAGAAGACGAAGTAAACCAAGGATAATGGACTTGTATCTAGCTAAGACTTTTGTTGTCTTACAGCTAGCCAGAATACATTCTCTGGTTATAGAGTAGCGTGTACACCATACTACTAAGGACCTTATGATCAGAAAAAGGTTTGGGTAAAGCCTTGCGGAGATCAAAGAATGAAAAAGTGCACTTTTTAGTCAGCTGTGAAAAAATTAATAACGTATCTGAATAAAAATGTATTTATATTTTTACTAGTTAACTCAAAGACTTTTCTAGGGCAGATAAAAATTCCAAAATTCAATTATATTTGATATATATGGAGACTGGAACTTAGAGAACATTTGGTGGATACCTATTACTATTGTTTCAAAGCAATACACAAATCAAACACAGCTATACCAATGGGATGATACTTTATATAACATACTGAAAAAAAAACACATTATAATGTACATAAACATTTACTAAATGATCCCTAGCTAACAAATAATAACAATATTCAGTGTTCATCAGATTCACGATTATTACTCCAACATTGTTTAGATCCTGGATATCTTCTCAGTGTAGAATTCCCTCAAAGGGAGTCAACCTGACTCCGTTAGGGAGTCGCTATAAAGTAACGGACTCCCTACTAGAGTCAATTTGACCCCGATTAAGATTCCATCTTCTTCTCGATGTTCTCCTCACGTACTGTAAAAAAACTATAAAAAATTCAAATGAAAACCATTTGGTAACTTGTGCATACATTCGAATAATTATGTATTCTCCAACAAGCGTATGATGAAAGCTATCAGGGATGAAAATTTTAAAACGAGCCGCATGCGAGTTTCGGTATTGTTCAAGAGAATAATATCTTTCTTACGCGAGTAGAGCACCATAATTTGTGGAGCGATATGCGATAGAGAGTATATAAGTGCGATCTAAATAATTTTTACAAAAATTATATTTTGTGGGCGGACAGAATCATAGTGGATGAATCAGTAGTATTAGCAAAAAGTAAATTCGTGGAAGTGGAATGCATTTTGATTATAGTATAATAAATGAGGAGGAATTTCCTGTTGAGTCCCAAAATACCATACTTGCCACATCTACCTAGGTAGACAATGTTTGGGAGAGTGAAAACCCTTCCAATTTCTACACGAAAAAGTGGGTCATATCTTCTTACCCATGTTACGACTGTCTATAGCTTCGCTATGCAGCGAACTCCTTATTGGGCAACTATCCAAAATAATCTTGTTTCAAAGCATACTAAAAGCTTCAAAATGAAACTTTCGGATGGAGCCAAACTTTTTCATCAGCTCCTAAAATGAATATGAACTTTGTTTCATCCAGCTTCCTCTATCTACAGTCAAAATGTCAACTAAAACACCAGGTATATTGCTTCGAAAAGCACTTTTCAGTTCCACTCAGCCGACTATCGATTCCATTACTATTACCAACATTTTCCGCGGGAGTGAACTCTTAGTTCGCGATGAAATAATTACCTCTTAGATCAACTGAATTAGGGAAAAATTCCTAACTACTAGCGGAAGTGTCGATTCAGGAAAAAGATAAAAAAAAATTCCTTTGAAGTTGCATTAGAGGCAATATAAAAGCACTCTTTGCTGAAATTAACGAAAGGAAGAAAAGAGAAATAAACCTTTTGAATTTTCTTTCAGATTTCGCCCTAGTTTAAACTACATTAAAATGAAAAATAAGCATTATCAATGGGAAGGCTACCGGAACCGGCAAAGTGTGGACATTTCTACTTCTCTGAATGCAAAGGTTCTTGAGATATGTGGAGAGAAGAGGATGACAAAGGCTGTAGTAGCAGCAACCTTACAGCTAGTAATAATACAACTACAAAAATTCCAAACATCCAATTGAAAAAATACGTTGAATAATTTTTAAAGCACGCGGTGAAATAAAAAAAAATTAACGGAAGGAGGAATATAAGCACGTATCTTCTGAAATCGTTTTCATATACTCATACTGAGTGACCCCAATAGCAGAAGTTGTTGACAGAGAATACAGATGGGAGTATCAGTTCCAATTATTGCTATTCGTAAAAAGGCAAAAATCTCGAATGAAGTGGTGAATTTTATCATTTTGGCCAAGGTCCGACCAGTCAAGTCGCTGTTTTGGGATCCGAATCCAAAAGGAAGCTATATGCAGCCGCTCCTATATAGTTTCTTATCATTCTGAGTATCCAACCGGTCTGATGGGGGATGTACAGGAGGTTTTCCGTAGCAATAACTGTAATTTTGGTGGAGGTATAGAATTTTTACATTGATAACGATAACCGAAATGTCAATGAGAATGAAATTCTCATCACGAAATCGAATCCCCAGAAATCCCTGACTGCACCACTGCTACAAAAAATGTAGGTTTTATCAAAATTCACATTGAAAGCGAAATTGACGGAAAGTCACAACTTTTGTTCAAATTACACGAAACTACAATGAAGCTGATAAAATCACCATGAAGTGTTATTATGGACATCGTTCTTCATATAAAAAAGAAGATAACTCCCCATATATAAAAAATAGAGATTACTACTTTCAACAGTTTCAGCGGTTATTTTTAGCAGTAGTACAATGTAAATTACTGAATTACGTTCGTGAAAAATTCACGCGATGTAACTATCAATCATGTTACGTTGTTTAAATTCTGAAGCAGAAACAATCTATTTTGGAAGTGTTGTCCTATCTAAATTGCAAATTCCAAAAATCAATGCTATGTACCGAATACACCGACTCTGCGTGTTGGCTACTGATACATACATTTTTTTTCAAAGAGAATTTTTGTGTTATTTTCCAAGATCCAGAACACTATGAGTAGTATATTATAATTATAATCAACGTGATCTGGATCCATTTCTATTGTTTATTGATGTAATGATAAAATTCATTGCAGTCGAAAGATACATGATTTTATCTGTAGATCTTTTTGAATTTTACTTTTTGGTAAAATATCTGTAGTAAATTTCTTAAATGAAAGTTCTTTAGTTTAGAGACCTGTTCTACCACCAACTTCCATATTGCTTACCAGACTGTCCAAATTAATTCATTTCATTAATTTTTAATCTAAAAGTAATACTTCATTAGATTTGTTAACGAATTTCAACACCAACTAAAATAGTTATTTCCAAGATTCTCCGATAAAAAAATATTTGGTGAATTAGTAAAACAACTCCAGAGGAAGTATTACTTCACTTGTTCTGCAACAATAATATTATCAACTCAACAATGAAGAAAGAGTGTTTGTTTTCTGAAATCAATAATATGAATATAAAAAAAACAATTCTCTCAACTATTAAGGTCTATTATCTCCTGCATTAGACATGATTGTGCGAAACTGCTTGTATTCACATCCTGAACAGATGAATTAGAATTTTTCTCTGGGATTCATCCCCACACCATTAGATTTCTTCTAATTCACACTTCTTATTCTCGATGTGTTTCTTTAACCGTACGTTTGAGGCACTTTTAGTTTGACCCACATACTTCTCGCAAGGACTGCGAGCTGATCTCATAAATTCCTAACTTTCATTTTTCTTGTGTCTTATCCTAGGGAGCACCCAGGATGTTTTGTACCTTATACGAGGTTTAATATAACACCTTCATATTAAGGGTCTTGAAAATGCTGTCGAAACCTCGATGATAAGATATATTTCGGAGAGTTTTCCTCTTTTTAAAAAGTGGAAGAGTCACGAAGGGTTTTCTAGAATCTATGCTTCCCAATCAGTTTGTCAACCAAATCTACAGAATAACCGTTCAGTTCAGCTACCTCCCTGATGATAATTTCCTCAGGGCCGGTTTTTCAATGTACTTCAACTTCGAGCTAAATTTAACTCATGGTTAGAATGTGAGTCGATTCCTTCATTTAGCAAATGTCATATTTACTCTAACCACGAGTCAAATATAACCGGGAGTCAAAGTACGCTAACACGACATTGATAAACTGGCCCTCAGTATTGAATCTCTTCTTGTTGAGTGAAAATGACATGAGTCGATTCACCAAGAAATTTAATCCCGCCATTTTCCTGCTGTGTGCAATGGTGGGACCTCTCAGGGATTTACCTGAGTGTACTCGTGCCTTTCCTGTAGACATCGAACTCAAGCTGAGTTTGGCTGTTCTTTGTTTTCAGTTCCATATGTGAACGAAATGGTTTGAAACTGGCTATTCAAATCTGAAACAAAACTGTCTATGTCAGCCTGTTTTGTATTGAAGATAGCGAACACGTCATCCACATACCTTACTAAACCTACTCATGAACAAATTGGACAGGAAGGGATACAGAGGGTTACCCATGGCTGTATCTTCGAGTTGTTCGTAAAAGAGGTTGTTTATTTGATATGTATTGAATACCCACTTTGGACAATATGATTGAAAAACAGGTGAAAAAAATTCTTGAAGTTTTTTTGGATAATAGAATACCTCCGATCAAATAACACAACCTAGATGAGTAACTCGCCGCACACGCATTAAAATGTGTGTGTAAGGAACATCTTCCCCCAACGGCAGTGTCGTGCGTTGTTTACAGAAATATTGAGTATCAACTAAATAGAAATAATGGAAACCCAGTATGGAATGAAAACCTGAAATTATGATGGAATAATCTCCACAGGATTTTGAGAACAGCCGATGCTCTAATTGACATGTTTTTTCATAATTCATTCGTTTTACTCTTGTCCAATTCGGGTTCCCTTTTTCGATAGTAACGACACTGGGAGCTTACCTATGAAATGACGTATTTTGATTTCCCACTTCAAATGGTCTTTCACACATTTTACAATGCTTCACCATTGCTTACTAATGAAAACTAACGATAGTTCAACACAAATTCACTCAGAATTTGCCTTTTATTAACGAAAAAACACTCCAATAAGCCTGTAATATTTGTCATTCGATATTTCTAATGCATTGTTGCCGTACTGACCAGACTATATCGACAACAAAGAATCTCCTTTCGGCGATGGAAATACTATCGTTTTTACATGCTCCCAACAATCTGCATTGAATTATTGCTATATATTTCATCCAAAACAGTATTTTTGGGTTTTTGTTGCCATGAATATACCCGACACATATTAAAATCTAGGTTGTGTTACTCGAATGGAGTAGAATACTGTATCAGTGATACAGTCATTCTTTTCCATGATTAACAGACATATTGAGCCGTGATGGTCATGGTGGTAGAGCGCTTGTCTCTTAACCTGAGGGTCATGGGTTCGATTCCCAGCATGGTCATCGGTCTCATGCATGGCAACACATGTTAAAAGGTAAGGGCTGCGTCTTCCCTAGCTCGGACAAGTCTTTCGAAGACTTTTGAGGGTTGTACTCTTAAGGGTGTGCAGCTGGTTGACGGAAATAACAAGTTTAACAATAACAATTGAGTTTAAGGAAGCTGTCGAAGCGATGCTCTTCGACTTATCGAAGGTATTAGATTCTATCAATCATCATGTACTGCTATGCAAACTTCAACATTATGAATTCAGAGGATTAAACCACTTATAACTGGTTTGGTTCATGAGTATCTCATAAAAAGCATTTTGTGAGACTGGTGACATCTTCAGCTATAGTCGATGTTAAGTGTGGGGTACCCAAGGCTCTTTTTCAGGTCTTTCTGCAGAAAGCTTTGAAGCTATGGTGGGAGTAACTACGTTGAGTTGCATTCCACCTGATCAGCGGCCGGCGGATTATCCACAATACGTGTAGGTTCTTGGAATGAGCGCCCACCCCACTAGTGACTTCTTTGCAACCACCAGAATTTGTATCCTAACAGTGCTGTTTGATGATAAATAGCATGCCTTGATTCAATGTGGGGTGGACACGTCTTGATTTTGCAGCAATTCGCCTCACTGTGGGCGTGAAAGGCGTGAAATTGAATACCGGACACATATTGTCACGTCGACTTGATCTTAGCTTCCATTTAATGTACATATTGTACATTATACGGTTGACGAATATAATAATTTAATGTACATATCTACCACTCAGTTAACTGGCTGAGAAGCTCTGACAGCCTCAACTTCGACGATTTTGTAAAGAGAAGGCGGCGTGCTCTGGGAGTATTCTCTTCGGGTAGACTTACTGCTTTCCGGACAATGGAGACGATCATCCTTGTATTCATCTGTCCATTTAAAGCGTCCGTTGTCGTCGTGGTCGTTATTAGGTGGCAGATCCTCGTGCATGACCTCACCACCTGACCTACGACTCTTTGGAGGCTTATATCTCGTGTCTTAGCATTATTATTATCAACCTGATCTAATCTCAGTCAGTCCAGACGTGAAAGTAGTCACAACGTCGCTGCCAAATATGCATCGCATGCAACGGAAAATGCGTGTACAGCTGATCGCGTGCCAAGTTCTCTACTATCCGAATTTGCATCTTTAATAGCTTAAGTGCATGATTGACTCTGATGTTTCTGATCTATGTTGTATCTGTAAGGGGTTTAAAACATTTTTTCTTTACTTTGTGATACTTCTAGTGTAGTTAAAATCCACAGCTGCTCAAGATTCTTAGTAGCTGGCATGAGTCGAGTTAGACAGTGTTGAAATTGACAAAAGAGGTAAACTACGTCTCATTGAGAGCGAATAAATAAGAACGATCCTGGTGCCGGACCTGACCGCTTCCCTGTAATTCTTCGAGGAACAATCTAGACGTGAGTCATCGACTGACCTGAACTGTTCTAAATAGCGGCAACCCCTCTCGTCATCTATGCAAACATCAGGAGTATTCTAAAAGAACTTTACTGCTGATATGAATACAGAGCTTGTGACCAGAGACGGCAGTTACAGTCCAAGTTCAACATAGTTGATTAAGAGACAGTAAAGAGTTGGCTTAGGGGTAACACTGATATAAATTACTTTGAATTCAAGTCATTGAAATGAATCACTTGGTTCATCGTAGAAATAAATACAAAAGACAGAGTAAGGTGCATTTCTATTTCAATATCCAAGTCTTTTTTCCAAATATGTTGTTAGAGCAAATCGAAGTCCGTAAATATACATGTTACGTTCGAATGGATGAAGCTGAAAAAACTTAACATATAGAGTGACAAAAAATTCTCCAAGACATAGCGCCCTTATTTTCTGTCCGATTCAATGATAATATTCACCAATCGCACAGCCTTTGCGGGTAGAGGACGGTTATTATTATTATTATTATTATGATTATTTACTGCAGGTGATCAGCGAATATATTTGCTGATAATCAGCTCTGATTTTCAAATGAATACATCAGCTTTCTTTTAAACTTTTTCTGAAAGTGTTTTTCCGAAGTACACTGTTGGAAAATAGGTTCTTGTGCAAAATAAATAATAATATATTTTCCTCTTTTTATTTTTTATGTAATGAGAAACGGGCGATATCTAACAGAATGATTCGTTCATTTCACATGTTCTAGTGAAATTTGTAACATTATTGAAACACAAAATGAAAATATTATGTTGATTGACTTCATCGGGTTCATTTGGAGGGAGAAAGGAGTCTTTCACACCCATATTTTATTCCACTTCTATTCGTGAAATTTTTGACATTGTATTTTTTTATATACCAAACCTTGAATCTGAGCATGAATAAATCATATATTTTCGGAATCTGCATAAAATTTTGCGTATATAGTGCGGATTGCAAGTGAATCTGCCGATTAGTATTTTTCATGATTTCTAGGGGTCTACCCCTTTGGACTTTTTCCGATTTTTCGAATAATTTTGTACTATATCGATTGACTCGAAATTCTCAGATTATACTTATTTGATCATTCTGAATCGATTGGCTTTCGCACAATTGCTCTATCTTTGACCGTTCCCGAATTGAAGAGTTCATCTGAAGTGGGAAGGAGTCATTTCTCTCCATGTTTTTTGCAGTCCTACTTGTACCATTTTTGACGTTGTATCCCTTTTATATGCCAAACCTTGAATCTAAGCATAAATAAATCATATATTTTCGGAATCTGCATGAAATTTTGCGTATATAGTGCGGATTGCAAGTGAATCTGCTGATTAAGTATTTTTCATGATTTCTAGGGGTCTACCCCTTTGGACTTCTTAGTAAGGCAGCTATTCAGCCAAGATACTAACCGCGATGGAAACTCAAGTATTTACAACTTGCGAATGGAAAATTTGTGATTCACAAATAGTCAGTTTGATTTCCAGCTTTCATAGCACTGAAAATATAATTTTGATGTAAAGGAAATTGGTCTCATTTGACTTCCCCGTTGTATACCATTGCTATTCATTGATGATTTAAGTTCTTGAAGTGCCATGCTGAAAATGTGGAGAAAAAGAGATAAGATAGTGTTTGTAATTGCCGATAGTTTTGTTATTTGGCGACAGTTAGTTATAGTTATTGGTCTTTTTTTGAAAATTGTAGACATATAGCTGTCCTTCCATTTATTTGTAAAATGAAACCATTGTTGATAAAATTGGTACCGCCTGCTTTGCTTACGCATAGTCAATGTTAGGTTTCCAATTGAAGACTGAACAAGTAATGAGTAGCAACACGCGTGCATGAAGCAGATCCTGGAAAAGCCTCGCAGCAAAAATCTGGGTTTACTTTGCTGAAATACCACTATCAGCTAGGTTAGACAGAGCGCTTCCAGGTAATCTCTTGTCAAAAGTCTTTTTTTTAGGAGGATAAATCTGAAGAACTAAAAAATGTATTGCTATGGAATTTCTTCTAACCGTCATCTGACTGCAATTCCCCGAGCAAAACTCAGAAGTCTTTGAAAGACAGCTTTGATTCGAGTCGAAACGAAGTCGACGCCTGCAAGTTCTCGCAGCGTATGCAATCGAATGTACCGATCACTGACTTTACCGCGCACTTTGTTCTGCATTGAATCCAGCTTCTGAAGAGAACTATTGTAGGCAGAACACGCGCTAGTAGTACAACATTGTACACTGAATAATTTGTACAGCAGTAGCTTGTTAATTTGTTGAATTTCTAGCCATAAGAGGGTAGGTTAGGCCGATGTGAATGATAAGTTATTCAGGGTCCCCCACTCAACTTGTTCAGTATCCACAGAATCACAGAGAGCGTTACTGAATATCAATAGCATATAATATAAGACATTCATTATTTGTTTAACCCGTTTGATCTTTCAGAGAGAAACGTGAGAGTTTACCGAACTGTTTTCTCTGTACGTGGGTCTCCATAAACGCGGTTTATTACCGTATTGCGTTTCAGTTCCGGGATTAGTTTAAGTTGAGCAAGAGATAGAACATAAAATTTGGAGGATTCGACAATAAAACCATGTATAAAATGGAATTTGAATGAATTTGGGTTAAGTGCTAGTGCAATTCTATACAGCTTCCTCATGGGAGGAATTTATTTGGACTGTTGAAGAGACATTGATGCATACCGAGTACTTTAAATTGAAGAACCATAATTGGGATCTCAAAAATTATAGAAGATTCAGAGAAAATTTGACGGCCTGTCATTGATTATCCTGATTGGAAATTTCTAGAACTATATGAAAAAAAAAAAAATATATTACGAGAAAATAATTGTAGTGACTACTTGGGAGAAGACCATCGAACTCATAATGAAAAATGGATTACATAGACCAGCATAGGCTAAATCGGCGGACTTTACCAAGGAGTGGTTCTTGCTTTGATAATAATGATTTGAAACAACATCGCATGAGGTCATCATGCATTTGCTCAGATTCCTTGTGATATACAATTAAAAAGCATTGGAGGACTCGTCTGGTTAAGTCAGAGTTCAAACAGAGCAGGATATCTTTAGAAGGGGCGTGTTTCAGAGAAATTCTCTCAGCCTTGTTCTCTTCTGTAAGAAGATAATTTTTGTATTTCGTATTAAACATTCACCTATAAAATCGTAGCAAAGCGCTTACGACTGTTGTATCTGTATGTAAGTAAAAATTTTAAGAAAAATTGATAAATTTTAAATATTAAACATGACTTACTCGACAGGTGTACAATTAGCCAAAAAAAAATCTGGTGTTCATAGGACAAAGTGAATATTTAAAATTTACATATTGATACTGAAAAAAATACCTTGGACCAGGATGAATTATATCAGTGATTTTGATGAGAGCAGTAGTACTGTAACTCTGACCCGGACTGAGTTCGTGGAATTTCGTTTAAGGTCATCAGGTGTTTTCTGATTTGATTATTCATAATTCATAGATTCTTGTTCCATTTTCACTCTTTTATCAGTAAAAGAGCAGATTATTTGCGAGTTTTTGAATGTTTTTGAATTGCCACAAGTATCTATTTTCTGTACACACCTAGGGAGCCCGATAAACGTAGTTGTCTGATTCTAGAACGGAAACTGAAACATGTCAGATAGGATCGATTGCCACAAAGCAATATAGCAAATGTTTCCAAACATTCCATAGCGGAGGTTTCACTTACTCCACTTACGATTGACGGAAGTTAAATCCGCAAAATGCACGATCCGATCGAAAATCCACCGCTTTGTAAACAAGGATTTCCAGTTGACTAGATATCGCGAGAAGGCGGTAAATTTCATTTTAGCAAAATGTTTTGCTGGTCGCCCAAGGCACCTCCATAAATTCTCATAACATTTTCTGGGACACAGCTAGGAAAAATACGTTCCGCCGTTAGACGTTTTTTCTCCGGTTACAGTTTAAGTAAAGCGTTACCTCGCTGCTGTCACGTTATTCTATATGTATCCCGTACGGTTTTCGAATGGAATTTTCGTATGTTTTATACGCGAAATTAAATTTTATCTCGCAGGCGTGATAGACGATGACAAAGTGTTTCGGATGGAACACAAGTGCTCGGGAGATTGAAATTTATATCGCAAAGGGAAAACAGAACGAAGAGCGCAGGATTATATGTCAACTTTCATTTGGAGTTTCTCATATTTATTACACGGTTAATTTAGCCAGTGATGTCAAAGTTTTGCTTGGGCTGAGTTAACATTTAAATAAGATAATGAGGAAATTGTTAATTCATGGACTCACTACGGAATTTAAATATTTACAGTACAAATACGAATGAGGACCAGATAAAACAAGAAACACTGTTGGAACATGAAGCTAATATTGCTCATCATTGAAAACTATTTATAAAGCTACAAATAATAAAGACTTAAATATTATTTGGTCAATATGTGAGGAGTTGAAAATAGTTATTTGTTGTAGGTGGCAGCAGTTGTTGATAATGCCCATTAAATAGATTTTTTTGAGAAACGAAAGAGTAGGCAATACATTTTTCAATACTAGTTCAATGGACCTTTACGTTCACAAATAATGTATTATAAAACTCATTTCAACCTATTGTTAATAGTCTAAAATGTCTATTTATCAACGAGTGCTACTCTACCTTTTTTATTTGAGAAAAATATCACATTTCAAAGTGTGCCTTTGACGTCACGTTCATCAGAAACATTCCCCACCACAATCCACGTTCCGAAATAGGGAATATCGTTCTCCCATAAAATATAGCTACTGTCTGATTATAAGACATCGAGAAATAATTAAAACTTTGTCACTGGGTCAACACATCAAGAAATTTTACATAAAAGCAATTTTTTATATTATTTGTAACTTTCGAATTTTCTGAACGAACATGCCTTTTGATGAAAAACCAATGTTGGCAACACCGCAAATTATAATAACAGTTCTTATTGAGCAAAAATTGTTATTACAACAGAACACATACAGTTTATTTAAATTTTCACTGGTTTTCAGACAACAGGGTACAAAGCACTTTTCAGAAATTTTCACGGTTATAAGAAATATAGAAATTACTTAACACGAACAACAAAACTTTGAAAACCGCATCAACTTATAGAAAATAAAATATTCAAGAGTCTATTAGTTTCCAGCATACAGATTTGATGTACTAGCATCTATCTAGTATTACATACATTATATCATTGTGTACAACTTATACGACGTTGCCAAGTTTAATTTTGATGAACGTGACGTCACGAAACCCCCTTTTCTCAAATTATAGAAATTGGCGGACAGAAAATATAAATAAAAAATTCCAAGTGATATTAGCGTATGTACTCTCTAATTACAGTGTTTTCTCATAGTCCGTGGAAAGGTCCATTGACTTCCGTCAAGTTATAATAAAACGCTATTCTCACGAGTTTCATCACAATCATTATGATAAATATGAACCCGATAGAATAAATCGACATATCAGAAAAAGTTCGAATGTTCCTCTTTCACTTATTCAGACCTTTTCTCTAACCATTCCAGGAACTTGTAATGATCTCTACTCACTCACTAGTTTTTCATCAGCCAGATTACTTTATTTTGACTATACATTTTCAACACTTTTTTGATTGCAAATAAACTCCTTTATACATACGAAACTAGAAATATCAAGGAGGTCTACGTCCAATATGCATTTCTATTGCTTCTGACAACCTTTTTAATCATGAGCATTCACCTCATTTCTCGAATGCTAATACAGGAATGAGACAGAAATAAACTCAATCTCGAGATTGAACAATCGTTGTCATATTCTTGAGGATTTTGAAAGGCAAATTAATCATAAGAATTCAAAACTCCAACAATACGGAACTGGATGGATCACCGTCGGTGTATCTTCACAGGATTTACACGAATAACAAATGAATGTCGTTAGACGAAATGAATCAAGACAGAAACTGTACAGGGGCATATTTGAGATTTACGTCTGGCAATATGCAGTGGAACTTTATGAGGTGAAAAAATTCATATACATAAAGTCGGTGCAGTAGATTTTTAAGTAAAATGAAAGAAAACATTCAACTGATTCGTATGCCTTCCAGGTATTTAGAAATGTATATCGATAATCTGAATTTATTTCGACTTGAATCCATTCAATTTGAATGTACTTGAACCCGCATCATCCTTCCTATTTTTTCATTTCGTCGGTAAAAGTGTACGCAAGTACCAAAAAAAAAAAAATCAGACGACTAGTTTCAAGATGCAGGTTTTCGTAGATGTAAAGTGAAGCTTTCTGTTCAGAATATCTAACAGTTTCGAACGTTTTGGATTGAGAGATATACAAGTTAAGATTGGATGAGATCCTACTTGAGTAACTTGAGTAACCGCAGTCAAATAATGCGCTGTAACACTGACTCAAATATTGCTGGCATTGCATTGGAAGTACTCAGCCCCATCTCATTTTTGCTCTATACCAATATCATTCAACTGAATGTCACTGCTAAGATGACTCTTTTTGCAGACAATATAACCTTCTTTTGGCATAATAAAACAGAGCAAAATCTTCTCGACAAAATTGACATTGAATTAGTGCTAATGAAACAAAGGTGCGACTCCAATTTCTTGGTAATTAATATGAAAAAACTAAATTAATAACATTTCAATGTAATCTTCCAGACTTACCTATGGGAAATGAAAATATTCTTAACAAAACTACAACAAGGTATTCGATTAAATATCGACAATAAACGGAAAGTTGTCTTCTGGATGCTGCGCAATTCATGTGATTACTCTGCAGCTAGAACCGCGTATTTTGCCCTGAGTCGCATTTGAAATACGGGATTGCATTTTAGGGCGCATGCAGCTCTTACCTACACAAAAATGTTTCTGTACTCCAAAAAAGAGCTCTGAGGTATATCTGTGAAAAAGACCAAGAGATTCATGTGAGCAGTTATTCAAGGATTGCAGATGCTAAGAACTGATTAATATAGATGTTAAAGACCTTGATGATTGTGGCGATAATATGGTAATATGAGAAGGTTGAAGTCCATACTCGAAGTGGAAGACCAAGTTTTCTATTGGAATAAGAACACAATGTCGTCTCCACAAAGTTTAATATAAGGTCAGGATAGAACTCCTACCTCAAAAATATCAGGATAGAAATCCTACCTCAAAGACATGTTTCGAATGATATTTTTTGTAGAGCACAAAAATATCATTCATGGCTAAAAAAAAAAAATATTCATGGCTTCATTTTCATGTTCAGTTTATTTTCACCTCTGAGTTACGTAGAAAATGCTTTGTGGTGTTTACAGAATCAAATTTCCAACATTCACAATATTTGTAAACTTCAAAACGGAATGTTTGGGAATTGAATTCGATATTAAATAAACAGTTTAATCCTGTAGGAAATTGAATGTAAAAATGCTTGGCATTGGGCGAGTTATTTGATTACAATATCCATTTGAAGGTTTGGGTGAAAGGCTAGAACAATATGCAATAATTGTGAAATGATCAATGTAGGTGGGCCTTGTGATGAAATATTTGATAAAAAATTGATGTAACGGGAATATTGATATTCTTCACGCACCATGAAACATTTCCAATTTAACGTTTATTGGATTCGGATATTTACTTTAATCTTGATGATCTATTTCAATTGTGATATGTTTTCAATTGATGGGTATTCATACTTTTTCCTTTGAATTTTCAAGCTGAAAATTATTGCAGTTTCATTCTTTATCATAATTGCTATATTCTCTCAAAGAATAAAAGGTCTAAAGAATTCTTATATTTGCTCAGTCAAAGTGCCATTTTATACACTGAAAACTGCCAGTTGGAACGCATATCACTTATTTTTGAGATGCAAAGTGCAGTGTCTTCTAACTGCTCTTATTGTTTTTTGTTGTGCAATTTGTAGCCTTGTTGTTTTCAGCGCTTTTGGTGTATCAGTGCAGGCTGTACTTGTGATCGCACGTTGAAAGATAAGAATAAAATGTATATAACTAATTTTTAATCTTGAAAAAAATGCGTCTGATGTGTATTTATGAGAACCGGTAAAGATCGGAGCTGTTTATAACATAAAACCGTCAAATTAAAAAACTAACGAAACAAAATTTCATTTAAACATCCATTTAATCCTATCTAACGATGAAAAACCAATAAATCGTCCGAAAATAAATTTGTAGTAACGTAAAATCGGTGGAACTGAAATGAGTAAGATATAAAACGATCAGAATCGAAATCTAGCAGAAAGTGTGGAGGGGATACGCGAATAATGAACCAGCCTTGTAGAGAACCCTCACCTCATTACAAAGCTTGCTCTATTATCTCCTAGATGGCGCTGGCTTGTGACCGTTGTACAGTTCAAATCACGTCGTACGCATTTATAAAAAATCGTTCATTATATCTGTTCCTGTTACGATTTATTTGAAAATTCATATTTTTTCTTTTATAATTCTGGTATTGAATTTGCCATTATGACAATATGAGGCGGTGAGACAGAAGTAAAAGAACGCAAGGCCTTCTTGGTATGGAATCATGGAATTAAAGAGAGAATAGCGAATTCGTGGAGCACAGGAAAAAAGCCTCTTGGCCAAGTTAGATTGAATATCAGTGAGATTTTGGCAGCGGAGGGAAAAGCTTGGTGCGTTCATCGTTGTCAGGTGAAACCAATCTCAGATTCATGCCTGAGGAACACTTGAAATAGGTTATTTGTCGACAAAATGAAGGTATTTCGTATAAGCCCGTACATCTTCTTGGAAATAACACCCAGTTCTTCCATTTTATTTTCTGAATGTGTTTTCCAGACAAGAGTTGATGGTTTCTTAAGCATGAAAGATCCGCGGCCGTTACTTCAACTCGAACCGAATTCCATCAATTCTTCCGTTAACAAATCGCCGAACTTCTTGAACACCAAGGCCTACCTTGATGAAATATCGTTCGAGAACGGCGAAGCGGAAACGATTTCGCGAAATCACGTTTCGGACTGGTCGAACAACGGAGCGCGTATTTCATCGTGCTGGCAGTACATAAATTACGAGTCGACGCGATCCATTCGGATAATTAGGGAAATCCGAGCCCATTACGATTCACCAGGGTGGGGATAATGCAGGAATTAATGGCCACATCTAAGATAATAAAAAGATATCGTGAGTTATGGGAAATGGGGTGTAGCCATTTCTTTGGTTCCTCCCGGGATGTTGAATATTCCGTAATACCACAATAGGGGATAACTTGGCTTCGTGGAATCAACCCGAAACCGCAGCATCGATTAATTAGTGAACTAAATTGAGCTAGCTTGTTTGTCTTTACCAGTTAAATAACACTATCAAACACATTTGAAAAAAACTTATTTATTTTGTTAGAATATATTCATTAAATCATAAATATTGATTGATGAAATTGTTTGGACTTCCAGCGCCTACTGAGAAGAGAAACCATATCTTTTTAGGGTTGAGTTGAAAAACAGCTTCTGCTGTACTCCGCCCATTCCCCATACCCCATTTTTTGGTATGTGAATAAAGTCGATTTATTATTATTATTATATCTCTATGGTTCCATACGAACTAGAACAAATGAAATGTTTAGATTGCTACTCGTAGACAAGTTCTTAATTGAACTTAAATGAGCACCGGATTCAGTGAAATAATTTGTATATTATTTAAGGAAAATGTTTTTTCATATTATCTTATACACTGCATGTTTTTTTTTATTCCGTTAGGAGTTACCCAGTCTCCGGAGCCCCAGTAAACAATACCCACGTCCGTGGGGTGAGTGATTACTGGGTCCGAGAGTCATGTGTCTTGAGAAGGCGGAGTGAACCAAGAATTACGGCCTTCTGCATTCTTCCGGCTATGTTTTCTGCCGCATCATGGCAAGCCGGTATGATTTTCAAGTTTGAGAGCAGTGTGTCCATCATTCCACCAAGGATCCCTATTATCAGAACCACCATCTTGACAGAATGGTTTGGGTAAAGCCTGCGGAGTTCAAAGAGTAGTTCTTGATATTAAGTCCGTTTTTCCTCCTCTTTTCGGACGATGTTCATTTCGCCAGAAGCTGAAAACTCAATGACGAAAATCGTCCAACTTTGATGGTCGAAGAGGACTAAATCAGGCTTATTGGCTTGTATTTGCCTGAGGGTGGGGAATGAGTAGTTCCAATAGATTCGGTACTTCTCATTCTCCACAACGGACTCAATATGCCCCGGAGCATAAGGCAACACCGGTGACTGGTCTACACCGTGTCGTAGATGGTAGTACAACACTCGTAAGGCCGCGTTATGCATATGTATATAGGCTAAGACCGCATAAGCTGGACAAGCTGACAGCAAATGCATTATGGTCTCAGCTCCCCACGACACGCTCTGCATCTAATGTCAGGGACCTCTATACCCATCACGCGACTGCGGTAGACGAGGGTGTTGAAGACACCATCCTGGCAGGCCATTATGAATCCCTCGGTTTCCGACTTCAGCCCACTTGACCTGAGAAAAGCGAAGGTCAGGTTTCTGGATAAGCCAAGCTCATCCCTATGTAGCTGTAAGAGCCTGTCACACTCCGCAGCTTTCACGAGGCTTTTTGCTGAACGGGTTCCAACTCGGTGACAGAGTTTGGGTTCGTCCGTTCAGTGTCAAAAGGAGACCGAGTTCATCAGCTGCACGGGTTGCTGTCTTGAGAAGAAATACTTCAATCCCTGCTTTTTCGTGATCGCATACTAAGCAAAGAAGAGGATCTGACTTTACAGGCTCCATTCAGTACCATACTGTTGTGTAGATACTCCAAACTCAAAAGTCCACGGCCTCCCTCTTGTCTGGGGAAGTATAACCGCGGAACAGACGATTTAGGATGCAAGCTCCTATAAAGATGCATCATTTTGCGAGTTACGTCGAGTTGTCGCAGCTCTTCCTGAGTCCATTTCATTACTCCAATGGAATTAAGTAGAATCGGAACGGCAAGCATATTAGTTGCAGCAACTTTGTTCTTCCCCGACAATTCTGATGACCAGATCTGTCGGAGTTTGGTCTTATACACTGCATGTTTTTAATGTTATCCGTGAATAAATTATTATTATTATTATGTCACGACGAATAGGCAAACAATATATGTCAGGTGTGATCCAATCGTAAGGAAAAGGAGTTGTTGTCTGACAGATATTCGCTTCAGTTTCCTCCTTCTGGAAATCACTTTAAAATTATTGTAGAATCTTAAAAATCGAAACGTCGTGACTTGGAACCATATCCCTCTCATTCAGGTTATGGTGGTCCAAACAATTTCATTCAAACTGAAGACTTGTCTGCAAATCTCAAACAAAACTTTCAGTATTGACCCGGCTTTAGACGCACTTTTCGAGGATACAAGAATGGCAAAATTACCTGTAAGGGATGTAAGATATTCCTAATGATCATCTCTATGAACCGTTACATGTCTTTGAATTCTCTAATTTTTAAGATATGTGTCATTATCACTTCGGGGAATGGACAGGCGACGAATAGATGTCAGATATAATTCAATGTTCGCCTCAATTTCCTCCTTGTAGAAATCACTCAAAAATGAATGTAGATTCTTAAAAATCGAAACGTCGTGACTTGGAACCATAGAAATATGATTGATGAACTGAAGAATTGTCTACAAACCACAAACAAAACTTTTGGTATGGACCCGGCAAATTTAAAAAAGAACTGCTCATCTCACAAATCACACACTATCGAAAATGTCGATTCCATTTTTTTCTTGATTCAAATTTTTCTGATTCATACATTGTTTTGTATGCCATGTATGATTATTGCTCTACAATTTTATTCATGTTATTTATTATCTTTATCTTTAATTTCAAAAGTGTTGTTTTTGTAAGGGCCCGATTGAAAAATGCCTTGTACAATATCGGATTCCTATTGTGTAATTCAACGTTCACAATAAAAAATATTTATTATTTCATATCACGATTGAACTGTCATTCTAGCAAATTAAACTGATATCACTGAATTGATCACATCAAGTACCAAACGAACATCAGTGTTTTAAAAATTTTATTGGTTCCACAGGACATCTGGCCTCTTCATTCTCTCTCATTGTACCTATGATGAAAAACCCAATATCTTAGATGGATCAGTGTGTGGAGAAATTGCCAATGAAAACTCTATGAGCATTAGGCTATGTGATTATACTCACAGCTTTAACACAACAGTCTAAGAACTTGAAATCCAAACTTAAATTCGACAAACAACAAATCTCATACGCTATAATTATACGGAAACTTAGAGAATATCATCAAGATAGTAAATTTTGCTGGAATCATGTCGAGGAACAAAAAAAATTCACAGTTCTGGTGATGAAATCATTTTGATTGATATGACTAAAAGGGACCCGGTCATAATTTCTCATGGTTTTGCCAATTACTATTTCACTGACGAATAAAATGTATTTCAACTTTGACAAATGTAGAGTCATAACCTTTTATAACTGTTCTAATCTAGACCATTTCATTTATGGAATAAATGGCTACAATATTGCTAGTACAAGTATAACCGACTTGGAAGTACGTCTTCAGTGTTTCTGAACAGCATTTTTCTCAACAGATATAGTGAGAAGCCAAGTTATTAACTCCCGAAGTGGTAAAATGATTATTAAACGTTGTGGCAATGACTTTAAATCTTTTGTCTGGTTCATCAACACCCTCTCAACTTTGTGATTGAGGGATTGTTCCCACAATCGCTTGAATCAAGCGGAAAAGTTATATTTTTCAAGTGCTGCGTCAATATCTTCTTCAGTTATGTGATAATTCCAAGAAAGCTATCGAAATGGCAAAATAAAAAAAATACAATACACTGCAATAATGATGCATTCTTGTCTTACCTTATCCCTGATTTCTTGTCTCATCTTCTCCCTTTCCTCTTCCATTTTCCTGTGTTTTTCCTTCCTTCGTTCTTCTGCCTCGCGGATAGCTTCCAGCCGCTCCCTTTCGGCCTCCTCCTCCTTCTCCTTATCGTCTCCATCATCACCGTCTCCTCCCACCGCTCCTGAAATTTATGAAAATTTATGATATTGCGTTAAGGTAGTTTCTGACATCTATGCAAATTCATAACCAGAAAAAATTTAGATTGGAAGTAGTAAGAAATTATAAAAATTATGCACAGAATATGGAAATAATTTTTGAAACAACCAAAGTGACCACACACATTCCTTATGCAAACAGTCTTTCGGTCACATTGTCCAAAATTTCAATATGTTGTTGAACTCGGGCTCAAAAAATAAGTTACCGTAGGCACACAAAAATTCTATGTACAGTTCACGAGATACAGAGTGCTGAAGTTGTCACTTTCAGGCCATTATCATCTGAACCTAACTGGTGGTACTATCACAAAACTATAAGTGAGTTTTTCATTTACACCACAGTATAATACTTGGCCAGGGCCAAAGTATGTTTTCTGAAAATTTTTTTGAACAGTGTACAGGGTAAATCATGACTTTTTCCGAGTTACGGAAAATGAAAATAATTTCAGAATGAAGCATCAATGCCCAATAAAATTAAAAAAATAGAACACCGTATTTACGTCATAAGCTCGAAACAAAAAATGGTCGGATAAAATTTCTTGGTGAATCGACTCATGTCGTTCCTAATCAATAAGGGATAAAATGATCAGAAAACATGCTGTAGAAACAAACCTGATTCTTGAGAGTGTAGTTTTTTTCATATTTTTAGCAAAAGACTTAATAGAATATTCAACAAGTTTTCATCTGTTCTCATGTCATATACTGTAAGTCTAAATATATTCTAGTCTTTGAATATGTATTCTTCCGCTATAGCAATATGGTAATTATTTCAGAGAATAGAACATTAAAAGAATATTTGCGAGAGATCAAACTCGTGTATCTCTGAAAATGTAATATGATTATAGTTACTTAATCAACTAGTCTTCCCTTAGCTCGCACAAGTCTCTGACTTCTGAGGGCTGTCGGGTCGTCAGAGGATTGCAGTCGGATTTTTAAATTTTTTAAGTGACCTCAAAAATAGGATTCGAGTTGGCGCGATCTGTATTGGGCCAGAATACATTCATTTTTGTCCGAATAACAACATTTCATCATCAAAGGTCATTGTCGGGTCGTCGTAGGATTGCGGTCGGATTTTGAATATTTTGAAGTGACCTCAAAAATAGAACTCAAGTTGGCGCGATGTTGATTGGGTCAGAATACATTCATTTTCGTCCAAATAATATTTTTTCATCATCAAAGGTCATTGTCGGGTCGTCAGAGGACTGCGGATGAATTTTAAATATTTTGAAGTGACCTCAAAACTAGGATTAAAGTTGGCGCGATCTGTATTGGATCAGAATACATTCATTTTTGTCCGAATAACAACATTTCATCATCAAAGGTCATTGTCGCGTCGTCGTAGGATTACAGTCGGATTTTAAATATTTTGAAGTGACCTCAAAAATAGAACTCAAGTTGGCGCGATGTTGATTGGGTCAGAATACATTCATTTTCGTCCAAATAATATTTTTTCATCATCAAAGGTCATTCATTGTCGGGTCGTCAGAGGACTGCGGATGAATTTTAAATATTTTGAAGTGACCTCAAAAATAGGACTCAAGTTGGCGCGAATTGTATTGGGTCAGAATACATTCATTTTTGTTCAAATAACAACTTTTCATCAAAAAAAAATATTTGTCGGGTCGTCAGAAGATTGCGGACAGAATTTAAAAATTTTGAAGTGACCTCAAAAATAGGATTCGAGTTGGCGCGATGTTAAGTGGGTCAAAATATATTCATTTCCGTCCAAATAATATTTTTTCATCATCAAAGGTCATTGTCGCATCTTCAGAGGATTGCGGATGGATTTTAAATATTTTGAAGTGACCTCAAAAATAGGATTCGAGTTGGCGCGATCTGTTTTGGATCAGAATAAATTCATTCACATCCAAATAACAACCTTTCATCATCAAAGGTATTTGTGGGGTCGTCAGAAGATTGCGGTCGGAATTAAAAAAAAATTAAGTGACCTCAAGAATAGGATTTGAGTTGGCGCGATCTGTATTAGATCAGAATACATTCATTTACGTCCAAATAACAACTTTTCATCATCAAAGGTATTTGTTTGGTCGTCAGAAGTTTGCTGTCAGAATTTAAAAATTTTTAAGTTACCTCGAAAATAGAATTCAATTTGGTGTGATCTGTATTGGGTCAGAATACATTCATTTCTGTCCAAATAACAACTTTTCATCATCAAAGGTCATAAACGAGTCATCAGAGGATTGCGGTTGGAAATAAAAAAAAACAATAAATTAATGAAGCCGATTAATGTTCGAGATCATTAATCGCATTTTGATATATGAGTTGATAACAATATTTTTCTGTCGACCTCTCTAGTTGAAATAAAGTAATTCTTGGTAAAAAAATATAATTTCAACGAAATGTCAATAACGTACAAACTTGACGAGTAATAATTTTCTTAATTATTTTAATAGGTTTTAACATTTGCAGTGGTAAAATTAGAAAAACTGAAAGAGGGCAATGAAAAAGTTGATGTGTACACTGGCATTACGGCTCACTACGAAATCAAACATTGAGAGGTTAATGGTCGATTTCGAAAATTCATGCATTGATGAAAAATCGGCCATTAATAGGGGTCAACAACGATCGATTTCGATTGCATTGAAGAACATCAAACAGACATGTTGATACAAGGTTGACGGAAAAAATAATCATGAAGCAATTCTGGTTCTATCCAAAAATATTTATTCCATAATAATAATAAATTTTCTGTTCCTTAAAATGTGAGTTTTGTATCCCTCGCCATTCTAGCTTATGGAAAACTTATGCCATGATAGTTTGTCTCTTCTTTCTATAAAAGAAAGTAATTTCGCTATGTGAATGGATAGCTGTAGTGATTATTGGAAATCGTATATTGTGAAACGAATATTGTCGACGAAGTCGAAATTTCCTTCTCTCCATACTATCTCATAAAGCGGTAAATTAGAGGTAGATATATCTGTCAGAAAACAACTGGTGAGACAGGATGACTCTATTATTTTCTGACCTACGCTAGAATGAGAGGAAACAACCTCGTTTATGCAGATGGTCATTCAACCGGATGGGGGGTAGTATCCAATGCTTGATTACAACTAGCACTTGCACTCGCAGCTGTTACTCAACGTTCCATAAATTTCCACTTTGAGGGGTTTCCACATCGCCGATATTACTGGTTTCATTCGCTTGAAACTCTCCTACTCACTTTTCGAACTTTCTTCGAATTCAAACTGCATATTGTGTTCCATTAAATCTTAAATAAGTGAAAACTAGAGTTTGAAGTTTGCAATAACTTCCTCATCAATTGCAAAGTTTTTAAAAATAAGTTCCTACACTCGAGTGAATATGACCCGTCATTAGAGCATCAGTAATAATTGAATCCTCCAATAAAACTTCTCAACAAACCCGAGCTTTCCTACTGGAAATGAGTTTTGTTCGCATTAGCCGATTCTTCGTCGAAAATGTACTTAACTTTCTCCAGTGTTTACGACTCCAGTGTATCGAGCTCGACAGTTCGAGCCTGATCACTTCCGTTCATGATCGGAATGCTTTACGACTGATTAGAGCGTCGAGAGGTGCTCCACAGTGATATTCGCTTCCCGATGAAATTTTTATGGGCGAGAGGTTTCTAGATTGTCTTGGGAAATATCGGTGAATGGGCTATTCATAATTGGTTGGACAAAGTGAAACAAACCGATACATTGGAATATGTCCACGTCTTCGGAACATCCAGTAGTTTTCAGGGAATCTGCATTTGTATAAATCGTTTCGAAACACTGTTTCATCTGCCTGCGCAGGAAAGTGACAGCTAAGTCTTCTTCTGCCTGTCTAGGCCTAGCGAAGATGCTGTTTCATGACCTGTTAAGTTGATAGCTTCTTGTTCCTGTAATACTTCTTTTTATGATAGTAAGTTATCGTTTTTAGTATCGAGACCATATTTTTCTGCAGATTTTTTTCAACCATTTGCCCATTTCATTCTTGCCATCAACAATACTTGAAAATTTTGGTCTCCGTGATTATTGATATTTCAGTGTGATTCCGAAAAACATATTCTCACAATGAAATATAATTGAAAATCAAAATTTTTAAATGTGTTTCACGAAATTATGAATTTCCAAATAGAAACAACCGATTTGTCACGGGGAATGACCTTCAGGTAAAGTATTTTTCTAACATAATATTTTTTTTTTGTGCGTTTCGTAATATTATATAATTCTTTGTCTTGGGAACATGAACGTTGATACAATAGACATTTCCTTCACCAGAACTTTGAAAAATACCTTCGCCAGAATTTCGAATAAGAAAATTGATATTTCTAACAAAATATTGAATTGTCCATCTTCTTCCAAACAAATTAAAATATCTGATAAAATTGTGGAATCAACTCTTCAAGAAATATCTAATGTTTCTGATCAGCAGCAACAGGGAACATCTTCGGGAATTTAAGTTGGAAGTAATTATTCAGTAACTATCGACCGATATCACTAATAACAAATTTCACAAAAATATTTGAAAAAGTAATAAAAAATAGACTCTTATCATTCTTAAACCACTACAATATTCTATATGATGAGCAATTCGGTTTTAAAGAAAAGGTATCCACACTAGAAGCCGTCACATATTTGACAAATAAAGTGTTTTCTGCCATTGATAAAAGTTTGCCATGTTTGTACTTATTCATAGACCTGGCCAAGGCATTTGACACCGTAAGTCACACTCTACTTTTAGAATCCTTGGAAGATATCGGAATAAGAGGAAAACCTCTTCGGTTATTTGAAAGCAATATTTCGAACAAAACCAAAGTGATAAAATTGGAAATGTATATGGTAATAAGCTACCAATAGAATATGGAGTTCCCCAGGGTACGGTCTTGGGGCCAATTCTATTTTCTATATATATATCAACAACTTGTACAATATAGAAAGCGGCTTGTTAGAACGAATTACAGATCAATGTTGAAAATTATATTTCTTATATCAAACATTGGTTTGATCAGAAATTATTAACAATGAACTTGGAAAAAACTCAATACCTCCCTTTTAGCTGCTATGAATGTAATCGGCCAAAATTCAACTCAATAGATATACTACCGGCAAAGAGTGTGAAATACTTAAGAGTCTTCATTGATGACCATTTAAGGGATGCTCACATCCAATATACTATAAAAAAGTTGAAATTCATACTATATAAATGTAAATTTCTAAGTGGCATATTACCTCAGAAACAGCTGAAAGTTGTTTATTTCGCACTCGTTTACAGCCACTTGAAATATGGGATACTGGCTTGGGGAGCAGCTCTCAAAAAACATATAGCCCCTCTAGAAATCTTACAACGTAGATTCTTGAAAACATTGTAACTTAAAAAAAGAGACTACTCAACAGAGCTCACATATAAAGAATGTGGAATATTTGATCTGAGACAGGAATTCTTTTATAAATGTATGATCAACTACCATGCATCTGAAAATACTGAAAAATATAGACATGAACACAAAACACGTCAAAAAAATCTACATTCTATCCCGTTTATGTCCAATTCTATCGGTCAAAGATCTAACGAGTTCTTGGCCCCGAAACTTTTCAATAATATCCCGAATGAAGTAAAAAATCAAATTGGAAAATTATAAAAAAAAAAAAATTGAGAATTTATATACTGGCCCGTCCTAGAGTTTTCGTTCACAGTTTAATAGAAATGTCAGTCATAAAGAGATGATAAAATAACAAACAAAATTATAAATATTTCTGTTATTATCAGAGTCCCTTGTTCGATCCAAATTGGATAATAGCTGGTGCAAACCTACTGTATCATTGTGCATGATGTCCATTGTTCAATGTTTGATGTTAATTTATACTGTACTGTTACTATTTACACTTTTAACGTGTTTAACATTCTGTACTTTCTCAACATTTTAAACATTTTATATTTACATTTATTTTTATTGTATTTTCATTATCCAATTCTTTTACACTTTTTACATATTTTGCACTTTCTACTTACTACATGCTTTACATATTTGTGACATTTTTTTTATCTATTTACAATTTTTACATTTTACTTTAAACATTCCAAATTTTACATTTAAAATTTTTCATTTTATATTTATACTCTGTAAATTTTCTTCGCGAAACAAGTGCCTTGCACGTATCGATCAATTTTTTATTCACTTCTTGCATGTAGTCGTCATTTTTTGTATTTGTTTTCATTTATTGAGTGAATAAAAGTTATTATTATTATTATTAAAAAAAATTCATTCTCAATTATTATTCAGATTAATGAAAATGTTTTATGATGAATAACCGATTAATAATTGACTCTGTTGGAAATAAATCCTTTAAAAAGTAATATATGAATCTTCGGACACTAGTGCAGATCATCTCACAGGAATACCTCGCGAGATATCTCCAGGAGATCCGGAGTACTTACTAGATAAACCTGACAGCGGAGGGCGGAAAGGTTCTACTCAGAACTACCTGCATCTCGGCCGATGGCAAGCCCCACGGCATAATAATAATGATAATAATAAATAGAAACGACACTTTTCATTGAAGAAACAGGGACTGAATGTTTTCCGAACATCGCGAATAATACGAAAAATGATAATGATCCACCACGCAGTAATGGCTTCAATCATCAATTCATCGAGAATATTCCTCATCCACTGAAACCCAGCTGCTGACAAAACAAATATCATTTCCATCCGGTGCAGTAGTTTCATAAATAAATAACACATTGCAGAGTATGCAGTGTTCACAATTATTATATTGATATTACGAAAATAATACACGTTTTAATGAAATTGTTATTCCAAAACTATTTACATTACAGTGATTATTAACATGATATTACATGCTTTAATGAAATTGTTATGTCAAAACTATTTTTATTACTGCGATTATGAACATGTGAACAATATGGAAATGTTCCACTATAGAATTCTCTATATTGTTTAGCATTCCTCATGAAATAAACATGGTATTCATAATTAAAAATGAAATATTACCGTCGATATTGAGCTGTGAAAATATGCATACACCCCTCCGTCCCATCAACCACCCTTCATAACTTCAGATGGCTACCCCCAAGTATGACACATTATTGAAAAGCTCTTAAAAAATGCTTTCAAGGGGTGTGGTTCTGTTATTTTCATAAAAAATCTAGCTCACAAGATTGGTGAAAGAGTTTTAAAACAATGTTTATCCTGTGAGTATCGCATAGATTGAATCTTTCCTTCCACTGACAAATCAAATCAGTATTGTGTACCCAAAAATTTGCAATAAACTGAAAAAATTATCATCAATGAAAAGAACACAAATTAAGACCGTTTATGCATTCATTTATCTGCAGAGGAATCGGAAAGACGTAACTTTGGGGTTTGGGTAGTTTTTATTACTTGATTTTCAGCATTCCTTCTAAAAGCAGAAGCACCTCATCATCAAGTGTTATATTGGACAAACCAAAAGATATATAAAAACACATGTCAAAGAACACTCTATCGACATCTAATTCAACTTCTTCAGTATAACAAAGAAAAGTTGACTAACGCAAATTTGTAAATATAAATATTGTGGGATCACATTCTGCAAAAACTAAATTTTTAGGAAAGGATTAATGTAGTACAATGTGTACAATTGAATAAGGGAATAAAAAAAAATAAAAAAAATTCAGTATTGCTGCTTTGGAGTGATTCCAAAACCGTAAAAAAACGTTGATCAGCGCTACAGCTTTAGTTGAACTTCTTCTTTCTAGAGCGCCTTCACCAACAGTTCTTCACATCTATGGATGCTCTTTGCCACTGATATGCTTATTTTTGAATGTGCCATCATCATCTATTTCAATTTCATCCTACCTTATAGACTGCTATCACGTCTGACAGTGGACAAGATGTCATTTAGACCTTGGAAAAACAAATGTAATTTCTGTATACTTTCAGTGTTGAACTGTCGTATTGTAGATCAATTTTATTTTAGAAAGCAAAATAAATTTGAACGAATCACAAAGTATGCAGAGATGCAGAAAAATGTAGAAAAAGATGTGACAAAGTTGTAATACTCGACGTTGTTACTTTACGTTCCCACTAGCTGGGATTAAATGTATTACAATTTGGAATTCGAACCAACGGGCTATCACCAAATGTTAAACCCCATCCGTCGCGTATCCTATTTCTGCCCCTCTTGTCCTCCTTTGGAGTTTTGCTGAAGCTACAGGAGGCTGGAGAAAGAGTTTCTCAAGACCCAATTTTTCTAGTTTCCCTTTGAAAGGATCTTTTTAGGCTCAGAGCAGATCCAGATCAATACATAGGGCAGCTTGCTTTGTCACTACTCCGTAAGGACTAGATTATCCTGACCCAGTTTTGATCTGATTTCGTCTGCCCGAATTATTATATAGGCCGGGTTCGGCTATCAAGCAAAAGACCGTAGTGTTACTATAACTCTGCTCAGCTATTGTAGAATTTCTTGATTACTTTTTCTATCTCTTCTCTTGGGTTGAAGAATAAAAAAATTATATACAACCTTTAACAAGACCGAGATTTAATTAAAACAAATTTTGTTTTTGATCGAAACTGTAAGGGCCTCGACAAGTCGAGCGTCCTCTGTATATAAACACAAACAAAAAAAAATGTAAAAAACTTTTCAGAAGGAGGTATTTGAGGTTCTATCTAGTGGTTACAACACAGTTACGATTAATGGAACTTTTCTTGAATCAGATAACGGCCACTGTTCGCCTGAAGTTTCAGTGCCTAGATGTCTTTTAGCAAGTGAACAAAGACATAAAAAAAACAACAATTGAGTAACTATTCCAGCACCTCAAGGGGTGTCTGGATATCAAAATCAACAAGTCCACTTCCTATCTCTTGGTTTCTACTAAAACCCTTATTTTCGGTTCGGTCTAGAAAAGTCGGCGATGTCTACTTAATCACACCATAACAACTTTTTCGGATCAGGGACAAAAAAAAGCGAAATGATTATTACACAGAAACAGTTTTCTTACGTGGTTGGATTCATTCCCAAGACTGGTAAAACGAGTCAATGCGTCTGCAGTCACATATAGGTAGCCCGCCTCGTATTTTTCGTATCTTTCTGCGTTTAGCGTGATAATCGGCCAAATCAGTCGCTCAAAGTGACATTCGTTCCGTCTTGAAATTCAGATTGACTTTTATCAAACCACCGAAGAATAATGAAAAGATTTTCATCACATAAACAAAAATATCACATCACCCTAAAATCATAAGTACTAATTTTAAAATCAAATTTATTGCCGGTATTACCCCCCACGTATATTTTACTGTTCGCTTTCCCTCTTCGAAATTTTCTCTTCGACGCCCGATTCTCGACTGAATCTTCGCGTTTCTCTCAGTAGGCAAAAAAAAATCTCTCCCTGGACCCAACCGTTGGGAACGCCCCAGTATCGGTTCCTCTTGCTCAAATATTCGTCAAACTTCTGAGTTATCACTTTTCTGTCAATATTTTTTTATTCGGTTCCTCCCCATGCCATGATGGCGACCAAAAATTGGTTATAGGGCAATA
The DNA here is from genome assembly GCA_958502065.1 of Chrysolina americana. Classification (NCBI taxonomy): domain Eukaryota; kingdom Metazoa; phylum Arthropoda; class Insecta; order Coleoptera; family Chrysomelidae; genus Chrysolina; species Chrysolina americana. The sequence goes on along the minus strand of OY293419.1, from coordinate 9,250,374 downwards.
TTGTCTGAGAACTGAGATCAGGTCATGCTCCCAAGCTACCAATGCGTTTTTTTCTATGAAGCAGAAATCGATATTTTCAACAAATACTCCGCACCGAATGAGTATCTGTATTATTTTAGGTGTCCGCTGTCTATATTTCTACTCATTTCTTGGGATAGCCCAAAAAAAGTCGCTGAGAATAGTCTCGACAAAAGTGGTTTATCGCGTGGCGACATAATGACCGATTCTTCAGAAAGAAAATTTTTAATTGAACGGTCTACGACAGTTACAATGAATACAATATGTTAATGTGTATCTCACCCAAGCCGGCTAGAAACTATTTAGTAGAGGAGCACACGATCACGATTTATTACAACGTGAAAATGAAAGAGCAAGTATTCTAGTTGTATGTAGATGAAATCAAACTGATCAGGCCCTGCCCCAAGCGAAAAGATGGGACTCCACCCCTATGATTGGGAAGCATGAGCGACGCATTCACAAGATGGAAGCTAAGATCAAGTCGGTGAGATAACATGCGTTTCGTATCCAGTGTGTGGCGGACTATGTGGCGGCCAATAGGCCCTTCAGGCCCGCGGTGTGGCGAATTGCCGCAAATTCAAGACGAGCTCACCACACACTGTATCAATGCCATCAAAAAGCACTATCTTGATAGGACACGAATGCTGGTGGCTGCAAAAAAGTCACTGGTGATGTAGGCGAAAAGCATTGTGAAAAACATGAAGTTCTGCGATGAACCATGTCGCCTATTTCAAGAGCCTCTACTTAATGTGGTTAACCCGCCAGCGACTGATCGTGCGGAAACCTTCTGGAAAAACATAATATATGAGTTTTCGCAACCACTCAACGTAGATACTGCAGCCCTAGCGCAGTTTGGAGCTTTCTGTATGAGGCTTTTTCTGTCTCAACATCCCGATCATTCTAAATTCAGATAGTATCACACAGTTGTTGAATGTTCTGAGATTATAAAGAAGTATTAAATCCTTTCTTGTGAGAGAAGGAATACTTCTAAGTATTGAATCAATGAGAGACTGACTGTGGTAAAAAAAAATGAGAAGACAAACATTGTGAAACTTTTACAGCAGAGAGCCTTATTTTCTGCAGTAAAGTATTTCGAACAAAAAATCGCTCGAAATGCAGGTGAATGCTACTAGGTAAAGAGATCCGAAGCGCTGTCAGGAATGACTTTGAGATTAACCAAACGTACGAGCTTTAAAGGGTGGAAAATTCTATCTAGTTCCTGAATCAAACTGTCGCATTCCATTCAGAGGGATGCTAGACTTTATTGACGTCAGCTGTCGAGGGAATCTTATTGAATTTCTCATCGTCTGCTCATCTATGAAATGGTTCAGGTAGTAAAATGTGATGTTGAATTTCATCTCGAATTCCGCGATGTCAAATTTCATTTGTTCCAGGTAATTTGAATTCTGTTGGAATCGGACGCCAACACTTTTTATAGTACAAATGGATTTCTATCTATGATTTCATTCGTTTTTTGGTTAGAACTTTGTTCATTTAAAGCTATACTTCGAGTATGAATTGTGAAAAAAGAGTTATATGTACTGAAAATTTGTAAAAACTGAGGAAGAATAAGAAATTATGACATCGCATACCCAGAAGTGGGTACTCGAATATTAGGAAAATGCATATTGAAGGACCCAATAATCTAAGTAACTCCCGAGAGCTTTAGCTCGAGGGAGTTATTCTTTGAATATTATTGTTCATATGGTCGAATTGAATTGTTTCAAAATACAAGTTACTCGAGATGAATTGAAGAAAATGATGGTCTCTATTTGTCATGGTTGAGTGATATTCAGGAAGATTATTCCATGAACAGTATAAAATCATTCAAATATACTCGTTCATATACTCATTACTCTTCACGGTATTTTCTGGGATGGATTTGCTTATATATGCATTGATTTCTGTCATAGAAGACAACACAAAACGAGACATTTCAATTTTGTGCGACTGAGTTGTCAACGTTTGACACTTATACAAACAAAAGAAAGCTTTGTTTACATGAATAGCCGTGTTTACCTAAATATCCGGTTGTTTACCTAAATAGCCGCTCATATCACATATCATGTGACTTCAGTAATGAAATTTCATTGGTGTAGCAATGTGTGAATGAAATAATCAAGGGTAATATAACAAGACCTTGATAAATAGTCGACTATTTTTATTGCATCTAAATTTCGACTGTATCTTATAATAATTCAACGAGATATTACTTTGGCATTGATAATCTGGTGAAAACCCGAGAGCGAAGCTCGAGGGCTTTCATCTTTGATTATTGATGCCAAAATAATGTCGAGTAAAATTAATGAATACAAGAGAAATTTAGCAGCAATAAAATAGTCGACAATCTATCAAGGTCGTGTTATATTTATGAAGACTATTCCTTGAATCATATTCTTTATATCAGTCATATGAATGACACAGTTTTGTCAGGGATTTCAGCCTTGATTACCCTATCAATCTCTTCGTATTTGGTTTTGCCAAACCGATTCATTTTCAAATACTACAGCTTCATGACATGATTGGGTGACATTGTTTTGATATGACACAAAATGACAAAATGGTTGTTAGAACTGTCAAAAATGTTTCCATAAAAGTAACTCATTACTATCCTTGAGAGATTCATATAACAGTGCAATATTCGTTGTTATAAGACTGATAATGGATTCTGTTGAATCAGAATCATGTAGCCCTCCTCAATGGGACACGTTTGACAATTAAAAACTGAACTTTATGAATGTATTCTCTACTCATCCGTACCACTCTACTTTAGCAGAAATGGACTTCTACCAAGTTTAACTCCTTTCACCATAAACTACCCTCCTAGGTTATAGATCATCGTATTGGCAATGAAAATCAAAAGTAATTCCCAAAGTTGCCGACGATAGGGGGTGGTTGTTTGCTTTGGTGCAACTTTGCGAAAGCAAAGAAGTTGTTGCACACTAGTAGGTTATTACAAATAATAATGTTATTAATGATACAGTCACTTCTACAGAAATTTGTACGGATACGGCACTCAGATATGACGTCATGTTGGGACACTATGTGGAAGTCAGCCAAAAGATTATAGCAAATTTGACACCAACCAGAACTGTGTGGATTCCTGGCCATCGCACAGCTCGACTTCAGTCTGTAATCACCTTTATAGATCAGTGTAGAATTCGTTAATGGTTTCCAAACGTTAAGGTGAGCGCTTTCGCCAATTAAAGGTGAGTTTTGAGTTTTTGGCGAAGGCTCCATTATGTATTATGTAAGGCTTCTTATGATTTGGAAAGATCGTAGAGAATCAGATGATTTCAACACTTCATAAATACATAGCCATGTTCATGTTAATGTTTTCGACTCATTTAGTGGCATGTTAACGTAACGCGCATTACTAAGTATACATTAATAAACAGAAAGACTGAAAAGTCCAGTGGTTTGGTAGTTTTCCGAAAGTTTTAAAAATTGGTAATTTTGTAGAATTTGACGCGCACAATTCGAATTTTCACTTTGTTACCTCGTTTCTTTGCCACTCGTACCGCCATATTGAAAAAATTTATTTACGTACAAATCATTATGTAAAAGAGTAAACTAGAGGAAGAATGCTGTTGTAATAGTTGAAAGTGATTAAACGTGATAACTTTCGAAAGGCAACAGAATTAAAAATAAAGAAATTAGAAAATTATTATTTTGAAAAGAATTAGAATAAGGTTATTTTTTAATTAGGTATGAGGCCTAATATATACATACATTTATGATGAAATAAGTTAGTTATTTGTTTAAGTTGGTGAGTTTGGTAATAATTTCGTATAATATATTAATTGTTAAAACGAAGTAGAATTTGGTGTTATTTTTTTTAAATTTTCGTGGGGTTGATCAAATGAGCCGTATAATTTTTCCAGAAATTTTGTTAGATTTTATTTTGAAATATTTCCAGAATTTTTGTGCTGGATATTTGGAAAAGCAATATATATTTTTTTATATCAATCCTATTTCATTGGGAGTTTCTATTTAAATTATTGGGACGAGATGAGTTACCTTCGATTTTCACCTCTTCCTCGTATCATCTGAACTTCAGTCAGTATTTACCTGAAGACGATTGCGGATACAAACAATTGAAAAGTTGTGAAAAAGTAAAAGAAGTCAAATATCTTTCAAACGCATTAAGAAGATTGACGTCCGAAACCCGAGTAATCAAGTAAAATTTCATTCGCGATTCAATTGAGTCCAGATATGTTGACGTTGAGAGTAAAAAACAGCTTGATGATATATTCACAAGAAGTTTTACAGCAGACAAATTCAAAAAATTTGTCAAATTAGGTACTTGGTCTAGTAAGTTTCAATATTTTACTGCCCTCTTGATTTTCATCCGTTCCATGACATTTAGATTAAGAGGATGTGTTGTGTTTTGTAATCTGAGTATTCATGACTATGTATATTTCTGTTGTTTTATATGAAGATATATGTTTTTGTTTGAACTTATGAAAATATGAATAAAAAAACTGTCAATATAGAAATAGGAAAAGTCAGTAAGTTAATTTATTTTCAGCTGAAATTGTCAAAAGTTACATACGAGGAAGTATTGATATGTAGTTAGCCTAGACCAGTTCCCTGTATAAACAAAATATTGCGTTACCATAGCAACGAACAATAACTCAGTAGAAGTGTCAGTGTAAAGTTTGACGTCATGAAAGTAAACCAGAGTTACGCAATAAATTAAAAGAAAAAATATGTCCACCATAATTGTGAAAATTGAAAAATTGGAGTATCGAGTCATCATCAAGTACCTGTATTCAAAAGGGTTAAGAGGTAAGCAGATTTACGAAGATGTGCTTAATACCCTTGGTGATCAATGTCCTTTGTATGCGACCGTGAAAAATTGGACTGCAAGCTTCAAAAGAGGTAAATTTTTCATTGAAGATGATGACCGATTGGGAAGGCCATGATTTCAACAGACCGTCGAATTGGGCTAAAACGGATATCTGAAGCACTGAATGTTTCATACGAACGCGTTCATCATATAGTTCATGTCAATTTGGACATGAGAAAAATTGCTGCAAAATAGATCCCCAAATGTTTGAATTTTGACCAAAAGCGTGCAAGGGTAGTAGCATCGCGCTCGATTTGTGCTCGATTTGAAAGCGATGTAGACTCTCAAACCGAATCGTTACTATGGATGAGACTTGGTATATTTCTACGATCCAGAAACAAAGCAACTATCGATGGAATGGCGACACTCCACTAAGATGTTTCGTGTCCAAAAATCTTCTGGAAAAGTTCTTGCTTCAGTTTTTTGGGATTGCCATGGAGTAATCATGATTGATTTTTTGAATGAGGATAGAACAATAACTGGAGATTACTATTCGACATTACTGACCACTCTACGGGAAAAAATCAAAGAGAAAAGACGCGGAAAGCTATCCAAAGGTGTTTTGTTTTTGTTGGACAACGCCCCTGCACACAAATCTAATGTTGTCATGCAAAAAATTCGTGATTTAGGGTTTGAATTACTAGAACACCCCCCTTATTCCCCAGATTTGGCTCCGTCCGACTATCATCTCTTTCCTCAACTGAAAAAAAGTTTAAAAGGTCGTAAATTTTCTTACACGAGGATGTAATAAAAGCTGTGGAGGTCTGGTTTGCAAAGCAAGAATTTTTTTTTTTAAAGGTCTAGAGACGTTGCAGGTTTGCTTTAATAAATGTATCCAATTAAGAGGAGAATATGTTGAGCAATAAAATATTTTGACATTGAAATTTTGTTTGGTTCTATAGTAGGCTAAGAATTTTTCAATATATCCTCGTCGATGGATCAGCGGTCTAATGCACAGGCCATTCGAAATAGTCGGTTCGAGCCCGATGTAGGTACAAGAGAATTTTTCTCATCTACTTTATATCGGATCCATAGGCGACCACATGCCTTGTTGAAAAAACAAGTGTATTGTGAATTGTCTAGATGCCAATTTAGGCTGGTGCTAGCTTGACGTGCACACCGACTACCCGAGGTGGTGCTGTAGGTTTTCCGGGGTTTCCTACAGCTGAAAAGTGAATACGCCACCAAAAAACAGTAAGTCGCCCGGAGCGCGCAATGGCAAATAATAATAATAATAGCCGTCCTCTACCCGCACAGGCTATTCCTTTGGGTACACTCAACGAGTGTTTATGAGGGAGTATTATTATTATTATTTTTCGAAAATCACTTAGCATATCTGACAGGGGCCAAGCAGGTTTTCAAGACGAGCCTGAGTTGATGACAAGTACATTTTTTTCATCACAAATGCATTTGTTGGATCCTTTTTGGTTGTCACTGCAGAAATTCTTCCATAGTCTGGAGAATTAACAAACAGTCCTTGAGTCCCCATTCTTTCGTCACGTCACAGCCGGAAATCCTTCAAACCAAACATAAAAAGCGCAGACAATATCCTGCGTGCTTCAGAAATACAGCGACTGCAGCTCTCGCGGTTGACGTACGGGCACAATGGAAGTGACTTGATGTTATCGCCGGCTTTTTAATCTCCGGTCGAACAAAAGAGCGACGCGACGCCTGTGCGTGACGACACGTGCCTACGAGTGGCGTCGAGAGTTTGTAAGAAGCCAGAATCTAATTAGGGTTATGGAATTGTTTTTGTGGTGGAGTTGCGGAGAGTTTTTCTTTGTGTTGTAGCCCGCCGGTGTTGATAGAACGATCACCTATGAAAACCCATTTCATTAATGTTGACACAGTTTTCATGAAGTTCAGAGTTCGAGACTGCATTCAGTTGATAGTACTAATGGAAAAACATAGATTTGGAGTTCTTCAGCAATAGCTATTCGTTTATTTGATGAGGAAATTGTTAATTTTCTTCCCGCATGCGAGGTTTGCTGTTGTGTAGAACATATGATTTTTTCCAACACCTCCAGCATAGAACCACCAATCAAAAAGAATATAGTGTGTCAAAATACTAAGCGGTCTTATATTCATCAATAAATACAATAAATAATCCTATTTTTGAAACACCCACTAACAAAGCTGAAATAGTCATTAGATTGAATAAATGAATGAAAAATTCAAGCCTAGTTAATAGAGTTGTTTCAAGACGTTGTATTCATCTCCGTAGTTACGTACCTAAACTAAATATTAAACATTTCGACTGCAATTTTGACATCTATAAGTATGTCGTTAATAATCTTGCCAATTTGAGCATTACTGAAAAATTCATCCTGTCTGCTGATGACAGGACGATATTGTGGAACAGTAAAACTCAAATACTTTACATCTACAGATAAGAATGAAATCAAGGAATAGTGCGATGCGAATTTGTTAACCTTCAATGCATTGAAAACAAATATTACCTCATTCAGATGATCTCTAGATTACCTTGCATTTGGTGACAAAATAGTGAATGAGATCAAGTCTAGAACAAAATTTCTAGGTATACATAGACAATAGGCTCAAATTTGACGCAAGCATCTTGAAAGTATGATCTCTTCTGGATGTTACGCAGTGAGAGTAACTTCAATGAATTCGCTAATTTATACTGGCAGAACGTTATATTACGCCCTTTTATAGTACTATTTACGTTATGGAATGCCGTTTTGGGGAGCATGCAACTTATCAGCACTTCAGACTGTATTGGTACTGCAGAAGAGAGCGATCAGCTATATGTATAAGCTGAAACCTCTTCATTCGTGCAAATGCATATCCGCAGAGGAGAAATATTGACTCATAGAAATTACAAAAATTTGTCCTCACATGAAACTGCATCCAATCGTTACAACACTGTTCTAACGCATTGAAATTGCCAATTATCTTAACAGGAATTCTACTTATTATAATGGGGTCAAGATGTTCAATCGCTTGCCTTCATATATAAGAGAGGCAAATTTTACTAACAAAAAGTTTAGAAACACAGTTAAAACATTTTTAGCTGCATATTTGAATCTATGGTATTCGAACACAAGGTGTAATTGTCGCGATCTGTGAATGCTTTTACGATGATTTCGTCGATGTTTTTGCCGATGTTTTTATGTTTGTTTTTGTATACAGGCCGTTTCTTTTATCATGCGGTAACATTGCTATATTCTAAACCGTAATAGATACAAAGACGATAAAATGGGAAAAAAAGGAACTATTATGGTGAGCAGTAAATTGGTCATTAAAATTAAAAACATTAAAAATGTATCATTACGTAGTTCTAGTACATTTTGAATACAATAAAACTATCTTCTTTCATTTTTTTATATTTTCTGATATAACCATTCTATTCGTAAAAAACCGAAAACAGCATTTTTAGTTTTCCCTGTATAAGTCGGGAAGGGCGAGAGTTCCCGTAGATTTTCTCTGACCAATGTACTGCTCACCACAATAGTAACATTTTATCCCATTTAATCGTCTTTATACCTGTTACGGTTTAGAATATAGCAATGTTACCACATGATAAAAGAAACAGCCTGTATATCTATTCATATTCCTTTCAAACAAAACCGACAACTTCTTTTATATTTTTATACATTTATATTTACATGTATATTAATTTAGCACAAATCTTTGTTCACAAGATTCATTCTCAACGACAATAAAGTATACTTATTATTATCATAAGAATTCAGGGTATTCCTATTGAAAAAATTGACGAATCATTGTGGTTATTTGGAACAGATCACCCTGAATACTGTTATCTTTGATATGATTACGAAATAATTCGTCATCAGAAATCATTATTCAATTTAATTGGATGAGTTTGAATGACAATGATAATAAAATGTTCATTTGGAGTTCAACAAAAGAAAGAGAATGATATAACTAAAACAGATTACTTTCACGTAGTGACTCTTTAGAGTTATCTTCTCTCGTGCGAAAGTGCCATACCTACATCGTGAATTAGCATTAGCACGAGTGGATCCTACCTGAGAGGTGCTTTTATCTTTGTCGATTTTTCGCTTTGTCCCAGCTTGCAGTTTCTCTGTGCTCACCATCTAAGTTTATATGGATTACCATGTATATATTTCTGTTCTTGACCGATTGATGGATAACCGGATCATATTATTTTTTTATGAATTTATCACAATGAATAGGAGATGATGATTTTCCAAAATTAGCTGACACGTCATTTCCTTTCAACTAATTTTCCAAGAACACTTTAAAAAATCACGTTTTGTTTTTTACAGTGATCTGACAAATTATTGAGTTTTTCATTTCGTAGGATGTTTTTCTTTTCTTTATCAATGATTTACACGACAATGAAATAAATATAAAATCCTCCAGCACCAAAGTTAACTGCGAAATGCAAACACAGTAGAATAACGATGGAAAAATATAATGAAAAAATTCAAGCAGGGCGTCATTTGTTCAAATTCTCACCCAGTGTACCTCGTGCTTCGATCACGCTACGAAAGCCAATATCCCTCGGACTTATTGAATGCTGCAGTTTCAATTCAATTTATAAAACGATGCCAGACCCAGGGGAATTTCAGTTGGGTTCAATACATTAATGGAATACATGGTTGGATAAGTATATTCGAAATGCAAAAACGAATACTGGAAATCTTTGTGGCTAATTCGAAAGCTTTTTCCTGAAATTACTTATATACATCAAGGATATTTTTTAATGAATTCGTTCTTTCCGGATAAACTTGTTATAGAATTGGTGAAAATATGAATCACTCCATGAATACGTAATATTTTGCGGCATCTTTTCATTTTGAAGAATCAAAGAGAATCACGATACTGACGTCTTGGAATGCACACCGACCACCCGGAGTGGTGTTTTGGGGTTTTCTACAGCTGAAAAGTGAATGTGTCAAAAAGAAAGTAATTCTACCCGGAGCACTAAGGCAAATAATAATAATACTAGCTGCCATCTACCCGCACAGACTTGCCAACCGTTAAAAATCACACCTTACCACTAAATTGGCAAAAGAAAATGACAACAACTTAAATTTTCCATTTCTAACTAAAATGAAACATAGAAATAGCATGATGAGACCATAAATACCAAAAATAAATTTTCTAAAACTAATTGTCCACTGAGAAAGCTGTAATCTTCACAACGACCACTTATGAATGTATCGATTTACTGTTCCAAACTCACAAATTCTGTTAATTTTTGACATGTATTTCGGTTTCAATCTAAGGAATTATTTAATATTCATAATCAATCATTTTGATTCATAAATTTTTTTTTTCTTCGTTTGGGAAGTCGATTCTTCCAATCAACTTTCATATCGGTCATTATGCTTCTTCTGTTCAACTAACAGTGCATTCATTGTATCTAGATTGAACTAATCAAATCTTTGGTAATTGTGATATTTTTTTGAATTATTTCAATATAGGTAAATATTCAAGTGTTATAGACTCCTGTATTTCATTTATGAAAGTTCTTGTATTGGCTCTTAAAGATTTGTCAAGTTGAGAATATGAATCTCAATTAACAGAGTTGAACAACCAGAGTAAGTGTTAACTTTGCGAATTTAGTAAATATTGCGAAGAATCCAATTCCAACCTGTAAAACTGAAGATGTAGCAGAGCATCCAAGAGAGGCGGAAAGCGATAAAGAAATTGAGGTGAGATAAAAAGCTCAAAATTTGTGAGATATAATTTCTTGTGGTGAAATGCTATATAATTTGAAAATTGCTTTTGAAATAGAATGAATTGAAATTATGTCACTGTTCATATAATTATATTAATTTATTACAATTTTTAAAAGTATGAATAACATCATTGATGAAGCATAAAAAAACAATGAGACGAATGTGGGATCCCTGAGGAACTCCAGAGGTAACGTTTATTGCTTTAGAGAGGAAATCACCCATTTTCACTTTCTGATTACGCTTATTTACATAAGGATTATTAATTTTTTCTACATTCATGCAAAAAGCAAAACTTTATTGAACTATATTTAGTGGAAAAAGAAGCTCTCTGTTGCACTAGTGCCATAAAGTTTTTATTGCACTCATCTGTCATTCTACTTCAACGTGCTGTCATCATGATAAACATACACGTTCAAAATCACAACATATTTAGCAGATATTCTGTGAGATTGGCCATACGTTTTAAACAGCTACATATTTTATATTATTTTGTATTAATGTTAGCAGTCCGAGTTGAACAAACAATGCCTTCTCTAGAATAACTCCATAATCAAAACCGATCCGCTATGTTCTAAACCGTCTACCTGCATAGAGCAAACTGTCTGTACTATGACCACACCTCGTGATAAGATACGCGCTCATGGCTACTATGATTTTGATTTTCATAATGCAACTGTGGTTATATAAACGTCAGTCAAAATTTAATTCTGACAATTACAGAACTGAAAGTTTTAAAATGAGTAATATTAATGGAAAACTAGATGATGGTGATGAAATCGATAGTAATAATTATTTATTTAAATTGCGTAGTTCATTTTCCTTCACCTAGTGCCGCACCTGAATAAATAATTTTTTGCTTTTTGCATGAACGTAGAAAAAATATTGTATGCAACTCGTGCAAAAAATGTTTATTGCACTTGTTGCATAAATAACTATTAGAAAATTGCCATCAACACCAAGTTGTTTCATCTCATAAATAAGTAGATTATGATCAACTGAATCGAATGCCTTGGCAAAATTAGTGCAAATTACATAATAATTGTTTTTATTGCAGCAGAATAATACAATAGAATAAAAATGAACTAATTATAAATACACATTGCTGCTGCAGAAAGCAGAGTTCGCGCTTTTTCAACTTCATAGAAGTTGAGAAGCAGCGCTCTTACACTCAGCCATGCGGGGAAAAAATCAATAATAATAATAATAATGCTCCCGCATGGCTATTATTATCATTTGCCATGGCGTTCCGGGGCGACTTACTGATGTTTTAGGTGAAGTATTCACTTTTCAGCTGTAGGAAAACCCAGAAAACCTACAGCACCACCTCGGGTGGTCGGTGTGCACTCCAAGCTAGCACTAGACGAGATTGGCATCTAGACAACTCACAATACACTTGCTTTTCAACAAGGCATGCGGTCGCCTATCGATCCGATATATAGTAGATGAGAAAAATTCTCTTGTACCTACATCGAGCTCGAACCGACTATCGCTATGCTGGAGTTTCGAACGGCCTGTGCCTTAGACCGCTGATCCACCGACCACCTATAGGATTGAAACAAGCAAAAATCAGTAATGAAACGAATAATTTCAGACAATGTATAAATGAAGTATGAGAAAAAACATATTTTCATGAAAAAATTTCAAAACAAAAGTTAAATGAAAAAAAATAATCTTGGTATATCATATATAAACATATTTGAAGTTCTTGAAAAAAAATATGTAAGTACACCACTGTCCTTAGAATTCAACAGTGTTGTTAATCAATGCAAGTTTCATTGTCTTTTTGAATAGACTTATATTTAGTTCTTTCATTTGATATGGTATCGAGTCGTTTAGTTTGGCTTTATTGTATGAAAAAGAAGCTTTGAACTTGTTTGTTTTATGTCGTGGTATTGAGATATCTCGACGATTGCGAACATTTACACTGTGTGAATCTGAACGGTATATTATTTTGTTTTATAGGTGGGCAGGAGTCTTGTGTGTTATTAACTTATGGTAAAATGTGGAGAGAGACTCACAACGAATAATTTTACTATTTTTTTTAAAGAATATGCCGATTTTAATATATCATTTTCAAGTTACAGTATATGCTTTTTTCAGTGAAGAGGATCCGTGCAGGTTGAATTTTAGCTCAGTATCCATGATTAGGCCAAGGTTTCTTTCACAATCACTCATCGCGAGCATTTTGTTATGAATGGATATGGACATTCTGGGCGAAATTTTTTCCTCGCCGACTTACGACCGAAGAGTAGTGCTTTAGAGAGATTATGTAGGTCCTCGTTTATTTGTTCACAGGCAGTTCAACTGAATGTCGTCAGCATAGAAATGTGAAGATAGATAAGTCAGTTCTTTACAAAATTGGGACGTTTAGAGGGCAAAAAGAAGTGGACCCAGGATAGAACCTTGGGGTACTCCACAAGGAGTACGTTTGAAACTCAGCTTTCCCAAGATAACAGACTGGAATCTTTCAGAGAGATACTCATTCATTAAGTGTGATGCCTCGTTCGAGAAACCCGTGAAATGGAAAATTGATGACATCAGACTGTGATCGATGCGATCGAATACCTTGGAGTAGTCAAGCAGTATAAGGACACAGGGATTATTATCGTCCACGTGTCGGATTATATCGTTAGTGACTTTGAGAAGTGTACAACTATGACCCAGACGGAACCCAGACTGAGTTTCAGGAATTATGTTGTGTGTCATCAAATGTTTCCTGCTTTGATTATTCATAATTTTCTCGATACCTTTTAATAAAGTTCACAGTATACTATAGGTCACTATAATTTTCGGGGTTAGAAATTTTTGGTAGCGGTATAACTTTCGATTTCTTCCATAAAGATGGAAAAGTATTTGTCCCAATACAGTAATTGTAGATGTGAGTTATATATTCCAGTATAAAGGGGAAACAGTGTAATATCATATTGATAAACTACTGCCATCTACTTCATCGACCTGAAATTATTGTTCTACTTTATTATGTATATGAATAATCTTGTATGATTCCTAAATTGGTAGCTGTAGAAAGACTTTTGAAAAACCCATGTTGTCCGTTATCAATAATATACTTAACATTGAAAAGGGGTGCATCTGTTAAAATTCACTCATAAACTTTCGGATTAGATGAAATTTCAGAAATACACCGGTAATTTTCAATATTGCTTCTACTACCTGACTCAAATATTGGTGAAAACAGTGATGATTTCCATACGGTTGGAAAAATTCTATCATCAAACGATTTTTGGAAAATGATTTCGATTGGTGTGGATAATACTTTGCAGCACTGTTTGAGAAGTAACGGGAAAATTCCATCAAGACATCCACTCTTGTTTTTGTCCTAATTTAATTTAGATTTCCCCTTCGCTGAAATATGGACATTTTTGAGGACTTCTTGATTCTTCATTCTCATGATAAATGAAATAGTTTCAAAAAGTGTCATCAACGAACCAAATTTTTGTTTATTATGTATCCTATTTCATTTAAGGAATATCACCTCCACCACTGAAGGATGAATAATTTGCATCTCTATTCCGTCCGATACAATATTGTCTTTTGCACTCCAGCCTGTAAGATACAATCCTCCTCAGATGGCAGGAGCGGCTAAATCTAATCGCTCGGCAGTTACGAGATTATTGGACTTGAAGTTCTCATGCAAATCGTATTGTTTGGTTATGCGAACGAGTTGAGTTTGAAGAAGGAAGGCGGAAGTTTGAAGCACTGTATTATTAAAATATCTCGGACGAAATAAAGGAAATTGGATGAAATTACTTCCCCATGAAAGAGTTTTCATTCATTTCTCTGTGAGTAATTCTGAATTTAATATTAATGCTGAACGACCTAGAAGTACGAGAAATCGATTTCAGTTTCAGTAAGCAAGGTTACTTATAACCTAATGAAAATTTAATTTTTTATTTTTTCACTACTAGTATTTTAACGAAAAGTACAGATAACATCGATGAGACCAAGACATTTCATATAAAATTGTCACACGCAAAGGGAAATGTTGTCTTCTTTCGTAAAAATAATCGTAAATACTCTATCCGTATCGACCATTTGTGAAGTTATCGAATTACAGCATTAATTTTCAACTTAATACTTCAAAACTCCACGGAAAACATGTTGAAAAAGATACTTTCAACAAATAACCACTTGAGATAATTTTTTTAGTATTTGTAGAATGCACTTTCTAAAATAGGGAGATATGGTTTTTTGATAATTCTACTCTACGGTACTTTATTTGTTAAAATATCATGAATACAACTGACTCTTCAAGTTTCGACCCCTCTGACAAAAAATCTGAATGGGTAACAATTATTCTATTCCTGCCCTTCCATATAATGGATCATTAGCAATAGTTCGGTATGTTTTTAGGTTCAGGTTTGAACGTGAGTGGGCCCATATCAGGCCCTCCACTGCGGCCAATGGCCTATTGTGGCTCACCCTATGGTTATATTTCTCCCAGTATATCCAATCTCTTAACGAAATTGAGGAGTACGTTGGGAGAACAATTTACCAGGTTCTCTGGCCTTACTGTTGTATTGCCAAATGTTGAAAATCTGGTTCTGGCCGCTGCGGGGCATGTACATAAAATGTGCTTAGCCGTTTCATCCTCCTCCATGCATAGGCGGCACTCTGCATTGTGCAAGTCCGATTGTATGCATGTGGTGTTTGAGTTTGCAGTGGCCAGTGAGCAAACCTACTATAACTCTGAGATGTGCTCTACTGAGTTCTAGCAGCTTGTCAGAGTCCTGTTTTTCCTTGTGCAAGCAATAAATGCTTTGGAATGGGATAGGCCCGGTAGACTACGCCAGTACTCGAGTCTTTTGTTGTCAGCCCAGGATGTTATGACATTCTTGGCAGTGCTATGTGCTATACCGATTACCAGTTCTGGCCCAGTGAACGTTGTTTCGGCCCCCCCTTTTGCTAGGGCGTCCGCTATTTCGTTTCCTTCTAGGCCCGTGTGACCTGGTATCCAGACTAGGTTAACGTTGTTGCGTTGTGCCAGTCGGTTTAAGGTTTCTCTGCAGTTCCATACTGCTCTGGATTTAAAGCAATTGGATTCAAGCGCTTTCAGTGCCGCTTGACTGTCTGAAAATGTATGTATGCAAGTCTGCAGAACCTAAGCTACAGTTTTTATGGTATTTTTTTTGTAGACATTTTGGTGGATACATCGATTTTTCAAATTTCGTCCCTGCTAACAAAAATCTGACAGGATGACAATAATTTTGTTATCACTTTCTCATAGAGTATTACGCAATAATTTGGCATATCGAGCAAGTCTGCAGAACGAATGATACTGGTGTTATAGTAGAAATATTATGGAAATATTTTACTTATCCAAACGAATAATAACAACTGTTGAAATTGATTTGTCACTTTCATAATTAGCAATCATTTTCAGTTACAGTTTTTACCTATCCAACATAAAATTATTGATGTTTTAGAATTTGTGGATGATAGTTCGTTGCTAACTTCACAGATTACGTGGATGAGAATTCTTTGCTAACTTTACACCGATTCCAATTTCAGCCAGGGAAGAAAAAAAAGTAGGTAATAGCTTAGCATCCAAAGGAGGCAGAATGAGTACAGTTGCAAGCTACCTATTTTCAACTTCAACAGTTTTGGAATCGTTTTATAATGGAGTTCTGAATAAGGTCAACCTGGGCGATAGTCCGATTGCGATATTCTGTGATCTCAGTGGGGCTTTTTACTGTGTTCAACATATTATTTTGAAAGACAAGCTTTATAAATATGGTATGAGGGTGGAAGCGTACGAATAGTTATCCTTGTAAAATTATTGATAAAGGATATACATATACGTGTGGTCTTATGGTAAATGCACAAGAAGTGTAACAAGGATCCATACCTGAATATTTTTTGATCCAGAGTCATTTACCACATTTTATGAAGATGACCTAATATTTCTGTTCCATAATTATGAATGCTTTATTGAAATTTTCTGCCTGGTCTAGTAATCAATTCTTGTAATTTAATACAACGAAAACGAATTTTATTTCATTTCATCCTTGCCAAAAAACTTTTCCCCCTGACTTGGATATACTGGTTAACTACCAAAAAGTAACAAAAACAGAAAATGTGAAAGTTCTGAGAGTATTATTGATTCAGGTTTGTCCTTCATAACTTACTGGGTGAATTCATCACAAATGTTAAATTATAAATGTTTTAGAACGTGTAAATCACATACGTTTACCTTATTCAAGTGAAATACAGTATAGGATTAGTTATGGAATTTGTACTTCGGGAAGTTCTCCTCATGCTGAAAATTTCTTTTTTCACAGAAAAGGATTCTAAGGTGTATTCCAAACATCTCATTCGTAGACTCCTGTCGACCCGTTTTCATTAACTTGAGAATGTTAATTTTGTATGGCCTTCATATATTGGATTTAATCACATCAGTCCATAAATGTAAAAAAGTTTTTTTGCGGAATAGCAATATTCATACTTATGACACAAGACATGAATCAGATTTCTCTATACCTTACCAGAGTATAGAAATCTGTAAGAGATCATCTACAGTAATAGGAATTATTCATAATAGTCTCCCACAAAGTTTTTAAGATCAGTGCATATATATGAAGAGAAAACTGAAAATTATCTCATTGACATGTGTCTATATTCGGTTGAAGAATATTTTGAAAATACTCATTGAATTATGTCAAAACTGCAACACATACTTTGATTTTGAATTTTGATGTAAATGAGTGTTTTTTGTTTTTTGTAATATCTTCTTACGTTACGTTATTGTATTTGTTAACCTGAATTATTGCTTGTTATGAATAATGTAATGTTAATGTTCTAGTTTTGGCTAGACTTTCTAATTTTGAATTTGTTCATATCTGACCAGCCTTATGTCATTATTTGATATTGTGAGATAAATAAATTCTATCCTATTCAATAGAAAAACACAAATAAAAAGTTAACCAATCACGCAATTTCATTGATTCAAATTCGACCAGCTGTTGTTAAATAAATTCACTGTTTGTTATTTCGCAGTATTCATATTGTGTCATACTTATGTTGTATATTGATTGATTGTTATGTTTATTATTGTATTTGTGAAGTTTGTCTGTATGTGCATACTACTCGGAACAAATATTGTACTTACCGGGAATATTTATTCATTGTAACATTAAAAAGTTATTTTTATATTCACAATCTTTCATACTACTTGAATTAAATTGTATTGTTGTTATGCTTACCTATATTGTCATGCGAGTGAATACATGTATTATTATTATTCTAATAGTAATATACAGCTTTTCTCTATTCAATATGGCAACAAAAAAAAGTGATATAGAAGCAAAATACTGAAAATTATATTTCAATTTTTGTAGAGACAAATTGCCATTAAATTTCTTTTTTCTACATTCATGCAAAAAGCAAAACTTTATTGAACTATATTCAGTGGAAAAAAAAGCTCTTTATTGCACTAGTGCAATAAAGTTTGTATTGCACTCATCTGTCATTCTACTTCAACGTGCTGTCATCATGATAAACATAAACGTTCAAACCCACTACATATTTAGCAGATATTCTGTGAAATTGGCCATACGTTTTAAACAGCTACATATTTTATATATTTTTTGTATTAATGTTAGCAGTCAGAGTTGAACAAACAATGCCTTCCCGAAAATAACTCCATAATCAAAACCGATCCGCTATGTTCTAAACCGTCTACCTGCATAGAGCAAACTGCCTGTACTATGACCACACCTCGTGATAACATACGCGCTCATGGCTACTATGATTTTGATTTTCATAATGCAACTGTGGTTATATAAACGTCAGTCAAAATTTAATTCTGACAATTACAGAACTGAAAGTTTTAAAATGAGTAATATTAATGGAAAACTAGATGATGGTGATGAAATCGATAGTAATAATTATTTATTTAAATTGCGTATTTCATTTTCCTTCACCTAGTGCCGCACCTAAATAAATAATTTTTTGCTTTTTGCATGAAGTAGAAAAAATACTGTATGCAACTCGTGCAAAAAATGTTTATTGCACTCGACGTGTTGTCCAACTCGGCCTGACGGCCTCGTCGGACAATTTCACGTCGAGTGCAATAAACACTTACTTTTTGCACTTGTTGCATAAATAACTATTACTCAACGTCATAAGAAAACCGTTTTAATTTATGAGGCAATATCTGATAAGTATGGAGTGATAGATAAAGGAATTAAAAGTGATTGAAAAAAAAGAAAATAATAAAGGGACTGATGAAATAATATGAGGATTTCTTCGACGTTAATGGAAGTATGGAAAGAAACTAACGTATATTTTCAACTGCACATGTGATGATTGTAATGCCATCAGGCACCTAAATTGGACGCTTTATTGATATGGTGACACTTGACCTAATGACGCTGTATATTTCGACCAAGTTTTTTGAATAACAGTTGTTTGCAGGTTGTTTCTCTCAACAGTCCTGTAAATGCAGTAACTTATCGCGGAAAATTAATTCATTTGCCCCTTTTCACTCTTATTTTCTTAGTATTACATTTATCCATTTCCAGACTGCGGAAGATGGAAGTTGAAATAACGCCAAAAAACAGTTTTCTCCACAAAATGAAACGTTCAACCGATATTTTCACAAATACCACGCAAGGCAATTCTCCTACAATGTGCATATCATTAAAGATTCCTCTTCAACTCAATTCCAGCCGGATCCTCATCTGGAATTCAGGAAAATATAGTTTCACCGGGAATGCCATCTGGTGACCGCACAAACACACACGCGACACTGAAATGGGAAATTTTATTCGATTTGGGGCCCATGTGGAGCGTTAGTAACATCGTGTTGTGGGTAACCGTATTGCTGAAAGGGAATGCCTTAGTTTCATGGAGGGATCGGAGTTAACTTTTATCCGAATGGGATTGTTTGAGAGGCAAATTGATCAACAGCTCGGGTACCAGCTGTGTGCAACTGAATGAATTACTGTCTCGCGAAGGGGAAATTTCGAATTAATTGTTTTTTCTTCGGGGTTATTTCTCAAGGAAAACTTCACCATCTAGTTTCATCTCAGAATATTCCTTCCCCACAAAACATAGATATGTCCTATCGAACACAGGTTATGCATGATTCAAATAACTAAATGTCAGAAGGAATCAACACAAAAAATTATTTCTTGGAAAACTTTCAGCAAAACTGTGAATCATTTCGAAGACATACACTCGAAGATTTTTATACGGTTCGTCTTTCATGGGATTTTAATGAAATTTTCTTATGATTCCATGTGCAAGTTGGGACTTTTCTCTCGATCTACCGACTACATCTTATAGTTATTTATGTATCAAGGGAATTATAAGGGCCCTAATTATCGATGACGAAAGTTTTTTCCCCTAAAGATGTCATCAGATTTATAAAAAACGCTTCTAATGAAATTCATTCATTGCATAAGGATATTTTTTCTTTTGTTGTATCTATTTCCTTTTTTTTGTTAAAGGTTGTTTTGATTGTGGTTTATTTTGGAGGATACAGAAGTCTGGAACTTTTGAATATGAAGATATCGGATATAAAGGACCGGAATTCGATTATGGTAGTGAACGTATCAGATAGTAAAACTGGTGTATCGAAAAAATGTACAATTGTGGGTGAAAAAGAATTCTCCGCTTTGCCCCTATTGAAACTTTATATGTCTTTGCGTCCTGAAGGTAATGAACGATTTGTTTTTGAGCGTCCGACATAAAAAAAATTTCATCTCAGCCAACTGGAGAACATATGTTTGGGAAAACCCCCAGCAAAATCACAATGTATTTAGAATTGCCAAACCCATCTTCCTATATGGGACATTGCCTTCGTCGCACTTCTGCCACTGCTCTTGCTAATGCAGGAGCAACAATGACTAACTTAAAAAGACACGGAGGTTGGAAAAGTTCCACAATGGCGGAGGGGAATTTGGAGGATAGCATCGAATTAAGAAATAAAACGACGCGTATGTTGTCTACTTTGCCAATGGAAGAGGCAGGTACCTCGACAGAAGTGAACAAATGCTCCAGCCATACAATAGAAAAGATCGTTTCCAGTGGTGGAAGTAATTTTTAGGGCACATTTCAAAACTGTAAAATTGTTAAATTTTAATTCATAAAAATATAAATTATTAGTATTTCTTATTTTATTTTTACTTGTGAAAGATAGAGAGAATTATAGAATCGATAATGTCCCAAGGGAGTTATTGATAGAGTAACTTTGATGATAACAGTTTATATCTTGGTCAGAAATAAAAATGATTTTTTACAACACTATCACCAAAACTGCGAATTAACTCAACGACATACACTTGAAGAATTTCGGACAATTTTTCTTCTATCATGGCATTTTTATGAATTTTCCAATGATTCCATGTGCAAGCTGAGACTTTTTTCCCGACAATACGTATTTTATTAAATTTTTGTGTCTACAATAATAAGCGAGATACAGTGGTTAGGTTGTCCGAGCATTTGAAATTCAGGACACTTCGAAAGCTCCGACGCTAAGCAGAATGGTTTAAAACCAACTGTCAGAAAACGGCGTATAAGTCTAACACGATCATATGAATGAACATTTCGTATAACTTTTTTTGTAGTAAAACTGAAGAGCTACACTTCTGATCTGATACTTCTTCATTTTCAGAAGTTATATCAACATATGGGAAAATACAAATAATTCAATAAATGTTTTTGTGTAATTGCAGAGAATGAATGAGACTTATACTCATCTTGAATTCTGTACTTTGACTTAAAACTCACATCCAGAATTTCAGCTCTTCATGATTTTTCCACGTAAATGAATAAACAGTAATAAATAAATCAAAATATTCACAAGAGTTTTAAATGGTTATTAATTATTCAGATGATCTTTTCAATGAACGGAAGCGATGAAATGCCAAAAGAAAAAATTAACAAAATATACAGGGTTATTGGAATTCGAGTCGATGCATTGGGTTTCCAGTAACGTTAAATCATAGAGGAGTGGTTAAATCGGTCCAAAGTAGCGTATTTCAGAGATCAAATACGTGAATCAAAAAAATGTGATCTAGCTTCTATAGTTTTGCAGTTATACAAAAAAAATCGAAAATTTAGAAATTCTTCTTTTACATATAAATTTTTATTTTGTGAAAATTCTAAAAATTGTTGAACTTCTCGTAGACTATTCAAAAATGTGAATATAATCAAATACCTAGAGTCATGTTTCTTTCATTTTGGCGTAATATTTTCATTTGAACCACGTACATATAAATAGTGATCTATGACGGGTAAAATTTCAAACATTTCTTGCAATTACATAACAGCTGTAATTGAAAAATATCAGAGAATATGAATTGAATCAATAACATGTTGATATTTTTCAATTACAGCAGATCATATAAAAATTCGAATCCATTGCAAATATTTTATTGAGCATACAAAAAAAGTTGGAACTTCAATAAAAAATATGAAAAAGAATTTTGGCAGGAACTTATTGTTCTCAACTCCACAACTTTTCAACTCGAGAACGGTTGAAGAAAGACCAATTCTGCGAACGCCAATTGATTCAGAATGACTAATTTAGCATACTCTGTGGCGATCAGCGAAAAAAAAACTCTAAGAAAGTTCTAAGGGATAGACCCCTAAAAATCATGTAAAATACAAAATCATTACCTTTACTTAAAATTTGCATTACAGGAGCAAAATATCATGCTCATTCCAAAACTATATGATTTGTGCATGCTCAACTACACGGTTTAGCATAAAAAAGAAATAATACGTCGAAAACACGATCGAATTTTCAACTAGAAATTGCCGAGGTAAAAGCCTATAAAATCTTCAATTGACTCAAAATAGGTTTCAAATTTGATGAGCAGAAAAAAAATATGAAAAAAAATTGGCTGGAAATTACCGCTCTCAACTCCAGAAAATCCTGAAAGAAAAATCATCCTCAATTCGAAATCCAATTTTTATTTTACTTTCAAATGCATTTCGGCTTCTAATAGTTTTTATTGTTATGATAAATTCTGACAAAGTTACGGTCCGAAATACAATGCACTTTTTGTCCAATTGTTTTTGTGCAGCGAGAAGAATTCAGGTTTTGTGGGTGTTTATTTACTTTTTTTACGTTGTTGATTGAGTATTTTTATCAAAATAACTGTTTTATTCCGATAACAGAAACTTCTTTATAAATACTGTTACTGTAGAATGTTTTTCCTTTGTTCAACATAATTTTCAAGTTATATTTTTGTATACGACGAGTTGATTCTTCAAATATCAGTCATTCGCTCCTTCCCAACCAACTATTTCATATGTGAGTTGAAATTGAACAGTGAAAAATACAGAGTTCCAAAATACCTGGCGTCCTGATAATTTCTCAGGTGCTTGAATTTTGACAAAGTATCTCTTATTTTTCTCACAGTAGCTTTCATTTGCAGGTCCCAACGTATCAACAAAAATACCTCAATATTCTATTGACTTGCCTTTCAGTATATGCTGATTGTTTCCTAAATTCTAAGTCCTTTAGTTTAGACGAGAGGGGTAGCTTTTTGGTATTTTCAAAATTCATAGTTTGTTTTGTCGAAACCATTTCTCAATCTTCATGAAATCGCTTTCTGCAGATGTTTTGAGATTCTTCCACATGGTGTCTCTGTATAGAATGGCGGCATCGTCCGCAAAACTCAAAATGCCTTGGGGGACGCAAAAGGTAACTATTCGAAGAGTGTTCATTGTGTCATCAATACTTACTATCTGTTCTCGTTCATCCAAGTTACTTTTGGAACTGTCGTGTGTTCTTCCCCGAACGCCGTAATTTCCTAATTTCTCCAGTAGCTTAAAGTGGCAGACTGTGTCGAATGCTTAAGAAAGATCAACAAAAATACACATTGTTGGGACTTTTTTGTTTAAAGCCACGAGGTGAAGCGTGTATGGCATCTTCTGTTGATCTTCCAGCTCTGAATCCATATTGTTGATCAGCTATTACGCTGTAGTTTTTCATGAAATGAACCAGTCTTTTTTTCAATATTTTTTCTGTTACTTTTGAGACATTTGTAATCACTGACAAAAGGCTATATTTGTTTTTCCTCTATTTTCATAAAGAGGTTCGATATGTTTGCGAAACACCCAGTTTCAAAACTTTTATTAATAGTGAGAGCTAATGGAGTTTTGATCTCATCTTAAATCATTTTTAAGGTTTCTGATTATTATTATTATTATGTTTATCAACCTTGCCAGCGTCATTAATACAAGTTTCTTGAGAGACCTTCGACTCTTCTCAAGAACCCCATACAAGGAGAAAAATTTCATTACCCAGGAAAAGGTCCATCGTTCAAAACTTATTTGAAATGTGACAATTAATCAACAAGCTATTCACACCAATTCCCGCGGTATGAGATTCCAGAAATTATCCTCTATTCGAAAACAATACACGCTTTCCGCAACGGCACATCCGTTGTATTTTTAGGGCAAAACAAATATCGTTGTTTTATAAACATCGAACAAAGCCTGAATAAATCAACCAAAAATTTTGTTATCAGTTGAAAAACATACACGCCTATTCAGTGGCCCATTTAGCTCCGGATGTGACAGTTTGAACTGCAATTTGAATTGCCAGTTTTTATCTTCCTACCAATTTATCACGCCTGCAAAGTGAATTTGATAGGTCGCGAATACTTCCAGCTAGCGTGGAATGATTTTCGAGGATGAACATGTCATTTTTCGTTGTTGTACCAAAATTAAACTCGGCTCATCTTCAATCAATGTGTACAAGTACTCATGAAGGTAGGCGACAGATAAATATTGTTTGTGGATACGAGAGGTATCTATCAGAATGGGAATTTGTCAAGTTGATTGTTTGTTTGTCTTTTTTCGTATGGTTATTCCTGCAAGAATTATATGAATAGGAATTATAATGAATTTCATAACTTCAAAAAGAGCTAATGATAATAGAGAACTCAATGCATTTTTGAATGAAATGAATTGGGCTAAGTTATGAAAAGTTGGTACTTGTTTTGAGCAAGATCACTTCTCTAGATGCTAACAAAGGAGTTGGTATGAATAGCATTCCAGCTTATTTTGTTACGAATTGTGCAAATAACTTACATTGTTCAATTGTTGTTAATGCAACCCTCAGAAGTCAGAGACTTGTGCGAGCTAGTGGAAGACCTAGCCCTAACCTTTTAATACGTGTGATGCCATGTACGAGACCGGTGGCAGTGCTGATATTCGAACTCATGCTTCTACGGATGTTTGACTTATGAAGCGAGCACTCAACCCGCATGCCACCGCATATTATTTTATTTATATTATCTCTAGCTGAGGGTGACTTTCCTAAAATGTGTAAAATCGCGTATTTGGTTCCTATTCATAAAAGTTTAGGAGCGAAAATTTCAGTCATAAACTATAGGGGCATATATGAACTATATACATTCAGTAATCTTCTGGAAATTTGATTTATGATCATATGTTCAATAACATAAACGGTCTGATCATTGAGGAACAGCACGGGTATTTTGCTGAAAGATCAATTTGAACTAATTCAATGATATACTCAATACATATCTTATTCTATCGATGAGCAAACCCAAGCAGATTCAGTTTACACGAATTCCAGAAAGACAATTGATAAAATTGATCATAATATACTAATCTCCAAACTTGGTGAGATCGGTGTACATGGTGATCTCTAACGACAGTTCGCATCCTACGTCCTCTTCAACAGATCACAGATTGTAATGATAAATGCGTTCAAATCATCACTTATTGCTATTACTTCAGGAATACCACAAGGTTCCCACCTAGGTCCTTAACTGTCGTTTAATTTTCATAAATCTAGTCAAAATATGTTTAAAATTTTCTGATATCTCATTGTATGCTGATAACTTGGAAATATTCTAAAAAATACGGTCGAGCGGATTGTTTAAACGTACGAGCTGACCTCCGATTTTCTAAATACTGCAATTCTAATTGATTGATCCTATAACTTGAATAAATGCTCGACAATCTCTTCAACCAAAAATCAGTATTTCTTTGAGATTGATTACATTTCATTCGAGAGAAATCTAGACAGAGTCAACCACAAGAAGGATTTGGGAGTTATATTCGACAATAAGTTAAGTTCCAATTTACATTGTGAATATATCGTAAACAAATGCATCCTGATGTTAGCATTTATCAGCAGAATCTGCAAAAAGTTCAAGCAAAATATCATAAAATCATTATATTTTGTATGTATACAGGGTGGCCCATCGAAAATGTCCCTGAGGCATTATAGGGTGGAAAAGAATTTTTCGGCAGAATATAATAACACCTCAGGATTGTTTGTCAAGGGGGGTCAAGTGAAACCTCATTAGAAGGAACTTGTCATGCCCTATACAGTGATGCGTAGTTTTTGAAAATCGATCCACTCTTTTAGAAAATATATGGAGTGTTGAATATCCAACAATAATGTGTGACGTAAAATACAAAAATCGATTCAATTATACTTAAAAACTTATCACAGGTATTATTGAAATAAATTCGCTGTTTTTGCCGATTTTCAGATTTTTTAGACTTATGTGAGTGAAAAATTATCTGGTTCATTTTTTCACGTTTGAATTAGGTCAAGTAGTTGCTTAGATATCTGCTGTGGTTAGTGTTTCAAAATTTTTGATTTTAAAATTTATCATTATGGTGTATTCAATTGCAGAAAGAGTGGAAATTATTGAGCTTTTTTTTCAAAAACGGTGAATAGGGTCGCGGAGTTGTCTAACCAACGGCATCCTGACAAACATATCTCTGGGAAAAAAAATCGCAAATTGGGGACAAAATTTTGCAAATTTGGTTCGGTTCATAACAAAAAGATGCAGCCCCGAGTATCAAATGCCAAAAAATTCCTTTTCACCATGTGATGCCTTGCCGTACGTTTTCGATGGGCCACCCTGTATATACAGTAGACTAAATTTCGATGGCGTCATCTTGAACCCACGTTTACCTATAACTTCATGAAATTAGACTCGAGAGAATCCAAAAGATTCATAACATTTTTTAGCTTCAGGGTGAATGATGTTTATAATGTTGAAGTTATGATTCTCATCGTCACTAGAAAAAATTTGTTGTGTCCTATGAACACATTATATCAGTACTCTATACATACCAACAATTCATCAATCACATCATACTTTTGACATTGGGAGTTATAAATGACCAGTATTCGTAGCGAAATCAATTCAGATCGTCAGGATTTATCTTCAGCGCTATATCTCATGTTTTTTTTGATAATGTTTATCGAATCATTACTGAAACATTGTGCGAAGCGTGAATGAAATAATCAAATTTATCATTTGAAATACAAAGCAATGTAGAATGGAATTGCGTTCCATAATTGAATTGTATATAATTTCATTATTCAAATATATCCCGTACGGATGTTTACGAATGTTAAATTGGAAATGGTACATCCGATTTGGAAGTTGGCGGACATGTTTTATTGAAGTTCTAAATGAGGGATGATGAAAATCCATGGGATATTCACGAAACATTTAAAGTTTCCTGCTTTGAGGTGAAGTCTGTGAGTTCATTTATGAATAACTTACGTCCTCCATCCCAGAAGTGCATCGTTCGACGTTTTGACTCACTTGTTCCATATCCCATATTTCTCGGCCTCAATCGAGAGAGAAAAACGAAAGAGAAGAAAATATTGACAACAAACACTGCGACAGTTGGAAGAACTGAACAGTAAACTATCTTAAGTAAGTACCTACACTCAGATCAAAAGATGATGTCGTTCATTATCCAGTTTCCCCAAGAATTGCTGTCAACTATTCAACACTCTCACAAATCGATAAATCATGGGTGGCTATATAAAATACACGAATGACTTTGACTTTGACACACGTTTCGCCAACAAAGTTGGCATCCTCGGGAGCTCAAAAAAGCGTGTTTTTGGTAGTTTATATTTCTTGAATTCTATTCGCATCAAATGTTTCAAATCTTCATTCATTTGAAGAGAAACAATAGCTAAAGCAATTATACAGTATGTTCACTCAAGTTGACACTAAAGTATGAGAAGAAGAAGTGATTCAAGTAGTCTTCATATAAATAATTCGAAGGATTGATAAAAATTACATGTATATGAGAGTTGATTGTTTCTAACGCAACCATGAGTGCCATGGCTAACTGAGAACAACTGAACTCAGGAATACGTGATTTTGATCAGTCAATATTTCAAAAACTGTTAAATGTTGACATATGTAACCGTATTCAAAATTAGCCTCTTATTCGACACTGAATCGAATGAAATTATAAAATTGAGGAGTTTCCGTTTAAAAAAATGGACTTTTAATAGTTTTACAACCGCATCTCTATATCTCTTTTCTCTCATTGAAGTGATATCAGAATTCTGCTGAATTGGGTCTTCTTCTGCGAATACATCGATAAACATTCATTCAAATATTTCGAAAACGGTGAGACTTGGTTCTAGGATATTATACATGTTATATATGTTTAGAATTTTGTGTGGAATTGAAAGTGTGATGATATTTTCGAAAGGATTCAAACCGGATAACTCCACTCGACAATATTAAATTCCAAAAATTCAAATTCGACCCACTGATAATCTTCCATGTATTGATCGATGCACTTTCCGGAGTTACACCCTGTACAGGCCGTTTCAATTATCTTGTGCTGATGTTGCTATCTCGAAAAAGTGTTTTTCGGTAAAAAAGTTCAAAACCGCGTATCGATTAGAACAGTTTTGGAGTAGGTGTGTCTGACTCAGAAGATTTATCCAATTTTCGTTGGTTATTCTGTTCATGTTATATATAGTATAATTTATGCATTTTCAACTATTGGTAATGGTATATATGGATGGTGCCTGATGCGCTGCGACCTGATTAGATCTATTGTCCCCCATCTTCTTCGCTATGTCAAGGTGTTCTCGTTTACGGCAGCCCTTCAAGCCCCAATTCCCTGAGAAATTTAAGGATTTTGAGAGGGTCTATTCGTGGTATTTCTCTCACAGTCAGCTGGTGTGATCCCAGTATATTCAATCTTTTGTGATGTACAGCATAACACTCCATCAATATATGGTGTGGTGTTTCTGGATGTTCCCCACAGAACCTGCAGGTGCTGTCCTCCTTTAAGCCTAGATTCCTTAAGTCTTCTTTGAGTCTGCAGTGCCCCGTCATAAATCCCAGATTGTCTTTAGCCTAGTTTTGCTGAGGTGAATCAGTGTCTTCTTCAGTTTTATTCAGTTCTTCTTAAAAGTAAGATTTTCCAAGTCCGCAAAATGGTTCTGGCCTGATCAGTGGCGTGGATTTCCCTTTTCGTGCCAGGGTATTTGCCGACATGCCCAGGCACCCAAAGGAGGATCACCTTGTTGTTCCTGCCTAGATCATTAAGTTTGGCCAGGCATTCCCAGACCATCTTTGTGTTGATGTTATATGAGCTCAATGCTTTGATGCCTGCTTGACTATCGGCGAGGATTGCGATTTCCTTGTTCCGGTATTTCCTTTAGAGGTTGAATTGAATGCACCTTTCTATGGCGTGAATTTCCGCATGAAAAATGCTGGGGAACTGGCTCATGGGTTCGGAATATTTGGTGCGAGGCCCAAAGACTCCTGCTCCAGTTTCGTTAGGAGTGTTGGACACATCCGTGTACCATGTTATGGTATTCTTTCCCAGTGCTCGAATGGATGCTATGCTCCATCCACTCTTGTATTTGATTCCGTTCGAAAAAAATTCTCAAAACTAAATTTCCTGGTAATTTCGTCAGTTGGGAAATCGGCAAGATGTGCACTTTCGGTGGGGGTTGAGCCCCTTACGCTGTCTGCTGTTCCTTTGAGTCCGACTTTAGCCAACCTGAGGTTTGCTCCCCAAGCAGTTCTCCCCACCATCATATGGAGAAGAGTGGGGTCCAGAATTACCTCTATTGCTGCTGTTGGTGTCGACTTCATATTTTCAACTAACAATAAGTTGTAACTTTTCTGCCCGTACATGTGAGTTCCCCAGGTGAATTTACCTTTTTTTCGTCTACTTTTCAATTTAGGCACACTCACCCTACAACTATTTTGATTGGTCCATGCATGGATGTCTTGTCGACTTGAACTCTTCCTGGATATACTGAAAGTGTGTCTCAACAGCATTGGAGTGCAAATACTCGTTGATGTCTTATTTGTGAATTCAACAAAGGGGAGGACTGAATGATATCCTTATCTGGAAGCAAAGCACGATCACGCACAATTACAAGCCCAAAATGAATATTTATTTGCAGTGCGACGTAACCTCAAAAACGAAACTCCCACTAGCAACACTCATCTGAATTGCAAATGCACCCCGACGAATACTCGAATATTTATATCCCGCTTTTCACATTATCATCGCATGAAGTTTTTATCTCGGTTGTTAGTTGTTCAGGTTTTCGATTCGACTTTCCAGCATTACCGCATCTCTGGGACTTCATATTTGTGCTCGACGGTGTTCAAAGCAAATGGGGGTCGGTGTCAAGGGGCACTTTGATTATACTTCATTGTTTTCAGTTCTGTCTTTGAGTTTCGAGTTTGGACATGGCGATATTGCATAATGCAAATGATATTAATAATTTTTCTTATATCATCCACCAAACTGACTAACAAAACTATTTCTGCCGTCAGAACTTTTGAAGAAAACAGTATTGATGAATCTTCAACAATTTCAGAATTTCGTCTGATCATGGAAGCTCTCTCTTTCTCTGTTTTCATTGGACTTTGCCTCATATCGGCACACTTATCCAAATCTCCCCCAACTATGTGGGGATCCGCCCTACACCAGCTTGGTTACTAGCGTCTATAATGGGAACATTATCGAAGGGTTTCGTTCCCATCGTTGTAAAGGAAGAAAATGACGTGTCCAATTGCTGTCAATACAGAAATGGAACTGATTATGTCACCAATAGGGAGCAAGTCCAGAGATATCCACGTTATTGGCAATATTCTTGTGAATTTTTGGTGTTTATTATCATTAGCCATTATACTTTATCATGTAAACTTTTAATTGAGAATTTTTTTTCCGAGTATGTGAAAAAATCTATTGTTACCCCATTATAAAAAAGTTGAGGAACTAACGGAATATGCAGACCTGGCCACCATTGACGTACTGCCATACTTCTCTAAGATTGCTCACAGTATTTCTTCATCATTCGTAAATATTATCAGTCGTATATACAAAGCCCTTGATGAAGACGAAGTGGCGGTTCTACTGCTGTTGGAATACTCGAAAGCGTTTGACACAATCGAACATAGAGTTCTCCTTGCTGAATTGAGATTGTATGGCTTCTCAATTTCTACATTAAATCTTATTAAACGTTACCTGACAGAACCTAGTCAAAAGGTAAGCTGTAACAATTCATTATCAAGAATTGCAATTCGAACTAGTGTACCACAAGGTTCAGTGATCGGCCACCTACCGTTTGTAATCTATAATGCTAATATGATCAAAACACTGAATTATGGTCACTTTATGCCTTCACTGACTACACGCAACTGGTTTATTTCTTCAAAGCCAAATATTATAATCAAATGGAGCTGGAAATCCAATCTGAACTTAAAAACATCTTTATGAAATTTGACAGTGCAATAATTTAAAACTGAAGCCTCCTGAATCCAAAGTTATGGCCTTTGGTAATAGAAAAGCGCAAGTTATAACATAATTGAGAACTCTATTAACTTGAAAATATATGATCGTGAAATTGAAGCTGTTTCAGAAGCACGAAATCTCGATATCATATTTGATGAAAAATTGAAATTTACTAAAAATATTAACAAACTCATTAAAGAATCTCACTTTCCTCTGAACATTTTTATAGTAGTAGAAGATTCTTAACTGCCGCTATGAAAAAGAATCAGTATGACATCTTACTATGCAGATTTTGTGTATGGTCAACGAAAAGAAATTGCTTGCTGTAGGTTTATACATGGTCTAAGAAATCATGATCACATCAGCGTGAAATTCAAGCTACTATCTTGGCTCTCTATGTCCAATAGGAAGCAATTGAATCTTCTCCAGTTCATTCATGAAGTATTAGTAACTTACAAACTCTATTACATAAATAATGCTCTTAACCATAGACGTAACCTTCACAGAATTCGTATTCGTGCTGTTCACACTTCAGATTTCCCGAAACATCGCTCTGCAAATTTCCAAAAAAGCTTCAGCTATTGTGCTCCAAAGCAATATAACCAATTACCTAATCAACTTAAAACTCTGCCTATTGATCAGTTTCGACGTGAAGTCGAAGCTCATTTATCAAACGGTCAAAACTAGTGGACGGAGGGTGATCAGAAAAAAAATCAATGAAGATCTAGAATAATTAATTTTGTTTTTTTACTATTTTCTGTTGTTGTATTTTTCACTATACATATTTGTGGAAGAATAGCATAAGCTTAACTGCAATACTTTTTTGTTGGTTCCATATTTTGGTGAATGAATAAAGACGATTATTATTAAATTCTCAGATTACTGTTTTGGCACCTCCATTACAATAAGTTGTCAAGACCCGCCTGGTCCTCCAGTCTTTCGAGTTTAATAATCCAGTTTCCGCGATGAAAAAATCTCAGCAAAAAACTGCTTATACGTTCCCGCCATGATGTCATGATAATGAACGGAAATGAAAACAGCCGTTTCTTATAGCGTGAATTATGAGACTCATTATTTATTCCAGTCCCAGTAGCAATTTGAAAATGTTATCATTAATTATCTGTCAGACAGCGAATGTTTTAATGAAACAAGAGTTTCTTGATGTTTTCTCATAACTTTTCGAATAAAACGGTCCGGATTATATTTCGTTTGATTGATAAGCAGCATGAAGTTCTGATGGAGCCGATAAAATCACTCACTCTGAATTATTAGCGGAGTTTTTCGCTTAATCAAGGTTATGAGACGTTTATCACAATTCTCCGGAGTACAATGAATGGGACTGAGGATGGATTATCCTCATTTGTTTTCTTGCACTACGTAACGGTGATTTCTGGAAGTTCTGTGGAATGAGATAGGAAAATTACACGATTCAACTCGCGAGATTCAGAAGTATGGAAGGAAGTACATGAATTTACCGCTCATTATCGGGAAAATTCAAACTGGCTTAGTTGTGGCCACGGAGGCATCACAGCCAAAGTTACTGATTTTTTTTCCTCTACTTATTATGTGTTTTCTTTTTTATCGCTCACTTTTAGAATTTCTGTTAAATTGAATTTATTGCAAAATATCAAAAAACAAAAATCCGCATTGTATTAAAATATTGACAATCGACAAAGAATGATTTGAGAGTCATTAGTCATTAGATGAAAAACTAATCGATTGTATTGACACTAGTCAAAGAATAACTTAATTTTTTCATGAAAAATACACTCGTGCATGTTTTTTCAAGAAAATATTATGACGTGTGAATTTTTCACTGAAAATTTACTTTTTTATTGCCTAAATGTTTTGGTATTTTATTCACTCATACTACTTATCTTGACTTGAACTAAGTCCAAGTTACAAAACATTTTTAGTATTCTGAATAAGATTTTTTCATGTAATACTTGTGCCAATGACTTGCTACAAATGCAAATTCTTATCACACAAGTGATACAAAGCGTATACTTAACCAATGAATAATACATCTATCATGTAAAAACTCCTTTTTTGGTAGAAATTTTTTATATGTACCCTGATCATGTTTTATAGAATAAATA
This sequence comes from Chrysolina americana, assembly GCA_958502065.1. Lineage (NCBI taxonomy): Eukaryota > Metazoa > Arthropoda > Insecta > Coleoptera > Chrysomelidae > Chrysolina > Chrysolina americana. The sequence goes on along the minus strand of OY293419.1, from coordinate 9,217,150 downwards.
TTGAAATTCAATGTTCAGGAGATATTCCTAAAAAACTTTAAAAATATCTGAATGTCACATAAAGTTTTCTGAAGGAATTTGTCCACTAAAAAGTTCACTGCTAAAACTATATCACTTACGTTTTGGATTCCTATAAGGACACACTACTGATGAATGAGTTTCTTACCTGTAAATGAATAAAACACTAATTAGTACTTCATGTGTAAATGAATTCACTGAAAGAAAGGATAAGTTTGATGTCTAGGTAGAAGAGATCTGAGAAAAACGCAGATAAGTCGAAGATACGGAAAACTTGCGAAGAGTTATTGAAGAGATTACCGTTACAGATGAAACAACAGAAGAAATTTCTATTGATAGACAACATTCCATCGACACTCCATCAATCTCATTTTTTCGTGACTTTTGCATTGTAGTTACGATTATAGCAATTATGATAGCACATTGACTATCCTTATATTTTATTTTTGTATGGATGGTGACTGATGCGCTGCGACCTAATTAGATCTATTGTGCCTCACCTTCTTCTGCTATTTTAAGGTGTTCTCGTTTACAGCAGCACCTCAAGCCCCAATTCCTTGAGGAATTTAAGGATTCTGAGGCACCACAGAAAAGCACCATCTTCTGGTAGTCTCTAGCTCCCTTTCTATGAGATCGCAGAGGGTCCCTTCGAATTTTCCTTTGGCCATAATGACTATATCGTCAGAATATCCAAGGCAAGTGAAATATACCGTCAATTCCGGGTGACTTGAATGGTTGGAAGGAGTCAATTGCCCATTTAATCTTTGGGGAGTGCATATGGTTTTTGCTACCTCCCAGTATTCTCGTCTGGCTCTACCTGGTTCTTCCAGTGATCTGTCGGATTCAAATGGTATGCTACCTGGCAAGTGAGTCTCCAGTAGGAGGAGAGCTCGTTGCTCTTCAGCCTCTGTGTAGCTACCATCTGTTCTTCTGAGTGACATTGGTCCTTGCTCTCTGCCTCTCGCCATAGTTTTATACAATCTGGCTGCTGCGGGGCTTGATATGATTGTCTCACAAAAGCTCCTGAAGCTATTCCTCTTGACTTTCCTTATTTCTTCATTATATTTTGTCAGCCTTTCGGTGTATTCCTGCCATAATGCCTTTCGCAATAAGTCTCCTTCATAGACCTATTCGTTCAACCACCCTGAATGCCTTGAGTAATGATATACTATGTGAACTCGATCTATTCGTAATGAAAAATCTTGTAACTTGTTCGATCGCTGCACTTTTTCGAGGTGGAAGAAAATTTACATCCGAAATGAATAATTGGAAACCACAAAAACAAAAATGCATTTTGTCAGTGTGTCTATGAAAACGAATACTTTTTCACAACCGAAATAAAATATCAGAGTACTCTTCCATGCCCATTATGTCCCGTTAAGAGTTCAGTGGAATATAATTTTCAAACCCAGAAAGAAAAGTCAAGTTTTCAGATTGTGGAGATACAGCTCGTAACGTTTTATAACCTCTTCATTTATTTACTTCGCTCTGGATATTCAATTTACGACGTAACTTTGCAACTCTCCACAACATGAAATGTTATCGATTTTTTTCTAGCAACTTTAGGCCAGTCGATGATGACTTGAAGGGATGCATTGGGGTGGAACTGTAACAACTATCAGGGATACTTCCAACGCAGATTTCTGTTTTTGAGTAAGTGAAATGGAATGATGTTTCTGGCGGAATATATGGAGGTCAATCGGAAATTGAACGCTAGTCTTGGACAATTGAGATTATGGAATGAAATTATAAATGCTTGTAGTGTCAAACAGTGGGAATTAATCATACGGTTTTTTATCACATACGTTTACTCTAGAATGTGTTTCGATAACCATTTGGGTCTTCATAAAAGAGGGTTGTTGATACTATGGAAAAGTAGATTATTTATTAAAATTAGATGAATAGAAAAAAAATTACAACCGGACAGGGTTCTCTAGAATCTATTGAAAAATCACGAATTCGACTATAATGGCTGAAGACTCACTAACATGCGAAAGTCAGTTTGTCTGAGTGCCACTGGTGGCTTGAAAACCACCACGAGAGCGGCTCTGAAATTTTAAAAGTGTTGCCTGCCACCACTACACCAAGGCGAAGCCAGTTCAGTCGCGAGTTCAGAAAGCAAGCAAAATGTCTGGTAGAGACTTCATCAAACTATATGAGTGCCAAGATGGATCCAGTGGCTGAGCCCACCTTAGTGTTGTTTGAGTCTTTGTCATCAGAGAGAGTAATGATCTGTAATTACTCCTAAATATAAGCCCTCAAGGTATTGACGCAGATTTTCATTTGGTCAAATAAAGCTTCTTATCCAGTTATGCCGTAGTTTATTCCCTGATGAGTAAGTGATGAGGACGGAAAATAAATTACTTTAGTGCCCTCAGAGAATTCTGAGATAATATACCACCAATTCCACATCTAGACGCATCTGTTTTAATAATGAACATCAGAACATGTCAAAATACGGACAGTTTCATGTCCCTCATGTTGCGAAAAAAATTCTCACATTATACAGATATTCACTGAATTCGAAGAGAAATTGTGTACGAAGCATCAATAGCAAGGTGCAATACTTATGAAATGACTAATTTCTTGTACATTCTTGAAGGTAGTTGTACCAAGAACGGCTCAGAATACAGTACGCGCTTATTCACCACATATCAAAGATCATTCACAAGTCTTAGGGTTGTCTGTTGAACCAGCTGCATGTAAGCGATCTGAAATTACTGCGTGGTTTCAGGATAAAGTAATAGTGAGAATAATAATGATAATAATGATAATACTTCCTTGATAGTAACGACACTGATAGTTACACACAAATTAACTCAGAATTTTTAATTTATTCACAAAAAACACTCCTAGAAGCCAAAGACGAAAACAAATACAAATGTTTTGTTGTTGTTGTCAAATATCAAATGCAGCGTTTCCCTACTGACCAGACTATATCGACAACAAAGAATCTCCGTTCGACGATGGAAATACTATCGTTTTCACATGCTTTAACAAGCTGCAATGAACGTTCCAATTGTCTTCTGATTGTTATATATTTCATTGAGGTGGTCGGTGGATCAGCGGTCTAATGCACAGGCCGTTCGAAACTCCAGTATAGCGATAGTCGGTTCGAGCCCGATGTAGGTACAAGAGAATTTTTCTCATCTACTACATTCGCATCGATAGGCAACCGCATGCCTTGTTGAAAAGCAAGTGTATTGTGGGTTGTCTAGATGCCAATCTCGTCTGGTGTTAGGTTTTTCGGGTTTTCCTACAGCTGAAATGTGAATACGCTACCAAAAAATCAGTAAGTCGCCCCGGAGCGCCACAGCAAATAATAATAATACCCGCACAGGCTATGCCTTTGGGTAAACTCAACGAGTGTTTATTATTATTATTATTTAAGACAGTATATTTGGGTTTTCGTTGCCATGAAATTGCCAGACAGATATCAAAAATCTAGCTGACATGCTTATTGTATCCTTGAAATATTGCGACATGGCAACGATGTCATGACTTGTGGGATAACATTATGAAAAGATGTTACCTTCAGTAATATTTGAGTATTACTCATTTGGGTTGTGTTACTTCATCGGAGATTTTTATCATTTGCTGTGACACTCTAGGGTGACTTACTGATTTTTTGTGGCGCATTCACTTTTCAGCTGTAGAGAATCTTGGACGCCAGAATAGTCATACAGACAACTAACTTACTACCAACAAGGCATGTGATTATAAATTCTTCAGTACCATGTTTCGAACCAACCTTCAGTGCTAGTTGAAGATTACTAATTTACTGAATTTAATTTATTTTTAGGTGCTCTTCATAAATACAACCACGAAATTTTATTCGCACATCAAGCGTGCGTAGTACTGACCAATTGAGTATAGAATAACTTTCTTCTGACAATAACACAAGATTTGATAAATTTGATTCGGGTGTCCAATACATAGACCGCTCTGCTATCTAGCTACCCAGAGATGGCAATCAATTTCTTGGGATATTATAACTGACAATAATAAACAAGAATAGAGAGCTGCAAATCTGGTAACAGTATGGTCAATAGTCCTCATCTGAGATCCAGGAGCGTCTGTGAAACCGAATGGCATTCGCAAAAAATTAAAAACCCTTGTTCATGAACTATTTATCAGTTTATTTTGCATAAACATATTTTGTAGAATATTATAACTGTACTGAAAATAAACATCAAAACATAAACCCAACAGAAATTTCAAGAAGGATGAAGCATCCTGCCTGGTATGAGACAAGATAGAGAGTTTATTAAAAAACCAACTGTCATTATTCACAGAATATCCACTGAGTCACAAAAGAAGTACAATCATTATAAAAATCTAATCGAAATGTGTGTCTAACCTGACTATACAGGATCAGTCAAAATGTTGTATGAAAACAAAAATTCTATTTTTAAATGCCAGAGCCAGAATGAATTCAAAGACTTCTTTTCTTTGACAAATCTTCCAGGTTTCCAGAAAGGAGTTTCTCATAATCACCGAAAAGCTTTTGCAAACAAGGAAAAGATTCGGGACTGATGACCAGGATTTGAACTAACGCCATCATGGCCACTACGACCCCGACCAAAATATACTCAATGAACACGCCCTGATTTTTTTATCTTGAGTGGAAATCTTGTCAAAATTGGTCGAAAATAAGATTGGGTGTGAATAATGAATGATTTTTCTGAATCGATGTCATAAAATGTAGACCCTAATCGTTGATTTGACCAGATTCGTTGAAAAAATATAGTGAGATGGTCCAAAATGATTGCAGCAGTTCCTATACAAACACGCAAATTGAATGTTGTTGGGACTCGACATGACTAATTTGTAAATTTTGTTTGTTTACTAGTCACCCAAGTTTTCGAAGGAATCTACTGGATTCACTAGATGAAGTTGTTCATCGAATTCACTACTATCAGGAGGCAGATAATACCAACTTTCAGTCACGCAACATAACTCCCTCTCGTTATGCCTCGTATAATCAACACAGCTTAATGCATCATAATATTTCAATCAGATCCTTTAGTATCTACGTAGGACTGACTATCAATCCCTATGAACAATACGCTAGCTTGTCGTAGAGTGCTTTGGTCTGGCATCACTCGACTGTTCTGACTCAATTGATTGGCGCTGTCAACGTCATATGTTTTTGAGGGATTCTGAATTGAATTGAATCGACCTAAAATACGTTGAAGCTATGGTTTACTGCAATTTAGTTGTGTAACAATGAATGTTCGATCGTGCTTGTTAATGGCATGATGTCTGATTGGATATCAAGAAGATATTCATTCGGTTTGATTATAATGGAAGCGGATCGCCGTATCCGCAATGCGGTACACATCCGTTTTCCTTTATAATGGAGTTATGAGTATACTTTCATATGGAATTCATCAATAGTTGCGATGATCAAGAGGATCCTTCGAAATACTTGAACAACAGTTCTTTGATTTCCTTTTCAGTTTTGTCACTCTTACTTGATATTTTTCAGTACATTTCTAAAACTGATGTCAATCAAATTTCGTTTGTCTTTTTTTACTTCTGCACTTTCAGTAAAATGACTATGATTAATATCCAGAGCAGAATGGTACAAATCTGATCAGAGTATAGTCAATAGTCCTCATATGAGATTCAGGGGCGTTTGTAAGACCGAACGGCATTCGCAAAAATTGAATAACCCCTGTTTATGAACAGTGATCAGTTTCTATAAAATACTTTTTGGGATAATAAAAGTGTACTCAATACAAACATCAAATCATAGAATCAACAGAAATTTCAACAAGGATGGAGCAACTCGCCTGGTATGAGACAAGCTAGAGAGTTTATTAGGAAAACAGCTGTAATTTTTCACAGCATCTCTCCTATGACCGATATATTTTATTATTTGCTGATACGAGAAACAAATGTTATGAATGACATTTTTACTTCATTATTCCCTATCTTTCAATGTGATCAAAAACTTCCATACTCTGGCATCAACAAAAACGCGATATACGCGGATATAAATTTTTTTTGGCTCATGAAATCAACACAGAGTTTCTCCCCGAAGATTTCAGTTTGACGCCCTGTAATTTACAGAGGGCTTTCGCGGCTTTCTTAGACAAGTTGAATTTTTCAGACACTGATGGCTTTACACAAACCTTTTAAGCTTCTACAAAAAGGTGGAAAATTGCTTTTCCTTGCTGCTTGTGGAAGCGTCTCCGTGTTCAAAGAGTGTTTCAAGCTGACACTGAGGATATCGGCGATCGATTCAACGAATTTTCCATTGAAAATTGTAAAGGAGTGTGAAGATAAATATGAGGTTGAAAAACTAATTACTTAGATGTGGGATTACACAACTTTCATAGCTTTGTTTTTGGAAAAGTCGTTAAGGATTAGTTATGTGTTGATTTCTTGAAATATTTCATTTTCAAATGACATCAATTATACATTCCTAATCATAAGTTCATTTCAAAGAAATACTTTTCGGTTTGAGAAATTCATCACAGACACTATTTTGATTAATTGGTGGTATTTTTTGTTCAAAATTCGAATCAACTGTGTTCACATACTTGGACGACATCATTGTTGTCTCTTAAACTTTACAAGAACACCTTAAATTATTGAAAGAAGCAGGACTAACTGTGAACTTGAAGAAATATGAATTCTCCATAGTGTCTCTCAATTATCTTGGATTTGTAATTCATGAACGCGGAATTTGGACTGAAAAACTATGGCCAATTATCTTAGACCAACCACTACTACCAAAATGGTAAGCTTCATAGATTTGTGTTCGTATTATAGATTTATGGGTCAATTTCCAACTTTGATGTCACTTTTTCAACGCATCGCTCACTGATAAAAAGAAAGGTCTATCCATTTTGTGGACTGATGGAGCAGAGTAATAATTTTTTTGTATCTATGACGCTCTAGTTTCAGCTCTCATTCTTCGTGGTCCAGATTTCTCTAATTCGTCAACTATAAAATGTGACGCAAGTAACACTGGTGTTGGAGGAATTTCGACGCAATATTATAATGGTGATGAGAAAAGATCTTTGATAGAGACAGAACAAAATTAGACAGTAACTCAAAGAGAAATTATGGCCGTAATATCTCGCTTACAAAAATTTTGTTCTTATGTAAGTAGAAGATCTCATTTCATAATTATTACTGATCAGTATTCCTTATGTTGGCTCAAAGACCTGATCGTCAGTAATTCTTTATCAGTTTGAAAAATTTGATCCCATATATGTTTCGAAAACGTAACTCTTATACATTTATTTCAGATACACTCAAGGAGTTTGAAAGATATGGCTGACTCTCAATGAGTTATTGATAGAAATTCTATGCGCGTTTATGTGAATAATGCCCATTATTTTTAAGAGACCTTCATATTCATCTCCTGGAATTTATAATAAATATGATGAAATTCCGGCAGGCATAAATATGCGGAATATGCGAGATCCAAATGTTCAATTGAGGATTCCGGAATGAAGCCCAGCTGGAAGTCGTAATTTATTTTCAATTCTTAGCGAGCAGAACGGAATTAAATTAAAACGTACTTTTCGGTTCCTGAATTTCCATTGCATACCCAAGAAACTGTTTATATTTTCATTGCGGGGATGGAGAAAATATGAGAATTTGTGCGTGGACCACTATCTCCGAAAATTAGGACGTTGACAACGCGCCGAGCAAAATAAAAGGGTTCAAAAATTCCCAGAAATGATGAGGATGAAGGAAGAAGATGAAAAAAGTACGAGAGAAGCATTTCACGAAAATTCAAGGAGAAGCTTTTGGAAAATTCAAAGCTTTTGAAAGAGGAACTTCAAGAATATGTAAGCAGCCTAGAAGAGGAACTTTTAGTAAATTCGGAGGGGTTGGAAGAATTTCACGTAAATTGAAGAAAAAAAAAATAAATTGTTATATCCGTCAACCGGTTGCACCCCTACGCGCAACCCTCAAAACTCAGAGACTTGTGCGAGCGAGGGGAAGACGTGTGATGCCATGCACGAGACCGGTGGCAATGCTGAGATTCGAACTCACGCTCTCTGGCTTATGAGGCGAGAACTTAACCCGCACACCACCGCGGCCCAAGATTGAAAAGAGATTTTTGTGGTGTGGCAAATCGATTAGAACAAAGAATGGGAAGTATCGATACAAAGATGGATAGATTCAAAGACGTTACCAAAAAAAACATCTGCCTCCATAACATCAATTTGGAGGCAGTTTGAATTATTTTGTCGAAAAAATGGGTATGAACTATTACCTTCGACATCGCAGCCGGAAAATAAGTGGTAGACAGGTAAATAGAAAATTTATTTCACTATGTTACGTAAGTATCAAGTTAAAAAAAAAGCCTGTATGAGATAATGGTCGGTTGAACAATAAAATAAGTCAAATGGCAGTATAAATAAAAACAAACGAAAACCACAGATAAAAGAACACATCTTAGCATTATACACATTTAAAATGACCCATATATTCGTTGGCAGAATAGAAGCAAAAACTCAAAAGATGATTTTTTAATTGATTTTTTTTTATGTAGATAAACTGCGAATTTTTGGTTTGTCGGGTAAAGAGTTGTAAAGGTTGAAATCCAGAGTATTTTTTGTGATTTACTCACATACAAAATAGCGATTTGTTCAAATTTTGTTACAATGTCTAGTGTCATGAAGATCTGATTGCTTGATTTTACGAATAGAGATTCATACAGATGAGAACGCTGGGTAGCGGCATTATTTTCAGTTTCAAAATTGTGGTTGACATTGATCTTTATTACCAGAGTTTTTTATGATTCTGAGAGATATTTCCTGCAATTTAAAATTTTCTAAAGCACCAGTTTTGTAACACTAACTAGTTAAATTACGTATTGCAGTTCTCACGTGTTTTTTCAGTCAATTTTGCTCATTCAGACGTAAATATGCAAGACTAGGCATCAAACTATCACTCTGTGATGAGAACTCTACACAATTAAACTGCTCAACTGTCGAGTATCATTGTTTGAGAAAGTTTTTCTCCTCCCTCCTCATTACTAGTTTTGTTTACGATTACGAAAAATTGGAAAAATTAACTCGTTGGTGTATAACAATCGTTTGATTAACCTATTGAAGGAAATTCAATGTAATGCATGTGATCGATGGGAACTGAACGATTAGTGGGTGAGTCACGTAATTTACTGACTGTTTGCAATTAGAGACGGAGTTTTTTCTGTTCGTAATTGATGATTCATGTCTCATTTATCCCCAACAAAATTTCAACCACTACTTCGTTTCCATTATGGCGAAATTCTTTTATTTTCAAAACCTGAACATCACGGAAGAAATTAATAAATCACCTGCTGAACATAACTCCATAGAACGCATGATGCCTGTCAGTTTCTTAAAAGTTCATAACCATCGCGCTGCACTGCTTATAAGTGTCGGCTATCGATTTTCCCAAGAAAATACCTGGCATCGCGCCAATGTATAAAATATTTCCTGCCAGGGCAATAATTAGGACTGAAATATTGCATGCACATTTTTCAGAAGAACAATTCGTGTCCTAAGGAATTCTCTGTTCAAGAATCTGGATGTCGTTTTTCTTTCTGGATACTGCTGGTGATATCGGATAATCGGGTAAAATTCTCGCTCCATTACATTTAACGGTGCCATGACAAAAAAAAACGTGAATGGTTTCATCTGCGTTCGGAAATTAGGGGAGAGATGAGAAAATCTCATGCTAGAGAACAAGCTTTCCTCTGATTACAATAGTTTTGTTTCCTCCGAGTTAGGTGTAGAAAAGCCGAATTGAAACTATGAAGAGGAAATTACGAAGCTATAACATTGTTGTAAGACCTGAAGACATATGGTACCAAATCTCTATTTGACTGGAAATTAATTTCGAATTCGGTGAGCTCATACAAAAGAATTCTATAAATACGAGAACAAAAAAATATAAAAAAATTTTGGCAGGAAATAACAGCTCTAAACTCCAGATGAACTTTTCAAATCGGGAACGGAAATCTATATGCTATATGCTCAGATACAAGGTGTACCATAAAATAACGATAAAACATCAAAAATTTCGTCACACTAACAAGTTTTTGAAAATTTTATTTTGTATTCCTCGAATAATCGTCAACTACCATCTTACGTATCTCATCGATCTTTTTCCGAATATATCATCAAAAATTAAATTAGATGAAGGATTGAGCAAGAACTAGAATTGATTTGGTTAAAATCGCAAAAATTATAGTCATTCCGTTAATTTTCAGTGGAATTTGACAAATGTGAAATAAAAATTGCAGAGGTTCCGTTAAAAGCGTACCATATCTGACTTCAAATTCGGTGAGTATATACAAGAAAGATTGAATTTCATGAATATGGGATGAAACAATTTTTGAAAAATTTTGGCGGTAAAGAAATTACTTGTCGAAAAAAGACCAAGTGGAATTGGATTATGCGATCTTGTTTCGATTGATTTATGAGGAATCACATGTGATATGTTACCATTTATGATTTCAGGAGGGTTGGCAGAAATAGCAAACGATGCCAATGTATTTGGCTTGTCCGAGTGTTTTTCTATAATCCGGTTTTATCGACTTATAGAGCCGCAGTTTCGGTTTCAATGGTCCACTCTGTATATGGAAGTTATCTATTGAAACAAATGGCGAATTTTTGGTAGTGGCAGTTGATATCTCCAAAGTTTTTCCGCCTGTTTCGTTTCTTTCCTTCTAACTTTCACTCAGACCTTTGGGTGGTTCATAGAATTTCTTCGAACATTCGACCTATAATTGCTGGTGTTCCACAGGGATAAATTCAAGCTACAACACTGTTCCTTGAATGATATTGCCCTCCACTACGCTTTCTCATCCAAATCTCTGATATACGTCCATGAAATCAGAAAAGAGCAGAAAGTAATGAGGACGATGGCAGAAAATCTAGAATAGGAATTCGACAACTTGGTAAAATGCAATGCAATGAAGTTTTAGAACATTCCCTGAAATTCAAGGACACCGATTCCTACCTACTTGTTTTCCCACGATATTCTCTGATCATTATAGGATTTTTCTTTTCGTGGATATGAGAGGATGGATAAAAATAGACACGTAGTTATTGAGCGACCTTAGACGCCACATGGGAAGCGGGCAAAATTGTTTTTGGAACATCTTAATTTAAGATTATCGCAGTATTATTTTCATTGCTAACATGCATATTTTGTGATTATTTCATAAATGAATAGTATATTGTGCAACGAGCATGAAATGACACTCATTTTTTTCGAGTATGAAAATCATACGAGTGAGAAATGGACATTCCATGCTCGTTGTACACTATTTTTTTTCTACAATCATAGCGACATTTCACTACTCACAAGCCTCACACTATATGACGAAGTTATCATAAAATATGAACTTCGATTATATTTTTCAAATCATATTTTACTATTCAACATTAGTTTATTTATTATTTACAACATTGAATGTTACGTTTCCACAATGACTGACAGTTATATTTGGAGTTTCATTAGTTTCAATTTTCACAGTTCAATTTTCCTGACTCTTCCAATCCTTACAAAGGTGGAGGTAAATTTTCTCTATTTTCTATTGAATCCCTTATTCTATTATAAATTATCTTGGGCAAAACCTTGCCGGTCTGGTGTATTTGGGCTTTATATTTCAGCAACACCTGTACCATGGCCTGTACTGAAATGATCATTACAGTACGGCTCGCGATGTAGAAATGAAAAAGTGTATTCAATCGGCCTACTTCCTTGGTCGATGAAGCGCATAAAATGGGCATATTTCTATGTGGTAGTAGAAAAACTCAATTTCTCCACTAAATTGACTGTCGTATTATACTTTCCTATTTGAGGAAGAATATAGCAGATACTCATCACTCCGCGTGTCTGTTTGAAAAGAATGTACACAATTTCATGAAGATTGATTTTTAAACAAAAGGAGAATATTAAACTACACCCTGAGTTTGTTCATCGAGATAACTGCATAATGATAGTGATCGGAGAATATCCATAATATTTTTCTTCTGTTTCTGACCGAACTTTTCAATACACCAAATAACGCCTCACTGAAATACGTCAAAACGTATGGAGAAACGGAGAGAGGAATCGTATAAATGTTGCAAGCCACTAGCCATTTCTCTGAACGTCAGAGACAGCTGCTCACGTCACATGTTTGATATCAGCTCGGGATGTTTACTGGATGTTTAGCTGCCCTAATGTCAAATATACGTCTGGCATTATTTTTATCAGAGTCGAAGCACGCCAGACAACGAAATCCCCTTTAGAGGAGAAATATCGGTAGTAGAATTGGATTTTTCCAGTTCAGCGTCTGTTCATACCGATACTGATTTATTTACGGATGCCAGTGACATTTCTTTGTTATTTCGTTTGGAATACTTTGATTTTGAATATGACCGTGACCGGTGCCTATATTGGATATTGTATCGGATACGAGACCTGTGGATTCGGATGGAATGTGGTAAATGAAATAATAACAATGGTAGTAATGTTGATATATAGTTTTTCTCATTGTTGATAGTCAATATTATTTATGTTTTTTCAAGAATTATAAAAAAAATTATTTGGTTATTTCACAAGTTTGCGGCCATACATTTTTTTATCACTGTTTCAGAGCGCATAAATCTTGGAAAAAAGATGTATAGCATTGAATCTTGTCCAATCTGAAAGAATTTAGCTGGAGAATGTGGGGCGAGATACACCAATCAATAGAGCATAAAATGAGTGATTTTTTAACAAAACTACTAGTAGGAAACCAACTGAAAGAACTTCTGTAGTTATATTCTGTTATGTTCTGGACTCGCCACTGTCATAGATTAATTTGTTATAAACATCCAAAAACAAAGAGACGCGTTTTTTATTTTTTTGTTTGAAATGAAAACTCATACGTACTGGTTGCTCCAATGAGAAAAAATGGTAGATAATTGACATACGAACAAAATAAAATTTTGTACGACCCAATGTGAGCTTGTTGATGAGATTACTAAGGCTTCAGACAAAAAAATCGTTGGGATTGTTTAATGATTTCTCTAAAGCTTTTGATAGCGTGAATCACGAAGTTCTCCTATACTGCCGTCCTTAGCAGAAATGCCGTATCTGCATCTGCTATCTTCCCTACAATTCTGTAAATCCGAAACTTTTGTACATACGGCTAAATGATTTATCAATTTTGGTTATAAACCTGGAGTATACATCATTTTTGTTTGGTAAAACGCAAAATTTATAGGTTTCCAAACCTAAAGAATCCAATATCTCAATATTTATATTTGTTGTAGATACATCATTTTAGCTAAGCACTGCAGTATACAAATTGCAGCGATATGGTATTAGAGACCTTGCTTTACAATGGTTTAATTCCCACCTTGGTGACAGATATTGACAGGTTAAATGTAATGGCTTTGTTTCCGATTCAATTCAGGTCGGCGTTGGAGTACCACAAGGATCCATATTGGGACCTACGCTATTTATTATTCATATCAATGATCTTCTAGAACGAACGAGGTATGGCACTATGCGACACTAGTTTTCTCTACGTCACTGATAACATCGAGTCAATGGGTCAAAAAGAATTACATGTGTCTCAATCATGACAAATCTATATTGATTGCCTTCAGAAGTGGTCATTTTGAGATTGATGCTCCCAATGCGATTGCTCTGAACATCACTGAGATCATATGTTCTGACACTACTAAGCTTTAAGGTCTCACCATTTAATATAATTTAAACTGAAACACTTACATCAATAATTTTTTCTCGAAACTTTCTAAAACCAACTATGCACTTTCTGTATCATCTGCAGCAGAAACATTGTTAGACAATTATATTTTAGCACACACTTGAGGTACGGTATAGTGCACTGGAACAACTGTACAGATGATCATAGAATTTTTATGATACAAAAAAACGGGTTGTTCGTATCATAACAAGAATCCAATTCGCAATTATTACAATGACATCGATTTATATCTATGAGGTTGCTTGCTTTGTCTTCTTCAAAACAAACCCTAATTCGAAACTGAAATGGTGAGCATGCCTATGAAACTCGTGTGAAAATCAGATGGCGTTCATTTAAACATCTCACCAGTCTATATCGAAGAGGAATCTATTATAAAGGTTGCAATATATTCAATACCCTACTCAAAGTTATACAGGAATCGAAAAATATTCATATATCCAAGATGGAGATAAAACAGTTATTATTAAAAAAGACCTAATACTCGTTGGAAGGATTTCATAGTGACTTTTGATTCATTATTTAAAGTAGACGATTTCTATCTCATTTTGAATATCTGTTTTCTATTTATACCTTTATGTCGTATTTTAAATCTATTATCATTTGATTTTGATTGTTATGTGCTATTGCTTTTATGTTTATGTTGACGATGTCACACAAGTGTATTGTACTATAATGTTTACTGTAGTGTACTCTTTCGTGACTGACAATAAATTAAATGAAATGGGTGAAAAAGCTTGCAAACATGACTGAAAACGGCCGAGCCCATGTAAGCGGTCGAGTAGTGGTAGGAGAATATTATCACGTGACGCGTTCATTAATAGTATATTACGTAACAAGAGTTGTAAGTAGCCCATTACGCACGAAATGAAAAAGTTTATGCAAGAAGCCGCGCAGCGGCGAGTGCATAAATTTCATGAGTGCGTAATGGGCTTACAACTCGTGTAACGTACTATACTTTTTCCCATTCATTTTCTTCCATTGAATAAAAAACATCGCAATCATTGAAACTTTATTACAATAGTTGTTAATTGAATTGAGGAAATGTTCGGATACAATTATGTTTTGTTCAAGAAATTGACAATATAAATGACATGGCATTTATTTTCATAGCATGCTACTTAAGAAAACGTGTCCTACTTTTGAAGAAATTGCATAACGTGCTGCCTACATTTAGGGGCATCACTCTTTCAATCCTAAATATATCTCGCTAATGCTAAAAGTTTTTATGTTTTTTAATTGACTAAATTTGTGTAAATAGACCAAATAAAGTCTTACGTAAATAAATTTTTTATTGTAATTCAATTAAACCAAGACATTTAAATATTCTTCTCAAAACGCACGTGTATGTTATGAAATCTCATTACGTGCATGTTATTGTTGAATGTCATTTACAAGGAATGTTGACAGTGCGATTTTTGACGTTTACAGATATGGGCGTAGGAAAAAGATTTTATATAGCAGTTGAACGTTCTTTATGCAAATACGAGCGCCATGGCCAAATAAGAATAACTAAACTCACCTCCTATATAGTTGCGAATTCCTTCAATTAAGAACCTGAAAATCACTCATTTCAACGCATATTGAACAATGAATTCAAAGTAGGTATTTGAAGCTGAATATGTCATTGAGTTCTGTTAACAGACACCTATCGGATTATTTCCCAGTTTACAGCATGGTTTTTGACCCTACGAAACACAATTCATCTCTCTTTCGTTACTCATAACCCTTCATGGCAATTTACATCACGCGAGGGTTGAAGGCATGATATATTCCACACTCTCCCGCATAACAAGCTATCGGCTTAATCCAATCTGTTTTGTAGACAATTAAATTGGACGTTTAATCTTATTCCGAAACTGACGATAAATCGCAGGATACAATTAGATTTAAAACAGACAAGTAAGTCTACTCCGAGTTCTGACTAAATTAATTTCGAAACAAAATACGTTCGCCTATTCCGAAGAAACAACTGCAATAACTCCATCCCACTACGGCGGAGTAGGGCAGCTTCAGTCAACTCGGTTCCTGCTCGATGATGAAGAAAAGACATTAAAGTATTTCTGTGATTATTATTTCGGAATTGAATGAGTGCTGGGCAGAGGTAGAAATGTAATTCTGAATGAGGGAGAGGATGATTATGATATTAATGATCACTCCCCATAATTGTAGAGGTTTATGAGTTGAGAGCTGTCCCAGAAATGATTAGGAGGTACTTTGATACATTCCTTGTTCCCTCATGAGTTGCTAGCTAGGGTTTATCACCCCTCTCAGGCTCAGCAAACACAATACCGGGTGGCTACGGAAGTATTGCCTACGGAATATCTCAATTATTGTATGAAGTAGGTTTGTGAAATTTGGAGCGTCGAAATAATGACATAAGAGCTAGAATTTGAGCATATTGACATGTCAAAGTTAACTTCCGGTCTGACCAGAAGTAACATCAACTTTCTTATTTTAAATGGAAACCCTATTTTTTTTCTTTTCGCTTTATTCAGCATTCAATTCCCTTTCTAATGACATATCACAAGTTGGTATCTAACCAGAAACTAGATCAGAAAAAATTATTATTGAAATTCACCGAGTAGGCCGTGGAAGCAAAATGAAAGCCAAAAATTGAAAAGTTGGCTATGGAAACCATACGTCACTTGATAACAGTTGCTCTTGCTCTATTATCGCCATACGCAAAAATAACATTAAAAATAATGTGGAATGATAAATTATATCCTGTAGGTTCTAGGTTAAATAGGAACATAAACGTACTTGGTCTGTGCCATCGTCCATAGATATTCTAATATCTACCTATGGACGATGTTTGTGCTATTCAGAATAATCATTCCATTGCAATAATCATTCGAACCAAAATATTAACAAGTAGGCTGATTATGATGTATTTTGGAATGAAACAAAAAAGAAACGAGAGCTCTCACGAACGCTGCTATCCATATTATTTTGACGTTCGAAGTAGTGTTTTTGATTCTGCCATTTTAAAAGGGTTTGGAAATCGAAATCAGTTAGTGGAATATTAAAAAAATGCCCCGTTATTCACGAACCGAACGAATTGACATGCTTCTCATTTATAGTGAATGTTTAAAAAATTCTTATGCCGCTGAACGATTGTATTCAGAGCGATATCCAGAGAGGCAGCAATCGCTTTCAAGAGAGACTTATAACAACCCATGGTCCAGTCAGGTGGCCACCAAGGTCACCTGATCTTACTCCGTGCGACTTTTTTCTATGGGGGCATCTTAAAAATAGGGTGTATTCCACACAGCCTACAACTCTACATGAGCTAGAAGTAAAAATTCGTGGAGCTTTCCAAGATATCACGCCCCAAATGTTGAGAAACGTTTTACATGAAAATATCACCAGAGTCAATAAATGTATTGACGCTGAGGGAATGCATTTCGAACATTTGTTTTGAATTTATTTTATCTTTAATCCTATCAATTTGAATTTTTTTTTTTCGATAAATCTGTTTTTTTGTTATTTGAATAATAATAATTGGATTTTTTGGTATTTCATTTCAAAAAATTACTTTCTATTATATCATTAGAAAGGAATGGTTATGGTGAATAGTACAGGCAAGAAAAAGTTTTGGACCTACAGAGTATTGTTTTTTCCCAATTTTTCCAATATTTTTTTTGGCGGCTTTTTATAACGCCGACGAATGAAAATAAAATATCACAGTAGTAGCAACTGTTATCAAGTGACGTATGGTTTCCATAGCCAACTTTTCAATTTTTGGCTTTCATTTTGCTTCCACGGCCTACTCGGTGAATTTCAATAATAATTTTTTTCTGATCTAGTTTCTGGTTAGATACCAACTTGTGATATGTCATTAGAAAGGGAATTGAATGCTGAATAAAGCGAAAAGAAAAAAAAATAGGGTTTCTATTTAAAATAAGAAAGTTGATGTTACTTCCGGTCAGACCGGAAGTTAACTTAGACATGTCAATATGCTCAAAGTCTAGCTCTTATGTCATTATATCGACGCTCCAAATTTCACAAACCTACTTCATACAATAACTGAGATATTCCGTAGGCAATACTTCCGTAGCCACCCGGTATGTTTATGTTTATTCTATGTGTTAGTGCGGCTCAATACCAAATGACCACATCAGAGGTACGTACATCAATGTACCTTCATTATAAAGTCTGATAGGGAGTGATCTGTGATGGGAGATGATGATTGGGGTGATAAATCACATATAACAGATTGATGGATAATAAATGAGAGAGAAAGGAGGATGACTTCTGTGAAGTTAGCTACGCAGTCCACGTCCATGCATGGATCAGCTGATGTCACAGTGATCTTACGGTTTGAAACTTATGGGTCTATTATTGTACTCTGTTACGCGCGTCAAAAGGTTTGGAACTCGGCTAAGATTGGTAAGGCAGAACCCTCAGTGGCAAGTGTGAAGTTAGCTCCAACTGGGCATCAGGAGCCCAAGGCCCTCTCTTGCTCTAGTGGCCTAAAACCTGATTCTGGAAAACTCATTTTCAAACTGTGTCCTCCCAGACTTGTGGACTGTTACGACAATAACCAAGAAGGAAATAAATTATCACGAGAGATTTACCAATCTGTGATACAGCGGCCATTCCCAGTAAACTCCTGGAAAAAGTTAATACCAGGATGGTTATGGATCCTGCATTATCCAATGATTCAATTTCTCCAAAACTAACATGGATTCATGCTTCGTAGATCTATGACTTCAAAACTACAATGTATATATATAATATTGCTTGAGAATGTATTACTTTTTTTCAAATGGTTGTTTTAATATACCATAACACTGAAATCTGATCGGAAATCTGAAGATTTTGGGACACATCTCCCTGGCCATGTCTAAACCAACAGATATCATGCCGATTAGGTATGACTTCGAAGGGCAGTTTGAAGTGGTCCTAAATTACCAAATTCACATAAAGAATGGTCCTCAATTGGCAATGCATGCCTCAGTGTGCTACACTGATCCAAGATGGACGAAGGGGATGGAGTGGGCATTACAGGGTCAAATTTCAGGCTCCCTTTGGTAGGACCCCAACCATTTTCAAGGAGAAGTGCATGCTGTAGAGATCTGTGCCTGGAATTGCTTTGAAAAGGGCACCCGAAGGCAGATATCTAAATACTATCAGATAGTCAAGCAGCACTAAAAGCTCTGAGGTCATGTATTTCTGAGTCTAAACTGACTTGGGACGTAAACAAACCCTGAGACAAATGGCAGCAAACAATCAGGTAGCCCTGATGTGGTTGCCGGGTCACAGGGGCATCAAAAGCAATGTGTTTGCCTCTTCTTTGGCAATGCCTTGCCAAAGAAGGGGCAAACCCACCATTTCCCAGCCCAAAATCCTTCTGTGGAATCTCCAAAACCCAAATAAAAAAAGTGTTTCGAAGCTGGGATTTTGGTGAAATGAAATCTCACAGGAACAAAATACCAGGACAAAGACAAGCCAGAAGGCTAGTGAGCCTATCGCCAAGGAAAGCTGAATATCTCATCATTCATTTGTGTAGAATACATTTACATTTGAGTATCATCAACGTGAAGAAAACTTCTGCAGAATGTTATGAATTCATAGAAATCTGATATATCTATGTAGAGATAATAGTAATAACCCAATATCGGATCCTGCGGCACGCCAAAATTTACTGGTAGAGCATTCGAGGTGTGCGTTTCACGCATAGTTGTGCGTGAGGGTGGATTTAATTATAGAGACAATGTTTATATGGCAGTGGAAAAAATGAATTCTGAGAGAGAGAGAGAAACAAATTCTAGAATGGATATGCCGGGAAAATTGATGAAAAACTTGAATAGAAGAGAGAATTTAGTGATAAATAATATCATTTTACTCCATGAATCATACAGAAGTTCTATTATGCAGAGGATATTTTCGAAAATGTGGGCCAATATTTGGGCAAAGTTCTGACTTCCTGCTGGGAGTATTCCCAGAAATATCTGTACCATACCGAAAAAATTCAGCATCATCAGGATATTCAACACACAAAAACGGTGTAAGCTAGTTCCTGAGAAAAATAATTCTGCGAGAATTGAAGTCTATATGAAGCAGATTGACCCATTTTGTGGACTCCTCACAATGTCACTGGTTTATTGAATTATTCATGAGTTTTTATTTCTGAACTCATTCAGAAATCTCTCCGTTATAACCTACATATTTCAATTTACGAGCGTCGTTTATGTACAGCCATCGGAATTTGTTTATGACCGTACGATAAGTAAAACAAACAGCCGGCGATAACGATAATTCCACACATTAATCCGAAATGGGACATGATGTTCATTCATTTGGGGGGTTAATAAATCATTTTCTATGCGGATATGCGGTATGATAATAAAACTGAAGTGCAATTAAATACAATTGTCGAAATTATCATAATGAAGTTTAAGAATGTTAGCTCTTCTTTGTTCCTCCAAATATTTCTTTGTACCTCCGACCTGAACTGGATTATCAGTTTGTAAGTTTTCAATTATATTTTAATATTATGATATAGCATAGCAATAAAAAATTTCAACAGTCTCTTCAAAATACTACCAAAATGACTCCGCAGGAAAACATATGTGAAATTGGCTCCCAGTCGAATTGGCTGAAATTGTATTATACATATTATAGTAGCGTGGGCCGTAGGAAAAATGTGTGAGTTTAAATGATTTTGTATTGTGTTATTTCAGAGATATAAGAGGTCGAAGTTCGTAAAAACATCGTAGTTGGGTGGGATTGAGATGAAAAATAACTGTTTTGCTAGTCGAAAAACGACAAATTTAGGAAGAAAATGTATTTATCGGAATTCGCCTTTCCTATCTTTTGTGTCGACCAATATATCCTGAATTTTCTGATTCTGTTTTAAATCTGCTATACAAGCATCTGCCTGACAGGTCCTCATGTGAAAATCGGAAAGTTCTCAACATAAGGAACGGTGTTCCACAGGGTTCCGTTATTGCCCCTCATCTATTTCCAATGTATATATACTTCTCAGTTTCCAGAATGCTTCCGACACACACATATTCATAGCTACGCGGATGACACACAAATGTATAATCTGTTATTTTAGCTTGTCAACAAATGAACGAAGACCTAGAAGCTCTAAGCCAGTTTAAAAAATAATACAGGAATCCTTCTGAATTTTTTTGTCACCCTGTTGACTGTTGACTACCCTTTGAAAATATTAAAAATTGTCCTGGTCTTTTCCTACACCATTATCTTAGATTATCTCTACACAATTCTCACATTCTTAAAAGCGTATATTGCAGTATGAAATTAATTTACTGTAACAAAGAAGTGTTGAACGCAATGTCGCAGATAATGTTATGCGATGCTTTCCTATTATCGCGTGGGTTGTAAGCTGATTCATGAAATAATCACGACTACGAAACCCAGTTTTCTTCATGAGAAAATCAGTTACAGAACGGATATCCATAACAACTTAAACTTGGGATTTAGACACCAGCTTTCACAAAACATCCCTTTTTGTGGTTCCTACACTTTGTCTGGCTATAAAGAGTTGATCAAATGTAAAGACCCGCTTATTTTCCTTAGTTGTTATGAGAGTTATTGAAAAAAAGTTCGTATGAAAGTTGAACGATATTTCACTCGGCATCTATTCGTGGATTCAATGATGTTTTGATGTGCTATTGGTGGAGAAGTGATGTCGAGAGTTATTTTTAATATGTCTGGTTAATTAGTAACTTCAGATCACACAATATCAAAATCAAATGATATTTACTTAATTTGCAAGTCTATGAGCTCTGGCTTTTGACTGAGTTCGTTTGAAGAATTACATAAAAATATCAACATCGAATAGTAGAAAAAGAATCACCCAGTATACGGAGTCTTAGAACTCTTCATTGCAACTTGTATCACGAATATTAAGATTGTACCTAATTGCTATCCTCAACTTTTTGTGACAAATTGATTACCACATTATTATTTCATAGGTAAGTTTAACACCCTGTTCCTCAAAAGTTGTCCATTGAATCTTGTTGTGCCTATAGAGACATTTGATTGACATTGACATTGACAAATTTTCAGTCAATTCGACTTGAACTTTTTTTCCACGAAAACCGTGCAAGGTCCTTTCACTTACAATGATTGGTATAATTTTAAGTATCAAAAACTGAAATGTATAGAAGAGATTGGATCTTGCCCTTTGATGATATCAACACATGTTCTGTGGAAGCGTTTTATATGTATTCCACGTATTCTTAATGAAATCAATGATTACTATTACTATTAGCATCAGAATAAATCATCCTGTCGGTCTAGAAGCTCCCATTGATGCTGGTCCTCAATTCTATTATACATTTTTTTCTCTCTGTAATGACTGAATACTGTATTCAGGACGAGGTTCACGAAGATCCGTTATGACAAAAGTTTTCATAATCTGAAAGAGTTTGAAAGTAACCTTGGTAAAACTTAGGTGTGCCTTTTTCGTGCATTATTTTGAAGCAATTTTTTATTATGTATCTTCAATATCTGGTATGTCTGCATTGTTGGTGTACTGAGTGTCATGACATTCTTGATTCACGTGTAACTTGTCTCAAAGATATTGTTGATTATCCGGCAAAACATCCCAAAGTGGTAATTTTAATATCTTCATCATCAACAATTGACTTGTTTCCAGGCACTCTCGTTTTGACGGATCCAAACTTTCCGAAGTTTTCTTCAATTGGTTCACGAGTATTCTGTTTTTGCGGAAACTGAATAGCAAATATGTCACATGTTCTTGGGATAACCCTATCATATCAGAAAGTACTACCTATTACGAATTATGTGAATATGTATATATAACTTCGAGAAAAGGGGGCAAGAGTATGTGTCCAAAAACTTTGGCAAAAAATTACGATTTTCAACAACTTGGAAATGGAAAAGTGTGTGGGGAAGGAGCAAAGTGGATGAAAACTTTCTTGTGTCGAATTTTATGTTGTTCAATTTCATTTATGAAGACAAAACCAAGAAAAGACACATTTTGCTCTGCCTTGTAGTAAGCTCACATTCAAATTTCCAGGATTTTTGGTAATATTCATTTACAACCTCGTAACACAGCAAATATTTGTTCATCCTAGTGAAAACTTCAAAGGCCTCCTTCACTGCATCAGCATATAAACGCATCAACAATAACAATGTTCATCAAAATCCCCCATCGACCATTCGTATATTCGTTCAATCAATTACAATCAGTCATCAATAAGATTTCTAGAGCAATGAAATTATAAATATTCCTTGAATTCAATTTCAGAAATGTCTATCACAGAATGACTCGAATCTTTAATCCCTTTGCCGTTCTTTTCGGGTCAGATATTAAATGGGATGAATGAAAATGCTCTATTCCGCTGAAGTTGACAGGAATTATTGAAGCTGATTTATCAAAGTAGGCGCACGGAGTATTTCCTGTCAGTATTGATTGAAAATATGAAGTAGACCCTTGTTTATATTTTCTCCGAGAGGCTTTCTTGTTGATGAATTGAACTGACATAAATCAAAAATGTTGTCTGTGCCTATATTTTAAAATCGCCACACATTTAATAGAAAATAGTATTAAGTCAACTTGACAGAAAACCTTCGATAGATGAATAGAATCATTGATTCTAGTTTGTTTCATCAAAAGTTATAGAATGAATTCGAATTACGATTGAAATGTGGGTTCCATTCGTGATTTCAACTTACCTGAGCGTTTTGAATTTGGCGAATTAATTAGTACATATTCGGAGACAAATCTAAGAATAGTGGAAAAACTTCCTAAATATAAAACCCTATCAACAAATATGCTGTATTATTTCAATTAACAGTCTTCGTAAAAAATCAATATAATTTAGTCTAGCTTAATGTCAAATCCACCAAAATTTCGAAAATGATTTGTAACCAGCGAGTTCGCCATAATCTCGAATAACAAACACCCAACTTTCACTTCTTTACGTTTCGATTGCTTGTATCAGCAACTGTCTTCAGGTGAATACTGACAAGTTCAGATGATACGAGGTCTTTATAGATCTGTTGATGTCGTGCAAGGTGTTGGGGTGCGAGTAGTTCAATATATAGTGAGTCCAAGATAAATTTGTCCACCATGGGGATATCCGAAACGGTAATAAATACAGTTTTGGTTAAATAGAAGAAAGTTGCGTTACAGAAGGGCCATCTATATGGAAATATGAAATTTCCAAAAAATATTTTAGATTTTCAAGTT
Source organism: Chrysolina americana (assembly GCA_958502065.1). Taxonomy (NCBI): domain Eukaryota; kingdom Metazoa; phylum Arthropoda; class Insecta; order Coleoptera; family Chrysomelidae; genus Chrysolina; species Chrysolina americana. The sequence goes on along the minus strand of OY293419.1, from coordinate 9,193,205 downwards.
ATTTTGGAAAAACAGAATTTTTCAATTTCTCAGTTTACTTTTTTCTGATATTATCATCACAGTTGGAACATTTTAAAAGATACTTCTCCGCAGAAACTTTTCATAAACTTTTTTGAGACGATATTAGATTTACTGTGTGACGTTTCTTCATCCTATTCGGCCATCATCACGATTTTTTTTAAGGCCCGCACTCGAACATTTTTTTTAAAAATTCGTGATGATGGCCGAAAAGAACCTGAAACGTAATGTTATCGTCATATGTGATACATCGTTGAATTCAGAAAAGAAGATACTTTAAAAAACTGTATTTTTCGAAACAGGGCCGTATTTAAAAAAATTAAGTTGATGGTGGTTGTTCAATGAAGAAACGTCGGACAGTAAAACTGATATCGTCTTAAGAAAGCTTATAAAAAGTTTCTGTTAAGAAGTATTTTTCATTATGTTCCAACTATGAGAACATTAGAAAAAAGTAAATTAAGAAATTGAAAAATTTGATTTTTCTAAAATAACTTGATAATCAAAAATATTTTTGGAAATATATTTCCATATAAATGGCCCCTCTGTAATGCAACTTCTTCCCCATTTAACCAAAACTGTATCTTTTACTGTTTCGGATATCCCCATGATGGATAAAAAATAATACATGGTCGCTTGTTTGAAATTTCGAGTGGTATAGAAATATGGAATAATATACAGGGTCTATTGTTGTCATACAGGGACGAACCTAAAAGTAATGACCTCTTCAAATGAGAAAAAGTGATGGAATAGGAAGCGCCTCCTACAAAAAAACATTTCCACTTACTTAAACGTCAAATGCATTTCCTAAGCATTCTTATGAAATATGCAAAAAAATGATAATAACTTCAATAATAACTGCATCGATTATCAAATAATCGACTTGAAGTCCAAATATCTAGAAAATGGTTGAAACATAAAAAAATCTCCTTTTTCATTGATAACGTACTAGAAGTACGCTTCGAAAATGTATGAATCTTCAAAAAAGAGAAAGGCGTGTAGGTGGTGTCCCCTACGAATAAGAGTAATAATAACATCAGTTTCGAATTCAACCCCTTAAGACACCTTCCAATACCAATTTTTGTTTAACTGACGTCAGTATTTCAAAAGTTGATTGAAAAACATCAAAATGAAAAAAACTTTAAACACTCTTATTCTTGGAAATGAAGCGTTTCCGGATATATATTTATTTAGATCACCCTGTATAATAAGCAACCATGGTATAATGATTTTCCATCAATAATAATATATATTGAAATCTTACTGCACGTTACGTTGAAAGTTGATCGAGATCATGGCCAACTCGCTGGTTAGAAATAATTTTCGAAGTTTTGGTGAATTCGATATTAGCTGTGACTGAATTATTAAAAATCCGATATATGCTATTTCAACTAGTGTAGAATTTCGAGCAGAAGTGAATTATGGTATAATATAAAAGGTGATCTGTTGAAGGAAAAGTAAGTAAGACTATTAAATTTTAAAAACCCTTAAACTGTTTTATTCTAACACTCTTCGCTAGCTCTCTCACTTTAACAGATATTAATGATCGTTTCCATATGTAGCAAGCGACTTTGTATAATAATTTTCTATTGAAAATAATATTGAAATATTACTGCCCGTCGAGAATTGATCGAGATTATGGCGAACTCGTGGATAAAAATAATTTTCTAAGTTTTGGTGGATTCGCATTCGTGACAAGATTATATTGAAATGATACAGCAGCTTTGTTGATAGTGTTTGATATCTAGTAAGTTTTTCTACTGTTTTTATATTCATTTTCAAATATGTACAGTGAATTCGCCAAATTTAAAATACGCTCGGGTGAGTTGTAAACGCGAGTGGAACCAAAGTTCAATTGCAATCACGGATTCGAGACAATTTTGATTTATATCAGTTCAATTCATCACCAAAAAAGCTTTTCAGTTCCATTTCAAGGAAAATATGAGTGAGAAATGAGTCTACTACATATTCCAAATTAATACTGACAGGAAATACTCCGTTCGCCTACTTCGAAAAAGCAGCTTCAATAATTTCTTTCAACTTCAGAGCATTTTTAGTCAACCAGTTAATATCTGACGAGAAAGAAACAGAAATGGGATTAGAGATTCGAGTCATTTTGTGATAGTCAGTTATGAAATTAAATTCGAAGAACAGTTATAATTTCATTGTTATTGCATTTGGTATATTTTAATTAAATGAATATAAGAATGGTGGATAGAAGACTTTGATGAATATTGTTATTGTTGTTGCATTTGTATGCTGATGCAGTGGAGGAAGCCTTTGAAGTTTTCGTTATAATGAATAAATATTTAGATGGAACGGTTTCTAGACAGACTTTTGTGAGCACTTCTTATATACAGTGTGTTTCACTTCTCATGGAAACACCCTCGTATCTTCTGTAATTTTTGACGAAATATCATGAAATTCTCAGAATCGATAGATACACTAGAGATGAACTTTCTGCATGAAAGGGGTCATCCTACGTGATATACATTGCTCGCCAGCAGCGATGAAACCACCCATTTTTCCGGAAAGTAATATTAGGGAGTAAAATTGGCCCAAAATTCCTTCGGATTCGTGTTCAGGATCCCCAAATTACTACTAATACACTTGTCTCCTGGAAAAAATTCAGTTTTGAAAAATTAATTTTTTTTTCTAATACTTCACGGATGATGACCCCTTTCGTGCAGACAGGCCATCTCTAGCATATCTATCGATCCTGGAAATGTCACGGTTCTACATAAAAAATTACGGAAGATACGGGGGCGTTTCCATGAGAAGTGAAACAAGTTTGAAATTTTCAGGACTGAAATTTTTTCAAGAGACAGGTGTAGTAGCAGTGATTCGGGGATCCTAAACACGAATGCGAAGGAATTTTTGGCCAATTTTGCCCCCTAATATAAGTTTCTGGAAAAATGAGTGGTTCCATCGCTGTTTTCGTGCAGTGTATATCTCGTAGGATGACACCTTTTTTGCAGCGAGTTCATTTTTAGTGAATCTATCGATACTGAAAATTTCATGGTTCTACGTTGAAAACTACGGAAGATAAGAGGGTGTTTCCATGAGAAGTGAAACACACTGTATATTTCATAGTTCTGTTACGAAGTGTTTGGACATGTATAAAATGAAAATTCTGTGAAGGACCCCGCACGAAAACATATGGGAAATTGGCTCTCGGTCAAATTGGCTGAGATTATAAATTTTTGTAGTAGCATGGTTCTAAAACTGTGTGTGAAGTTCAAATGATTTTGTTTGAGTCGATTCTAGGATATAAGCAGTCAAAGCTCGTAAAAATGTCGTAGTTGGGTTGGATTGACACAGAAAAAAACTGATTCGTTAGTCGAAATAAGACAAATTCCGGATAAGAATGTATTTATCGAATTTTTTTTTCTAGGATTATTCCGGGAATAATTAAATTTTGGTAAGACATCATAGTTTCGTTCTATTCTAGTCGATTGAAATGTATTTTGTTTCTTGATAACACTCTCTTTTCAAAATATAAAATTAAAAAATTTTGGAAAATACGTCTTCAATGAAAACAACAGATCGTTTTGAATAAAAAAAAATCATTGGTACTGTTGATTAAAAACGAAATTAATTAACTTTGTTATAAGTTCAGTTATTCAATATTACCTTTCATCCATATACAGTGTGCGTTAAATTTTTTCTGCCATTCATAATGTTCTCATTGAATATCTCAAAAATTATTTCGTTAATTTGGACCCAATTTCACTCATGCTATTTTGAAAATGTAGACTGTGGAAGTTTTTACAACAGTGTATGTTGCGTTTCTTAGATATGTAAATTTGATTGATAGATTGATATCTATTGAATAAAACTTTGGGGGACCTTTTGATAACTGGATATCTATCACATAACTAAACTCAACAACAATACTGAATTCAACATCAAGAATACAGATATTGTTACAGTACTATTCAAAACAATTGGAGAGTGTTTGTTATCTACAGTAATACAAAAAATGATGGAAATCGTTATTTAATGTGTTTGTGAGATTTCCATAATTTTTCTCCAGTGCTAGTATTGATCCTAATCTACTATTGTTAAAGAGATAATAATTGGACTTGTTAACGAGTTGCGATAAATACATTTTCATCCTGAATTTGTCTCATTTCAACTATCAGAACAATTCCAAGCCAATTCCAACCAACTACGACGTTTTTACGAACTTTGACCGCTTACATCTCAAGAATGACACATAAAAAATTAATTGAACTCACACATTTTTCTCACGAGCCATGCTACTACAATTTAATGATTGTGCGAAGGTCCTTTGGATGATAGCTAAGTACAAGGCAAAGCGAACATGTGTTCCTTTTTCTTTTTTTTCATTTTTATGTCGATTATAAGTGACCCTCGCAAAAAAGTCTTCGTGAAAAATATTGATGTTAATGAAATTTCATGCATGTACTTGTGAGGTTGTGGTTTTTCCTTTCTTAATATTGAAAATCTTAGCCTTGTCACACCTTCACACTGACACAATATGTGTCCAGCGGCTTCCTTATCTTCTGGGCAGAACCTATAGTGCCTTTTCAGAATCCCAACCATAATTCTGGTTGTCCTTCTGTTCTGACTCGGTAAAATAAGGTGATGGTTCTTCAATGAACGCATTTGCTCATTCCTGGCGCCTTGGTACTACTATTGAGATTGAGTCTTCATCCACGTGTTCTTGTGGGTTTTTATCAGAGCTTTCGCTAAACTACAAGCAAGTTCCTGGCCAGTAAGAGCACTTTGTGTTTCTTATCGTGCTAATGAGTCAACCTAATCGTTGCCCTCATACGGTGTATGTCCTGGTATCCGGGCTATGGACTGTTCGTTATGACAGCCCAGCTCTTGTAGGACTTTCAGACAGTTCCAACCAAGTTTTGAGTCAACTGACATGGAGCTGATTGTTTCAATCGCATCCTAATAACCCAGGGTTCCAAATGGTTCAAGGTGGCTTCATCTGGACGCAAGCAGAATAAGGAAGCTTATAGGTATTGTTGAAGAATATACGAGAGTCTTCGATATAAGTGAGGGACAGTTTGGAAGTTAGTGACAGTTCTTAGTTTACAGATAGTCAGAGTTTACGAATATAGATTTGCTGTTGTTAAAATTGTTATATCTGTCAACCGGTTGCACCCCTGCGTGCAACCCTCAAAAGTCAGAGACTTGTGCGAGCTAGGGGAAGACGTAGCCCTTATCTTTTTACGTGTGATGCCATGCACGAGACCGGTGGCAATGCTGAGATTCGAACTCACGCTCTTTGGCGAGAACTCAACCCGCACACCACCGCGGCCCATTAGATAGCATCAGTGATGTGAAATACTACTAGATGTTCAAAATAAATTGGAAATTATAGTGTACAAGTCCAAATAAATTTGTGGATTATAGTTGAGAGCATTTTCATTGAACCATCATTCAAGATATCTGACAAAACTACATCGACCTTGACTTCTTGGAATGCCCCTCCCTCACTCGTTCATTAATTTTCAGTCATCATCAATATTCGAGTAGTGCACAAACAGCATCCGAAGGCAAACCGTCGATTACGACCCCAAGCATCACCCGTCCTTCTAATACGAATCTATCCCGAGTGTGTTTACTGTTTACCTCGCCCATCTGACGGGCTACATTAGTACGATTGCCTGTCATAATTTCCCCGGATTATTAGCAACGTCGCGCCGTCGGCTTGATGACTGTAAGTTGTGACGGAGGCTGCAGCAGTTATAAATTAAATACAGCTTTAATCTAACTGGAACACGAGTCGAGCGCCCTAAATCACCCGAATTGCCGGTATGAACTTTGGCCGCGTGTCACAGGCGTGCATATATCTCTCAAAGGTACACACAATTTCGCTCTTGAACAAATAAGCTGCAGATGATATACCGTCGAACGTCGTGATAGAGTGCTGAACGTGACAATCATCACTTCCTGTATAGGAATCGGAACAGAAATTCGGAGTGAATGACCTATTAATCAACGAGGATGTTCAATGCCAGACATGTTGACATAACGAGGAAATTAGGCTTTAAAGTTCGAAAAGTGCCACAGATACTATTTTCTACTTTCTTGAGTAAGCATATTGTAGCATAAATGTGGGATCCACATTTTTAGAGAACCCAATAGTTACTTTTATAAGTTCAATGATTTCATTTCAATGAAAATGAATGGCTCACTTTGCATTAAGTGAGGTGATGTTGTTGTTGAAGAATGTCCATATAGGACGAAACTGCAGTAACGAAGAGTTACAAGTTAAAGTGTATAAAAACATATAAATTTTCTTTTCTTTTTCTTTTTCTTATCAACATTATTCCTATAAATGTTCTTCATTATATTGATTATTTTGTTCTCCATTCCTCTATTCTTTAAGTTTTCCCATAATTTTATCCTTGGTACCTTGTCGAACGCTATTTCGAGGTCAATGAATCCTAAATATACTTTACTTTACTCTTGCTGGAGCCTTTTTTCTGCAATTATCTTCAATGTAAATATATGGTCTTGTGTACTTCTTTCCTTCCTAAAACCGCTTTGTGATTCTTCTAGCGTTGTCTTATTTTTTTATCTATAATTTTCTCATATATTTTCATCGCTGTACTTAGCAATGTTATCCCTCTATAGTTCGTGCAATTATACTCATCTCCCTTTTTGAATATAGTGACAATCATTGCTAGTTTCCAGTCATTACGTATCTGCTCTTCTGACCATGCTTTATTAAATATAGTACTCAGTATTTTTAGCCCCGTTTCTCCCATATTTTTGAACATTTCAGTTGTTGATTCGTCTTCTCCGTTTAGTTCTTGTAGAACTTCTTTCATTTCCTGTGATGTTATATAATTTATTTCTTCGTTTTCATTTCTATCTTGAGGTTCTTTGTCTTTGTTCGTTTCTTCTTCTATTTGTTGGTGTCCACCTAGTAGCTCTTGAAAATATTCTCCCCATCTATTCATTATCTCTTTGTCTTCCCTTATAATGTCTCCTTTTCTATCTTTAATGCTGTTTTCTCGTGTCTTGGTGTTTTAAGCGTTCTATAGAATAATTTCTGGTTTGATTTGTTATTGGCTTCTATTTCTTCTCCAAATTCTTCTCAATTTTTCTTTTTTTTTCTCAGTTACTTGCTCTTTTAATTTTTTCCTTTCATTTTTGTGCTTTTCATAATTGTCTACTGTTTTATTATTCAAATAAGCTTTCCATTTATTTTTCTTTATTTTTATTTGTTTTAATTGTATATAATATAGTCAAATGAAGTATTCTACTCTATTCTATGATACAACTGGTACATATAACATTCTTATGGATCAATAAAGAATATTGTAAGAAAATAAGCTGTCAATATTTTCGGAAAAAAGACTCATATAAAGTACCTTTTATTCCTCATGTAGAAACCGAAACACTGATAAAAAATGCAGGTCACTACTTAAAAAAAAACAAAGTTGGGACTCGCCCAGAAAAAACTTGGGTAGGTGCCATTATTTTCGTTTTGTAAATCTCACAAAATAGTATCATTTCGCTAATAAAATCATCCATCTGTCTATCCATTACCATAATGGGGATATCGAAGACCGCCCCCTTGTTGCAGAACCCTGTACACAAATGATCAGAATATACTCAACGAAGGAAACGACCCTTCGTTAAAGCGCCATTCCTCCGACTAAACATACTCCTCAACTGAACAATGTGGACCTTCCTATGCTCCACTGCCAACCGCTAATGTGCAAAGAGAAGAGTGAACCACAAAGCGCACTGAAACTATTCGAAACTATACGCTTGTAGATAGATAGAAAGTATAAAGTTCGTTGTACATCAGCCAAGCGGAGAATGCTCGACTGCCACTTCAGCATTCCGTTTCTGTTGTCCGAACGGTCCGCTTTGTTTTTTTGGTTTGGCGAGATGATTTCAGACAGCATGGGTTTAGGTATTCGTATCGGATACCGGAACTGTTGTTATTCAAAGAATGAGACATTTCAGAGCTGCTTGGATAGAAGATTGTAACTGGTTTGGAAAGAATGTACTTGAATTGTATTGATGACCCTTTTCTTAAAAATTATAAATCAGTAGGTATTTCGATTCTGGATCGAGTAAGTCTGGATTAAATGAAGTCTGCCTAAGTTTGCTCGAAACAATCGTATCATTTTATTTTTTCCCTACAAAAAATTACTTCATACTTTGGAATTCTTGGCTCTATAAAGAATTTTGACAGGGCCAACCCAGATTACATGATATTCCATCAGAACGCTAGATTGTAGAACTGAAATACTCTATGAATTGAAAGTGTCGAACCAACAAAGTTCATTAACTATATTCTCAAGAACTGAACTAGATAAGAAATAATTTTGAAGAAATGGAAAAGAATCGAATAAGAACTTTGTAAAACTAAAACTTTACTATAACCAATTTTCGTATTGAACACTAATTTTCCTAGAATCCGAAATAATTATTCACATCAGACTTTTAAAGAACCGGAATTAAATGAAAGGAACATTACAAGAAATCGAATCTGCAATACCATAAAATCAGAATAAACGAAAATATGTAGACGCATATTCTATCAAACCAGCAAATCACAAAAAACAATATTTTGTAAAAATCATAAAATATCGTAGCAGAATATTGTGAGTCTGCAAAGTGTAATATCCAAAAGTCAAAAAAATTAGAGTTGTTGGTCAGTACAACACAAGACAAGAAGAATTGGCATATTGAAAGTCATTAGAAGGACAATTATGAAGAACCGAAAATTTCCAGAAATTGGAGAAGGGATAGCGAATAGTGGTTCGCATCTCTGAGAGAATAGAGCTTCTCTCGGAGATGGCAAAAGTACCTTTTTAGTTCTGTCTCCCCACTCAAAATATCTAAAAATTGAAACGCTTACATAACCTAAATTCATTAAGGTAATTATCAAAGAAAAATATGAATCTGCCTTCAAATATTCTATGGATTGGTATGATAGGGAGCAAAGGTTTCTCCGAATATGTCAGCCAGACCATGTTCAATTATATAAACATGTATGACAATCAACTTTTTTATTTTTGAATGGAATTCTAATATAACAGTTAATTCTAACTTATAATCAAGGTTGAATGTAGCACGGTGAAAAAATGGATCATACACTTACTCGTGGTAAATCTGTGTTACCTTATACTCATTGTACGGTAAATACACTATTCCTAGCAGATAGTAAAGTTTTATAACGAGTTGATCGTTCTCTACAATGCTGGTTTTTATTAGCGCATCCTCTCTAAACTTTCTGATGGATTTCGATTCTGATCATTTCATATCTTACACTTTTCGATTCTGATAATTTTCTATCGTACACATTTCAGTTTCATGGATTTTACGTTACTTCAGAATTATTATCAGATAATTTTTTAGTTTAACGTTTCTACACTATTACGGTTTTTTTTTTATGAATAGCTTATTTTTTTCATTTCAGTCACTTTCGTTACAGATTTATGACAACTAGTCCTTACGATTTTCGTGTATTATGCTCTCATACAAACACATTATACGAATTTATTTTAGGATTATAAATCAGTTCTGTACCTATCATTCTGCTGATTTGAGGTCTTATAAAAAGTGATTCTGGTAAATGGTTGATGAATCATTTTAGTGTTTTTACATATTAATGGTTTTCTCATTTATGGTAATGAAATGATTTTTGCTCTCTATGGACAATCTCGCATCATCATTATCAGTCACGAAAGAATGTCAGGTGATATGTCCGCTCTTGTACAAGAAATTACCTCGATTTCCACAAGGAAACATCACGGGACTACTTTTGTTTTTGACAAATGTGAGTATCTTTCCCAACTAACAACAAAAACTTTCTATGGACAATCTCGCATCATCATTATCAGTCACGAAAGAATGTCAGGTGATGTGTCCGCTCTTGTACAAGAAATTACCTCGATTTCCACAAGGAAACATCAAGGGACTACTTTTGTTTTTGACAAATGTGAGTATCTTTCCCAACTAACAACAAAAACTTGCGTTTTTGCATAAATTTATAAAATTGAAATCGTTTTCTGTATAATTTCATAAAGAATTTTCACTTTCACATTGTTTATTGAGCACCAAGAAAGACCTTGAAAAATTATACCCAAATGTCACTTATTTTCCAAAAAATATAGCTTTTGAGATTTTGCTAATTTTGAAAAGTGCGTTTTTTCAAGAAACTGAAAATTCTGATGAGGGCTAAGTAAGTTTTAAGTTGATGACAGTTTTTTTATATTTATGCGTCCAATATGACAGGCATCTGAATTTCCACCATCAGTGAGCTTCTATACCCTCAAGCAATGGTATATGCCTGCCAAGTTTCCTTCAACCTGAATATGGCTCAGTTTTTATGGATGCAAAACAAGGTAAGTACTTCGAAGAGCTGCTGTACAGTTCGCAATTTTTATTGCATGCAATTAATTTCGTGAGTTTTCTACCGATGGATAAGGCTACTCAGCTGTCAAATATCATCTCATTGGTTGAGAACTCCCGAAATCAATTGCATGTAATGAATATTGCGAACTGTGAAGCGAATTTTATTCAATAATTGTGACAGGTATACATCCTGTTGGATATGTTGCGAAAACTTGCCACTGTCAATTTTATTCCGACATGAACAAGGCAGCTTGTGGATTAAAAATATCCATCGAATTGATCATTTTCCGGAGTAAATATATTTAACACCCGTGGATATTTTTTATTAAAATACTGATAGACCCATAGTTATATACGTTATCAGAATGATGATTGAATATTTTTTCGATTTTTAATTTGCCACTGTCAATTTTATTCCGACATGAACAAGGCAGCTTGTGGATTAAAAATATCCATCGAATTGATCATTTTCCGGAGTAAATATATTTAACACCCGTGGATATTTTTTATTAAAATACTGATAGACCCATAGTTATATACGTTATCAGAATGATGATTGAATATTTTTTCGATTTTTAATTTGGTACTGCAAAAGTGGTCTCTCTCATAATGTTGTTCTATCGACCTCGTATTAACAGTCTGTTTAATGCTCTTCAATGAGAATGATGAAATTGACCATTTTAATGACCCTTATTAATAGCCGATTTGTCATTAATGTTCAATTTCACAGCGCACCCGTAAAATGCGAGTGTAAAGATGAACTTTTCCTGTTCACCCTTTCATTTTCTATAATTCTGAAATTACAAATGTTAGTATAAATGTAATCAAGTAATCGAAAGATGATCATTTATGTTCGATAAATATCTTGTAATCTATAATTCCTTCATTTCAACAAGAGTGAGGTCGACTGAAAAATATTGTAAGCAACTCGTAGGTATTCCAACATGCCATCAATGATCTCGAACTTTAATCGCCTTCATCACTACACTAGTTGATTGAACATCTATCAAAATTACCTCTGTAGATGTTGACGTAACATACTTTGTGTGATAAAGAATTATGGTGGATTACGTAATCCAATCTTCCGCAAAAAAAACATACAATAGGTATGGTCGTCGGCAAGTATTCAACAGAAAACAACTACTGCCCCCTACGACCATTGAATTATATCTGTTTAATACTTGGCAAAGTTTTCTACAAGAACCACTTTGCAATGCATTTCAAATATCAAAGCTGAAATTTTTTTTCGATTTTATTGGGGGAACACATCCGTACCGGTTTCATGGTCATTGCCAATCATCAGCGAAGGCTAGTTCGACCCAATTGAATCGAAAAATCCTTTCGTCCTAATTGGAAATCCCTGAGACAAACACTGAAGTATGAATTCAGCGCCATCTCTGGGTTCCAGATTGAAATGCACTCCGACTACGTGTCGACTTCAATATGAAGCCAGAAACATCATGAAAGATGGGCGACACTACTTGACGGAAGATCATAAAACTAATAAAGAATTATGGTGGATTACGTAATCCAATCTTCCGCAATCCGCCCATCTTTCATGATGTTTCTGGCTTCATATTGAAGTCGACACGTAGTCGGAGTGCATTTCAATCTGGAACCCAGAGATGGCGCTGAATTCATACTTCAGTGTTTGTCTCAGGGATTTCCAATTAGGACGAAAGGATTTTTCGATTCAATTGGGTCGAACTAGCCTTCGCTGATGATTGGCAATGACCATGAAACCGGTACGGATGTGTTCCCCCAATTAAATCGAAAAATAATTTCAGCTTTGATATTTGGAATGCATTGCAAAGTGGTTCTTGTAGAAAACTTTGCCAAGTATTAAACAGATATAATTCAATGGTCGTAGGGGGCAGTAGTTGTTTTCTGTTGAATACTTGCCGACGACCATACCTATTGTATGGGTTTTTTGCGGAAGATTGGATTACGTAATCCACCATAATTCTTTATTAGTTTTATGATCTTCCGTTAAGTAGTGTTGCTTATTTTTCATGATACTTTGTGTGGTTTTCATCGGGAGTGTCCAGTATATTAAGAACTTATTCGGTTTTGATATTTTGAGATATTCCATTGAAAGAACCTCACAATGCTTGGAACATAATACCGTCACATATAAAACTGACATATAAAATCAACGTATAAAATACTGGACACTACATCACTCAATATTCATGACTATATAAAACCGTCCTTTGTTTTTTTGAAGTCACATTCCCCTGCGGTATGCCATAAAACTTTCTGTTTTGTGAACATTTCCATCGCGAGCTTGTCAAATTTGTTTTTTTCAATTTTACACTAATTCCCACCATATTCATGAAAGCCACTACGTGGCATATTATTTCAACAAACAAATAAAAGTCTAACGGTTTGTTAACATGCTGCAGCTCGTAAAGTTCATTTTGAAAGGGATATAAACTTTTTCATGGTTAAATGAAACGTGGCCTTCAACAAAATGAACAACATCGAAGTTCAGTTTTATATTTTCGGTTCGATTTTATTATTGCGGTATCTCGCATCATTCGATTCACTGATACAATGAAATGGAGAACTCACTATAATTGAAGAAGAGACCATTAGGGAAACCAATGAAAAGAAGGATATTAAAATTCCAGTTTCTCGCATTATTGCACATCTATACAATGCAATCTTAATTAGGAAATATTCAGTATGGATCAAATATTGTTTGCTGAAAACTCCTAATGACCACTGGAAATTTTATTTTTTGTGCTGTTTTTCATGACTTTCTCAAGTATTTGGAGAAAACCCCTCAGAAGCTAAGCTTGTGCGAGCAAGGACAATCCGGGACCCAGAGCTTGTGTGAAAGTAGATTCCGAACCACTTCAGCTTCGTGACAGACAGACGGACCTGGGCCATCTGGGTGAGAGGAACACTCCGCTTATGGAGATATGGATATGAATATGGACAAAGAGTGAAATCCTCCAAGATTGTAGGAGGTCGAGAATATTTGAACTGTCAGGGATTCTAATACAATATTTAAATAATACGCCCCATTGAACGTTTGGTCTTTGTAATGGTGCCCAAACTCAACAACTTCTATCTCTCTCTCAAACTTATCACGATATCGGAGAAAAATGAAAGATGTAATTTTCATCTTTCCTCATGCTCACATTTTTCACGGAATATCATTCAGCTCGTTTCGTGCAACCTCGCGAAATTTGGAAACTGCTGTTTCATTGCAAATTTGAGATTCAATAATTGAATAGAAATAAAAAGAATCGTACGGCATCACTCCAAATGAACCCGGGGCGTAGAATTCCTACCGAAAAAACTTGAGCAAAAACAAACACGTTTACATTATCCCAACATATCCTCGGAAGACCGTCGTCATCCCCGTATGTTTCCTCTCACCTAGGACATCAAGTACACGCAGAAGAAGTTCGAGAAGGGTTCCTAGCCTGCGGTCAGCTATACTGTCAGTTATGCATATATGAATTTCGATAAACCTAGCTAGTTGTTTGCTCATCGCCAAGCGGTGGGCAGAGAATAGAATTCGGTGGTTTCGTACTACACTATCTCAACAGTTGGCGAATGTGATAAAAATTTTTAATTTTTGGTGAAGCGAGCATACATAAATTTTTTGGCGGATGTGAACAAATTTTCAATTTTTTGGTGAACATATACGCATTTTTTGGCGAATGTAACCTAATATCCAATTTTTTGGTGAATGCGCGCATCTACTCTAATTTTTGGCGATTGTTAGCTAATGCTATGATGTTCAAGATAATTGTGTGAATAAAATAACACGAATAATTTGTGACAAATAGCGAGCGTCATATGAAATCAATATTTTGAATCGATAACTGTTTTTCATTTAGGTGTCTCATGAAAGTTAAAATATTTCAAGGAATTATTTAGCTTCACTTAGAGTTGTACCAACCATTATCCCTATTCAAGGCAGGAATAGATTATTCTTGGATTTTGTTTCGAACAGTACTTTCAGAAACTATTTTAGAATTTGATTCCCCAAAAAAATTATTTGCTATTTGTTTAACTAGGTCAGTGAGTGCAGAGAAAGGAAAAGACACCTTACTCCAGTGTGAAAAACATCTTGTTTTTCTAACACCAATTAATAACTTACTGTTTAAAAAATATCTATGAACAAAGCTAAAATAGCTTTTAAATTCAAGAAGAAAAAAGAAAAATAAAAATTTCAAACCCTGCTTATGTTGTTGTTTCAAGACGAATCCATAGTTATGTATCATAATCACCAAACATTTTGGATGTGATTTGAACGTTTACACGGATTTCAATAAATTTATATACTAATATGAATACGAAGAAAATTTCATACACGACGACATACAGAAAGATGCAAAGTTACTGAATGTGCTTTTATTACCAGGAAATCAGGATTCCGGAATGAAAAAAAGTATGATAATCCACGAAATCGAATAAGGAAAAACCCTGTTCCACAGTTCAATAAAGGAAGATAATAAAGATAATAGATAAAAGATATGAAGTTACTGAATGTGCTTTTAATACCAGGAAATGAGGATTCCGGAATGAAAAAAAGTATGATAATCCACTAAATCAAATGAGGGAAAAACCCTGTTCTACAGTTCAATAAAGGAAGATAATGAAGATAATAAAGGAAGATAATAGATAAAAGATATGAAGTTACTGAATGTGCTTTTAATACCAGGAAATCAGGATTCCGGAATGAAAAAAAGTTTGATAATCCACTAAATCGAATGAGGGAAAAACCCTGTTCTACAGTTCATTAAAGGAAGATAATAAAGATAATAAAGGAAGATAATAGATAAAAGATATGAAGTTACTGAATGTGCTTTCATTACCAGGAAATCAGGATTCCGGAATGAAAAAAAGTATGATAATCCACTAAATCGAATAAGGAAAAACCCTGTTCTACAGTTCAATAAAGGAAGATAATAAAGATAATAAAGGAAGATAATAGATAAAAGACATGAAGTCACTGAATGTACTTTTATTACCAGGAAATCAGGATTCCAGAATGAAAAAAAGTATAATAATCCACTAAATCAAATGAGGGAAAAACCCTGTTCTACTGTTCAATAAAGGAAGACGATAAAGATAATAAAAGAAGAAAATAGATAAAAGATATGAAGTTACTGAATGTGCATTTATTACCAGAAAATCAGGATTCCGGAATTAAAAAAGTATGATAATCCACTAAATCAAATGAAGGAAAAACCCTGTTCTACAGTTCAATGAAGGAAAATAAAGGAAGATAATAAAGATAATAAAGGAAGATAATAGATGAAAGATATAAAGTTTCTCAACTAAATAGTATAAGCGGTCGGGTAAAAGGCTAAAAAAGCTGTTGTTTTTTCCAGAGAAGAAATTAATGTGTTGATTTTCGAAGCACCAGTTGTATAGTACGTATTGATGTATTCCTTTCATCTGTAGAACTACTGATTGTGTAGAATTATTTCCTTGAGAGCCGAAATTTATCCGAAAAAAAATGCGTTCTTACCGTTAAATATTTTTTGACATTGTTGAAATTTTTCATTCATTGTACAGTCGCCATGATTCTATTTCCGGTGTGTAGAACCATGGAATGATTGTATATTCGAATAGTTGAGGATAGAAAAGTTTCTTTTTCATTCATCATAAATCATTCACTCATCTCCAGTGTTCCACCACAATTAATATACAGAATAAATATAATAAAATGCAACCAGGGGCTATTTCCAATAATTTTTTTTTGATGTTTCGCTGCAAATGTATTCAGCTTTGATATATGTGAGATATTGAAAATAACAATATGTTACTGTCTTCTCTGGATTTCCAAAAAAAAGAATGTATTGTAGTGCGGAGGAAATCGTAAAAACTGATAGAATGGGAGTTCTTTGGCAGAATTTCAAAAATTTTGGAGAAGGTACTGAATGCGAAGAAAACAACAATATAATTCGTCAGACCCACGCCAGTTTCAAAAATGGTAATTCTCGTGGTATTTTTGGGAGGTATTCAGAGATTACATACATTTTGGTGCAGGAACCTTTAAAATTCTGACGAAGGTTTGTTTTATCGAAAGTTCTGGTAAAAGAATTCTATATTGCATTATCATGTTCATATTTCTGAAGCAATAAATGATTTTCTGAAATACACGAAGCAGAAAATTTAAATTAAATAAAAGTGTTCGTGGGAGCCTGATTTCCATAAGATATTGTTTGAATTTTCCGAAATAGTTAAAAATTTGGTGAAGGAGAAGTGAAATAAAATGATTTGCTGCACATGATTTTTTTTAACGCCTTCAACATTAAAACATATTTTGTTTGAAATATATCAGATCCTATGATTTTCAATAAATGCAATGAATAGGTTCATTTTTGAAACATCTACTTGAAATGCTTAAATAGATATTAGACAAAAAAAAAGTTGAACTCAGTTAATTTAGCTTTTTGAACAACAGAAGCAACTCCTTCATCGACAATTTATTCATCACTCTACCATTTTTTTTAACTGCAAAAAGAATAATATTTTCACCGAATTCTGTTGTCCATTTTTTTTTCAATAAGTTATAAAATTGTTGATTTTTGGTAAAGTACTTTTTGGAAAATTGAATAAAATGATAAAGTATGTTTGAAACATGCTTGTATTTATGTAAAACTATTGAATTTGAAGAGAAGTACACTTTTAACCCCAAAACTAGTGAGGAAAAGTCCATTTTCTAATGTGATGTTGGAAAAGATATATATTCCAGTCTCTCGGAAGCAAATAATAATAATAACGAGTCTTCGTAAAGATTCAAAGTGATTCAGGGTAGAAACAAATAGAATTCTCAAGATTTAAAGAATGTCTTTACCTTTGCTTTATAATAACAATTATAAAAAATGTATTCGTTTCTTCATATTGTGAATACAAATCAGTGAGTGTGAATCGGATTCTCAATTGGGTACAATCCAAAACACATACAACTTTCATGTTTCATAATTATTTTGTTTGCGTGACATCCAGATATATGCATTTGGTGAATGCATAGTTCTGAAACTTTCTTGATTATCAAGGATGCTATGGTGCGTATTCCCCTAATTTGAATGCTGAAATAACATTACTTTCTGATGCATAAAATTTCCGGCTTGATATTATTTGTGCCCAGGGACTCAAATTCCAATTCCTGCCAAAAGACCTATTTGCTGAAGAGTAAGGCCTCTGCGGAATCTTTTGAAATCCTGAAACGAGTTATGAATTTTGTCTCATACGGGAGATATGAGTTGAAAAAGCAGATCGATTAATAATTAGTTTTCACCCTTATGGTTGAGTACGGTATGTCATTGCCGTTATCATCATCCATATGGTACAATACAAAAAATGTGGTTCTCTCCAATAGTTTTTTTCAAATTTGATTTCAATATTATTGTCATTTCTCGATTTCTAGAGGAGGGGATGTATAATAGTGCGGAGGAATTCGCAAGAACTGAATGATTGTAAACATTTTGGCGTAGGATTGTCACAACTTTTGGCGAAGGTATTGAGAGGAAAACAATATTTTCAATCATCAGTCACTTCGTACAACAGTCGTAAAAGTGAATTTTTCCTTGGCTCAAATTTGCACTATATTGTTTGTGGATCACCCAGTACACTACATGGATTTTTTATGATTGCACATCGATCCTTACATCATTTGACATCTGAGAAAATAGCTTTCAATTTGTCAAAACTCGAATCTGAGTAAAATAAATATTATTTTAAAAAAAGGGCGCCTTCGCCATTTTCTCCAGATTGCTTTCATCCCCAAACCATGCGTGCCACATATTTAGGCTGATGGAAACTTTCAAAAATCAATTCTATGTACCACCATAAAAATGTCAGATGAATTGTCTGTTGTTATATGTAAGTATGGATTAAACGATTGTCTTTGAATTAAAAAAAATTGAACATTTTGAATTCGGCTCATAATTGAACATTAACTCCCAAAATTGTGTCCTTAGTGTTGTGTATTTTTATGGAATATTTTAATATGTTTACGGACAGGCATTTTCCTAATCATTCGAGTCAGGGGTGTCTGAGGGGTGGCAATGTGGTGATCAATTACGCCCACCCCTATCTGCATTAGTATGACTGGAGATTAACATTTTAGAATCTATATGGAACATTCATAGTCAATCATATTCCCGAAGAGAGTTATTACCCATACCCACACCCCTAGGCATGCGCCTGGTAAGGGCTTCTGAGGCTGCTAGGAGACGTGATAAAAAAAATTGTCGAAAATGTGTCACTATTTTCAAAGCCATTCTCGCATGATCGGGTCATTTGCCGATAATATCGGTATCGTATATTTTCAAGTCACTTCATTTAATATTCTCAATTTAAACCCAATATATTCATTCTTTCAAGTGGGCCACAACGCACATAAAATCAGCATTCCGAATCGATCAAATGTCCGAAGTAATCCGATATCAATAAAAATAGTCAACACTGATGCTTCATACTGAAATCAAATCTACTCAAAACTCCAAAACAATGTCAATTCCTTCAGAAGTTTAAAGCTTACTGAACTGAATATAATATTTTAATCCTATTTAAACCACTCATCTGTTTGGCTATTTTGGGAATTTACCCTCTCTACTATCTACATCATCCCTGTCTACATCAAACTGTGTACCCAGTTTGTTCATTCACTTATTTACCCCATCTCAGCATATTCCTCTTATGAATCTATCGTTTACCTACATTGTTTTGGATTTACTAATTACTACATTATGAAGAAGATAAGCCTTTATTGTACTATGAACTTGAACAAGGTGCCGTATGGAACCGGGCTCTTATCCGCATTCATATCCTTTCTACACTTTGAAATCTCCAGACTGTCGAATACATCAAGAAGTTCATGATTATGAACCTGTTCAATTAATTTCAAACTTGTGTCTTCAAATCGGTGGACATGATCCAAAGCATGTTAGTCCATACTTCATTATTCTGGTATAGAGAATCATATATGAGCGATATGCTCTTTGATCCTAACTTTCATGGCTCTTCTAGTTTGACTTATATACTGCTTTCTGTAGTCCTCAGGGCTAATTCTATCGTTTATCGTCGACTTTTCTTCTGTCTTTTCTTTGCGAGTACTCAGGATATGATTTAGTTTATACGATTTTTTGTATACCACCTTCATACTGAGGGTTTTGAAAATGCTGTCGATGATTGTAAGGGAAAACGATATATATAGGAGTATTTCTCATCTTTGAAAAATTAGAAAATTTACGGAGGGTTTCTCAGTTATCTGCTTTTCAACACGTTTGTCCACCAATTCCACAGATTAACCGTTTAGTTTAGGTCGTTCTCTAGTAATCATTTCCTCAGTTTTGAATCTTTTGTTGTTGAATGGAACGATTCACCAAGAAATTTAATCTCTCGATTTTTGCTGAGTGTAATGGTTGAAGCTGTCAGAAATGTATGAGTGTACTAGTGCCTTTTCTGTAAACATCAAATTAAAGCGAATTTTGGTCGTTTTTAATTACTAAGTCATCAGAAGTCATGATTTATCTTCGCATATTGTGCCCAAAAAACTTCCAGAATGCAAGCTGAAAACTATAATACCCAAACATGTTTTGTGCCAACACAACTTTTGTTCAGTAGGCCCAGATCGACAACAATATAAAATATTGGATTTACCAACTCATTATTTATTCTCGAAAGATTCAACAAATTTTTCATGGATATGACTTTCACGTGGAGTATTTTTCTGATATTTACATTTTCCTTCGTGTGTTTCAGAATATATCATTCTTTGCCTTGGAAACATGAACATTGATACAATAGAAAGTTCCTTCACCAGAACTTTGAAAATTCCTTCGCCAGAATTTCGAACGTTTCCTTCTCTTAAATGTGTGTATTCTGAAAACTTCTCAAACATCTTATTAGAAAATAACCCCCTATTGAATTTGTGTGATTCCAATTAAATTTAAATTATACAGGATATAATCGATAGTTGGACGTGCAACAAAAAAAATTATATTTCTCCCAGTACCTTCGCCAACATTTGGGAAGAACCTGCCCCATAATAATCAATGTCAAAAAGATTTCGGAAATAGCCCTCGGTTGCAAATATGAGTAGGTAAATTAATAATGAAGTACATTAAACCTCCCATTATCTTAGAGGACTTTGGTGGACTACACAAGATCATAGCACTCTCAAAAATCTGGAAAGTTTCCGATATCCTTTATTTAGTAAACATATACAGTGTGAAAACCACTCAAAGAATAAAGTCATGAGGTATCCCTGGACTAGTAAATTCGGACAGGCCTGTCTGTGTTTTTTGTGAATGGATCCCCAAGTATTTTTCACATGTTTTTGGATTCTTATTACTTACATTATGAAAATGAGTTTTGAGGATATCAGTTTTATAAATGAAACAGGACGCGAAACAAATGAAAAATGAACCTTGAAATCTACCAATAAGAATGATAATACGTTTCGTGTTGAACGAAAATACGAAATTATGAAAATCAAAACCAAAAACATGAATCATCCATTGTGTTTCAGCCCCAAATCATTCGAATGATATTTACTATGGCCCTCTTAAATCTGAATGGAAGTGATGAAATGTCAAAAGTCAAAATTATACAAAATTTGTATGTACCAGAATATCAGAACATATCAATAATGACTGAACATTGAGTACCTGATCCCGGATCACATCTTTCACTCATGAGATGTTTTGGATTTTTGAAGGATAAGACACTGATTCTAAATCTGTCTGAAAGCTTGATAAGCTTGATGTGATGATGAAGTTATCGAAAAACGTGACATATTAAAAATTTTGGCGAAGGATCCTCCAATCCTACACATCATATTTATCCTAGTTCTAGTACATACATGCTTTGTTTCTCTTCGAATAAATTCGCCAGAAGACTGGGTTACACCCAATCTTTTACAATATCATGAGTTAATGATCTTCCGTAAAGAATGAGTAGCAAAAATACCCTCCTGGTATGGTTGAACTCAGAAAATTATAGGCTTTCAATTTTTGAAAAAAATATCGACCATGTCATATCTTGTAAGATGGTGCGGAAAAATCAGTTTTTTTTTAAATGGTGGAAGGCTGAAATACAGAATAGATCTGTCCGACCTTCACCTCCAAAAATGATCAGCTCGTAAGATAATAGAGTGTTTCTGTACCGCAATATTGAGCTATAGAATTTCTAGCTAGAGTAATTTTTTATTCGGATGGGTACGTAGGCCCATCCTGTTCTCTTGTATCAATTGAAACTTATTTTTGGCTCCAAGATTTATTCCAAAGTAGTTGTTCTATATAACTTTGCCAAGATTCTAACAGATATAATTCAATAGTCGTAGGGTTCAATGATGCTTTCTGTTATAGACTTGCCGACAAATATACTTTTTGTGTAGATTGATGCAGAAAACAAGTTTACCCAATTCAATTGCCCACTATTAGTAAATGATCTTCATCAAGTAGGATCTATTTCAGTTTTCACTGAAACTTCGCGCAGGTGGTCCTTCGGCAAAGGACGTCCTATATGCACTCTATATCTCGTATCATTAACTATTGTGGTTTCCAGTTCAACCGGACAAGACCGCACTATCGAAAGATCCGTTATATATACTCGTTATTGTTGCAACTCACACTAACAAAACCATAGGGGAACAATGGTAATTGTGTTAAGAGCGGTAAATAGTGCATCAAACACTCTGCTGACATGAAAGGAACCACATACTCCCAGACAGCTTCTAATTATTTCGACATCTGTTGGTTTCCATCCGTTCGCGTACATGTATATCTGATAGTGAATCATTTGCACATGACTTATAACAGCACTGAACGTTAAATTGAGTGAAATAATGAAAGCATTGAATTAAATACATTGAAATCACTCGACGTCAACATGATTATTCGTGGAGTTGCGTTTTGATTACGTCCAGAATAACTGTTGGTTAAACTTCACGACTGGAAAGTAGATAATATTACTCAATGATCGATATTAATATATGAGTAGAAGGACCCTTTCATAAGCCAATAATCGTATTTATATCTCTTACATGAGGGCTGGAATTGCTAATTCCTTATTTGTGTAGAATATTCAAGCTCTACAATACGTACCTACCGAGTGGCAGAGGGGAAGAGTGAATGATATGACTCCTGAGTCATACCGTCCAATCAGTCTAGTGTCATTTTTGTTCGAAATGGTATAAATACTTATAGATATATAAGGAATGAAATTTCATCAACAGATCCCCTCAACGAACGCCAATATGCATATCAGCTAAGGAAGACCACGGACTTGGCACTATACAATCTGGCTTGATACTTCCAAAGTTACTGGGAAATGAAGAGATAGCCATGATGACATTAAACAATCCATCATCACCTACCCACCGTCCTTCTCTACTGTGTCGGTGGATAGAAGCCAATTTGGAAAATATTCTAATCATATTATCCATATGCGGAACCACAGTCACAGTCAAAGCTGGTAGTAGATGCCCACAGGCAGAAGTTCTATTTTCTATCAGAGGACTTATGCCACCAGTTCTGAGAATTTTTCCCAAGACTCCCTCATACTCTTTGGATGTCCTATAGTTTTCCCATTCATTGTTAACTTTGGCTCGATTGAATAACTGTCATAACAGAGCACAATTTCGTTCAATTTCCTCAAGCGAATGAAATTTATCTGAAACACTTATGCAATACAAAGTTTCATTTACAACCACATTCATTCAGAATAAGAATCGCCAAATTTTCGCATAAAAAAATGGTTTGTCATTTTGCTTTGACAGCGGCTGTCACCTCCTCTTGAATTATTGAAATTACGTACAAAAATATCGGGAGGTGTTGAATGGTTGCTATCCATTTCCGATTGTTCATCTCCACTAGGCTGAAGTGGTTAGGAATCTACTTATACGTAAAATGTATTCCTGGATTTCCCTTGCTCGCACAAGCTCTGCTTGAGGGGGGATCCCTCCAGAACCCTGGGTGATTTGTGAAGATTTGTGTCATTACCAGTTTGCACAAGTCTTCCACAAGATTCCCTTCTCTGCTTGGTATGCGATCATGAAAAAGCAGAGATTGGAGCATTCCTCTTCAAGGCAGCAACTCGTGCAGCCGAAAAACTCGGTCTTGTATTCGATTCTGAACGGACGAACCCAAACTCTTTCACCGAGTTGGAACCCGTTCAGCAGAAAGCCCTCTTCAAAGCTGCGGAGAGTGAGAGGCCAATGCATGGGGTCATCTTCAGAAACACTGAAGACCTTGGCTCATCCAGAAACCTGACATTTGATTTTCTCAGGTCAATTGGGCTGAAGTCGGAAATCCACGGATTCATAATGGCCTGCCGAGATGGTGTCTCCAACACCCTCGTCTACCGTATTCGCGTAATGGGTATAGAGGTCCCTGACTAGATACAGAGCGTGTCGTGGGGCAGCTGAGACCACAAGGCATTTACCGTCAGCACGTCCAGCTCATGCGGTCTCAGTCTATATCCACAGGCATAACGCGGCCCTACGAGTGCTGTATTACCATCTTCGACACTCGTACGGTGTAGTCAAAATTTTCAGCAAAGTTTTCGGCTCCTGACGAAACGAACATCGTCCAAAAAGAGGAGTTAAAACGGACTAAACATCGAGACCTACTCTTTGAATTCCGCAGGCTTCACCTCAACCATTCTGTTAAAATATTGGATCTGATTATAGGGGTCCTTGATGGAATGACACACTGCTTTCAAACTTCAAAATCGTACCGGCTTACCGTAACATGGCAGAAATCTTATCCGGACGAATTCAGAAGGCCGTAATTGTTAGTTCACTCCGCCTGCTCAGGGCACATGATTTTTGGACCGAATCAGTGAATTGAATTGTAGGTCTTGCCTCAAAGTATATGTGGGAAAGACAGGGAGAACATCCAAAATTAGGATACAAGAACATCGTATGAGTTATGATATGTTACGCTAATTATATTTCAGAACGTCATGACTTTGATGACAATTTCGTTTCCATATAGAAAATAAAAATGTATTCGTAGAAATTATTAATTCGGTAATTACTTGTTTACCAACAAAATATGAATGAAACGATAATCTTCTCACAAGAATAAATGTCAATGAGATTACAAGAATGAAAAATGGGACACAATGATATCTTCTGTGGAGAGAAAAGTTGATTCAGCTGTCAACAAAACAATGGCTGCGACCCCATTTGGAATTTTGTATGGATATCAACCAACATTCGGGAAAGCAGCTATGATGATGAACTTCCAGAAAAAGATAAATATATTCAATGACATGAGACAATAAGAACTAAAGCCAAAGATAAAGTTTGGAAGATGCACAATTCAAGAATCTACTATGACAAGAAAAGGTATGAAGGAGTTGAATATGCCATTGGAGATAATGTAGCTGTAAAAACGACTCCTTAGTCTACAGGAAAACCAACAAAAATTGAATCCAAATATTTTGGACTATTCGCATCGAGAAACAACCAAGTCATATCAATAAACTTGATAAATTGTAGGGAAAGGATCGCACATATCTCACATAAGAAAATTTACAAAAATCATGATGAAGAAGACGATCTAGATAAGAAAGAAATTGAAGAAACTATTTTCTCGGACACAAAGCTTAGCGAAGAATCGGGTATTACTCAAACTGTGATTTCTGGAAAAAGTTCCGAAACTTCAGAGAATGGCAGTTTGTTTGATGAAATGGATTTCAAGTGATGATAACGCAAGAGATATTATCGAGACAAAAATAGGCCAAAACGAAAAGTAGAGGACCCAACAAAATGAGAAGACTAAGTTGAAGACAAACATAATACAGGATGATCAAATCTTATATACCCTGTTTATATTGTATCGAGAATAAGGCATTTTCAGATAGAGGAGAGAATAGCAAGGCGTTGGCGTTTTTAGGATTTTCGAAAACATTAAAATTTTAATCGATATTTATATTGAACGTTCACGTTATCGTTGTAGTCGAGATTTTCGGCAAAGTTTTCGACTTCCGGCGAAAAGAACATCGTTCAAAAAGAGGAGTAAAAACGGACCAAACTTCGAGACCTACTTTTTGAACTCCGCAGGCTTTACCCGAACCATTCTGTTGAAATAGTGGTTTTGATAATAGGGGTCCTTGATGGAATGACCCACTGCTTTCAAACTTCAAAATCATAAAGGCTTGCCGTAACATGGCAGGAATTTTAGTCGGACGAATGCAGAAGGCTGTAATTCTTGGTTCACCCCGCCTGCACATGATTTTCGGACCAAACCAGTGAATGATTGATAGAATTGTAGGTCTTGCCTCAAAGTATATGTGGGCAAGACAGGAAGAACACCCAAAATTAGGATACATGAACATCGTATGAGTTATGTTATGTTACGCTGATTATATTTCAGAACATCATAACTTTATATTTTATATTGAACGTTCACGTTATCGTTTTCTCAGAATCAATCTGTTCATTTCTTGAGACCGAAAAGCTATCCTGGGAGATATTGGGAGCAAATATTTCCAACACAGTTATGGACGATTTGTAATAATTATATAATTTTGTTTATGAGAAGCGTTTAAATTGTCACTCTGTACTTGGAAAACTATACTCTGTTGGACATGCAATGATATGGATTCTCATGTAGTCGGTGAAGACCCATACTTTTCCAAAAAATTGTTAAATTATAGCCGTTTGTTATCTAGTTTCAACAGATCGAGAGAAAATCAAAATGACTGTGATATTGATATTCATCTGTTTCTATGAACATCGATCGTCTTGCCATTCTGTAATGCAATACCCTCTGTGAGATATTATTTTTCATTCGAATGAAGGGATTCAAAATAGCCAAATTCAAATTTTTGGCATCCAGTAGCTCGAAAACTGGTTATTGGATCGGTCTGTAAATTGGACCACGTAATGAAGATGCCAAGATCTACAACATATTAGAATTTGAGATGAATTAGCCATTTTACGTAGTAAATATGCTGGATCCTTTGACAAGAATTGAAAGATCGAAAATAGTGTAAAAGGATATCCAGTTGAAAAAAGTACGTTACAAAAAAGAATATATCATTTCCATTTTGTTGAAAGAATGATGTTCTTTTCAGTGCAACTTCAATAAGTTTTTTTTAGAAACGCCTATCATGCAGTTCGTGAATCCCATCATAGTTATATGGAAGAAAACATCCGATTGATTTTTGATATTTTACTGAAATTAGCTTTGGAAGATAATTACATTCTGTGTACCAAATATTCGTTTCTAGTACACATTTCAATCCCGTAGAATTTCTTTCGTTTGTCATTATAAAAAAATCACTTCAAAAAATAAACGAAGAGTCCGCCATATGTTATCACACTTTCCATGATTGGAACTCGCTAATTTCGTCACAACCGATACAGAAATATATCTGCCCATTGAACACTGTTTCAGAACAAAACAACGATACAGCAACACACAATATTACACCAGAAATTGACGAACCAACTCGAAGTAGACAAATAAACATGCACCAATAGAAGACACAGAAACAACGAGCATATCAACAAAGTAGAGAGTAGAAAAAGTAGAAGAGACATACAGATGTAAGAAAGCAACACGATATACAGAAAATATTTATCAAAAATCAGTCGTACCAAGTTCAACCAAACTGTTTGTGGGACCGCAGGCAAGTCCATGGCTTACCTAAAATGTTCATATCTCGACCGTACGACCGTGGAACACTAGATGTCAGACTGTTTCTCGCTACGAGTCTGTTTTGTTCCGCACCGCTACGTCACTCCTCTGCCGCCCTACTCTCGCGACTCGGCGGTGGAAGGGGCACGGAGCTTTCGGCGTGTGCTCAGAACGAGGAGAGGGGGGGAGGCGCGATATTTCATGTTAGCAGCAGCTTCTTGGTTGAATAAACATCTACGTCCAGCGCGTTTTATACCGGATAGTACAATCATAACTGGTGTGCATTCGAAACTTTGGACGGCAGGAGGGAGTCATGAATGAAAACAGTTTATTTCCCCACAAAGGGCTGGTTGGACATTTGATAATTGTGGTTATTTAGTGTATTTTTCCTTTATGTCTCTGAACAGATCCCACGAAAGTTCTGAGTAATTGAAAATGGCTTGGATTACACAAGGACATGGCATTGCTGATCTGAGATCATCTCTTGCCAAAAATGATTCGGATACCATCGTATTACATACTAGAAAATGCTCAAAAATTTTTAATATCCTGATCCATACTATTCCTCCATTAATTGAGAGAATAAAAAACCACCAGTTAAATGGATCAATGATGAGCTGAGGGGCACATTATCTGAGATCAAATCAATTTGTAATTTTACCAGAGATTCCATTTATTACACTAACCTGGAAAAGCATCTTCAATTGACATTCATAAAATACATTTTCGAAAAAAATCACCCAAATAAATATATCTAGTTCTTCTATCCCTTTTTGAACCAAGGTCAGAAAAAGTGTTTTTTTATGAAAAATTTACAGTATATGTTCATAAAAGCCCGAAATTGAAGAGGCATATTATGTTTTACAGTTCGAAAGACATTCAACGGGATTTCAAGGACCCTCACAATTGTGTTATACCGTTGAGTCTAACTATGCCTCACAATTGAGGTGTAATTATCATTGAACAAAAATATGGTGTAAAGAAAGCAATTTATTAAGAATTGAAAGTAGGTCAACCGCCCAAAAATTTAGTAATCTGTTCAACTAAAGCTCAACTAAAAATGTACCAGCGTAATCTGACTTGGTCAATTTACACAAATGATTGTTTTTTCTTGTATCTTCGAGAACGTTTGAATTGTCTACAATGTGAAGAATATTACGTAGAAGGAAGAAAGTGTCCCTTAACATTTGATCTGCTACTTTTGGAAAAATAAATTTCGAATATACAAACGAATCCTAGGAAATTGCATACAGCCCCTGAAAGAATTAATGAATTGTTTTCGTTTTTAACCAGGTTTTTGAAGAAAACCTCTCAAAAGTAGAGCTTGTGCGAGCAAGGAAGATCCGGGACCCACAACTTACGTACAAGTAAATGGATTTCGCACCATTTTACTCAGTCGCAGGCGGTGGGAATTGATTCCGTGCCGCCTGGGTGTGTGGTGTAACTGTAAAAAGTATTGTGCTGTTTTTTATGCCTCCAATTTGTGGAGGTATCTACTGAAGTAACCCCAAGGTGAGAAAACTTCATTCGTACCAATGCTACCCATTTTATCTTCGGGACCATTTCCACTATCGAAAACAATGCGATTCCACGACTGTTTTTCATCATCTGCTTAAACAGAAACTATTCTTTCAGAACTGATATTAATATTATTGTCGAGTTGAGCAAGGGTTGTCTTTTCTATATCTAACAAAATATCGTGTTCAGACTCATGTCGCCCTGAAAAAAACGGATCCAACCTCGACAAATAAATCAAAAATGGTATCACCAAGAAAAAATAATTCTCAACATCCGCGATAATTCTGGAGAGGTGGAGTCCCAATGCTCACAACTGTGATATCATGAAATCATCCCATTCCAGAAGTCTTCTTTATATTTTTTCCATACCAATCAATGTGTAGGCTCCAATATCGACCTTCATTATTGACATTATGTACATAACAGAATTAACTTCACTTGGACTCACTTGCTGAATTGATATTGATGCATGAAATTGAGCTAAATCATGAGAAACCCTTCAGAAAGGTCTATTCAAGTTGGCTTTTACAAGTCGAATCCCGGAACTGCGATCTTCTGCGTATTAATACGTATCCTCACAATAATCATCAATCATTTTTAAAACTCTCACAATTGTGACTACCACACCTTGTTCATCTTCTTCTTATAGAGCTGCCAACAAGATTTGATCTAGTCAAAGCTGTACGTAATCTTTCATTCAGTTTGGTTTCAGAAGCAAACGCGCATACTGTTTTCAAGATATATCGATATGGTCGAGGGTTTCGAAAATGGCATGGAAAAGCTGGACCACTATGGTGTCAGGGGCATGTCACTAGATCTATTCCAATCCTGCACTTATGCAACATAAATCAAGTAGTCTACACGAGTGAAACTTGTTTTGCCTTGAGAAATATTTCCAACGGGGTGTCCCAGGGATCTATTCTGGGCCCTTCTCTATTCATTATTTAAATGAACGATTTATTTTATTCCATGTTCCTAGATTATGAATCTGTGCTCAATACTGCTCCAGGCGGAGAAAGTCTTTCGTTGTGCATGACATATTCTCTCAAAAATCAGTGTAAATAATCTGAAATGGAACCACGATAAAATCCAAGAATTTAGCATTTCTACCAAACACGGGAGTGATGGCAATAGTGTCAAACTTTTTTTAACTTATTATTGTCGACCAACTGACTTGGTCAGCTTATATAGATCAACTGTGTAACATATTATCGAGCTCTGCTATATTTGCTATGCGATATTGAAATAGTTCGAACATACTTTCTTGATTTTTCCATGCTCACAGAAATTATAGCATTCTTGTAGGCGGAATTCTTGTCACATGGTAGATTTTTATAAATGCAGAAAAAAGCAGTTATACTACAGTCAGTGTTAGAGGGACACATAATCAAAAAATAATTTTTGACCAACGCTGATTTTCATGATTACCAAACTCGCGAAGCGGTCTCCCCGTTTCGAACTCAATTGAACTGAAATGAATTGACTGTATTTCTGAGTATCTAACTTTTTGCCTAAATGAAGTGTCAGTTACTATATTTTTGGTGCGTTTTGACGTTTTCACTGTTTCTTTTACATATATCTATCTGACCGACCTCTTTTTATGTCATATTGAAATCTTTTTTGTTTCTTGTACAATCCTGACATGCCAAAAACATTTTTGTTACTTGATCAAATAAATCAATTCTATTATATTCTAACAAACGAAAACTTACAAACACATGGAAATGACTAAACTTCCTTAATTTAACTAAAATACTTATAATGAAAAATAAGATACACTTGAATCAATTGGGGTACTGCATGGTTAATTCCTTCAAAGTCTGATGTAAGTGATGTATTACTTTTGTAACAGATAGTCTGGAAACGGTCTCTAAGGTATGTCTCCAAAAGAGAGAAGACACATCGTGATAGCTGAATGGTCATCCTGTTCAAGACAAGACCCTCAACTATTTCGCTCACCATATTCATCACCGCTGCTGCAGTTGAACATCCAGATGAAAAACAAAATGATTGTCTAGAGAATTGAAGTTACCGACTGAAAACCTCGCAAGATCATTTGCATCTAATACATTAATTTTATTGAAAGTACTCTTTTTGAATTTTTTCCATTCCGGAAATTGTGATAATTCTCCCATATGAAGAACCATTGATCGAACTAAATTTTTTATTTATTATTATACAGGGTGACCCAGTGTTTAGGATTGTTTTTTTAGGCAAACATTTTTTTTCCATACAAGCATGTGTCCTAACTTGCTTCGTTTTCAAGATATGGGGTGTCAAAGTTTAAAAAAATTTGTTTTCATCAATTACTCAAAAGTCTTTGGGATGATTTTGATGAAACTCGGCATGCTCATTTGTGATAATGAGGTTAGTTTACTTGGAATACCATTTTTAGTTCCAGTAGGGTCCCAGAGGGTGATCTATCTAATATTAGGATAAATCATTGTACGCCACTGTTTTATTTATGTTTATTTTTTTTCAATTGAGCAAATGAAAATACAATCACCTCAAAAGAGCATGCAAAGTTTGATCAAAATCAGCAAAAGGGTTTTTTTTTGAGTAATGAATGAAAAACTGATTTTTTCTAAAAACTTTGACACCCTATATCTCGAAAACAAAGCAAGTTAGGACACATGCTTGTAGGAGAAAAAAATCTTATTTTTGCCTAAAAAATCGATCCTAAACGTTTGGCGGTTCAACCCTGAGTCACCCTGTATATTGCCCTGCATGATCAAAGAGACAGGGTTCCAGAATACCAGTTTTGATGAGTATTGTATATGAATGATGTGTGTTTTGTATTCAATATCACCGTTGATGAATATTAATAAGATAATACCAAATTTGACTCTTGACACTGATTAGCCTGTAAAGTTTAGTGTTTTCATATTTGAGTGATAGTCAAACGTCAAATATAGGTGAAGGGCCGATTCAGATACATGCGTGCCCATGCAGGGTTTTTGAAGCACGGGAAGTTTTAACGCCCTTTACTCACGTTTCTATCACAAGAACCTATTTTATTTGGTTCTGTAATAATTTTGTCCATGTTGGAGTAATGCTATTTGAGATATTCGAATGATTCCAATGCATTTTTCATTGCCTCCAAGGCCGATTCAGATACATTGTGTGCCCATTCTGCATGAGATACAAGATACAGTGAAAAATACATCGGAATTATTGGCAAAACTCAAATATAGCACTACTCCAGCATTGACAGAATCATTACAGAAACAAATAACATAATATGTTCCTTTGATAGAAACGTAAGTGCAAGGCGTTTAAACTATCCGTGCTTCAAATACGCTACATGGGCACGCATGTATCTGAATGGGCCTTAAGTAATCACGCTATGCGATCATTTAAAATTGTTTCCTGTTTATTAAATTTCATGAATTTCTCAGATCAACTTCTTTGCTCTTTCGCTAACTTTCTGTAATTCTTCTGAATTTCACAATTATGGTAACATTCCACTCGTGATTGACTATATCTCATGAGTTTATTTCTGAACTCAACAATCTAGATGAGTAATACTCAAATAGTACTGAAGGTGACATCTTTTCATAATGTTATCCCTCAAATCATGACATTGTTGCCATATCGCAATTTTTTGAGGATACAATGAGCACGTCAGCTAGATTCTGATTTCTGTCGGGTATTTTCATGGCAATGAAAGCCCAACAATTCTGTCTTGGATGAAATATATAACAATAAGAATTGAAACGTTAATTGCAGCTTGTTGGGAGAATGAGAAAACGATAGTACATCGCCGAACGGATATTCTTCGTTGTCAATATAGTCTGGTCAGTTCGGCAACGCTGCATTTGATATTTGACATAGCAATATCAAAAAATTTCTGTTTGTTTTCGTCTTTGGCTTATTGAAGTGTTTTTTTTTTTAAAAAGGGCAAATACTGAGTTAATTTGTGTTAAACTATCATTAGTTTTTATTATTAGGCATTGTGAAATGTGTGAAGGACCATTTGAAAATTTAAATCAAAATATGTCATTTCATAGGTAACCTACCAGTGTTGTGAATATCGAGAAAGAAAAACCGAATTGGAAAAGAGCAAAATGAATAAATCAAAATCCTATGGAGATTATTCCATCATTATTTCAGGTTTCTAATCCATATTGGGTTTCCATTAGACAAGATAAGATAATTTAAGTTCTTTATTCACCTTTAGATATATAATCGTTATATGAAAGCATGTAAAGAGATTATACAGTATCACAAGCGATTTGTTTATGTATTTACATGTAAATAGTTTAAAAATACACTCTTATATTAAAATATAACATGAAATTAAAGAGATAGAACAAGCATAAAAGCATTCGAATGTAAAGTCCTCTTCTGCGAAGAATATACAAAATTATTTAGTGCACTTGCGGTATTACAACTGAGTATTTAAATTCTGCTGGATACGGGATGCTTTTTTAACAGTTTTTTAATGAATCATTGTTCAGACGAGAGTGAACCTGATGTATTATTTATGGTTAGCCTCCATTACGTATTTTTATAGGTACATAGAAAAAACGCCGTGTCATTCTTGAACGCAGATTTTTCCCCCGAAGCCACTAATAGATATTCTTTTCAGCATTGCACTGAAATAATCACCATTCTGAAATCCTGCCAGGGTTGGAAAAATACCCTGACTTCAATGTGAAGAAATAGACCACGACGTCAATTTGTCGGAATGAAGACAGTCCGAGAGCGATAAATAGTAATTTACGGCAAGTGGGAATTCGAGAGTATGGGCAAACAGCAGTAATTGGAAGAGATACGGACAATGAGAGATATTAGTAGATCGGACACTGCGGAGCTCGGTCACCATAGAGAGCCGCGTTCGACAAATTAACGAAATCAAAGCGAAACCACGTTTTAACCTTTTCATTCGAATGGCGATGCCATCCAATAAAAGAGTACGATTTGCGCTGCAGGTTTTTACAGAATGGGATTTGTGGAAAATGTTGGATCCATGGAATATTCTTCATTTACCAAGTGGTTGTTGATGAATTAAATTTATAAAAAGCGAAAAGTTGAGAACAATTCTTAGAACGGTTGAAAATAGTGGATAAAGCGTGAAATTTGAAGGTTTTCTATTACACTTATATCCGCAAATATATGAAAAAGTCTCAAATGGATAAGTTTTTATGCCCCGATAACTTGGACGTTGATTTCAAGAGCGCTAGTACTTCCAAGGAATGAAAACACTCATAAAACTTCAATAAACTGATTTGAGAGTACAAAGCCGCAAAATAAGGACAAACTTTTTATTGATTACATGTCTTCAACAGTTTTTCAACTTATGTGAATGCACGACTGTGGAGACTATCAAGTTTAGCTTCTTTATGGATTTGGTATACTGGGAGTTTCATAGTAAATAGGCATCATTGCCAAATCTGTCATTATTGCATTTGTAGCAATCCATCTGATTTAGGAACAGCATCGCCACATTCTCTTCACGCCACTGAAATTATATGCTAGTGCTCCACCCTGCTGAAAATAGATAACCTGACGAGCCTCCAAATGAAAATCATCGAAAAACTTATTCGACATTCTCGTCAAATAACCATGGTAAAGAAATAAATCAATAATTCTGCCTCTGAAACAGATAGATTGCTACAAATAATGTTAAAGTGCTAAAATTGTTATATCTGTCAACCGATTGCACTCTCACGAGCAACCCTCGAAGTCTGAGACTATAGTACGAGCTAGCCCTCACCTTTCAAAACCTGTGATGCCATACACGAGATGCAATGATCATGTTGATTTCAACGGGCTTACAAAATGAAACGTATTAATGTGGATGAACTGAAGAATTACATCAAAACTATAATTAATAGAATTGATAGTCGAACTGTGTTGAATGTAACACGTAGTGAAGATCCCGAAAGGGCTAAACCTCCCTCCTCTGCATCAGTACATTATAGCGGAGGCAAGGATAGAAGCCTCCAGACTACAGTGCATGGGCCAATGGAGGGGCAACGAGTTAAGCTATTCCAACATAATGAAGGTCATAAGAATCGACGCATATGAAATGCCGTCGGACAAAATGATCCCAAACTACTCCTTTGATGGAACATTCATCACCATCATTCAAGATAGGGTCCCACAAAGGGCTCAACAAATGCTTCCAAGGGGTCAAATCTGGTACACTGATGGCTCAGAGACAAGCAATGAGGTAGGGGCTGGCATATACGGTCAGAGACTGAGGCATGATCGGTACTAAGCCTCGGTATTCAAGTCTCCGTATTCTAAGCCGAGGAAAAAGCTATTTCCGTCTGCACAAGAAAGATTCTGTGGAAGGGTCCTAGACACCAACCCATAGTGATTGTACTAGATCACAAGGGCATTCAGGAGAATGAGACCGCAGATACACTTGCAAGAGTGGAGACAGCAAAACTCTCATCGGACCAGAACCAGCCCGTGAAATCCCATTTGGGGATATTGAGCAGAACACGAAGAAAAGGGTCAAGAACTATGGAAAGACGCATCAGGTAATACTCACGGAAAAAGGATGGTTACTATGCAGGTTACGTGAAGAGGAGGATGGAACAGCCTAACACATATTGTTTGATTGTGAAGCCTTGGCTCGTATATGGATACATATTTTCGGATCAGAAGATCTGGAGTACTTACAGAAAGGTTCTACCTGCATTTCGGCCGATGCATCATGCAGGACTCTGTATGGGCATAACCTTTCAATGGCCTGGATCGATTATCGCAAAGCATTTGACGCAACATCGCATGAGCTCAGATGTCTTTCGGTACCCAATCAAAGATTGGGATCATATTTCATCTTTCATTTATTAATTATTAACTACCGCTCATTTTCTCTGGTACACCCTGTACCATATTATTCTTTTATTTTCAACCAAAAAAACCCATAGCCAGATCGAGCCAGTATGTCGAACAGAACAACGACGAGATCATCGACACAAGGCATACAAGTCTTGTTTCATCGCGTAAACCATTTTTCGTGTGAACACTGTGAACATTAAAAAAGTGAATTGAAGATCAGCTTTTCCACCTACAACCTACACCAGTCGGCCGACTAAGGACTCCCCGAAGACGGACAAGACTGCTAGACTAGTAGATTTCTTATCAGTAGTTTCTTTGGGCAAAAAGTAAACAACGTGAGAACCTGCGCAGTGTTACCTTTTATTTCATTCTCTCTAGAGCACTGGCGCGTAAACATCAACATCTAGCATCAGTCTTCTTTTTTTCTGCATCTCACTATCGCCATTGTCCGTTGCACTCCAGAAAACCTGTGGGTACAACTACGGTACCCCCAGCAACTGTAGGCATAAGGTCACCCATCTGTTTTACATGGATGACCTCAAATTATATGCCTCCGGATCTTCATCAGTCCTTAAGGGCTTGCTACCGGAATGGAGTTTGGATCGACAAATGTTCATATTTATCTCAATAGAGAACGATGCGAGAAATACGAAGAGGATGTTCAGCTCGGAGACGAAAGCATTCCACATCATCTGGATACCGGAGAGACGTATACTCACCTGGGGTCGGAACAACGCCACACCCAGGAGGTAACTACTGTTGAGACTCTCTCCACGTTAAGTATCAGCATAAACTCCAACAGATCTGGTCATCAGAACTTTCAAGAAAGATCAAAGTTGCTGCAACTAATATGCTTGCCGTTCCAATCCTACTTACGAGTTCTTCTTCAAGAACATTGAAGACCTTGGTTTATCCAGAAACCTAACCTTCGATTTCTTCAGGTCAATTGAGTTGAAGTCGGAAACCGATTCATAATGGCTTGCCAAGATGGTGTCTTCAACACCCTCGTATACCGTGATGGGTATAGAGGTCCCTGACACTAGATGCAGAGCGTGTCGTGGGGCAGCTGAGACCATAATGCATTTGCTGTCAGCCTGTGAAGCTTATGCGGTCTCAGGCAATATCCACAAGCATAACGCAGCGCTACGAGTGTTGTACTACCACATACGACGTTCGTACGATATTGACACTCTCAGGCAAATACAAGCCAATTACGCCTGATGACTTTTGTCATAGAGTTGTCGGCTCCTGGCGAATTTAACATCGTCTGAAAAGAGGAGGAGACACGGACTGAATATCGAGATCCACTCTTTGAACTCCGCAGGCTTCACCCAAACCATTCTGGTAAAATGGTGGTTTTGATAATAGGGATCCTCGGTGGAATAATGGACACACTGCTCTCCAATTTAAAAGTTATACCGGCTTGCCATCATATGGCATTTTATATTCACTCGGCCTACTTAGGGCATGATTCTCGGATCCAGTAATCACTCACCCCACGGACGTGGGTAGTGTTTACTGGGGTTGATGATACACCAGCACGCTCTCCGGATGTATCGGGACTCCAGAGACAGGGCCTGACTGGTAATTTTCTGATGAAAAAAATAATAATAATTAAAATATGCAACCATTTTCGTTTTGTAGAGCTCAGAAAGTAGTATCATTTTTCAGATAAAACCATCCATCTAATTACATAATGGAGATATGGAAGACCGCGCCCTTGTTGTTGGACCCTGTATATCAATCCATTCAACAACCACTCGAGCTGTATAAAACCCTTCAAAAGTTCGAGTCCCTAGAACATCTGAATCATTACTTCGATGCATTGAATCAGTCGGGACAAGCTCATAATTAATTGATCAATCTGTCAAGCCACTTGTCGATCCCGACCGGTCCGAGTAACCGCAAAAAGATTTATCAAACTCGTTCATATCTCGAAATCCGTCTTGTTTCGAATATCAAGATTGAACGGATAGCCTTTCAGAGCCAGAGAGGTGGAACTCTCAGTCTCCTGATAGATTGTATCGCTCCTTGCGAGAACGTCGTTCATTGTCTCGGTCCCGCTTTCGACTCAATCTCAGCGACTGCGGGCATATTGTTAGGGGGTTTTTGCGGTTTTTGGGGCTTTGTACGATCCCCTCCCTACTCCATAACGGGCTTTATTAACTTCCCTCTTGCGACGACGAACTCACGAATGTTACAAGGCAACTATCTTCAAGTCTATAGGTACTTGAATTGTGTTTAGTGAATGGAATGGGGCCGTAATTACAAGAGGAAACTAGTCATGGAAAATGTTGCTGTGGGGTTATTCTTGATTGGTAATTAGTGTTGTTGGTGATTTCTGTGAAAGAGGTTGGAATTTGAGAGAATTTTGAATAGTAACTATGTTTTAAAATTGTTTGTTTTTGTTTTGTTTTGTTTGATTATATTAACTAGCTTTAACAAAAAAGTGTATCAGGTTTGATTGAAAGAAGTTCAGCTCCTTTTCAGCATTGTTCTCGAAACTCATCTTGACTATTTCATCACGTATTAAGCCTCCAAATACGCCCATTACCAGATTAACTTTATGTAGCAGAAAAGTATAATCTGGAGATTTTCTAATGAAAAGTAATGCTTGTCCACCTTCCAACACCTTTGATTCTTTAGGAACGTATCCTTTTAAATGAACTTTCAGAAAGGCCATCAGTTGACTGAATGTTGATATAATAATGTTTCCTTTAACAATCAATGTTGATATCGGCTGTGACTATTTGATCCATATACTATTTGCAC
Source organism: Chrysolina americana (assembly GCA_958502065.1). NCBI lineage: Eukaryota > Metazoa > Arthropoda > Insecta > Coleoptera > Chrysomelidae > Chrysolina > Chrysolina americana. The sequence goes on along the minus strand of OY293419.1, from coordinate 9,155,100 downwards.
AACATTTTCAGACTGAAATAATGTAAAGTTATAAAAAAATATTAATATTTTCTATGAGATAAACTCACCAGTTCCTGGAACTATGCCATTACGACAGTTTCATTTACGGTATTCACTCTGTTTTCATCTTTCCATTTCAAAAAATGGTCATACTCCTTCTCTTATAAGTATTTGGATTTCACAGGCAGTAAATTTTCTAACGCTTTTTCAGCTTTGAGCGTCACATTCTGTGGGATCTCCATAATTATTATGAACACAACCGTTTTTAGTTTCCTCGACTAACAAGCTTGTCAATTCTTACAAAAATCAGGCAACATTTATCTCTTGGGCCAAAGGCCCATATTGTCTCCGGAACAGACAAAAAAGCATAAAATCACAGTTGATCTTTAACCTTGAAACCCCTTGAAATACATGTTACGAAATAACCTTCGATAAATAAACACTGGTGAGATCATTTTTAAGTGTTGCAGTGTGAAACGAAAATCTCATAAACAGGGAAATTTCTGGGATATATTTTCATGGTTTGTATGTGTTCATAATTCTGTGAGAGGCAAGATATCTAAATAGAGCAACCACCCAGTTTCTTCGAAATTCGGATGTGCCTTGAAATAACGGGCAGTCGTAGTTTCAACTCGAGACTTCCCACTTGTGATCTTTCAATTTGTTGTGTATTGTCTGTGTGAATTCGGGTTATTTTCTCTCACTTTTTGAATATTTTAGTTTTTAAAACAATATTTCTCATTTCTCTGATCAATCCTTATGATTATCTTCTAGTGCATTCAAAGTATTTTCATTAAAGTAGATAATTGTTTTACATATACTTAAGATGTTAGTAATTTATCCTGCCTCATTTATATTTATTCATAATCAGTTCTTGTTATAATTTCATATCAATTATGTATTTGTTGACTGTCCCTCATTAAATCTTCGATCGTTATCATTTTCGTGATTAATTTAATATAAATATGTGCCATTTGAGTTCTTCGAATAATTCCAACGTACACTGTATCTTCCATTATTCAGAACAGAACATTTCCTAATACCCTGCGTTTTTAAAGCACACCGACAAGCATACATTGCTCATGCAGGGTTGAAAATGCAGAGTTGGCACGCCTGTATCAGAATCGGCCATTAAGTAACAGTTTGAGAAGTGCTTTGTGTTTAATGTTCCCTGACTAGAATTCCTTTTTGAAAGTACTCAGTAATCGCGAGCATTGGCGGAGATAACCATTTTTTTTTACAACATAACAACAATTTTATGAATAAAAGTGCTTAGTGCTCAAGATTTCGGAGAACTTTTCAAGAGTTCTCGAAGCACTTTCTGTTAGTGCTGGGCACAGCTCTGTCTGGCACATGAAGTGAAATGTCAAAAATTACATGGATAGGAGTGAAAAAAATATGAAAGAAAATGAGTCTTTTCAACTCCAGATGAACTTTTCAATTTGAGAACTGTTAAAGGTAGAGCAATTCTTCGAAAGTCAATTGATTCAGATTGATGAAATAAGTATAATATGGGAATTTTGAGTCAATCAATATAAAACAAAATTATTCGAAAAAAGTCCAAAGGGGTAGACCCCTAAAATTCATGGATAATACATATTCGGCAGATTCACTTACAATCTGCACTATATACGCAGAATTTCATGCAGACTCCGAATATATATGATTTTTTTATGCTCTGATTCAAGGTTTGGCACATAGGAGGAATACAACGTCAAAAATGCCACGAGCAGGAGAAACAAAATTTTAAGGAAGAAGAACTCCTTTCCACTCCAGATGAACACTTCAACTCGGGAACAGTTGAAGATAGAACAATTCTGCGAATGCCAATCGATTCAAAATGATCAAATTAGTATAATCTGGGAATAAAAAGTTGATCAAAAATTATGAAAAAAATCGAAAAAAAAACAATCCTCACTATATACGCGCTATATACGCAAAATTTCATGCATATTCCGAATATATATGATTTTTTATGCTCTGATTCAAAGTTTGGTACATAGAAGGAATACAACGTCGAAAATGTCACGAGTAAAAGAAACAAAATTTTAAGGAAGAAGAACTGCTTCCCACTCCAGATGAACTGTTCAACTCGGGAACGGTTGAAGATAGAACAATTCTGCGAACGCCAATCGATTCCAAATGATCAAATTAGTATAGTCTGGGAATTACGAATCAATCAATGTTGAATAAAATTATTCGAAAAATCTAAAATAGTCCAAAGGGGTAGACCCCTAAAAATCATGAAAAATACAAATCCGGCAGATTCACTTACAATCCGCACTACATACGCAAAATTTCATGCAGATTCCGAATATATATGATTTTTTTATACTCTGATTCATGGTTTGGCACATAGGAGGAATACAACGTCAAAAATGCCACGAGCAGGAGAAACAAAATTTTAAGGAAGAAGAACTCCTTCCCACTCCTGATGAATTCTTCAACTCGGGAACGGTTGAAGATAGAACAATTCTGCGAACGCCAATCGATTCAAAATGATCAAATTAGTATAATCTGGGAATTACAAGTCAATCAATATAAAACAAAATTATTCGAAAAATCTAAAAAAGTCCAAAGGGGTAGACCCCTAAAAATCATGAAAAATACAAATCCGGCAGATTCACTTACAATCCGCACTATATACGCAAAATTTCATGCAGATTCCGAATATATATGATTTTTTTATGCTCTGATTCAAGGTTTGGCTCACAAAAGGAATACAACGTCAAAAATGTCACGAGTAAAAGAAACAAAATTTTAAGGAAGAAGAACTCCTTCCCACTCCAGATGAACTCTTCAACTTGGGAACGGTTGAAGATAGAACAATTCTGCGAACGCCAATCGATTCAAAATGATCAAATTAGTATAATCTGGGAATAACAAGTCAATCAATATAAAACAAAATTATTCGAAAAATCTAAAAAAGTCCAAAGGGGTAGACCCCTAAAAATCATGAAAAATACAAATCCGGCAGATTCACTTACAATCCGCACTATATACGCAAAATTTCATGCAGATTCCGAATATATATAATTTTTTTTTGCTCTGATTCAAGGTTTGGCTCACAAAAGGAATACAACGTCAAAAATGTCACGAGTAAAAGAAACAAAATTTTAAGGAAGAAGAACTCCTTCCCACTCCAGATGAACTCTTCAACTTGGGAACGGTTGAAGATAGAACAATTCTGCGAACGCCAATCGATTCAAAATGATCAAATTAGTATAATCTGGGAATTACAAGTCAATCAATATAAAACAAAATTATTCGAAAAATCTAAAAAAGTCCAAAGGGGTAGACCCCTAAAAATCATGAAAAATACAAATTCGGCAGATTCACTTACAATCCGCACTATATACGCAGAATTTCATGCAGACTCCGAATATATATGATTTTTTTATACTCTGATTCATGGTTTGGCACATAGGAGAAATACAACGTCAAAAATGCCACGAGCAGGAGAAACAAAATTTTAAGGAAGAAGAACTCCTACCCACTCCTGATGAATTCTTCAACTCGGGAACGGTTGAAGATAGAACAATTCTGCGAACGGCAATCGATTCAAAATGATCAAATTAGTATAGTCTGGGAATTACGAGCAAATCAATGTTAAACAAAATTATTCGAAAAATTGAAAAAAGCCCAAAGACCCCTAAAAATCACGAAAAATACAAATTCGGAAGATTCACTTACACTGCAAAGTTTTATGCAGATTCCGAATATGTATTTTTTGTTTATGCTCAGATTCAAGGTTTGCGCATATAAAAAGGGATATATTATCAAAAATTTCACGAACAGAAGTACGAAAATATATGGAGGAAAATGACTCCATCCTCTCTCAAAATGAACTCAATGAAGTCAATCAACAAAATATTATCATTTTGTGTTATATTAATCTGTCAGAAAACAACTACTTCCCCTTACGAACACTGAATTGAATCTGATATCTATTCAAATACCTGTTTATTCCCCGATGTGGTAATGACACAAATCTTAGTTCGAAAATTCATAGTTGTTCATAGTGACTTATTAGTGGTCATTAGGAAAATTTCACTGACCTCAGGTAGAGGCAGCTGAAAAATTTGCCTTTTTCGTATATTCTCCGAAAGAGCCTTTTAACCTAGGTCCATACCGGATGTTTTTGTTTTGGATTTACAATGTTTTTGGTTGAAATAAACCGTAAGTCTGAATAAATTATTGAATCAGAGTTGAGTAGCTGTATTCTTATGACAATAGAATAATCGATGTAAAGGAGAAAAACTGTAACGTCACCAAAATAAATTTAAAAATCGTCTTTTCCGTTAACCAGCTGTCCTTCCCCAACGATCGACAACCCTCAGAAGTTTATTGGAAGAAATTCATCATCATGTTGTTAATATTAGGTATAGTTGTATGACGATTTGTTTGAATGATGTCCTGTCGAAAAGTTTCATATGCCTCCAGTGCCCCGTTTCATCCGGAGGGCGCACTGATGTGTCATTTATCTGGCTAAGATTTCTGCCGCATTATGGCAAGCTGGTATAATTCTTAAACTCGAGTCCATCGTTCCACCAAGTTCGTATTTTCTTCTTTTTTCAGACGATGTTCGCTACGACAGGAGCTGAAAACTCTATGACGGAAATCGTCCTGTGTATTTGACTGAGGGTGGAAAATGAGTTTTTCCAATAAATTTGGAACTATTCATTCTCCAAAACGAACTTAATATCCCCTGGAGAATATGGTAATACCGTACGAGTATAGCAGGTGGTAGTACAATATTCGTAGGGCTGCGATATGCCTCTATATATAGGGTGAAAATGCATTATGATCTAGCTACCCTACGACAAGCTCTGCATCTTGTATCTGGAGCCTCTATACCCATCACTCTACTACGGTAGACCATGACTGGAGACCAAGCAGATAGAGGGATCTGAACTCCTGATGACTTTACATGCTTTACATCCAGAACCTTGGAATCAAGGTCTTGGTGGATGCTTGGAGCTTATCGAGAATCAAAAAGAAAACACACTGATCTGATATCCAAGGTAAAAAAAGAATATTACCAAAATACAATATTCAATTCTAGCAATCCATCTAGAACCGCTTGGAAAGTGATAGATGAAATATCAAATAAAAATAAAAAACACGTAAATCTACACGTAATTGAAAACTGGACCAACAAAAATAGAACTCATGCATTAGATTGTAGAGTAATCCGATATAATTCCTTTTTCTTAACCCCTTATGGAGAAGATGAATTGGAAATACTTCTCAGAAATATATTAAAAAACAAGTTCACCAGGCTCTGATGATATGCCTATGTTTTTAAAAACAAATTATATCCTTTGTAAAAAAGTGGGTAAGATTATTCCAATATTGAAAAAAAGGACCAATTATTGTTTGAAAACTATAGACCAGTAACGGTCCCTCTCTCACTCTCTAAAATTTTGGAATATGCCTTTTTATCATGTCTTGATGATTTCTCACAAAAATTTAAAATACTTACGGAAAAACAACATGGATTTCGTGCAGGAAAATCTATTGATACCGCAATTCACTCCTTTCATAGACAGATTATCAAATGTATTGAGGCCGCCGAGTGTCCTATTGGGATTTTCTGTGATCTCAGTAGGGCATTCGACTGTGTCAATCATGATACTTTACTATCAAAGCTGTATGACTCTGGAATAAGAGGACAGCCTTTAGGCTGGATATCATCTTTTTTGAAGTATAGAAAACAATTCGTCCAAATACAACATATAGATCTGACTGACATTAAAAAATATATTTCAGACTATTCTTCAATGGAATCTGGTGTTCCTCAAGTTTCGGTGCTGGGACCTTGCCTATTTCTGTTGTATGTAAACAGCCTTGATTTATTTCTGAAAAATCAGTTTTTCACAATGTATGCAGATGATTTATCGTTAATTATCTCAAATCCGTTAGCAATAAACATTGGAACAGACATAACAAATTTATTAGAAAATACATGTGAGAAGTTTGATGAACATCAATTATTTTTCAATGCTGAAAAAACTCAATTAGCGACATTTCATAACCGACAAAAAGTATGTGATCCATTAAATCTATCTAACAACAACTGTATGGTTCGAGACAGTGTAGAGGCGATCAGTATTTTGGGAATCAAGATTGATCCAACTCTCACTTGGAAACCACACTGTGAGACATTGATAACAAAACTGAATTCAATCCATTACCTTTTCAAAAATGTAAAATGTGTTCTAACTAGAGGACAAATGATTAATTTGTATTATGCACAAGCAGACTCCCGCATTAGATTTGGTATTTGTCTTCGGGGTAACTCTACCCTAGCAGCAGATGTGTTTATTTCACAGAAGCACATTATCCGATGTATTGCTGGAGTGAAATATACTCATTCTTGTAGAAACATTTTTATAGAATTTAGGATATTAACGCTTACCTCTTTATATATTTTGGAAATGTCTATATACATTTTCAAAAATAAAAATAGCTTCAAATTGAATAAAGATATGCATACAATGAATACCAGAAATAAAAATAATTTCAGTATGCCATTTGCAAAATTTGGTATAAGCTTTATCACCCGAATACATGGGGTTACGTATTTTTAATAAGTTACCTGAAACGATTAAAAATATCGACAGCTTTTTCCAGTTCAGAAAAACTCTCAAGGAATTTTTAATAGATAAGTGCTTCTACCACCTGTCTGAGTACTTTGAATAATTTGTCTATTCGTCTTTTACATTACCCAGTGTCTATATACTTAGTTTATGTTATTTTTTTTCTTTTTTAAGCTATATATATATATATGTGTGTGTGTTTATATGTATTCGTATTTGTTTATATATGTGTATGCACATCTATTGTATATATATATTTGACTACTGCTATCTATCTATCTATCTATCTATCTATCTATCTATCTATCTATCTATCTATCTATCTATCTATCTATCTATCTATCTATCTATCTATCTATCTATCTATCTATCTATCTATCTATCTATCTATCTATCTATCTATCTATCTATCTATCTATCTATCTATCTATCTATCTATCTATCTATCTATCTATCTATCTATCTATCTATCTATCTATCTATCTATCTATCTATCTATCTATCTATCTATCTATCTATCTATCTATCTATCTATCTATCTATCTATCTATCTATCTATCTATCTATCTATCTATCTATCTATCTATCTATCTATCTATCTATCTATCTATCTATCTATCTATCTATCTATCTATCTATCTATCTATCTATCTATCTATCTATCTATCTATCTATCTATCTATCTATCTATCTATCTATCTATCTATCTATCTATCTATCTATCTATCTATCTATCTATCTATCTATCTATCTATCTATCTATCTATCTATCTATCTATCTATCTATCTATCTATCTATCTATCTATCTATCTATCTATCTATCTATCTATCTATCTATCTATCTATCTATCTATCTATCTATCTATCTATCTATCTATCTATCTATCTATCTATCTATCTATCTATCTATCTATCTATCTATCTATCTATCTATCTATCTATCTATCTATCTATCTATCTATCTATCTATCTATCTATCTATCTATCTATCTATCTATCTATCTATCTATCTATCTATCTATCTATCTATCTATCTATCTATCTATCTATCTATCTATCTATCTATCTATCTATCTATCTATCTATCTATCTATCTATCTATCTATCTATCTATCTATCTATCTATCTATCTATCTATCTATCTATCTATCTATCTATTTCCATTTAAAAATTCCCGGAGGCCTCATTAGATCTGTAGCGTAAAAAAAGAAAACGAAACAATTATTGTGTAATTAAAACCTAAGCATCCACTCTCCTGACCCAGTTTAGGAGCTTCCCCTCGAAACATTAATTCCGGCACGTTGGGGGCGATCGGAATTATCATGCGTATTTTGTTCTATCAGGATCCTCATGAAACACAATAAGGGCAGGCTCATTTATGCTGCTCGCGCTTTGCCGAACAACAAAAATGAATCGTGTCACAGAAATCACGACCGGAGGACATGTGGAAATCAATCTACCCTGTAACGCCCTTTGCAGTCAACATCATATAGCCCGGGGCAATTGAAAATGTTTTCCATACAGGAGACAACTGGTAAAGCATTCAAGAACAAAATTGCTTTTTGGAACACCGATCATGATTCATTGAAGTACAAAGCACCTCATTTTGACCAACTTTATATATTCCTTTATATTTTTCGAAAGAATGACCATTTGAATATAATTTTAAAATAACGAAATCGAGCCATGAAAGATAAACCCATGAGTAACACTCCCTCTTCAATAGAAAATATGCTAGAGATCTTATTAATGAAGTCAGTGAAACAAAGAATACATTATTGTTATATAATGCTCCCAAGGTATTGGTGAACAATTTTGATTCAACTATCATTCGTACATAAAACACATACCAAAAGGAATCTTATTCTCATACAATTTCTCTAAACTCTTTCAGTGAAACAGAAATAATGCATATGTTGAGTAAAGAGATGAAAGAGTTCTACTGGAATAGAAGATCTATAGATTCCACAAAGTGTGTCAAAAATAATAGAATATGCCGTTTTGGATCATCTATTGAATTTCGTGAATGCCCACAATACTTTGAATCCCATGCAAAATGAATTTCGTGGTGGTGAATCCACTCAAACTGCATTGACTAGTCTCTCATCCGAATTAGTAGAGATGATGCCCTGCTGCGATATTATGTGATCTGAGCAAGGTATTCCACTGCGTCAACCATGTGAAATTATTAATATAGTATGAGAGAAATCTCGAATAACTGGATTTTTCAATGAGATTTTGTCAAATTGAAAAGTGCCATGGAAACACTAATTTCATACACGAAATACAAACAACATTTTTTGTACAACTGTGAATGTTAATTTACATCGTCTGAAATATATTAAAAATAAATACTTCCAATATACATCTTGACGTGTTTTTTTTGTCGTAGTTATCGCTTTTAAACGACTGTTTTCTTGGCTTTTTCAACCAAAGACAACTCGTGTTATCGCGATAACACCAGCTGTCTTTTAATTCTGATTGGAGGATCAGTTTCGGTATTTTCAACGACGTAACCATGGCAATACAAAGTTTGACAGTTCTATCAATATTAATTGTGGCTGATTGTGTCAAAATGAGTCGCTTCGGTGCAAATTCAAAGAAATTATGAAACGATTTTAATAATTTGTTTATGACTGTTATACATTGTTCGTATTTATATTAATGAAGAAACTTTATTCTGATTACAATGAGATATACCGCAAGTATAGAGCACTACGGCCGCCTCATACAAAAAATAACAAATTATTTTTGAAATATTCAAGATGACAATGTATTGATCAACATGTAGGGATAAATAAAATAGGAGAAATTCCCAGCTCCATTGCCAAATGGTTTAGAAAAGACATGTATAAGAGCTACACAGGACACTGTTTCAGAAGCTCTGTAACTCTTTTGGCCAATACTGGATGCAACATTATATCCATAAAACGTCACGGTTGCTGGAAATCTGCCTCCGTAGCAGAAGCATATATAGAAGATAGTTTGAATAACAAAATTGAGATTTCTAACAAAATATTGAATTGTCCATCTTCTTTCAAACAATTTAAATTGAGGAATCAACTCTTCAAAGTAATATCTAACGTTTCTGATCAGCAGTAACATGGAAGATCTTAGGGAATTTATGTTGGAAGTAATTGTTCATCAATCTATCAATCATCTAATCATTATCTCGTATTATTATCTATCAATTATTATTTCAATAAATTAAATTGTTTTACGAGGAATAATCAATTAATAATTGTTAAAAATGAATCCTTCAAAAAGTTATATTTCATGTTCATTTTGTGAATTATTTTGGCACTGAAAAACTTTTTTTTTCACGGTGAAAAAATACTTTTGTTTGTTTGTTGTTGTTGAGGCACAGAGGCGAACTCAAATATAATAATAAAAAATGAATTACATAAACCAATCTTCCGCAAAAACACTATACAATTCGTATTTTTGTCGTCCATTATCCAACAGAACACAACTAGTGCCCTCTACAACCGTTGATTATTATCTGTTTGATATTCGTCGATGGAATAAAACAGATATTGAGAATATGTGTCGTTTCAGTCTCGTTTCAAGACCGTTCCGAATCAGAATATTCAACTAATCCGGCGAAAAATTATATATTCTAATAGAAAAAGTACTGAATGGATATTCAAGAAGTATCTGAATATATTTATGATATTATATTATTATGGTATAATATGGAAGGTTCACTCTCAATAAATCATTACTTTGAAATATTCTACTGCATTGGATTCGGCATTTTTGACATTCATTTTGTATTATCTGAAAATGTCATCGAAGAAAAATTTTAGTATCGCCGAAATATGTAATTGGATTGTTTTTTTTTTGAAGAGATTAGTAGATATAGATGTTTGAATATTTTTCAGTCACGAGATAATTTCTTCAGAATAATAACTTCACATTGATATTTTCGAAACGTTGACATACATTACGACCAGAATAACGATTTGCATAGCCCGTTGCAACGAATTTTCCTGGGCTATAAGGGTCCGCAGCACAAGTCGCCCCATTTGAATTTCAAAACATGTCATTAAGTGTGAGGGGTTTTCTCGACAAAATCACTGTCCCATGGATATTCCCGCAGTTGCTGCAGTATACAAATACTCGAATTAAACGGAAATTCGGCACTTGTGATTCTAATGTAGCCGGTATTCCGGATGCTTCGCCGCCATAAAACAAGAAGGAAAGGGAAAACAACGTTTGCGGTCGTGAATCTGAGTGTGTAGTTTTTCCGTTTTTTTTTATACCGGGCCCCGTCATTTCGGCCATTCGACATTTGGGAATGCGTCGTAGAAGTTTGTTGCCGGATAATTTACGACTGAGTGAAATTTTTATACCGTCCCTCTATATATTTGTTGGTTTTTTGGTCGAATGTTCCATTTTGATATGATTTGGCCAGATTAAAAATATAACAGGATCTTCACTCTGAATATGAGCTAAAAAACCGACATAAGAGATTAGATCCGAAACACAGGAAGAAGAAGTTGACTGTTTCAAACAATTTGAATTAATATCAGATGGCATTTTATGTTTCGAACAGAATCCAAAGATAACTATCGTACATGAACCGGTAGAGAATTAGTCTGAGTGTCACTAGAAATATCTAGAAAGGAGAAAGGAGTATTTGGAGGTGATTGAAATTTTATTTCAATATCATGAATGTTATCAAAGAGAAAACAACCACTGTCAGCCCATCACCTTTCAGATTTGATCGGGAACAGATTAATATTTGTAGGTTGAAGTTAATAGTAAAACATTCCGAGCTGTTTTCGAAGCTCTTCGAAGCATTCAATGACAGAATCATTACAAGTAGAATGGCGTAAGGCAAGTCTTAAGATGAATTTTTCGAAGTTCCTATAAGAGCAGATTCAAGAAGAACAGGATTAGAAATATCCTCAAGGATTGAGGCTCTTTATGCGATTTCCAAAAAATATCAGAAATCGTCAATTTTCCTAGGGAGGCACTATCCAGGATGATCACTATCAAGCAATTGAAAGCACCGATAATGCTAGATTGCTGAATTTGAAAGCTTCAATTTAACTTTGTATCGTTAGTAATGAGTGTGTTTGTTAAAGTCATATATCTTGCAAGTTGAATCAGAACCACTTCCTCTTATTCTAGGCTTTTGAATTTTTACATGGTTAATTTTCGATGGGAATACAATAATATCAAAAAAAATTTACTCCTTGCCCTCCGAAGGCTAGAAAAAGAACGCATGGGAATTCGAAGAAATTTCCGGCGAAGAAAATGTCTTCTTGAAAGAACTTGGGAAAATTCACAAAAATAAAATGGAAAAAATCTGTAAAATTAATGAAAAATCTCTGACCATCAAATAAACCAGTATCAAAAATGTTTACTTTCCCCCCCTCGAAGGATAGAAAAAATATCAATGTCATCATATCTCTTTCTTAAGTTACCCTTGATATATATTATTCTCACATAAGGAGACTCTTAACCAAAAACAAAAATCGACGGGTCCAGTTTTTTCTGAACTCTCATTCTGGCTTTTGTTGAATCCATCGTCTACTTCACGATTGAAATGTACGTAATTTGTGTCAAATTATGTCCAAAACATATCCCTAATTGAACCTAAGCAAATTAGAACTTTCAATTTATGATGAGTTGATATTTCGATAGGGTAGTTTGGACAAACTCGAAGTATTTAATTTGCATCTAGGAATCAACTCCATATTATACAGGGCGTGCCAAAATTACTATTATATCCGTTATGCATAAAAGTGGTCAAAAGTTATATTTTTCAAGTGATGAATATTACTTGATAAAATGAAACGTCAAGAAAAAAATTGAGATGACATATCATGTCGGTATACTGGAATTATCCAGATTCCAAAATGAAGCCGCTTCTTTGGGAAAAATCATGTGACAGTTTGGTGACTTTTATAAGTATATAGAAAGTTATTGACGGTGTTTCCAAAAATATCTATACACTGACAATATGATAAAATTATTATTGCCAGACCCTGCAGAAATGTTAACCAAATATATCGTGAATCAACACCACTGGACGAGTGGAAGTTTGTGAGATCACAAAATTATTCCTCCAAATATGGCTCAAAGTTTAAAGCACCTCCAACAATAACATAATTTGTTACTTCAGATGAGGAAAATATTTTGAATGTTTTGGCATATTTTTATGGAAGCTTCTAGATGCTTTTATTCGCGGTGCACGAAAAGATTTGGGTGTATCACATATTTGAAAACACCGAATTTTGGAAAATCACAAAATGCATCCGAATGAACTTATCGTAGTTCTAGCTCTCAAAGCAGAAGAATTTGAACGTAGAATGCGTTTTTGCGAACCCCTTCAAATATATATACAGAATGATCGGGAGAAAAATAATTTGAAGTGAAAAATCAAAATTTACAAGGGACTGGAATTTCAATGGAAGGAATAAGCATTTTTGTGCTAATCATAATACTTATGTTAAAAAAATTGGGGTTTTCAAGTAAAATGTTACCTAAATGATTTTTGTAAATAAAATTCACGTTTCTATGAATAATGACACACTAAATGCTGTGAGATATCTTCAAATGCTGAGAACGAATTTTACCGAATTCTTCAAAAATTTGCCTTCAGAGAAATATATAGGAACTCGTGGTTTTAATTGGACGGAGCGAATCCACCCAAGAAGTTTCCAGGGAACTTCACGAAATGTTTGATAATCGTTGATTTGGTCGTTTAGGGCCGTACTTACGAATGCAGTCCCGTTCTGGAGCCGGCCCACATACTCACACCGCATCATATCTGCATACCGAAACTTCTCTCTTCAACTATTTGCTATTTCAGCGGAATATTCAATTACTAGGTACTCTACCGTACTTTATCTATTTTACAGAAGAATTATGTGTTGCAAAGAAATCATGTTATATATAACTCTTTGTTACAGGTATTTATTCATTATCTCAAAAGTGTATAAAATGATATGGTTACTATTACTCACCAGTCCAATTTTAATACACTTGTAGCCTGCTCCGATTTTCCGGAACTTATAGTGAATCGAGAAGGGGAGAACTGAGTTGATTTCTGTACCCGAAAGTTGAACCATGCCTTCCGAACTGAAGACTGAGAGGGCACTATCGTAATTGGCGCAGTCGGTAAGATTGCGGTTACCGAAAACGAAGCATATTGCTTAAATATGTCTGGACACATCTTAACCAGCATATTGCGTTGAACATTTTCGTGCAGTGCCAAACGAACCTTCAACGTGCAATCAAAGAAAACCATTCGAAAAATGTGCGACATAGTGCTGGATACCCTAGAAATGGATGAGATGGTTGACTTCTAAATTAGCATCAACTTGGATAGTTACATAGTACCGTCAATGGAGTAGTGAATATTGAACATCTTGAAGAAGCCAAAACAGCAGATAGACGGACCGAAAAACAGCTTGGTAGCTATAGGAAGTGAGAAAATCGAAACCAGAATCAGATCCAGAGCAGATTCACGTAGAATTAAGGACGAAGCAACAAATCATCTAACCGTAAAACATTTTTTTCAATTTTTTTTTTCTTTTCATATCCTTGTCATCATCCCTACACCTATATCAAGGATTATACTCTTTACTAAAAATAACAACAAATACATTCATGATTATTCTGATTGAACTCTGACTCAGATCATAATAGTTCTGAAAGTGAAAGCGACAATAACGCTAAATTTGCAGAAGGAAGTTCAGCTTTCTATGAACTGAGACTACTAATTCATACAAGTTCAATTAAAGCTATATTTTGGAGCGTTTTTAACATTAATTATTTTTTATCTTGAAAATTGATAGAGATAAGTATAGAGCATTATAAACAAAAAACTACTTTGATTAAAAGGCAATTCATAAATTTTTGTAAGTATATATGGGGAGTTAATTAAAAAAATTGAGGTGCTAGAATTTTTTGATAGAAGCGGCCATATCGCAATGCTGAAAATATTTTTTCTCTACAAGCGTGCGTGATTCATCGTAAGCACGCAATTCAGTTTGACAGGTGTCAATTTTCTGCACTAGGGTAGGAAAAATTTTCTCGCGCGCTAAATCACTTTTAGTCAGTTTTTCCATCACTAGTGCGATAGAGGTATCGATGAAACAGGTAAGGAAATATATGGGTTGCGTTTTCCATAATCGTCGTCGACGATGAGTATATGTTGTTATTTTGTCTATGTCAATAGTTTCTTATAGATAATTTTTGGACTACTTACATATTTCTACAAATTATCATGATTCCATATGTTCCCAAGTATTTGTTGAACTGTCACATATCATGAAGAAAAATATATTTCTTATAATAAATACATTGGGTTGACTTGATTTGGAATTCAGCTTTCGTAACAGAACACCAAATCATTGTATCGTTTCCGTAAAATCCTCACGAAACAACGTAACAATCCTTAAAAAAATCTACCATTTCGACAGGCACAGCCTTCCTGCTACCACCGTGTGTCACGGCAGGAAACAATAAATCCAACATTCAGCTCGAAACGAATGGGGATTCTAATCTTGGCACGCTCCATTTCGCCTAATCTTAAATCATCGCGGCAATATCTTGAAGAATGGGCCGAGGACTCGAGCAACTGAAACCACTCCGAAATCACGTATTATCATCCAGGAAAGAACGGCAGTGAAATGTACTTTCGCTGTAAAAGATGTCTTATTCGGGAAATGTCGCAGCACTTACGTTGGACCACCTATATATCCTCGCCGACTAGCTTCTTTCCGGATAAAAATAGAACAAAATCAAAAAATGTCACATGAATCGCGTTACTTAGTATCGAAATGTCTGAGCTTAGAAAAAAAATTCCAAGAACTCGGTACGGGAAAGTGAAACTATTACAAATATACCTAGAGTAGGGTTTGAGTCTATGGACTCAAACTGAAGCGAAGTGGACTAACAACTGGAAATAAATATTGTATTCTTATCATCCATGCCGCATTTCCATTATTCCATATCTTCTAGAAGTGCACCAAGAACCAAACGAAACGTATAATTTTACCGATACGTTCGGAAATAATGCCCATTCAAGTGATATGGAATCACCTGAAATACTGAAAAATTTCCCTATATATCAACTGTCATGTAGCTGGTAGATGAGGTTGTCAGATGATTCCAGAAATGTGTCCATTTTTTGCGATCTTCAAGCAGCTTGATTGTGTATCCCATGAAAATACTTCAAATATTACACTAGTTGAGAAGAAATCTGTTACTTAATCTCAATAGGTCATATTCATCCGAATCTTAAACCAAAGAAATTAAAAACGGGGTGTCCCAAGGGTCGGTTTTGCGGCCAATTCTATACCTAATTTATGTGATTCATGACGCCCATATAACTTGATTTACTGATGATGAATTCTTATCGCATCACAATCAAAACTACGAGGAATTAGTCAATAAAATAAAGGAATCAGAATCGAGTGCTAATGCATGATTTGTAAAAAATTCAAATGAAATATATATATATATATATATATATATATATATATATATATATATAAACAGAGATATGCTCTCGAGGGAAATTGTGAATAACAAGTAGGACATTTTATTGGACTAAGCCCTCTGGTAAAAATGCAACCGTAGACACGTGTTTCGATCTTAGGGATCTCATCAGTACGGTGAAAGCAAGTGTAAGGATGTGCAACACTTGATTGCAGGTGAAACAACAAACGAACGGAGTCAACAAACAGGAAGCCAACCGCACATAGCTGCCTCCGTGGCGACGTCGTTTCTTGCCTCGTAAACACGAGGTGTTTCGACTGAAGCCACAAATGTGCGGTTGGCTTCCTGTTTATTGACTCCGTTCGTTTGTTGTTTCACCTGCAATCAAGTGTTGCACATCCTTACACTTGCTTTCACCGTACTGATGAGATCCCTAAGATCGAAACACGTGTCTACGGTTGCATTTTTACCAGAGGGCTTAGTCCAATAAAATGTCCTACTTATATATATATATATATAGAGAGAGGTAAATTTCCATTGATATTTTCACTGAGAATATTCTTAGATAATTGGTGATTTCTTTGGGGGGACTCGTCTAATGCCCAGAAGGTGTTTGTATAAAAGTTTGTAAGTAAGTAAGTAAGTAAGTAAGTAAGTTTGTAAGTTATTTTCAATTATTATTTAATTATTTAATTGAGTAACAGTTCAAAACTATTTTCCTTCACCCTATATTTTTTTGTATAAAAATTTTGTTTAAAATCATCTCTTTCTGTATCAAAGTCAAACTAATCTCCATAATCAAAATACCAGATAACCACAGCAAATAAGAATTGAGTAACAAGACTTAATCAATGCCATTTTTCTGAAAATTATTACGGTTCAGTTTCCTTCAATAAACTATCTGAAAATGTGAAAAACTTTTTAACTATTCATTCTGAAATTATATTAAAAATCTCTGTTTAAAAAACGCCTTTACACGCTTTGAACACCAACTGAGGAGGAAAATAAAATTTTAACTTGTAATGATCAAAAAAGTTTTGTTAAAACCATGAAATATTACTGTATTTTCACTGTCTCGTTTACGAGAAGTGGTTATTGAAGATCATCAAACAGAGCTCAATCGCATCTCCATTATTTCTTGCCCATAATAATGAACCTAAGCCTAAAGTGTTGACTAGCGATGCAAGTCCATACCAAATTGAAATAATCTTGAGTCATTTAGGAGATACCAAAACAGTTCTGGACCCATTCATCAGTAGGCAAAAGTATTATCTCTAAGGCCCAACCCTAAATGGGACCCAGCAAACATTTCCCAAAGAAGTAAAATACCTGGGTGTTATAAGCGATCAAGGGCTACAGCAGCAAGGTGGACATGCCGCAAAGTCTTTGGTAAGTCATGGGGTCTGAAACCAAAAATGATTTATTGGTCATACCAAACGATCATTAAACATATGGTCACCTAAGCCTCACTGGTATGGTGGCCAAAAATTGAAAAAAAATTGGCACAAGTCAAGCTGCAGAATGTGTAGCGGCTAGCTTGCCTGGGAACCACCAAAGCAATATTTACGTGCCCTACTGCAGCTCTAGAGGCAATGAGGCCTCAGTGTGGTACACAGATGCATCCAAGATAGATGAAGGGGTTGGAGTGAGCGTTACGGGGTCAGATTTCAGGCTCAGGGGATGTATCATGATCCTGTAACACCTGGTATAATTTGGTTGTCACTGCCAGTCTTCAAATCAAATGCTATCATGAACCGGTGCCAGAAACTACCGCTATCTAGAAACATTTCAAAAAATCATGGTCATAAAAACATTTTGTATTTATAAAAACTACTTTTTGTATTTCATTAGAAAAATTTAAACTTTTGCTTACAGGCCGTAACTATTATAATTTCAATGAATGTTATAATCATTATAGTCTCAAAACTTCAGCAGAGACGTTGAGCAGGTTAAACTATATACCCCGAATTTGCGTATCATCATCATCAACCGGGAAAGTGAGGCCGCGTGGTATACTTTTGTTACGGAAGGACTCTCCTTCGGGAAACGACGCAGCACTTAGCTATATTTCCTGTGCTGTGCCGCGTCAAAACCGTCCACCTTATTGAGATGCCGAGGAAATGAAAACTCGAGCAGCGAAGATGTATAGATCGAGTGTTTACTCAATATTTTCCGTAACATGTAGACTCCGCAACGGTGAATCCCATATGGCTCCGAATTCTCTATTCAGTAGGATGTGTGCATTGCTGGATAACACGAATTCTGGATCGTGATTGCTGTTCTGAAATCAACGCGAAATTGAATGGTTTCCACAGAGGGAACAAGGGCCGAATCGCGTGGAGACGTAATGAGCCGTCATGATTTCAACCAAGAAGAGCAGTTTATGCATTCCTATGCCGTTGGATGGAGATTCGATATACGGGAAATGGGAGCACCAACAGTACTCCATTGTTTCGGATCTCGTTTGATGTTATTTGGAAATCGCAATAAACAAGTTATTACTAGTATTTTTGGCACTCTGAGTTTGGGGATGACAGAATATTTTCAAATAGCGATTTTATAGTTATTCGAATTGAAGTACTTCTCACTCCAGAGTCAAGAATAACATTCTGAATATGTAAAATGTATGAATACAATAGTTATTTTCCTAACAAGTGCGGGCAGGTAGTCAAAGGCGGAAAAGGCACTTTACGCATGAATTCGGAACAAAATATTTTCTACGACCACATAAAGATTCAAAAAGCACATTGAAAATATCGGGTGTTTGAGGGCTTTTAGGCTAGCAGATATTGCAGTTTTATGTGAAAAAAAAATCGAAATATATTCGTGGTGGAACACCATAAACTCTCATGCACTATCGCAAAATCCGCCCTCTGGCAAACAACCCCCGATTTTTTCAAATTGCACCCTTAGTTTTTTTTTTGTTCAACTTATAGTCCTTTTCATGTCTCATTTAATGATATATCATATTAGCTAAAATGGCATGCAGAAGTTTGGCAAATAAAAAGACATATTGAAATATTGATTATAAGCTCATTTGCATTTTGAATAATACATTACACTACAGAAATGGTTCAAAACTTTGGTCAGCACTTTCCACAAATGCTTCAGCGCTTGAGTACAGGAAGCTCTAATCATTTTTGGAGTAACGGTATTACAGCCTATGAAGTTTTCTGGTTGAATTTTCAATACTTATCGGTTGACTTCCGAAGACAACTCATTTCAAATATCCCCATAGAAAAAAGTCTAATGGCGTGAGATCTGGAGAACATGCAGGTCAACGAAGAGGTCCTCTATTGCTAATCCAACGGTCTTGAAAGGTATTATTGAAGAAAGTAGTAACTATATTATGTTTATGTGAGAAAGCACTATCTTGTTGCTACCACATTTATTGATTTTCCTGTAAGTGTCTTGCAAAAATAAGGGTCGATGAGACGTCCATTATGTAAACCACACCACACGTTCACACCCCTCACCTTATGGAAATTAGTTTCTCTCATCCAGTAAAGGTTCTTCTATGACCAATAGTGCATGTTACGTTGGTTAACAGTGCCCTTATTATGGAAGCAAGATTTGTCACTCCACAAGATATTATTGAGGAAGTTGCTCGTACGCTTCTCTACAGAACATTTGTTTTTGGCATTCACCAAAAATTAAAAGAATATCAACGTATCCGTTGAGAGTGAAGGTAAAAGGCATTCTGATATTTAACAAAGTATCACGACTGATAGCAATTGGTGATTCAGATACGTAGAAATAAAACAAAGCACAAAAAGTTCTTACATTTAAGTGTGTTTTTTTCTTCAGCATTCACTTTTCCTCGTCTCAAGTGAAACAAAAAAACTAAAGGGGTGGTTTTTCGGCGGTTGTTTGACAAGGGTTGGATTTTGCGATGGAGCATGGATCGGGTTATGGTCTTCTATAACAAATGTTTTTAATTTTTTTTCTGCGTATCACTGGAATATCTGCTGGCCTAAAAAAAAAAACAAAACTTCCAATGAAAATCCACTAGTTATTATCTTGAGAACACAATTTGTTACAATGAGTCAGAATAGCCGATCTAGAGTAGTTAGTTGGTGGTAATCGGCTGCTGAGAGTAACACTCGTAGATTGCAAAGTACATGAAGATAACGGAGACGGCATCGGTTTCAAGTTATCAGTACATGAAAGAATTTTATTCAGGATGGTTTTCTTCTGTTATACTTGGTCCTTCAAATAATCTTCAGCAACAACAGTTTACTTCCATCCTGCAAGAGGTTTTATGTTGGATATCCCTTTGACTGAATCTGCTAGAAACGTTGCCAAGGATTGTCTAAATCTGTGACCCGTTTAACGTTCTGGGTTAGGTAGGCCTGAGTAGGTAACGATCTCTACCGAAATTTTACCAAATGTGTTCAAGCATACGCACTGAACAGAGCATTCGCTTTTTTTATAATTGATGAAAAATGACGGTGTGTGGTGGTAGGATGCCGTAAATTTGTATACTTCCTATGGAGCTTCAAAAACGTTCCATTTTCTATGTCTTCAGATATAACAAATACTTTTGAAGTATGGTTTTTCGAATTGGAAACTTTCACAATAATAAGGTGTACTGTATCTTAAATATCGTCAAGCGCGATTTTCATGAGCTCCATTCTGCGAAGAGTATCGACTAGAGCAAAAATGGTAACTTCTTTAATCATAAGATATATGTTATCAGGGGCTAGCATAAACTTTGATATGTTTACTTTGGTGGAAATCTGCGCTTTATGTGGTCGGAAACCAACATCTTGCTTTTTTAAGAACGATGTCAACTTGCCTATGATTATTTCAACTAAACATTTCACCATCGAGTAACGCTACTTGCCTCAGCACTTGACTCAGCTTAGTTTCATTGTTATGTGGATTGATTTTCTCATTGCTAAAACACCATACGATTTTATCTACATATTACATGGATTATTGTTGCGAATTTGAAGAAAATCAGTATTGAATACACTCTGTTTCATACTCACGATTACAAATTTAATGTAGCCCAGACTCTTCACGTACCTGAAACAAAAAGAAAACAGTTACAGTGGATCATCGTTTGGTCAGTGATATATATTTTAATGAAAATAATTAAAAAACAAATATGTTTTTCAAAATTCCATAGAGCAACTTTTTTATTATTCATTAAAACATTTCAGCCATTTAAATCCACTGGTGAGGATGATTTATTCCCAGCTCTATGCTATGCTATGCTAATTGAACTGTGTAGAGCTAGCTAGTGGCGTGGAATTATATACCACCCAGTTGGTTGGCGGCTAAGGTGGAGAACATACCAAAAGTGGGCCACACAGATCCACACCCCAAATCGGTACGACCAATCAGCCTAACATCCTTTCTGTTGAAGGGAATTGAGAGAATCCTGGACGGATATATCAGACGGAACGCTCTTTGCACGCTCCCCACGAACAACCACTAGTATGCCTATCAAACCAGCAAATAGAAATTTGTAGAGAAAATCACCCAATCACTCAATAACAAGAACTTCACTTCACTTTCAGTGGCAAGGATATTTGACTCGTATCGATCAACGTCTAAGATGGTGTCAAACTGCCAAAGAAGAATCTCCCCAATTGGAATACTCAACAGCCTGTCTCTGGCCTGGATTTCGAAGAATTTGATCAAAACACTGTCAGATTTCAGCAGGGATGAACTGCGATGTCAAACTGTCGTTGCAATCATCACAAGACAAGAATAAAACTGTCGGAAAACTCGACATATTGTTTCTGTCTTGAAGATGATGAAACAGCAGAGCACATACTGTATTTCTGCCCTACACCAAATCAGGTTTCAATGTTTCAGTTCTTGAAAGAGCCTATGTTCATATAAATATTTTTAATAGACTCCACTCTGTCGAACCATCTGTCATTATACGCCAACCGCAAAAATAGCGTTTGATAATAATGTAAAACTGCCACTTCATCAACATAACTGGACTGCATATCGTCCAGACTATTTCAACGTGTTTCCTGAAACTGGACGATGGAAACTCAATTAATGCAGATACATTATTCACGTCTGCTAGTAATTCAATATCAGTAATCTAATTATTGCACACGGAAAAATGATTACGAAGTGCACCAGTAGCCTTTGTTGTATTAATGGAATGATTATGAAACATTTGTGACGTTATTCAATAAAAATATCGGTATCAACGGAATTAATTGTCAAATTATTTTATAAATAACAGCTCTGTTGTAACTTATGAATCAAAATGGAGTATCAACTTTTTCCGAATAAAATGAGTATTTTTAAGACTGAAAGATTGATTATGTTATTAATTCCAGAAAATTACTACAGTTTTTCATTTACCGGATTACAAAGGAATATCCTATTTTATTAGGATGATCTGAAAAGTCAAATGAAGTTGAAATTGACTTCATCATTGACTGTTGGAAATTGTGAATGATTTCTAAGGAAATTCTACAGTGCCATTAGTTCGTTGAGAAGGTCTTGCAAATTGGAAGAGAAGTAAATGATAGATAACTAACCGCTGGTCAAGAACCAAGCGATATTGAAGAAAATTGTTTTGGAAGTTTAAAGAAATTTCAAGTACACAACAAAAATACTTGCAACAGAAATAATTAAGATAATTGAAATACGTTAAAATTTCTGAACTTTGTTAGTGCCCTGTAGTACATCGGAAGTTGGTATTCGTAACAGAATAGAATATTTATTTTGTTGCTTCCATATATAAAAGAAAATTTTGTAATTGCTAGTTTTCGGATTGGCAAGGGTAGTTTTCGACTTCCTCTCGTATGATATCTTCTGTTGAATTAGAATACTCTTTGTGCATAAGACACACGGTTTCTAAAAGGAATGAATGAAATACAGTTGAAATTTTTGGACCGATGAAGAATGGTTTGCAGTAATCTTGTAATTCTGCTTTACATATGTATGCTCGGTAGCGAGACGGTTAGATGCCGGCCTTCTAAACTTCCGCTTGCATTTGGCCAAGTTCGAATCCAAGAAAACAAGAGAAATGTTCTCAATTTCATAGGAGTCGATAGGCAATGTAAGTTGTCTAGATGCCAATCCCGATATCTGGTGCTTCCTTGGAGTACGCGCCGACCACTCGGGGTGGTGCTGTAGGTTTTCCCAAAGCTGAGATGTGAATATGCCACCAAAAATCTGTAAGTCGCCCTGGAGCGCCACGGCAAATAATAATAGGCGTCCTCTACAGGCTATGCCTTTGGGTACACTCTATGAGTGTTTATGAGGGAGTATCATTAATATTATCTGACAGCCCTTTATTGCAAAACAAATACTTAATCAAATATTGTTGATTGCATAAGCCCCAGAAGGCAACTCCATATCTCAAATGCGATTTGATCCGAGAAAAATACACAATTTTGGTTGAGGATTGATTCAGTTCCTTTGATACAACTCGAACTGCATAGCATCCAGAGGGTATTCTTTTGCATAAGTTCACTAAGTACATGCTTGTTAAATATCAATTTACCATCGATGAATAATCTTCTTGAAGCAAACTGTGTTTGTTTTATTTGTTTCGAAACATAATGAGTTTAAATCACACCACTGTTTAATTCTACAAAGAACAAGAGTTATGTTTTCCTTGGAATTGTTCATATTAGTTCCATGCCATAAGATAGTGGTATCATCTGAAATGAGTGTTAACTTTCCTTTAATGTCAAAGGTTACTAAATAATTCAAATAAAGCAAATAGAGAATGGGACCCAGAACCGAGCCTTGTGGTGACCAGCTCTATTATACTAACCTGTTAGGTAACTTTGAATCCAGCTTTACGCTAATCCCCTTAAGCCAGAGCACTGGAGTTTAAACAATAGTGTTTCATGGTTCACGCAAAATACTGCTCCAACAGGTTTTTTATTATTTAAACCAACATACACTCAAACCAATACATTGTCGATCAATTTCAAGCAAAGGTTAATGATAACATATGATATCAGTCAAAATGCTCAATCTGACGTGAACAGCGTAACTGATGGTTAATTGAAGACCATTGAAAATTAATTTATTCAGATTAGATAGATCTGTCTGTTTGCCTACGTAATCTAGTGTGTGGTTGCATACACGTATATTTATTTCTTATGTCGTATCTGTAAAGATCGGATTGTGCTTGATAGTAGCTCTTTTTTTTTTCGTGCAATAAGTTATGGAACAGAATTGTCGAAAATATGGTCATGATTTTCAAGTCCTCAAATATAGGTCTGCAGCTGACTTCCCGCCTACGTTTTTTTACTGCGTCAGCTTTTTGAATGAACAACGTTTTTTTGTAGAAAATAGTTTGATCCCTTTCTGAAACCATACTGTTGTGGTGATATATTTATTTGAGTATCTAAAACACATCTGAGTGTATTGCCATTTCTCATATATTGGAGAAGACTGGGAGAATAGATATCTGTCGACAATTCTTTGTCAGCGGCGGGTGGCCTTTTTTAAAGGCAGTAATTACTTTGCCCATTTTTGTTTTTTCTGGAAAAACTCCTCCATTGAGACAAGCATTGATAGCATCTGTGAGAGGTTTCAATAAATGCATCCCAGAATGTTTTACAACAAATATGCTGAAACCGTACATTGTCATGTCTTCTGTTATTTTGGATTCAATGTTGTTAATGACCAAC
Source organism: Chrysolina americana (assembly GCA_958502065.1). Classification (NCBI taxonomy): domain Eukaryota; kingdom Metazoa; phylum Arthropoda; class Insecta; order Coleoptera; family Chrysomelidae; genus Chrysolina; species Chrysolina americana. The sequence goes on along the minus strand of OY293419.1, from coordinate 9,130,402 downwards.
GGCTTCAGAAAAATCGTACTTACCGGACTGGAATGGGTTTTTAATTCTGAATTTTGTATGCAGTAATCATATTTAGTTCATTTGCTGATAAAATTTGAGAAGACTTGTGAGGAGAATCGTAGTCCTGAATTTGTAGACCCCACCCAGTAGCATTCAAGATGTAAACAAGAACCATAAGTGTGTGGTCATCAACAGAAGTCTAAACTCCTCTTAAGCCATTCGTCTTGTCCCTATACCAGATTTTTAGGAAGCGGTTGTTGAATAAAACAATCACTTGATTCTCTCGCCCTCCAACTTATCTTTGCCATGAACACTTCCATTTTTCTTCCGTTCGAACACGTCCGCAGTACGTGAAAGGAGGTTCTCACTCTCGGCTAATCGAAGTAAGCCGGATGAACATTACCATAGAAAATCCATCTCTCGCTGTCCGCCACACGAAACTACCTAGCAGTATCACACATCCCATTATGATTCAAAGAATTTGCCGGATGCACAAGGCAGAGATAAAGGAAATGCAAGTGGGAGACCGCAGCGTGGAAATGAAAATACAAAAGAGAAAAACCGAACAATAAACATGCGAGATACATTTTCATGACACGGTTACTCGTCTGAAATTATAATCAAGGTTGCATTGAAACTGTTGGATGTGTGTGTGTGAGGGTGGGCTTCGGATGACAATGAATTCATAGAATACGGAATGAAAGGAATGGATGCATGGAATTCGTCAAAAAGTTGTCGCTTTATTGTTAATAGCAGTGGCATTGAAACCAGTATTTTTTATCCACATTTTGTTAATATATGAAGGTATAAAAAGAATGAAATAGATTTAATTCAAAAATCATGGAATATATCTGTATAAAATTTTCGAGTTGATGCATGGAATATGTAAAAACAATACATATTCATTTATCGTTCGATTGATGATCTATTTATTTTGTGGAAATTCATGTTGAATGTACGATGAAAATGAAACTTTTGTACAATTTTCAATGCAACTTTTTTTATAACCCTGTGGATTCGGCTTTCACACCATTTTCAAGTATTACTAACTTCTGACTACATAAATTCCCTAATATAGATGCCCAAGAGTAATTATGTTGGTAAACCTGGTTAATCTGTAAAGGAAACTAACATAATTGATCAAACCTATTGACCAACATTGTCATCAAGGGTTTAAAAATTTGGATTCTAATTCAATTTACTCATTTCTAACGCTTTCATTAAATTCATCTCTCTTCGTTTACTGCAAATATGAAAGATTTCCATGCTGTCTTCATTTATTATATGGTCTGTCTCTGTTATAGATGTTCATACATAGCCGATTTTTTCATCTTATAACACATTTTCACGCTTCTGCAATAAAAATGAACTTAACAATCCGTTAATTTATTTAAAATAAAAAAATACAAATATTCCAATTTATATCACTATGGCCTAATTATTTATGTGCAACCAGTATTTCATGTGAGCGTCTTATGAATCGGCAAGTAGATTCCTTCTACCATTCTGGACCTGCCCAGAGTATACGGTAACTAGTTCAGATGACTCCCGTACGTTCTCAATGCGGATAGAACGGTAATGACCTCTTTCTTTCACCGTAAACGAATCGATGTCGACTAATTAGGCTGTCAGGTCCGGGATCAGAATCGTTACATTGCTCCCTTCTTGATGATGTTTCGTCCCGAAATGTAATCCTTGGAGTGTGTCGATACCTGCAGTATTCTTCATATCTGGACCTTGTAGTTCGAGGGAAGTACACTCCACAGTCTTCATGTTAGGTCAAGGAAGATGGTTACAGCACACCAAAATCTTGACACCACTGGATCTGAATATCGTCCCCAACATGCTTCTTATAACACTCCAGTCCAGCCCATCAATCCCGCAGGATGATTTTGGGATTGCCAGATTCACAAGATTCTGGTCCAACACCGTATCTCTTAATCTGGTATGGCCCTTGGTCCCCAGATAGTAGATGTTTCTCTGACCTTTCTTCAACTCTAGCACATATTCACCCCTTTACCAAGACATCGGCAACGGTGATGGCTTCTTGGTTGGGCTCAGTTTTAATCCAGACTTTCTTAGTCGCTTAGTTGCAGATTTTTCACGTGGTCCTTGAACGATCTGCCAACCACAATAATGTCGTCTAGATACACCAGACACGTCTTTCAGGAGACTACCATCAGAACTGTCTCCATCAGTCTTTTAAATGTCGCTAGAGCATTGCAAAGCCCAAGTGGCATAATTGTGAACTGCCACATACCTGAGCCGAACGTAAAAGCTGTCAATTTCCAATCCAGTTCTACCTGCCAGCATTCAATCTTGAAATCTAGAGTCGAGAAAATAGTAGAACCAGTGTGTCTAGAGTGTTATCCATTTTCGGAAGAGGGAAACTGTCCTCTTTTGTCACGTTGTTCAGTTGACGATAGTCCACGCAAAAGCGTGTTGATTCAATTTTCTTATTCACCAGTATGACAAGAGAGGACCAGGGACTGTCAAATAACACGATGACCCCTCATTCCTCCTTAGCAAGTCGAAGTCTTTTAGCGGAATGTCGGGTTGGTCTGGCATCTCCAGTGTTTATTTAGGTCTAAACGAACTTTGTTCTACTCAATTTTACTTGTAGATGTATTGATATTTCACGACCAATTTTCCCAATTCTATGCCCTTGGAAGAGGTGAAAACCAGCTCTTGTAATTCAACTGGCAAGAGGTTGGCTTGGTTTACAGTGCCACGTACACTTTTTTCACAGAGGAAATTGACGAGTAGTGCCCCAACGAATTATGAAAAATGGTGGATTACGTAATCCGATCTTGCGCAAAAGAAACTACACAATAGATATTGTTCCTGTCTTCATAGTCACTGATTTTATGTTGGAAGTTTTCGAGGTGTCGACAAAATCCATTCACTTTTCTAACTCACTGAATTTTTCCCTTATTCTTGTCCCGAACACATCTTCGATTTTTTCTACTGTCATGTCTATCCTGTCTATCCTATCTAGCGCTGTCTCAACACACCACAAACTTCTTCTTTCAAGCTTTAAGAACTTTTTAGAAACTCCTACCTCAGATCATTCGAGTTTTCTACAAGCTCTTCTCTCAAGTTCTTCGAGTTTTCTACAAGTTTACCTTCGAAACTCGTTGGATTTTTTAAAAGTTTTTCTTGAAGTTTCTCTTTGAATGAACTACAAATGTTCATATTAGTCGATATATTGTTTTGAACACATTCATCTTCATTTTCTTTGAGATTTCTCTTTCATTTATAAATTCATTGTGTACTACAAGTTCTTTGTTTTCTCTGCTCTTTTGTTGATTTCTATTTCTTGTCTTCCATTGTCTTCTATTTCCGTCCCCAAATATTTAAATCTTCTAACTTGTTCAATTTCTACTCCGTTTATTTGTACATTTATTCACGGGTTATCTTCATTGCTTCTATTCGTTTTTATTTTGGTCAGTGGAAAAGCAATGTTGTAATGGTAATGTATAATTCATATCGCCCGCTTATACATTTCCTTCCATTTTTCATTCATTAACAGTTCTTTGAAAGTTTTCAGATAATCATCTGAGTAGTTCCGTTCATAAATAGTTCATTCACCACAATTATTATGTGTTGTTGGTAATGGTAATCTCCAACAGAATAATTGTAAAGAAATAATACTTCCTTTTTCCCGATTTCCGACACGCCCACATGTCTGGCACACAATCACTTCATTAATACATCTAATGGATGGCCGCAATGAAATACCCAATAACTATCAAACGTTTCGATCTCCGCCGCAATGCACTCGAACATTAGCGTGGGCGTAAAACGGCAATTGAACTATCACCTCGTCGGAAAACAGGCCTTTTATCACTCCATTATCCGTAACAGAAAGAGAATGATATTATTCGGCCATTATAATTCCATTACATCAGGAATCACGACGAGTCCCTACTTCGGCGCCTTAATAGGAAACGTCTGCAGAGTTATCGCGATCGGTGAAGAGTTTCCATTTTCCATTATTTCGAGGAGTGGAGAGAGCGTGTCGTCGATTCTCGTTCGTTTATCTGTTTGAATTTGAATGTCGACCGGTTGAATTTTGAATAATGCATCAGGATGCGCGCTAAATGGGTAGTTGTATTAACGGTCGAAAATTTATTCAGTTTTTGCGTTTTAGTTGTTGGACATTCGTGGACTCTATGCTCTTATCGTTATAATTCCACCATTATGCATACATGAAGCTTTAGTCAATCAAAATCTCATCAAATGGTTACCAATGACAGTTCATTGAGAACGTGGAGAAAATTCATAATTCACTAGACAGAAGTCAGATTGTAAGAACTACAGCACCTTCAGCGAAGGCTTACAACAATAGCGGTGTTCCAAAGGGATCAATAATGGGACCAACACTTTTTCTGCTCTACATAAATGATTTGACATCTATAGATATCGTAGGAAAATTCACCGTTTTTGCGGATGATACCGCCATATCGTAAAGCGAAAAAAGTACAGAAGATCTTCATAAAACTATCAGTTGAGATGGAAAAAACTCAAAGACTAGTATGATTCACATTTGTTTGGAACTTTGATAATTTCAATCTTTCACTGTCCATAGAAATGAGGGACAATGGATGAATTTGCCTTGATCATCATTTGATGTTCTCAGCAACTTTTCGTATTCTGAAATTTGTATAAATAGAAAAATAAGTTTCATTCAACTGAATGATATTCTTCTTTTTCAAAATTTGTTGACGTTTAGGAGGCTATATCTACCTTCATTATCAAAACTGGTTTGGAGAAATAAGGATCTCTTTTCGACAAAGTCAGAAAAAATCTGATTTGAAGAAGGAAAAAGAAGGATTATTAACTTTATTAGAACTTTTTTTTCAGGAAGGCAAGTTCCAGAATACGATACTTTCCTAACCAAATTAAATAAATTTTCCAAGACAGAAACTTATCGTGGCAAATTGATTATTGCCTTCTACACTTGTACAGATTTCTTTGAATAATCTTTTTTTCACTTCCAGGCTATAGAATGTTAAAATTACCAGGAAGCTATGTCAAGGGAAAAATATTTTATCTTTCAACATCTCCAGAACCTTTAAGGTTTTTCGTTATTTTTTGTTCGAGTGGTCCTGTTTTTGGGATGCCAGATAATTTTCCGAAATGTACGGCTGTCATCAGCGATTTTTGCACTGAAAGAGTCGATGTGTTAATGTGTCGAAAGACGTTGATGTTAAATATTTTATAATAATCGTCTCCAGCAACAGTAATGAATGAATAATATTGAAATTAATGGTATTTCAAAAAAGCCTGAGAGGTCGTTACAAACATTTTAACGTACTTGAAGTATCATCCAATGCTGTTGAATCATGCTCCAGGGTCACACAGAATGAACTCAAAAATAATAATGCAAGATCAATCGTAGAAGAACTAAGTAGCAACCCTTTCAGAAACAACATTCTCTCAGTAATCCGAACAAGAAAAGGAATGAATGACCCTTGGTGATATTGGACTAAATCATAACTTCAAAGTTCATCTTGTTATGAAAATTCTGTTACAAGAATTAATTAAATTATCCCTATTATGATATGTCCTAATCCCTTTTGTTTTCGTCACATTTACGGAACTACCTCATTTTATCGAAACATGAGGTGACTGATGTCGAATGTTGGAGAATTGTCCGTATCTGCAACTCACACGAACGTGGATATTTTGTATCACAGAGACCTGACTCAACAGAGGTTTGGTAATGGTGAACACTTTGATTTAGAAAAATTTATTATCGAAGGGACAGAGTTCCTGGTTGTTGTGGTAAAATGGATGGCGGTGAAGTTTCAATTGCTGTGAGAAATGAATACCCGTCTCATTCTTATGTAACGCTATCTACCAATGAAAAATGTGAAAATTTATGGGCCACGATTGAGATCAGGAATGAGACTAAAATTCATCTGTGTTGTGTATATGTCGACAGGGCATTTTAATAAAGTTAGCGCAGTAGTTCATTACAGGAACATGAGCAACAACAATGTCTCGTCTATACCGTGCAAGTATCGTAGGTGTTAGTACGTAGCGCCAGGTTATGCCTATCGATATGGGGCGAGACCGCATAAACTCAGAAGGTCGTTCAGTGTCGGATGGAGCAACAAGTTCATTGGCTACCAAGGCTGCTGCCTTGAAGAGAAATGCTCCAATCGATGCTTTCTCATAGTCGCACACCATGCAGAGAAAAGGATCTGAACTCCTGATGACTTCACATGCTCAATCCAGAACCATTCTGTTATGTAGACACTCCGAACTCAACTCAAAAGTCCGCGGCCTTCCCGTTGTTTGGGGAAGTATATTAGTGGCAGTAACTTTGTTCTTCCCCAACAGTTCTGATGACCAGATTTGTCGATGTGTATGATGATACTTGCCGCGGAAGAAATTCAACTTCTTGTGAGCGGCGTTGTCCCACCTCTAGGTGAATATACACATACAGCATCAAGATGATGTAATATTATTCTATCTACGAGCCGAACGTCCTCTCCGTATCCCTTGCATTGTCCTCTCTTGGGATTAACTTTTCTGTCGATACCAAACTCCATTCGATAGCATGCGTGTACTTTTTCATCAGTCCTAAGGACTGATGAAGGTCCTTTTCTACAAAGGCAGAGACTTTTTGGGTTATATATTCAATCAAAACGGTATGCTTCCTGATTCATCCAAAGTAGATGCTATCATGCAACTCAAAGATCCTGAATGAGTGATTCCATATGGAGCATTTGGTCCATACACAGAATGAGGACAAGGGCAAGGACAACGACAAGGACAACGACGAGGATAACGACAAGGACAACGACAAAGATAATGATGAAAATATTGATAATAATACGCCCTCATGGACACTCTTGTATTCAGAAGCATATCGTTAGTCTTGGCGCTTCGGCGTATTCACTTCTCAACTCTAAGGGAACCCACAAAACCTACAGCACCACTCCGGGTGCACTCTTAGCAGACATTTGACATCGGGATTGGGATTCACGCAACCCACACTCCACTATCTTCTCAACGAGGCATGTGGTCGCTTATCGATTACGATAAACTTGAGAAAAAATCTGTCGCACTGAGCTGTTGAATCTGGTCCAAGGCTAACAGGAGTTTCAAAGGCCGACATCTTACTCATAAGTTATTTGTTATATTCATTGGTGAATATAAATTAGCGATTTATTTACTGTAAAATAGATCAGATAGGCACAGTTGAGCGCATTTTCATTGCCTTATTCTAGCTTCGCTTTGAAGAAGATATTTTCTTGTTACATAATTAGTTTTAGAAATATCCACAGTTGATTCAAAAATGAAAATCAACGTATTTTCATTGAAAAAAAACTTATTTTCAAAAATTATCAATTTCAGTTCTGTCAGTTACGCGTTTTTCGTCAGATGAAAACGTTGGTCTCTACGCGGATCCATTCAACGACAAAATCCCTTCCATAAATTATCATAAGAATATTACAGAACAGATATTAGATCATTTTTAACCCTTGAAACACAATAACTGTCAAATTCACTGTACTGCACGGAAAAACTGCGTACCCGCTCCGCCTGCTCTGTCATTCTTTATTGCCTTCTGCTTTTGGATCGCTTCATTTTTGTTAAAGGTCCATTCCGACGGTATATAAGAATCCTGGCCGGAGCGAAAGCGTAGGTGTGAGATACTCCCAACGATATTTTTACATTTTATATTCTCTCTCCGGTAGGGAAATAATAAACGGATTTGGGCAGCGGCAAAGTTCTACGAAGTTTGTTACTCCATAAAGTAAAGCGCGAGAAGTAAGAGATGAAAGTTTTAGTGTTGTTAAAGTGAGGCTTCTTCGAATAATCAACTCTGCCGAATACTTTGAATTTCCGAGCGCTCTAACTAAAGTGTAGTCATCATCTCCACATCATCTAGAACCGGTGATAATAACAGATATATATTTTTATTGAAAAAGAATATATTCAGAAATAACGGGCGCTGGTAAAAGAAATTGAGATTTACTATACTTGAGAAATAAAAAATACACAATTAAAATTAGATAAATAACAATAGAAAAATAGAATGAATGATATTTATATGAATTCAGTAGGAAGGCACAGTTTGCGTATCATGAAATATTTGTAATGTATGTGTAAAAAGTTTAAAAACTCAATTTTATTTATCTTTCATTGATCATATTGTCAAAGGTGATAATTCTAAAATTTTATAATTTTATATGGTACCAAAATCTTCTTTCATAACTGATATTTAATGAATTGATATCAGTTGAACCAGTTCAATATCATGAACACATTAAATATTACTGATTTATTTTTGCTGCTGCTACCATCTCTTCCATTAATTTTTTCCTTTTTCCTTATATTTTATAACTTTGATTTTTTCTGTTGTTTAGATACATTTTCCACGACCTTTTTTACTGATTTCTTTTTGCTGCTGCTATCATGTCTTTCATTAATTTTTTCCTTTTTCCTTATATTTTATAACTTTGATTTTTTCTGTTGTTTAGATACATTTTCCACGACCTTTTTTACTGATTTCTTTTTGCTGCTGCTACCATGTCTTTCATAAATTTTTTCCTTTTTCCTTATATTTTATAATTTTGATTTTTTCTGTTGTTTAGATACATTTTCCACGATCTTTCGTTTTCTTGTATACGTTTTGTTACTAGTGCCATATATTTCGTTGGCTGCTTCCATTCCTTCCATATTACTATTTTTAGTTATATCTCTATCAATAGAAATCTTTTCTGTTATCAATTTATTTTTTGTATCCCTCTGTTATTTCTTCATTTTGGAGTTTGTTTGATTTCACTGATTCATATTCTATTACTTTTTCTATTTTTTGTTTATCATATTTTGTATTATCTATTTCCTCTCTATTTTTTAACCGGTAAATAATCGTCACTACCTATTTCTGGTCCTCTTATAACTCTGGTATCTACTATTATTATTTTACACGATTTTATTTAGCTTCACCTGTATGTATGTATATTTGTAACCGACTCCTTTACACTCGATTTTGACCCACTCAAAACGGACAGATTTAATCGAAAATTTGTACACTTATCAAGAACTGGTGACAATACGATAATTTGACGAGTTTGTCTCATTATACTGATCAAGATCGCTAGAATTGAATAATTTGCCTGTCATATAATCTGTGTGAGAGCATTCGCCAGAAGTTCAAAAATCCGCGTCGTGGATCGGATAGGGTCGCTAGATTTATATTATATTATATTATTATAATCATTTTATTTATATAATAATATTTTTTTGTTTTGATGTGATAATCGAGGTGTTTTCTATATTTCTTTTACTCTGAAGTTTGTCATTCATTAATTTTTTGAGGTAATCCCTATATCCAAATGAATTTAAAAAACCCGCGGTAATCCAAGGTTTCAATAATTTTTTGTGTATATAGGTTGATATATTCAGTGATCTTGTTCGTATTAGTATATTCTGGTGAATTCGAGTTGAGAATATCATTCCAATTTTCTTTTTCAGCGAATCTTTTCAGTTCATTATTTTGCCGGTTCGTATTTTTGCCGGTGGTATTATTATTGTTAGAATCTGAGGAAGCTGATTTGGGTTGTTGTTTTTTTGAATTCATTGATGCAGAAATAAGTGTTCGAGTACTTCTACTTTCAATTTGAATTGAATCTAAAACACCCTTTCAAATGATCTCGCACTCGAGAATTTGTGACAATCCCCATCAATGGAGGTTGACTGGTATACGTCAAATAATATAACAGTATAAGTTCCAAGTGGTGTTATGGTTTTTCTACCGCCCATAGGTATTTCATCAACTGAATGAACTGAATCATGGAATGGAATTTCTATTTGGCGTTCTCCTAAATTACAAACCTCGACAACCGCACGAGTATCCTTTATTCGATCAATTTGTGATACGATCACGATGAGGGATGAAAATTTCGTATAAAAAAACTGGATCGCTTATCCACTTTCGACCCAAATGCATTTACCGTGTAAGCCAAAGCCCTCAACGTTATCTGTGACATTTGATTCGCATGTGTCCAATCCAACGTCTCTCGCTGTGATTTTGCCACGGATTCGGTTTCATGCCAGTTTTATAACGTCGGCAATTTATCTCCTGTAATTGGAGCATTCCAAGGCAAGGGCTCCGACGTTTATATTTCCACTCAGGAACTGATTTATATCGGATGCACTGTTTCGGGATTCTTCAATAATTAGTCCGATTTTAAAAAAATGACAAATACGTCATTGCAAAATTTTTCGTATTTCACTCCAGAAAACTAATAAGTGTGTGAGTCGGACTTTCACTTTTTCACCTTAAAACTACTAAACCAACTGAAAAGAAGTAATGTTTGAACTGAGTTTCTATACACTTACAGGAGCCCACATATTATTTAAAGGGTGAGGAGTAATCAAATCAAATTTCAAAATACATCGTCATAAAAATCTCATACAGTGCATTCCATTCAAAACAAGCCACCCTGGATAACTTTTGGTACAATGATTTTCAAAATAAAAAAACACCTCAACAATAGTATACAGAAAATCACATTTTGACATAGGTATTCACATTTGATGTTACTTCCCCTATCGCACCCCCCGAGCATGTCACCATTGTTTCGCATTATCAGATACTCCATGATGAGCAGATTTCAAAAAAGTATAATACATATGGTCTGACGGGTTCATTTTGTCCATTTAGGATTTTCTTCATTTCCATTTCGGCCATGCCTCTTCCTTTTTTCAACCGGTTCGCCAAAACACAAAGTTCTTTTTTCAAGCCTTCTGTATTTTTGAGGAATTTGTCATCCAAACATTTTCAATTTTCAACATGCTCAAGTTATTCGAATTTTCTAGAAATTTGTCCATCGAACCTTTTAAATCTTCTTAGAGAATTCCTTCCTAGATTCTTCGAATTCTTGTGGAGTTCTAGTAATTTACCTTTCAAAATCTTCGAATTTCGTTAAGTTCTTTCAGACTTTTCGAATTATCTAGAAGTTTTTCTTGAAGTTTCCCATTTGTTGTGTTGAAGTTCTTCTTTCAAGCTTGCCGAATTTTCTAGAAGTTTGTTATCCGATTATTTGGTGGTTTCATGGAGTTCATTCATTATCGAACCCAATTGAATTCTAAAAACTTCGAATAAAAAGAAGACCCCAACTTATGGTTCTTGAATCAGTCTTTTCGGTTGTTTCTAATCCTTTATCTCCCAGCTCTTCAATTCTATTACATTCAATTCTACCAAGTGAACGTCCTTAAAAAGCATTCTGTTGTCTTTTAATGTCTATTTAGCACAAAAAGTTTATTAGTTAGTTTTACTGTAATGTGCCGCTAGTGTATGTTGAGCGAAAAAGTCTATGAGTTTTTTTTGAAATACGGAGATTGTTCGCGACGTAAATACTTAGTTATTTCAATTGTCCTACTTCTGACACCACTCTTATGAAAAGGTACTTATCTATAATCCATTAGTCTATTAAAACTTGTGAAATATATCTTTTTTAATTTATTTGAACCAACCTGAGTAAACTTTGTCTCTCTCTGTTTGGTCAATCTGCTAATTCTTGAACTCAGATTGTAACTTACTCTAAACCGTCATCTCTGGTCGAGAATCCTGTATTTGTACTCTCAATTAGCTTCTGTTGGATCATACCAGAAACGCCGAGAGATATCGCCGTCATTTGAAACGGTTTGGAACCCTTAGTGACTCGTTTAAATGATTCTTAGCTGGCTATAGCTTGTTCTTCGATGTTATTGGAGCATATTCGAGGGATAATGAAATGTATTGTCCGTCGAGCTTGATTATTCAAACCGGCGGTCAGGTCTGGCTCCAGAATATATTTTCCTCTTTATACTTTCAATAAGTCAAGATTTAATTTTATTTTATCTGATCATTAGTTTTCAATAGAAGAATTGCTACGTGTGTATTTAACATACGGAATACAAGAGATTTATATGCGTGTAAAGAGGTGATTGCTCTTCGCAACCATTGGGGAGTGTATTCTGTTTTTGCTACCTCCCTCAAGAATACTTGTTCAAATAGAGGTAATTGGAGAAAGACTCATTCATAATTAGTAACAAAACTTTCAGCTATTCGAGTTGAAAATTCAGGATTTGTGGAGCATTGAATCATTTCTGCTTGCATGGCCATACAACCAGAAATTTTTGGACAGATCTACTTCAACCGGCTCAAAAAAAAAATTACATCCGTCCCTCAATTCCATTCCCCATTTGATTGTCACGTTTGATCAAATTATTCTCTTTCTGTAGGATATTCACAGTAAAAGTCCACTCACTCATTCACTCAAACACAAACTTTTTCTACAAACACGAAAGAAATCCGGCCAAAAGTCACGACGTAAAGTTATTGCATCCACATGGATCGTTCCAAGGTTCGCCCTATCTGCATTGCACCTCGCTCTCTCCCGATTTATCACGTCGCTTCAGCGTCTGTTACCCCACGGTCCGCTTATCGGACTGTTTCATCTTAATCCATCATTGTTTCACCCGCAGCGAGACTATCTGTGCTCATTTGTTTTGTAGAAAACTCCGCGACCCCGTATAGTTACTCTCCGTCAGAGCGTGAGAGTTGCGAGAACGTTAAAAAATGAGGTTGGCGTTCCGGGGGAAGTGTAAAAGATTAACGTATGTTTGGAAAATGAATTGAATTAGGTTTCGGGCATGCTCCGGCCCACCGGAGTGTATATGGTGTGGACGAATAGTATTAATGCTGAATGTTGAAATAATTGCTCGCGAGAGTGAAAAGACGCGAATTTTTTTTTGATTAACACGTACAGGAGAACTGAGACTGAAGGATTGGCCTACGATCAAGATCAATAAGGTGCTAATGTGCTTCTAATAGCCTCTCCACTGTGACCTTCCATATTACTACATTCTATTGGTCCGCCAGGTGTTGACCACAACCCTGGTTCTTCCTCCCCAATCGTCAAAACTTTAGCTCAGCCAGATCTTCGCAGTTTTTTCCATCTTCTTGGTAAAACATACATATTGTTGTACCTATCTGCCAATGCGATGATGTTCATATGTCTTTTCAGTCTACAGTACCCTGTTAGGAGTACATCGTGCTCCTTCTGCTAGTAAAATCTGCCTCTTCATTGCCCTTGTAATCTGTGTAACCTGGTACCCAGGCAGAGGACAGTCAGTTTTGGATTAGCCTCAGTCATATCGCCATTTTAATCTGATCTCCACACATATCATAGAAGAATCCAGGAAAATAGTGAATAATAAACACCAGATAAAAAGGAATTTTTTTAACTATAAACTTCAAACAAGCAGCATACCATCCATAGAGAATGAGTCTGGGAAATATATAGGTATATTCGGCAGACTCACGACACTTGAATAGAATCGTACTTATTTATGTGAAGTGGGTCAGCTGTGTGGTGGACAGGGTCATAGAACATCACAATGAGCTGAAGATTTAGCAAGGTCCAATGAGTACTAATCCAACCGCAGTGTTGGAGGTACTGCTGAGGCTGCCACCGCTTCCGATCTGGATTGGGAAGGACACAAATAGCCAGAAGATCCCGCAAACACGGCGGGCTGATATATCAATCTATGGCCATCTTTCAGGAGAGATGGGAAGAACCGGTTCTATAGGTAACCAAGTCGCCTTTAGATAGAAAGCGAAGTAACTCGACCCAGTTTTCAATTTCAGCCTTTTCTGGGGTAAGCTCGAAACGACCTACCTCTGACCAAACTTAAACAGAGCAGCATCTACATTGAATTCAAACGAACGACATGCATAAGCTTTGCAGGAGGCATGAATCATCCGAACTACAACCACCATCAGGTGGAACATTCGATCTTCCGCTAACACCATCGGGGGCGGATACCAGTGCCTCCTTGCCGGTACCCTGTGTACCTCTTTGCACGAGCGCTCCCCATCCCTCTGGCCAGCAAAGGTTAAGGGGATCCTTTCCTCTCTCGAACCCTCTTGTGTGAAGAATTGGGTTGTGTGGTGGAGTTTTGAATGTATAACTTGTAGTTTACAGAAAAAGTTGACTTTATTTTTTTATACTGACATTCATCAGGAGATCAAGAAGGTTCGAAAAAGAAGACTGGGAGGAGGAATTGTGGACATGTGGATATGTGGACAGCAGGGGATGGCAAAAAGGGTTCGTATGGGCCTACTTGCCTGGCTGCGGTACCGGCCTCCCCAAATAACTGCTACTACTAATTTTATGAAGAGCTTATAGACACACCCACATACTCCATAATCTGTAAGATACTAGCCAAGGAAGGATCTTGAATCGAGGATGATAATACCAAGCCAAGTACAAGTACAAGTACATAAACGAACAAAGTTCGAGAGTGTATATAGGAGAGTTCAATTCTATGAAACAAATATTTCGTAAAACCGAAAAATGCCTATCTCTCCACACAATTCCACAAAGTGGATATTAAAGCAAATTTCTGACAGAAAACAACTACTTCCCCCTACGGATATTGAATTCAATATGTGGAGAGACAGGCATTTTTGGTTTTACGAAATATTTGTTTCATTATAACAAGGTTTGAGGAAAATCTATCAATTCTCACTGAAATATACTTCCTGCTTCAACAATTCTGATCCAACGGCACTTGATAGCCTACAAAGGTAGCTATTAGAGACTGGTCAGAGAATATCTAGGTCAAATCGAATTGAATAATTGAGTCACTTCAATAATTCAAAAGCTTGGATTCCAGGAAGTACTCATTCCTCATCCATGATATGAGGCCCAAGTTTTTTTACCAAAATCTTACAAAAGTTCATAGATATATAAGGGAAGAACTGTCACAGAACAGATAACCAAGAAGGTCACTAAGCGTATCAGTACTATAGTAAGTTGATGTGCCAGTTGATAAAGGCAAGCTTGTGAAATAGAGTTATTATCATCCGGAGATGAAATTTGTATTCCAGAAAATAATCAAAAAGTAGTCTTCAAATTCTGCAGAAGAATGTGCAAAAAGAACTGGGGTGGTAATATGTAAAATGAACTAATGATCAAGAGCTCAAAGCGTACGATAGCATCCTTTTATATACTCCCTATATTATACCTGTCTACATCAAATTTTTCACGTACTTTGAGTATTCACTTAATTTTATAATTCAACTGCTAATCTATCTTTCATCTCTGTTGTTTTGGATTCAATGAGAACATTTTTGAAGAATTTTTGAGTAATGATTTCTTTTTGTAGATGAATTTACTGTACCATGAACTTGAACAAGGGGATGTACGGTATTGGGCCCTTATCCGTATTCATCACATTTTCACATTTCACAATTTCTATACTGTCAAATACATCGAGAAGTTTTTTATCATGAACCTGAGTGATTATTTTCAAACCTATGTCATCAAATCGGTGATCGTGATTCAGAGCATCTTGCGCGACACTGGATTGTTCTGGTCTTAAAAAACGAATATGAGCAGTGTGCTCTTTCAACCCTACTACTACTTCTTCTCGCAGTCCTTGTAGTTAATTTCATGAATCTTTGACTTTTTTCTTCTCTCTTATCTTTTGGAATACCAAGGATATGTTGTAGCTTATACGAGGTTTTGTAGTATTTTCAAAACCCTCAATAAAAAAGGTGGTATATTACACCCCCTATGAGCTACAACAGATCCTGGGTACTCCCAAAGATAAGACAGAAGAAAACGAAAAGCCGGCATTAGATTAAATTAGCTGCAGGGGCTGCGAGAAGTATGTGGGTCAAACTAGAAGAGCCATGAAAGAACGATTTGAAGAGCATATTGTGGCCCAGAATGGTTTGGATCACAACCAACGATTTGATGACACAAGTTTGAAATCAATTAGACAAGTTCATGACAATAGATTCCTCGACGCATTAAAAATCTGGAAATTGCTTAATTTAGAATAAGTGCTGATGCAGTTGAGGTCTCAATACCATACAGTCCATTGTTCAAGTTCATAGTACAGTGAAAACATTGAAACATAGTATGTGGAACAGAAAATGAAGTAAATAATCAAATTATGTAAGTACACAACTGAATGTAGACAGGTATAATGTAGGGAGTGGAGTAGGAGAATAATGAATACTATCAGCCATTCAAATAAGTAGTATAAATGAGATTATAATATCATGTAGTTCAGGACGCTTTCAGCTACTGAGGATGCCAATTCTCCAAAAAGCGCGTCGAGTGAAATTGACGTTGTATTGGTGTTTTGGGTAGTTTCTATTCCTTGAAGGAATAATTTATGGATGCACTGTAGAAGCAGTGAATCTGGAAATTTCCAGCCATTCGATAATCGAGTAAAATTCGATGAATTGAACCGATTCGGAACACAAATCGCTTCCGGTCACGCCAGTAGATATAGGAATGCCAATTGTCCACAGATCCTTTTCATTATGTTCGGAACGTAATTTGGTCCGGTGAACGCAGAACTCAAACAATCTAGCAAACACATCATCTCAACCATCAAATTCCGAGGACTTGACGGAAATCCATCAAGATATAAAAGCGATAGACTACCTACATCAAATAAACGAGCCGTTACGAGATTTATTGTCGGAAACAATCCCTTCGAATTCCTTCAGAACGTTGCGCCCGTTGAAATAAATTATAACCCTTCGTCGGGGAATTCCTCAGCTTTTCAAGCTGACGAAGGAAAACTATAATGAGGTCAACGGGGGAACGTGTATGGATGATGGTGCTAAGAATAGACGAGATCATTGCAAACCAGAGTTTTATATCGAGCGACACTGACACGTATTCACCCCATCCGTTACCTTGCGGAAGAATTTTAACGGGAATATCGATAAGAATACCGTTGCGTGTTCTATAACCACTTCTACCTGATTCAAAATGGCTTCATAGTTTTAATTCTTCAATAAAATTTGTGTATTTCAACAAGGTCATAATATACATTGATGATCGATTTCGGATGTTGGTTGTGTAAGATCTTATGTGGATTCCAACTTTTCCATCATTATTGAACTTTCTGTAGCACTTTACAAGGTCTATACTATTGTTACGTTTTTGCTGAATAATAATAAGCCGAGCACACTACTGAACTATTTATTTCTAACTCCACTAAAAACATACAACTACTCCACTGACTGATAAAACACTTAGATCTATACAACAATACAACTAGCTAAATATCCCAAACACTCATATACTTCTTCAATAATAATCTTCCCAGTGAAATGTCGCTTTATATAGTCCATTTGTCCCGACCAGATCTTTCGCGATATTTCCGAGATTACTCAGGACAAAAGGCCGTCCAAATAATCACTTCTTGGAACTGCTCGATTACATGAATACCTGCGGCTTCGACTCATTTGTATGCGATTTGTTTTTATGGTTCACTCAGCGGCGTACATAGGGGAATTGTATCAATCTCGTAACACTATCTATAGAATTTCCTATGTATTATTTTATATATTTATATATATATTTTTATGATTTTTTTTTTAATTTGTTAGGAATTTCCCAGTCAGAACCTGTTTCCGAAGTTCCGACACGTCTGGCGGGCGCCCTGGATCATTTTCCCCAATATCCAATCTCCACGGCTTGAGGTAAGTGACTATTATGTCCAAGAATCATGTGTTCTCAGCAGGCAGAGTAAACCAAGCATAACAGCCTTCTGCATTCGTCTGGCTTAGATTTCGACCATATTAGGGCATGCCAGTATGATTTTTAAGTTGAGAGCAGTGTGTCCAAGCCTGCGGAGTTCGAGGAGTAGACCTCGATATTTAGACCGTCTTGAAATATAGGAGGACTATATCAGGCTTATTGGCTTGTATAAGCTTGATGGTGAGGACTAGTAATTCCGATAGATTCGGCACTTCTTGTTCTCCACAAAAGACTCAATATACCTCGGAGCATGAGGCAACACCGGTGTCTCGTCAATACCGTACGAGTGTCGTAGATGCTGAGACCGCATAAGCTGATTAAGCTGACAGCAAATGCATTATGGTCCTCAGCTGCGCTACGACATGATCTGCATCTACACCTTTTTTAGTTGTAATTCAGAATAATTGATTTGTAATTTAGAAGAAATTGAATGAAATCAGATTGTTGAAATTAAATTCAGAAACTGTAACTTGTAATTCAGATCAGTGAATTGTATTCCAGATGTCTAATTTGTAATTCAGATTAGTGAATTGTTGGTCAGAAACTGTAACTTGTAATTCAGAGAGCGTATGTTTTTATTCAGAGAGTATCAGCTGTAATTCAGATACCAAGAACCTTTCCTATACATTATAAATAATTTAATTTTCTTAAATTCCCTATTCTTACATATCAAAAATAACATGTAAACCCAACGTTCATCTCTCCCGTTTTCTGGTTTCTCCCTCTTTCTCTCTCCATCTCTCTCTCGTCTCTCTTTTTCTCTCTCGTCTCTCTCTTTTTCTCTCTTTCTCTTTCTTTCTATCTCTTTCTCTATCTTTCTTCTTCTCTTCCCTCCTTCTCTTCTCTTTCTCTCTCTCTCTCTCTCTCTCGATCACTCTCTTTCAATCGCTTCCAGTCTATTTCTGTATCCATATACCGTAGGTTTCAATTATCTGTACTGCCAATTATTCAGGTATTTAGTCCACGCTGGGATCCAGTTACACCACGACACAAGCATATCGATTGCTTAGGTCACCTGCTTCCTGGGGTGGAATCACTAAAATGTTTTGATGTCCATTTTTGAATCGCAATAGAATTCCAATTCCAAATTCCAAGTCCTTAGCGGGTTCTGAATAGTGATGGTTTCTGAATTACAGCTGACGCTTTCTGAATAAAAAATCACTATTATGAAATTGAAGTTACACTTTCCGAAATACAATTCACTAATCCGAATTACAATTGCGGTTTCTGAAATCCAGTTAACATCTGAATTACAAATTATACTTTCTGAATTAGAATTAATAATTCTGAATTACAAGTCATATTCTCTGAATTAAACTTTACTAATATGAATTTCAAGTTATACTTTCTGAATTACATTCGAAAAAGGTGTAGTGTCAGGAACCTCTACATCCATCACGCGACTACGGTAGACAGGCCATTATGAATCCCTCGGATTCCGACTTCAGCCTACTTGTACTTCACAGATGACAGATAGCATCCAGTACCATTCTGTTATGTAGACAGTCCACGGCTTCTCCGTTATCTGGAGATATATAACTGTGCGAGTCTTCACGTCGAGCTGTCGCCTCTCTTCCTGAGTCCATTTCATCACTACAGAGGCACAAAGTAGAATCAGAACGGCTTATATATTAGTTGCAGTCGCTGTGTTCGTCTTTGACAGATCTGACCATCACATCTGTCGGAGTTAATGCTAATAATTGCCCTGGAGAGAGTTTGAGTATACGTCTCTCCGGCATCCAGATGATGTAGAATGCTTCCATCTACGAACAGAAATTCCTTTCCGTATTTCTCGCATCGGCTCCTCTTAAGATGAACCCAATCTCCATTCCGATAGCATGCGTGTACTATTGCATTACCCTTAAGGACTGATGAAGATCCTTTTCTTTCGAGGCATATAGTTTGAGGTCATCCAAAAAAAAAGATGGGTGACCATATGCGTCCGGTTGCTGGGGGTGCCACAGTTGTATCCGTAATGCAACAAATAAAGGCAATAAGGAGATGCAGAATAGAAGAGGGCTGATAGAATCTCCCTGAAACACACCCTTTCTGAAGAGGACCTGCTCTGTTTGGACTCTGACTTGACCAGATTTTATGGCGAAGAGAGTCCTTCAGAGCATCAGACCCATATGGCCCTACTTGCTTGGTTATAGCAACAGCTCTACATAAATACGACTACTACTACTCACACTTCTTTGATTCTTCCTGCCACATTTCTGTTGACCTTTACCTCGAAGGAATAGGTCGAGCAGTATTGTATCGGGAGCCCTAATTGGCCATTCAATCATTCTACATTGTGCCATCATTTACCAACACCCAACTGAAAGATTACTCAGAGAAAGATATCCAAAACGTTTCCAAGTGATACCATCGGACTCATCAAGAGAGCTGTTTTCGGTGGTTCGTAGATTGTAGGTGATCTATGGATACGTGACTGAAAGAAAATGCAGCTCAGTTCAAACAGAAAAATCGTTAGTAGCCAAACATGCCACCAGCAAAGACTTCTCTTTAGAGACGTGAAACTTTTTGCCTCCAACCAATTCGTATGGGGAGGATTGAAACTCATAAACAGACGAATAAATTGAATAGGAAGAAGGCAACCCTGGAACTATATCAAATCCGTAATCTGATTCTCAAAAACGCTACAATCAATCTAGCACCAGCCAATAGGTTGTCAACGGATCCTTTAGTCAGTTCTGGCTCAAAATCGGAGATGGACGAACCTCTGAAGAAGCTAACCACTACCGAAATGAAATTCTTATAGTTCAACACAAAAGGTGACATCAGATGACCACCAGAGACGTATTAAACTATAAGAAACATCATCCAGCATAGTTTTTGGAGTCATGATATTGGTATATTGAAAACTAGCGTATGAAAAGCATTTATTTTGCCTCATGCTTTTCGTGTCGTGTCCTTAAAGTCGTTGCGCATGATTTATAGATTCACTTATAGAGCTGCATAATAATATAATATTTTAACCAAATCGTTTTGGGAAATTACCTTGTAGGCGGACACTTCAGTATGTCTGATAACAAGGAATCTTCCGCCAATATCTCTATCCAAATCCAAAGACATAAAACCACTGCACTATCACGGTAGTGGTGAGGATTTTCCCATCTGCATTGCAGCTCGCTCTACACCGATTAATAACATTCTTCAGGCATCTATCGCGACCCAGACCGATTATGCTGTTCCTAGTCAATCCCTCATTGTTCAATCCACAAACATAGTAATGGATTTTTATTCCTTCAGC
Source organism: Chrysolina americana (assembly GCA_958502065.1). Taxonomy (NCBI): domain Eukaryota; kingdom Metazoa; phylum Arthropoda; class Insecta; order Coleoptera; family Chrysomelidae; genus Chrysolina; species Chrysolina americana. The sequence continues at coordinate 9,109,561 of OY293419.1, read as the reverse complement.
GAAAAATCATATAATCCAGCATAGTGACTGGATATTAATGAAGTAACGAGGGAGCTGATAATTGGGGTCAGCGCGTCGGGGAAGAGCTTAACGTATGTTTGCGAGATATAATTGAATTAACATCAGCGCGGATATGTTGGTCCAGAACGTGTTTGGTCGAACAAGATTTTCTGTGATGAAATCCTTGATGATTATATTGTTCCGAGAGTGTTAGAATTAGGATGAGAAAGGAATAAGGTTCATGAAAATATTATGGTGGAAGCACTGAGAGATCTTTAGATGAAAATGAACGATATTGGTTGATATACAAACTGAAAACTTACTGAAAATACGATGCTTTCATCAAATTTACATGAGTTGCCACTTAAGGCATTCATTAGCTCTTTGTAGTGAAAGTGCATAGCGTCTTGAACATTTATATTTTTATCCGCAATCACGTTATTGGAGTTTTATTCACACCAATGAACCGTATGAAGTACCTCCTTGTCCACTAGTGGAAAAATTAATCTAGTTTATTCCACTAATGAAATAATATAAAATACAATTAAGAAATAATCACATTTCGATTAAACATTATTAATAATAATTTCATTCTTTGTTTCACCATATTTCACTTCGATTCATTTTTCAATTCCTTATCATGCAGATTGAATTTCATTTTGTATATTACTGTTCACTTCATTTATTTTGTTGTTTGACTTATTTTTTGATTCCATATCATGTGTCGTTTTCATGAATTAATTGAAAAAGTTCATCCAAGTGTCACTTATTTTCTGAAAAATATATCTTTTGAGATTCAGCTAACTTTGAAAAACGCAGTAGGTTACAAGACTAGCTTGAGTTGACAACAAACTTATTTGTTTAGAAAAATCACAAATGTAGATTTTCTCCAATTGTTGCATACTTCTTGGATGTATGATCCGCAGAAATATTGAGTTTCTCAGTTGAACTAAGGACATTAATGATATGGACTATGAACCGAAAGTTAAACCATGCTTCCCAGTTTTCCCTAAAACCTTCCTTACGCAAGAAACTACTATGGTTCAATACGATGGAACATATCCTCATGCCCTTCCTCTCCTGGTCCTAAAAGTGTCTCAGTTGACTAATTAATGTTGATTTGATGAATTAGCGTCCTTTCTCATGTATCATCTTTGGGAGAAGACAGCGGTTTGCGCGACATCATTTTACATGCAAACGGTTCCCAAGGGGATGTGGTGAAAGTGGAAAGTTTTCAAATGACAGTTGTTTCGTTCACGACAAGACTTCTTAGTGAAGAAGATGATGTCTCTATCCTCAGTGCCAACTTACAACTTACGAGTCGAACTGATTGCATGCATGACTTCTTGGAAATAATTACCAATTGAATGGATGAAGATAGAAACATTTACTGAAAACTTTAAACAAATGTAATGGATACATGAACTGTCATGCTTTTCTTTTACTATTCCCATAGTATTATTTAGTCTCATTTTTCACGCTAGTTGGTCTGTCTTTTTCATGTAATCGGATTTTATCAGCCAGACAATAAATGTAAATTTCTACCTTTCGTTCGTGCTACAAAATTTCTGTTTGAATACCATAATGCAAATTGGATTCGCCCAATCAGATTCTACAGAAAACTGTCCCAAGCGAAGAGTTCTTAGGCCAGTAACAGTTTGCCGCTGATTAGAATTCATTCAAATTGAGTAACTACCCAACTTATATTGCGCTTTCAAAATGAACTCACTATCAGTTGATTTATGTTATACTCGTGGGACAGTCTGAGTGTGAGGATCTATAGCAATTTTCAGCATCTTGAGTAAATTGCTCACCATCTTGGGTCATCTGTGTTGAAATTTGGTCCTTCATTTAGAAGCCGTGATCGTTTTCATAATCTCGATCGATATTTAGGACATTTCACTAATGACTAATCAGCAGATATTTTTGAAAATTGACTTAACAGCACAAATAGTCTCTCAGATAGCTCTGGTTGAAATCCATTTCAGCTCGGAGTGGTAGTAGTAAAGATGAGTAAGGAAACATTCACAAAATCAACTCTTACACAACTTTTATTCGACAAGTATCACTGAGAGTGGTACATGTTTGAGCAAAGCAGAATCCACATTCAGCCTGATTCTACAATAAAATATGAATCATCTACGGACCATGTCTTACCTAAATGGAGCCCTTGACTATCAAAACGTGTGATACCACGCATGAGATCGGTGATCGTGCTGATGCGAACCCATGCACCAACAAGTGATTGGATTGAGAAGCGAGCGCCTAACCCGCATGCCACCATGGCCCATATGGGTTCAGATGCTACGAAGTCCCTATAAGTCTGCTGATTTGGAATAATTGAGGTGTAATTATGGCGGTGTTGTGGTGTGTGTAGTTTCTCAATATTTCTTTCTTCCAACGCGGTCTATGGGCGGTCTTCTTACGTTTTTAATTTCCACGATCGGCTGACCGAAAGCGCAATTGGTTTCGATATACGCGGTTTCTATACATTTTTGTTCGAACCAGTATTTCTGTCCCAAAGAATTTGATAGTGTTCAGTCCAGGCATGATCAACAATTCCCGATTCAGATGTCTCCCTCAGTTGAGTCCACTTTTTGTGTTCGCTTATTCTTACGGATAATGGTCTCTTGGTTTCTCCAATGTATAAGAATCTCCACATTCACATGGGACTTTGTGAATTCAGTTTCTGCTGGATTCTGCTGTATTTTCAGGTTTTTTCTTGGTTAGGAAGCTCCGTAAGGTACTGCCGGATCGAAATCAGCTTTTAATGTTGTATTTGTTTCCGATCCTCCTGATTTTCTTGGAGATACTCTGAGGAATGTAAGGATGATAATTTGATTTTGTGGTCGTTGTTCGATTGTCGTGGTTCTCTCGAGTTGCTTCTGTACTTCTAGGATTTTCTTAGAGGATCCATTTTGGCGTAGGTCCTTTCTGATATGGTTTATCTTTCACAAACCAACGCCGAAGAAATTAGGACTACCATTACTTTTATTTCATCAAAATCCCTAACACAAATAGATGAGTCCCTGCTGGAAGGAATAAACTTCGCAATTGCACCAAAAACGGTACATGTCCTGGACATTGTGAGCTCTGTAGAGTCAACGAGTAATAGAATGAACCCTATCATGTAGGTAGAAGAATTTACATAAAAAGTGACAGGAGTCTTGGAGAAGGAGCGAACCCCTAGAAAAAACATCAGTGCTGGAAAACAGAAGGCCCTGAAAACACTCCAAATGGACTCCATCATCGAAATTCTCCTTGCAGAACGAGGAAATGCCACAATAACAAAATAGAAGCTGCACTCCAAACAGAAAACTACAAACTCCTACAGGAGGATTCAACTTCCACGATAGAGAGAAAAATCTACAGGATAATCTCAGGAAACACAAATTCTCCATTCCAGATAAGGAACGGACACACCTGACTCCACATTATAGAAAACCACCACACCCCACAGTCTTCTAAAAATCCATGAACCAGACACAATCACCAGCTCCCAGATTTCACCGAACCATAATCTAGCAAAATACCTCTGGCCGATATTACAACCCATGCAGGGTACTAGCGGTTCATTTGTCAAGAATTCGAATCATTTCGTAGACACTATTGAAGAGGTTCGAGTAGGACCTGAAGATCGTTTCATCAGCTTTGACGTATATAGCCTTCACACCAATGCCCCTCTAGAAGAATCCATCAGCATCATCAAGAGGAAACTGGAAGAAGACGTTCTTCTTTATGAAAGAACTGGACACGCTTTATTGGAATCACATCACTTATACTTTCAGAAAAATGGCCGTTTCTTCTCACATGTAGAAGGACTGCTGATGGGATTTTCCCTTTCCCCAGTAATCGTCAGCATATACAAGGAGTGATTCAAGTTATTGGCTAAAGAGAGGCAGAACAAAAATCAAAATTATGGCTGATTCGAATATAACACCTTCATCGTATGGAACCACGGAGATGAACATCTTGAGGACTTCCTCTGAAAAATAAACGACATGAGGAACTTAAACAAGTTCACGACGGAAAAGAAATGCAATAGTATCTTGCCGTTTCTCGATGTGAACGTCGAAAGAACAGACACTGGCATCCGCATCTGATTACAAAAAGAAAACCCACACAGGACAGTATCTCAACTTCTGCTCCAATCACCCAGATTCCACTTAAAAGGACATTTCAAGAACATTGGTGGAAACAGCGATGTAAATTTGTGATAGCTAGGAGCCACTGGATGTGGAGATAAACCATATCAGAAAGGACTTACGATAAAATGGATCCCTATATACCCCAGCTATGAACATCCAAATATAATATCAATTCTCTTCATTATTTCATCAAAATATATGAATATAATGAATGCCACGCACGTGAATTTCTTTCTCCGAAAATAGCTGACCTTTCACGAAATCGAACCCAGGCTCAGTTGGAAAAAATAGCCCTTCGTATCCAATTATAGTTGTAAAAGCTGTTAAACTATGTTCTCGCACGAAGGGCGGAAAAGCCAAAGGGGCGATGGATACCCAGCTCGTTTCATTTACATAACAGCACCACGATACGCGCCATAATAAAGGATTTTGTTTTAATAAACGTTTCCAGAGAATAAAGGGCTAACACGACGAAGGAATTCCAGACAGACCGAACATTCAAGGTGAGGTAAATGTTCTTTTGACGGGCAAAATTGTGGGAATTCGTGAAATTGAAAGACTTGTGATGGGGAGTTTCCATTGTGATACTTCTGAGGAGTTTTCAGTGTAATGCTCAGCTCAGCAGTATGGAAATGACCTTATAGGCCCAGAACACATCAGGAAATAACAAAGGCAGCTCGTCACCATTCCTACTGTTAGAATGAACAAAAAATCTGCTTAGGAGAGACCAGATTCAAGGGTGGTATTTTATCTGATCTATTCCGGCCTATTTGGGCTTCGGGTTCGTACTCCCCGCACGAAGTTTTTCATGCAAATCTTTGTTTAGGTGTTTCAAAAAATTAACATTAGAAGAACAATATACGGGATTTACCAAAACTCAACTCCATCCTGTGAAGGGGTGATAGTTTAGCTCATGACTGATCAGAATATCAAAATATTACCTCAGTAAAATATTTATGGTTTTGGAGATATTGGCACTTTTATAAATTTTGTAAAAATCGAAACCGTTGATCAGAGTGCAACAAGTTTTAAACTTCATAATTCAAATTAAAATATTTGTTATATGCAACTCTGAATAATCCTTCTTTTGATTACAATTCAAGACGAAATAATCGATGCCAAACCTTTGGATAAAAATTAATATATTTGCCCAATTCACGAGTTGATTTTTTGTTCTCGCTAATCTACTTATACTCTTTGTATTTATTGTAAAAGAAATCACCACGCTAACTTGGCACGTTATTTTACAAAATGGCATAATAATCGTAGTTTCAAACATTTTTTATCTTCCACTTAGTCGGAGTGGCTTACAGTGACTCTTTTCAAAGGTATGGCACCAATAATTTAATATCAGATTAAGATCAATAGAAGAGTTTTTAGGGTTTTAATTTAAAGTTTTGTACCTTGGCACTCAAAATACTTATCAAAGGCTTCGTTTTTCACTAAATTCATGCCAATATCTTCAAAGCCATCAATAGTTTATCACTATCAACCCTCCATAGAATGACGTTGAGTGTTGGAACACCTTGTATAATAACCAATAGAATAAGTGAAATAAATTCTGAGGGAAAACCGAAGAGAAATCAGATTTCAAGAAATATCCAGTTTCATCGTTTTTTCTTTAATTATGGACAATCAATTGGGCTTTTTGATTTGAAACGGAAACTTGAATTTTCTAAAATATTTTAATATCCGCATATTTTTATGCTTGATGAAGAAGACATTTGGGTCCACGGAAATGGCCTCTCAGGTCCCCTGATCTAACAGCCCTAGAATTTATTCGTGTTGCGCTATCAAGCAAAAAGTCTACAGAATACTGGTCAACACGAGGGAAGAGTAAGAACATCGAATAAGACGCCACTGGTTTCTATCGAAATAAAAATTACTTTCCTTTGTCCGACGCATGGTTTTCGCTTATAGAAATGAAAATAGTTTTACTTCAGGATCATTTGTTCAGAAATCTGATGCGTTGTGGAAATGTTAGTGCACCGACTGAAAGCAAATTAAGAGATGAGATTTTTTACAAAATGTATGAGAATACAAAAAATATGGATTTCAGCTTGTAGGAAAACCAGTTTTATTTTATAAAAGTAAAGTAAATTCAAATTAACGGATCAAATTTACAAATTATTGATAATACTAACACTGATTATAAAAATTGTTGGAAATGGTCACCCGTCTACACACGGATTACGCACAAGTTCAAATATTTCAGGTGAATTTTGTTTAGTTTCACACGAGGCAACTATCCGCTCTTTCAAATCTTCTGAAGTATTCAACGGGAGTTTTATACACTAGAGTTTCAAGGTGCCCCCATAAACAGAAATCTAAATTGTTGAGATCGGGGGATCTTGCTGGCCATTGCTGAGGTCCTCCGCGACCTATCCAACGATTATGATAAACTGTATTTAAATGGTTTCGGACAAGTACGCTGGAATGAGCAGGGGCTACATCGTGCATATACCATATTCGATTCGAAAAAATGAGCCTATTGAATAATCACCAATAATTCTTGCCCATACATTTACCGAAACTTGGTGTTGAAAATGGGTTTCGGTTATGGCATGGGGATTTTCTTCCGCCCACACATGATTGTTATGAAAATTTTGAAAAGCATTCTGAGAAGAATTTGCTTCGTCTGTGAACAAAATTTGTGACTCAAACTTCGGATTTAATGCAATACTTTGAAGATACCACTGTCATAAGTTCACACGCTGTAGAAAATATTTGAGGGGTGTTGCCTGTATTCTCGAAATATAGTATGGGTATAACAAACATCAACCAGAATACGCCAAAAAATTTTATGACAAATAATCAGAGTTCTAGCGATCTTCCTCGCACTCGTCTCAGGATATTCTTCGATTTCTTGCAGTGCCGCGTCCTCAATTTCAGGAGTTCTAAAGCTTAGAGGTCTACCTTCCGGATTGCCTTTCTTGAAACTACCAGTTTCCCTAAGTCAGCGATGAATATTTGAAAAGGTAAGGCTATCTGGTGAGGCACGATTGGAATATCTTTCTTGATAAATGCATTTTACTGATAGTCACAAAAACAGCGGACAGCCAAAATAACTTCAATAACAATCCTGAAAATCAAATAAATGACGTGCTGTGATGGTTTTTTACATCAACAGCTTTCGTTTTCATCGACGTTTGTGAAAACGTCATTAATTCCAAGATGATTTAAGTTTTCAAAAATTATTAATTGGTTCTACGATATGAAGCAGTTTCAATTTAATTATTTTAATTAGGAAAAGAGCATCTGACAAGAAAACCGCATCACCATCACCGCATCAGATTTTTGAGGAATTGATCCTGAAATAGGTAAAACAATTTTTTTATTTTAGCGAAAACCATGCGTTGGACAAAGATAACCCATGAAATCAAATTTGCTCAAAAATTAATGAGAATCTTGAAAGATATTTTTATTTCAGGAGAAAGCAGTGGCATAGTACTTTTTTCTCCAAAAATATTTGATGCAAAACCCGTACGGATGCCACTGGTAGAGAAAATAAAAGATTCTGTACGTCACAATATGCTCCTTGATGCATAGAAGATATGTACCAAATTTTATGAAGATGTTACAATATTATCTCAGTTATTGCTAAAAATCAGATATTTTTTTCTCAAATGGATCAAAGATTTTTTTTTGTTTTTTTTTCCGTTAACCAGCTCTCATCCCCGTACGAACGACACCCCTCGGAAGTCGAAACTTGTGCGAGCTAAGAATTAACGAGGTATTACCTTTCAACGTGCGATTCCTAGCATGAGACCAGTGACCATGCTGGGAATCGAACCCACGTCCCTCTGATTGCTAGACTAGCGCTCTACCATCATGACCACTGCCTCCTCAAATATCAGCATGTCTTTAAGAAACACCCTGTATACACCTCGTTTAGAATAACAGAGTATTTACTACTTTTTGGTACAAGTGGCAACACTGTATTGATGAAAATATATTAGACGCATAAAACAGTTTGATTATACGCGCCCACAAATTTTCGAAATGACATTTTCCCTTTCTCCAGACACTTCTAATGTTCCTTTCACCCTGAAACACCCAGTATCAACGCTTCCAGCTCCTGATCCCTTCATTTCCTATTATATTACTTTTTATCGCTTGGAGATTAGTTACGAACGCCCAAGCGAATCACCCTATAAGAGCTAGCGAACAGACTTGGTCGGCGATATGATCGTGTCGCTGCGGACTCTGAACCGAAAGCCGAACGTACTAGACGGATCGTGGATCGAAGTGTTATATGGCGACGATCAGCTGTTTTGACGTTGTTTTGAATCAATAACGAACGTATTTGAGTGCCGTGTCTACTTTTAGATCTCGTTTAGGTCCCGTTCTCCGAAGAAAATTCGTTATGTTACGTTCACGTACAGAGTGAAAATTGTGTTTTACAACCGTGAGTATATTCGATTATAGATGGCTTGAGTATTACCGTAACATAACCTGTACGCTGTAGTACGGTGTATTATTATCTCCTACCACGGACACTGGCCTTTTACTAATATACTACCGTGATTGGACGGAAAGTGAAAATATTATACAGGGACATACATAAAAGCGATTCAAAAATTCCATGATAAAAGGAGACTCGGATATTGAATCAGAAATACTTCATGGTAATAAAGTGTTGAATTTTGTTTACAAAGATTGGGTTCTTAAAACTAATAAAATTTTAAATAACGTAGTTATTATAAATAAAAGTATAAATAACTTCAAACATGTACAATACAAAACACAAATAAAGTTATGGCAATAGCACAATCCGTCAACATTGGAATAGATATTGAAAACAAAAATCTCATATGGAAGCCAGTGCATACTGACCATATACATTTACATTCATACACACACATATATTACAATACATATACACCCATGTACACTTATTAGCTCCCAAAATATATTGAAATATATTTTAATTTTAATTGGAATTAAAAGTTGTGAAGTCTTCATTAAGGAATTCTTCTAAATTGTAAAAAACTTGTGGTTGAACAATTTGATTTGCGCTATGTTGGGAATAGGAAAACCAATATTACCCATGTATGAGTAGAGTTTCATATTTTGACTAATGTCATGTAATTCTTCCTCTGTAGTTTTTATGTATTAGGGAGTTTCCAAAATGGAAATAGAAGGTACTTAATGGTAAAATTCCTTGGGATGAAAGAAGTGGTCTACAAGAAACTCTCATTTCTGCCCGACATGTGCATCTCAAAGCTCTTTTTTGGAGTATGAATACTGCATTGATTGAAGTTTGCGAACTTGCACCCCAGAAACATACTCCATAGCGCAAGTGTGACTTACAAAGAGCAAAATAAGCATTTCTTAATGAATGAACGTCAATTAGGGTGGTAATTGTCCTTCCGGCATAGCAGTTTGAGGATAATTTTCTGCATAATTTATTAATATGGTCTTCAAATTTTAACTCCTCATCAATATAATATAGCCCCAATAATTAATTTTCAGTTTTAAAATCTATTATTTGTCCATTGAGTGAAATTTGATCTATACTGCATTTGAATGATAAAATATTTGTTTCAGAAGTATTGAACGTTAACAAGTTTGCATTACTCACACCACTATTTAACATTTTAGGTCATTTTCAATAGTTGTTTATAATATAGCCGTGATCATGCCAAAGTATGGATATATCGTTGGCACAAATAGTGAAAGCCCCGTAAATAGCTAAGTCGTCAAATTTTACATATATAATAGGAATAACGATGGGCCATGAACAGACCCTTGTGGTACTCCGCATTTTATGTCCCTTCCGATAGATGTTATATCATTGAATGTCACCTTTTGTACACGATTTGTTAGATATGATTCAAGCCACAACAAAATGTTTCCTCTGAAACCATATATTTAAAGTTTTTTTGCAATATTATTCCAAGATCCTCATCATTGAGGTTATACAACGTAAACTTTGACAGAGAATAAAAACATTGGACCGTCTGATATGATAAAATTCATTTCCACCCTTCAAAAACATTGATGATATCATTTATATTTTGTTACAGATCCACAAAACTCAACAAGCATGCCTAGGTCAACTTCAGATCGAGAACATTACCAATTATTTGACATATACTTGAAGAATATACTCGATTCCGGTTTGCTTCTGGATGAAGATCTGGATATTCTTCTCAGCGTGTACAAGATGGACAGTTTGCCTGCTCTGAAGATATATAAGCCATCTTTTCAGTTGATTGCAAGTCTATCATCATTGTTGATTTCTTTACCATTGGCTAAAAGGTTCCATTCGAGAATGATCGCGGTTCCTTCAGTTTTTAGTACAATTGTAATTGTAGCCTTAGAATTGAAATCTGCTAGAAATAAGAAGATACAGCTGGGTTTGATGAAAAATCTAGTGACTTTATTGAAAAAACTGCACTCTCTGGATATAAGCATCAAACGATATATGAAAACAAGGTTAGAAATTGAACGGAAATGTGAAGAAGATATGCCTACATTCCAAGAGAAAGGAGTGGAAGAGTTTTTTGAAACAACTGCTGAACGTGAAACGTCCCATTTCCGTGTTTGTATGGACATGTTGAAAACAATTGCGTCTTTTTCCGATGATCTCACTGATGACTTCAATAGTATTGGAGACTTCAACCCTTTCAACATCGAAGTAAAAATCCCAAAGGATATGGGGGAAGGTGTAGCTTTCACCACAAGAATTCAAGATATTCACATTTGGTTATCTTCCAAACTACTCAGTTATATTGGCATATTATTTTGTTCCGGCTGCCACAAACTGAACAAGGGTAATGTGAAAGGGCTCTTGAACTTAGAATTTCCCAAAATTTTAAACCACATGGAATGTCACTATGAGACCAGGAAAAAGTCCTTTCAATCTCTGAGATACTCTGTGAACAAATGGGCAGAATATAAGTCACAGAAGAGATCGAAACCAGACAAGACGATCTCAGCTAAGCTTCAGAACACTTTGGAGTCGATCGTTGATAACTTGTCTATAATATCCGAGAAATCGGTGAATATTTTGAAAATATTGGAAATGAATGGGAGTAACGGATCCCGTGAAGTCGATACGGCCTTGTTAGACTTGAGAAACCATACTTTCACTGCCTACGAGTCGCTTGATCTCCTCTGCCGTTTATACGGGATTCTGTCGAATAAAACTAGTGTAAACCCTCTTCATGACGTTTCTCTTCCGTCTATAGATCATAAACTGGTTACCAAGAACATTCCCGTGATACATTATGACGATATGACAGAACCTATGGAAGAAAATTTTGAGCTTTATCTTGACGCTGAAGATGTTCCAGAAGAAAAATCAAAAAAACTACCTGAAGATCAATCTGAAGCATATCTAAGTTTGATGCTTCAGGAGTTGAAGCAATCTCTGAAGCAACACGAGAGGTTTATTGAAGCCAAAAATAAAAGAGGGTGTCAAGATGATGAAGAAGAAGTTGAAAATCGACCAAAATCTCCTCCACGTTTCGACTTAAGTTTTTTGAGTAATCCAATCTCTTTTGAAGAAAAACCCAAAGAATCGACACAGCTGGCTAGTGCAATCGAACATTCACCTTCGGATGAAGCTATACCACCTCCTCCACCACTACCCATGTTCAATTTGGAGAAGTTGGATGACGAATCTTATACTAGTTATAACAGCAGGACAATGTTGGACAATATCAAAGCTCTCTCTGGGCAATTGGGTAGACAAGAAGAGGTATTCAGTATTTCAGAATGAGTTTCAATTTAGAAAAGAAAATGAAAATATCCTCGAAATCCTTCAACTTGTGTTTTCAAAACTAATGGAAATGTCGAGTGTTATTTAATTGATGACAATAAATGCTTTTAATTTATACTTGTTGTTATGCATTAGGAGAGAGTTGATGGAGCATACTAATGAGTGAAACTGATCTGGACATTCATTGCTTGAATGAGAGAAAAATTACTTCTCTTTGTTTTGGGTCACGATGTTCTCAAGTGAGTTTGACAAATTATTCAGAAGCATGGGTATGTATGGTCATTATGGTTCGTAACTTAGGAGTTTTCTACCTGCTCAAGTGCCGAGGATGAGGTACAAGTGGTTATACGTACGAAACTCGATATCAAAATAATCATAAGTATGGCACGTTGGCAAATGCAATTGGTTTTTAACGTGGACGTTCGTGATATTGCTTCACTGAATTTTTGGCCAAACGTAACAAGATAATGGATATTTCGTTGCCAAGTATTGAATTCAGGACAATTTTTTACTCGCTCTACTTAATTGAGCTGGTAGATTTCTCCGACTTTTGTGATCATAGAATGGTCAACAAAGAATCCCACAATTTCCTTATGGAATTTGAGTGGATCTTTTACATTTTTTGGTATGTAGTCCATGTAGTTCTCAACCAAAGTTACCATAGTGCCAACCCCAAAAAGTCAACAGTTTCGCTGCTAGGGGATGTTAAAATAACCCCCTGCTCAGAATATACTATTATTTTCAATACTGGGAACAACATTACTTCTTGTTTCAGTGTAGTTTGATGTACATAACATTGTGCTATTTTATAAAAAATTCTCATCCCTTTTCTTTTCCTAACTCCTATTATGAAACGCAAAAAAATATTTACCCTGAGTACTGTTAAGTACATAGTCGACTATTTGAATTTTCTGAATTTCTGAATTTTCAAGTTTGACGCAGTTTAGAATATTTCGAATAGAAATTAATTGGATGACAAGCCCTAAAATTAATAGTTTTGATGCCAGGGGAGTTAAAGTCATACCTCACTCAAAATAGACTATTTATTATCATAGGCGAAAAAAATATTACTACGTGTGATATTCGGGATTATGTTGAATGATAATGTAGTTGCAAAGAGAAGTTATCAAACCTTCTCTTTACCCGCAACCCCATTTTAAAACAATTAATTCTTGACTATTTTCCGAATTCAAAGCTCCCCTCAATGTGGATAAGACTGAACTTGTATTCTGTCTTGTGGAATACTCAGCAAGAACTTGCACAAAAAAGTAAGTAAATCATTTTTCCTAACATATCTTGATTCATTTCCTTCATGAACAGTATCACAAAATGTAAACACTCCTGCTTTTTTGCAGAATTACATGTCACTAAGTTGAAAATAATTGTAAATACGACCAAGCGAAACTTTTCAACCGCAGATAATTAATTTTTCTCCAATATGATGATCCCTTCATCCCCTGGGAGAAATGTAGGCGAATGCACATGGAAACTGTTGAAATACGACCCATGGATTCTACTGACTTTGCAAACGTCAATATCGTTTATCTTAACAATTCTTCGATCTGACAAAACGAAAACAAATCGCATTAAAATAATTGTTGAACCATTTAATCGAAAATGTCGCTGAAGTAATTTTTACAAGTCTACTCTGAAACTCACACCTATTGAGATGAAAAGTTCCGACCCGAATCCAATAAATCGGAGACATAAATCCCTGATGACATTTCCATTTGGTCAGATAAGTCACATTGGAGAAGAAAAACTCCTGGACAGATAAGTAACGTATCACTACGTAGTTCAAAAGCCGAGCAGAAGTTTACGAACTGTGGTTAGATTTGATTATAAATTGCCCAGATTGGAAGAAACTTTTTTCGTACATTGCCTCCGATTAGTTCTCGATGGAATTCTTGGCTTTTATCTTGTAAATATAAATTTCAGTTCGCTCTTTGTTTATCCCAACGATTCCATTCAGTGATATCAGTAATGGAGTACGTGAGATATTTTATTTTAAAACTTCATACGAAAATTATTTGTGACACCCGACTATACAATTTCTCTTGAATTGTTTTTGAATGGGGTATTTTTCGTCAGAATAAATTATCTTTTAGCATAAGAAACACATGAAACAACAATCACTTACTCAATTTGACATTTGAAGGATTTCATTTATGAAACCAATCAATGTTTTGATATTGGTATGGTAACGCCATCTCTTACCTTGTAGATGATTGGACGAAGTTGTCACGTTTACTGCATAACCAGCAAGATCGCCAGACTTAACGCTATTAGATTTTTATTTCTGGGAGGATAACATAGAAAGGAAAATACATGCAGCGGAATTAAAAAAGATTAAAAACTTAATGAAGAATACAGCAATAATTTTCCTTCAACTTCAATTACTGTTACCTAATAAATCACCTATTGTTTATTTTATGAATCACCGTGCTATTTGGAACCATTGCTTTATGATCAGGTATACACTGGGGCCAGATGAGGTCTTTAGCTTCTGGTGCACATTTGTAGCTAACTTCGCATCCTCTAATAAGTATGGAATCTGCAGTACCGACCATAGCCAAGTTTCAAACCTTTTGACATGTCAGAGTGCCAAGATGACTGATCCATGGCACTGACATGAACTGCGTAGCTGACTTCATCATTATCCATTAGCTGCCATCTATCATCTATCGCCAATATTTCACAAATGCACCTGGTTATCGAACGCACCCTCCACAAACGTCAGGATTTCAAAACTGAATGATGAATAATGAATGAGAGATGTGAACTTATGGGTGACGAATGATAACAAGTCGTCTATTATCGGTAATACAGAGCCCATACTTGATGACGCAGCTCACGTCAATGCTATAGATCATCTGATTCATTTTACGGTTTGGAACATCGGTGTCTGAAAGATCACTCTGATGCATGTACGCACGTCAAAAGGTTTGAAACTTGGCTAAGGTCGGTAAAGCAGATTTCATACCCAGTTGCGGGTGTGGAGTTAGCTACAACTGGACACCAGAAGCCAAAGCCCACTACCTGCCACAATGATAAAACTAAGTTTTCTAATTTAGAATTGAAACCAAATTATGCTCAATTTACAAGGGGGGCTCGCTGAAAGTTAGCTACGCCACTGGAAATGCAGTATCAATTGAATAATAATTTTCATTGGTTGTGCCACAGAGTATTATAGCTGAACGATTGCATTCAGTAACTGATATCAGATACTTGCAATGTCGAGTGGATATTTTATTACTACTCAGAAGTTATTTCGAATACCCACAATTTCTGATAGAAAGAGATGCTTGGATGACTAGTCAGTATCTTTGGATCACCTGGACTGAGACGATGGTTTTCCATCTGAATAAAGAAACGAAATGGATCAAAAGGAACTTCGAGGTTCAGTTAGATGTGTATTGTAATGAAAATACATTCAATTTCGTTCCACTAATTTATTAAAATATAATTTCTGATTTATTTGAATTAAATACAAGCAAACTCTATAATATTTTGGTTGGTTTCCGGGTTTTGCCGTGGTCTTCTTTGGTTTAAATCTCCAAACGTTTCGACTGCAACTGCGGCAGTCATCTTCAGTGGCTTGGTCAAAGTACTCTTCTAGAAGAGTACATCGACCACGCCACTGAAATTGACTGCCGCAAAAAGATGCAGAGTGAAATACCATTCAAATTTTATACGAACTTTTTCCTATAACTTTTATATTAACTGAGAAAAACAGTTGACTAAAGTGTACAGGTACTAAGCGAGACTGGCCGTATAATAATGATATTATGTCTTGGTATGGTCCACCAATTATTGCAATTGTGTGGCACTGCAGCCAAGAACTACGATTGTGATAATAAAATAGATGTACATAACGTTATAATCCGTTAATATGAATAATATTTGTAAGGAGCGTTTCAAAATGGAAAAAAAAATATATAGTCATGTGGATGTAAATGTTGTAATCTTACCAATCCTATGCAGAATGAAGTCATCGGATTGCTTACCTATAACAAAAAAAGTTGATTCAATATGACTGACAGTGATCACATGGGGAAATTATTTTTTATTGAATTAATCATCAACAACTGAAATGTAAAAGTGTACATCATTTCTGGTAATTATCTGTAGATCATTTCAAGCAACGCATCATTTGACTTCATGTGACCGGTAACATCAAGTTGTAATGAAGTTTCCTTATATACTAGAAGTGAATAATTTTTTTTTCAGTGGAACCCATACAGAGGAGTTCGGCCGATTTTTTTATCTTTGGAAGTGGTTTCAAAGAGAGGATTCGAGTTATCGCGATTGGCGGTGGGTCCGAAAACATTGATTTCAGTCCAGTTTACAACTTTTCTTAATTGAATGTCATTATCCGGTCGTCAGAGGGGTTCCGTTGATTTTTTTTGATTATTTGAAGTGGTCTCAAAAATAGGATTCGAGTTGGCGCGATTGGTGATGAATCAGAAAACATTCATTTCAGTCCAATTCATAACTTTTCATGTTTGAAAGTCATTGTCGGGTCGTCAGAGGGATTCGGCCGAATTTTTAAATTTTTTGAATTGGTCTCAAAAATAGGATTTGAGTTAGCGCGATTGGTGATGGGTCAGAAAACATTTATTTCAGTCTAATTCACTACTTTCCGTGATTGAAAATCATAATCAGGTCGTCAGAGGAGTTAGGCTGATTTTTTTATTTTTTGAAGTCGTCTCAAAAATAGGATTCGACTTGGCGCGATTGGTGGTGGGTCAAAAAACATTCATTTCAGTTCAATTAACAACTTTTCATGATTGGAAGTCATTGTCGTGTCGTAAGAGGGGTTCCGCCGATTTTTTTAATTTTTTGTATTGGTCTCAAAAATAGGATTCGACTTGGCGCGATTGGCGGTGGGTCAGCAAATATTAATTTCAGTCCAATTCACAACTTTTCATGATTGATAGTCATTGTCGGGTCGTCAGAGGGGTTCGGCCAAATTTTTTTAATTTTTGGAAGTGGTTTCAAAAAGAGGATTCGAGTTGGCGCGATTGGCGGTGGGTCAGAAAACATTAATTCCAGTCCAATTTACAACATTTTATGATTGAAAGTCATTTTCGGGTCGTCAGAGTGGTTCAGCCGATATTTTTAATTATTTGAAGTGGTCTCAAAAATAGGATTTGAGTTGGCGCGATTGGTGGTGGGTCAGAAAACATTAATTTCAGTACAATATACAACTTTCCATGATTGAAAGTCATTGTCGGGTCGTCAGAGGGGTTCGGCCGATTTTTTTAATTATTTGAAGTGGTCTCAAAAATAGGATTCGAGTTGGCGCGATTGGTGTTGTGTCAGAAAACATTAATTTCAGTACAATTCACAACTTTTCATGATTGAAAGTCATTGTCGGGTCGTCAGAGGGGTTCGTCCGATTTTTTTAAATATTTGAAGTGGTCTCAAAAATAGGATTCGAGTTGGCGCGATTGATGGTGGGTCAGAAAACATTAATTTCTGTACAATTCACAACTTTTCATGATTGAAAGTCATTGTTGGGTCCTCAGAGGGGTCCGGCCGATTTTTTTAATTATTTGAAGTGGTTTCAAAAAGAGGATTCAAGTTGGCGCGATTGGTGGTGGGTCAAAAAACATTCATTTCAGTCGAATTTACAACTTTTCATGATTGAAAGTCATTATGAACCGAATTTTCAAGTTCCTGATTGCTTCAATTCTACTAATTACAGAACACTACACCTAACAATGATAACGGTTCAGACAACGAACAACAGGTGGACGATACCGGAACCATCTCATCACAGATGAAGACTGCGTACTGCCATTCTTTGGATAAGTATCCATCCAGACGAGTGCTTTCCTTCGACGACATCTCTATAGCTACAGACTTATGCACAGAACTAGGATGAAGGTATGCTGCCATCCACCATTGATCCATAGATCACAGAGGAAATTTAAGGTTTTGTATTTTAAGTAAGTATTTTTATAAATTGTGAAATTTTTTCAGGGCTATAGGTTTTCATCCTCATATCCTTATGAGAGTTGCGGTAAATTGATAGTTGGGTTGTTAGAGAATCCCAACTCTGTTTTCGAAATATTCCACCCTTTTAACTATGCCTGCATTAACAAAAAGGGAAAATTACACCGCTTTTAATGAGAACGCGTATTCCTCTCAACGTTGATGAGGGATGCAGCATTTTCAAAAGAAAAATTACGAACAAAGTGAGCTCTCTCGGAGCTTCAACGGCCCGCATGGTTGAAAGAATGTGCACGGCACAACTAATATTTCGCCCATAATTAATTCCGATTGGATACAGGGACTTCTACCCTGTCGAAACACCCCATTTGCTACCCCCGCGCTGATTTCGCGATAATCTGCTTATCGGCAGTTAGCAGAGTTAATGCATTTGGTACAAGCCGAAATTCATCATATATAGCAGAATAATAATGGACTCTATTAAAAATTCCATTAAAACTAAACAAAAACGCGAATGGGTTTTTTCAACAATGTCGGCTTCTATGCACGATTGACATTTTTTAATAGATATTTTCCAGCCATATTATTTTCATCTCATGAGAATTCCACAAATTCCGTCCCATGAATTTTCACCAAATCCGAGGAAAAAATTAAATAAACAGGGTTATTCAAATTCGAGTCTATACATACACGGTAAAGAGATAGAAGAGCAATGTGAAATTGTGATACCTAACTGAAATATAAAAAATTTCACGAATAGGAGAAAAAAAAATATGGAGGAATAGTACTCCTTCCAACCCCAGATAAACTTTTCAACTCGAGAACTGTTGAAAGCAATTCTGCGAAAGTCAATTAATTCAGTTGATCTTATCAGAATGTGAATTCCGAGTCATTAGACGTGAAACAAAATTATTCAAAATATTGAGAAAAGAGTCCAATAATCATAAAAAATACAAAATTGGCAGATTCACTTGCAATTCGCTATATCATATTCAAGGTTTGGCATATAAAAGGAATACATTGTCCAACATTTCACGAATAGAAGAAGAAAAAAATATGGAGAGAACTTATACCTTGCCCCCTCCAAATGAACTTTTCAACCCGGGATCGGATGAAGATAGAGCGATTCTGTTAACGACAATTAATTCAGAATGATCAGATCAGTATAGTCTGTGAATTACAAGTCAATCGATATGAAACAAAATCATTCGAAATATCGACCTAAAAATCATTAAAAATATACAATCGGCAGATTCACTTACAATCCGCACTATATACGCAAAATTTCATGCAGATTCCAAAAATATATGATTTGTTCATGCTCAGATTCAAGGTTTGTCATATAAAATGAATACAATGAACTGAATGAAGTCAATCATCAACATATTTTGTAATGAACAAATTATTTCTTTAAATATTTTCCGTTTCTCATTACTGAAACAAAATTAGAACAGAAAAATTTTTTTTATTCATTTGGCACGAGAATCAATTTTTTTGACAGTAAACTCAGGATTTTTTTTTTGAAAATGAGGGCCGATTATCAGCAAATATATTCGCTGGTCACCTACAGTAAATAATAATAATGATAACCGTCCTCTACCGTCACAGGCTATGCCATTGGCGAGTATTATCATTAAATCGGAACAGATCCTTGTGGGACACCCCATGAAATGTCTTTTCTGTCAGATAACTTCCCATTAGATTTTACTCAATTATTAAATACTCATTTTATTTGAAGTCTACCTTATTTACGATTTTTTCTCTCTCGTTTCTTTGTGAGCTCAAATATGTAATCCATCAGATTGATTCATTTCAAATTTAAACACATTTATACTCAATTCTTCGAAGCATGTTCCTTCAATTGTTTTATCTAGACCACATTTGATTCATTTTACAATAACAAAAAAAGTTTAAACCTATCCTGTTCATCGTCGACGACCAAAAAAGACGATTTTTTATATTTTTATGACTCGATTGTTCCTGAACGAACTAACCTGTTGACAGATTCGCCATTTTGCAAGGCTGGAAAATCTGTTGTTTACCCCTCTGTATTGTAAAATGAATCAAATAACGTCTAGTTTCTTTAACATGACACACAGTTGAAATTTCATTACTTTTTGTGTACTAGCCATTGATATCGCATATAGGTGTATTTGTTCAGTTTTTTTTCCGGGGGGGATTTTTTCCAAGTTTTTTTTCCGGGGTTTTATTTTCCAGGAGTATTTCCACCTTTTTTTCCGGGGGTATTTTTTCCGTTTTTTTTTTTTCCGTTTACCGTTTCTTTGATACATTTCTTTTAACTCAGCATTTTTCTATCAGTAATTTTACGTAAAAAAACTGATATTCAACGAAATTGCTTGTTAAATTACTGATTGGCTGAATTATTTCGTTGAAAAATTGAATGTATTCGATGAAACTAATCATTATTACCCAGTTATTTGTAAAATTACTATAGATCTTTGTGAATTCATCAATTTTCAAATTGTTTTAGATTTGTTGCCTCAAAAATTGCAATTTCACAGTTTTATATAACGTTTTGTAAATATCAGGACTCATAATAATATCAACGCATTAAATGACAGAATGAAATAAAAAACGTTGAT
This sequence comes from Chrysolina americana, assembly GCA_958502065.1. NCBI lineage: Eukaryota > Metazoa > Arthropoda > Insecta > Coleoptera > Chrysomelidae > Chrysolina > Chrysolina americana. The sequence continues at coordinate 9,089,123 of OY293419.1, read as the reverse complement.
ACCTCATCAAGTATTTCGACCACAATTGGTGTGGTTAGAAAGTTACATTCCCTTATTCCCTCACTTGGAAGTTATTAAGTTGCTTTTCTTGTATAGCTTACTGCTGGCGTAAAATGTAATAGGGGTATAATTCCCTTCTGTGACAGCGACATTCTGGAGGCGCTTCGAAAGTGGTAGAACTCATTTTTCAGAATTAGGTGTCTCTCCTGTGTTTGAGTTTCATTTCCTTCATTCTTAGAACATAGGGAGATATGGTGAATGTGGTATATTGCCTTCAGAGAAAAGTTGGGTTTTTCCATCAGAAACTTTCGTAATAACGGTGGAATGATGCCTAATAATATTTTCATTAGTTGTATTTCCAGTGTTCTAAGCTCACAAATAATTGAAATTAGATTTGAAAAATATTCAAAAATAGACGATGCAAGTAATGGAGTTTTACATCTAATGGTTGATGGAGAAGAGAAATTTACTCAAATTCCGGTTGCAAAATTGCAAAACATTGGTCAACTCGAACTTTAGGATTTTTCTTCTATTGACTGAACACCACATTATGAGTCTGCTGACGGATTCTGAAAATACCAGAGAAAAACTTCAATCACAATTCTCTTGAACTAATTTCCTGCTAAATATTACGAGAGACATATAAATAAATTGGAGCCTTCAGATTCAGGCCAATGGAAAGTCTTTACAGTGAAGCGTATAATCTTCCTCTTCATCTTCGACGTCGACAGGTACTTTTGTCATACTTTGCCAGAGTATCTGCCTCTAGACAAAATCCAGTATACAATTCGTTGTCAAACTGCCGAATATACCTCCAGGACGTGATAACCAATTCGACGCTAAAAATATGTCTCGATAACAATAATTTATCCAACCCAATTCATAATCCTCTAAATATTCTACCTTGGCTCAAAATTTCACCCAACTCCAATATTTCTCTGTGTAAATAAAACGAGATACTTCCAATAAGATCCCAAGAAAAGCCTTATTGGAATTATTGAATACAAATCATTTTGATATAATCAATCATTTAAGCAATAGTGAAATTGATGATCTTTCATCAGTTGACTAGCGAAACCGTTCGAGTAACTATTTTTTGACAATCAGGAACCCAAACATTTCTCTGCATTTTATGACCACCAGGAACATCTAAATCTCTGAATTTAACTTTCAGGATTTCTGTCATGGTCAAGACGTTCCATGATCTAGCAACTCCAAAAATTGATTTTACTCCAATTGATGAGCTTTATACACATTTTCTTCCAAATAATCGGCCTGCTCGTTTCGGGGCATTCCAGTATGACAATCTGCCCCATCTGCTTGAAGTACTCCTTTTTGGGTATGTCTGACTCCTGTCTCTTGCTGAATCATATGGCAGGTACAGAACTATCACCCGCCGTTGGTTGGAGCTTCTTGAGCGGGCAATTGCTTTGCGTGCATTCAAGAGATGTAGTACTATGAGTGTGTCCAGCGCTCAAGTGGATGCCGTTCTATTTAGAGATCTACAAAGAAACTTCCAGTAAGGCTACGAAAGCTCCAAATTACAGCTAGCCGGTAAAATTAAGCAACGATTGCAGAGCTCAACCCAGCTGAGGGGAATTCTGGCCATGATTCAGGGGTATCCGAAGTCTTCAGAGCATAGAGTGTGTTCCAAGGATATCCAGGTAATTCAGGTGAGCCACGGGCTTCTCTGTTACTAGCTAGCACCCTACAAGTCCGATTTTTCAATTTATTTCAACCCATACCCATACCTCTTGTCATCATTATTGCTTCCGCCTAGAGAGTTTCTAACGATGTGTAATATATATGGTATATTTGGATTCATTGATAGTAACTGTTTTCTCCTTCTCCAAGTGAACTAAATTGCTTTTGAGTATTACATGTGGAAAACAGCAGGTACCCAGGTTTTGGTCTAGCAAAGGCAAGTAGTCTGCTTTTCTGGTCACAGTGTTTCTGCCCATACCATAGTGACCCCTGGAGTATTTTTACTGACGCTGCCCGGTGCACGTAGAGCACACCACGCCAAAAGCTGGCACCCGAGGCATTTCGTAACCTGGACTCGACGTCATAGTGACACCTAAAGGTAAAAAGTCGTTACACTGAGTATGCTTTACCTGAGTGTGATCAAATTTACCAGACTCGGAAATGAAGATGACCTTGGCTGTCCTTTCTACCTTAGGAACGTATTCGTATGTGAGGCAGCTGCGGAATATCTTCAGAAGATGGGGGATTGAGATATATTTGCGCCTTTATAGTGGGGCAGGAGATTTGAAAGGTAAAAATGACCCTTTAAAATTTGATTTTCTTTTGGCCAACGAAATTGTAAAGGAGAAAATTTCGATGTATCTCACAAACAACTTTTCAATCATAATAAACTTTTCCAGTTATTTTTTTCCAAAATTATCGTAGACAACTGAACATATAAAGTAAAGTAAAGTGATATTCAAGTACAGAATGAAAGACTACTCTACATTCTTTCCACCTACGGTTCATTTTATCAGTCCATAACCATTTTCGCTGGGTTTGTTACAGTTCTCTTGAAGATGCAGTCCGGTAAATACTTTCTCGATTCTACCCAATTTCCTTCCAAGAGTTCTTTAGAACATTATCCTCGATCAATATAACGATATCATCTTTCTGAATTACAGCTTCAACTATTTTTCCAAATCCATCGAATCAGAATTCCCAAGTTGGAAATGATTGAGAGTTAGAGCTTTCAGTCATTTGTATCGGTGTAGACAATAGTAAGCGGTCTTGTGTTCACCATATTTTCTACTTTGGTGAATAGCATATGTGAAAGTTCGTCTCTCAAATTTTCGTTCATCACTATTCTATCGAAAGATTTCTTAACTGAAGGGATAAGATGTCCCCATACTTCCCGAAGCTGTAGGTGGAATCATTTTCAATACGATATTTCTCAACTGCATATCTTCTTCAAGTTTGTCCTGGTCAATGTCGTCTTCAACTCAACCATAGCAGCATGAAAATGGGTTCCTTCGTCCGAAAACGCTGTTTTTAGGTGGCCTCGCTTGGCTATGAAACGTCCCAAAGCCATGATTGAAGAGTCAGTAGAAAGTGAGTATGCTACTTCGAGGTGAATTGCTCGGATTGTGGGGCAAGTGAAGAGTTAACCACTACTCTACAGACTTGTATGTAGAGATGTCCAGAAATATTCTTTTGTATGTTACAATCGCAACAGAAATCCAACCTTCATCATGGGTTGTGAAATTGTAGTGTTTTTTGACATCTCTCAGTCCATCAATATAAATATTTACTGTTACTGTTACTGTAGTTAATATTACCTCGTTTACAAAAATTCCTCTTCCTCTTCTTATACAGTCTTCAGTTGTATGAAAACTAGGAGTTTCAGCTCATCACCTCACTTGAAATTATTTCACATTCACCGAATTTTGAAGTCATGAAACTGTAAACTCTTGAAACCTAGCGTTCTTTGCGTTGAATAAATATTATCCATGGAGAATATTCGTGACATTACTCATCGGGGTAAAAAATATGACGCATCTATCTACAAAATTGGCTCGAACTTTCCTGATCACTTGACTACCTTCTACTTTATGTGTGACATAGATAAGGGAATTCGGTTAACCTCAATGTGACGATACTCGCCATAAATAATCACATTCTGGGGACACGAATGAGTATGCCTTCGGGAAAACCACGACAAGAAAGGGCTTCTTTCCACACGGATGGACGCAAGTTTCGAAGGCCGTTCAATACAGTTCACTGGGCTAATACGGTCGCACAAGCAGGACCCGACTTAAATTATTTTCAAGGTCTTCATGGCGATGAGGTGGTAATGAATGGGCCATTCGTTTGCAACTCAATCGAGCATGAGATTTAATAATCATTTCTATGCTGGACATCTCTTCAACAATTATTATTTATATTATTCCGGAGAGGTCATAGGACCGTAATGCCAGTTTTCTGATCAATACTCTCCCTTTGTCAATTGATGAAAATTTACCTCTGAAATAATGTTTCAATTACAAAAAACCACCAGTTCAATAGTTCAATGAGGACTCCGAGGGAAACATTATCTGAAATATAATCAATTTGTAATTTAACTAAGGATAACTAATTATATCATTCTGAAAAAACACTATCAATTAAAATTTTTTCAATACGTTTTGGGTGAATTGTTGTCAGAAAAAAAATTGTGGGCAAACAGGGATGTTGATTTTTTTGAATGCACTTGAACAAACATAGTCAGATGAACACTCTGCAATAACTATTTTAAAAAGTAAAAAGTAAGTGTCGACATTACCGCCATGTCAGCTGGGAAGAAGTCTGCTGGCTGATGGTGTCGCATGACAGGGTCAGCCTAAGGGGTTAACGGTATTTACTAATAAGTCAAGTTACAAATATAGAAAAGCAGCCTATGATAAATCCATCAGAGAATCTGGCAACAAAGATCAAAATGGCTGAAGAAAATTTTAAAAGAAATCACTCAAAAAAAATAAACGTCTAGTTTATCTGCAACAGCAAAAAATGTTCAATAATAACCTCGCCACAATGGCAGAAGATTCATAGTGATTCTAATGACCCGTGAGTTTTTTTTTATAGTATTGTTCACATCATTTGATTTGAGATAGTCGAAGCTGTACGCAGTTTGAAATTTTTTTTGGCTAATCCCTGGCAACTGAACTTAGTTCACTTGAACTGTTGGTGAACTCGTGTTGTACAATTCGCCCTCAATGTTCTCATGTATATGGAATGAACAGTGAATTTGTAAAACAAACCGTAGACTCAATAATAGATCAGTTGGTAATTCTATTCGATGCTTTCATTGTAGACGGGGAATTTCCAGATGTCCTAAAAGTCATGAAAGTGATACCAACATCACTCCGATTTTCTCCAGAAGTTTAAAAATCAAATTGACACCAACACATGTATAGATTGTTCTAAGTCCAGTATCAGAAGCAATGCTGCACAATCCAAGCTCTTTTCAAGATTATTACCGTCGAGGGTTTTGGAAATGGCATGGAAGTGATATTACTCTTTGCGATCTGTGGAAAATTTTCGACTGTCTCTCTCACAATGTTCTCACATTAAAAAGCTGCACCACTATGGTATCAGGAGCAATCCTATTGGTTCTGAAATATTTTCTGTTTTTAGCCCTTATCTATACTTTATTTATATGAAGTATTTCATTTCATGTCCTCTAATGGATGTATATTTCTGTATTCTGAAGATAAAGTCTAGCAAACCTCAGCTACACACTCCCCAAAAGGGTATATAATACCTCATATGTACCTTAGCTACAGCGTAATATGTAGTTTCAGCAGTAGGTTTCCCAAACTATCTAGCAATTACTCTGACAGCATAACATCCAGCCAACAGGTTTCTTTTCAATTGTTTCTTACATGTGACTGGGTCGGTAAGAAACTTCCATTCGACTCCACCAAAACTCAATCTTTAATAATCAAGAGATGTAGTCGGGAAACTTATATTAGCTTAGACATGTTTCAAAGGATTAATCTTTCATCATCAGTAATAAGGATTGATTACATGAGTTTTTTTCTTCATTGCAGATATGTAAAAATCTAAGGACAGAGTTGAGAACAAAATCGTGTCTGTATCGTCTGAAAATAACCTGAGTTCATCAAAAGTTTCCAGGTAATTTGGTAGATCAGTGACATAAAATAAAAACAGAATTGGACCTATAACTGACCCTTCTGGTACTCCCGAGTTTACATCAGAGGACCGCGATATTTCCTGTGATAAGAGTCGTAACATCCAGGCAGTCAAAAGCCTTAGTTAGGTCACAGAATACTTTCGCGGTAAGATCTCCAACATTCATATGGGATTACAGCTCTTGCAGGAAGTAAAAAATTGCATCATATGTGTACCTTCAAACTGATTTTCCTAAATGACGTTATATGTGTCAAGGAATACATTTAGTCTTTTCTTAATAAGTTTTTCAATGATTTTTGCATGAGACGGTATGAGCGATATTGGTCTAAAATTTGTAGGATCATATAGATTTCCGCCCTCGTGTATTTTTTTTTATCACTACCGTAAATTTTAAAAATAACGGGAATACATCTTCACGACACGATGAATTTATTAGCGAGACTGAAGCATTGAAGACATTTCCTGGGATGTTTTATCAAATCTTCATCTATTTCTTTCAATATTTCCATCAATTCGTTAATATTTCTGTCATGCAATATCAAAATATTGTCAATTCCATATTCTTCAAGAAGTATCAACGCTACAGTATTTTCATTGATATCTGTAATGCTGTAAATTCTGAAATATTCGTTACAAAAAAAATAATAAAAAAACGAGACCTAACTGTTAGGCATTTCGGTAGCCACGAACCCAAATATTATGAAAATATCCTGAGCCTATCTCGTGAATATATTATTGTCCTCCGATGTACACCAATACTATAGGATTTCATGTGGCATGGAATATTCTCATATATCGTAATCACTTTCAGTGGAGAGTTGTGAATATTCGAGTATGCATTCATGCAACAAGTGCTTTTGGTGCGATTCTCTGTATGTGCGAGAAAGGAACTCAAGATACAACAATCATAAATCATTCTATTCACGATCTCCTTTTTAGATTTTTATTTCAAATATATGAAGAAGCTCAGATCCCTATTCACAAGCAAATAAAGTGAACCAAGTGTTGATATTTTGTATTGTGAAATGAATCTGAAAGGTTAAACAGTCAGTATTTCTTAGTGGCAACATGGTTCAAATCTGTATTGAAAGGTGCAGATGACCAGTAGATTCCTTTAACCATTGTAGAAAAATTTGAACTGAAATTTCTCAGTAGGTGCATCATCAAAACTTTGATTTTCTCCTTCCATATACGAGGCAAGTAGAAACAAATTTGGACTGTTAAACAGTCAATTTAATTATTTATCGCGAAAATAAAACTCTTGAGTGAGAGAATACATGAAATGTGCAGTAACCGTAGGTATTTCGAAAAAAATTCCCGGTACTTTTTTTCTTCTGAGTGGTATGATCTACGTCAGAGACAACTCAAAGAATATCATGACTTGTAGAACGAGAAGATCGTATCTTGAATAATAAACGTAATTTCTTAAATCTATCATGCCAAAAATTCATTAACAATATTTATATGTATTGTTTACTATCATTTTGTTGAGGAGGAGGAATATTCAAATCAGTGTAACTCAAACGTGATTTCTTCTTGGACCAAAAGCAATCGTCAGAAGTTTTTGAGGTAGATGAAGTTTTTACTTTTTACTGTGCGATTCCAAGGACGGCCAAGAATTGAACCTTACCCTCGATCTATTCACAAAATTATTGGGTTTGCACGTGGATCTTACGTTGTTTTTGGTACTGGTATCTGAGGTTCCATATTCTCAACCTTTATTCCAAATTCATTTCTGATAATTCCAGTGCATTTGGAAAGCTATTTCGATATTATTTATATTCAGTATTTTACACAAGGAAGAATTATCGATCGTGCATTTTCAGTTCTCATTGAAAATTCTGCTGATCACTTTACCAAATGCTTATGAAGAGACAGTTATTACTTTCGACCTAATCCTCATTTTAAGTAAAAATACTTCAACCTCAAGGTGGAAAACTGTATTACTCATCCCATTTTCATCATTAATTTGATGAACTTCCGCGATTTTTGATAGAAATTCGGCCTGTAATAATAGCTCAAACCAATAAAAACTGGAAAAGAATACTGACACTGAAGAAAGTCATCAGTTCACGTAATGAAACTACCATTGAATCAGTTTGTAATCAGGAAAAACTTAACAATTGTTTTTAAGTTGTATCAAAATCTTGTATTACCTTTCAACAGTAATAATAGGCATACGTTCATCTTGGAACCAGAAGTAATAATTTTGAAAAACGAACCATTCAAATTCAGGAATTTTGATCTGTCTACTCCACATTAGATACTATTAAGTTGAAGAAAGTGAACATTCTGATGAGTTAATGAATTTCCAACGTATTGAAAATATTTTTGGTGTAATGATGGATAACCATTATCGAATTAATTGATACCTCTTTGCTTGAATAATTATTTCCAGATATTCTGAAAACTTCTACAGTTATACCGATACCTAAAGTTCAAAGAACAGAATTGCTTGAAGAGTATAGGCTCAATAACATGTAACTTTCCTTCGAAAAAATTCTTGAATTAGTGCTTCTGACATTAAAAATAACAGGTACACCCTAGTTTTTGATGGTTTGGAAGTAATTTTTTTTTTTGTGTTGTCTCAAGCACTAAAGTAATTTTTATGTTTTTTTTTTCTGAACAACAAAGGAAGATAAGAAAAAATGCCAGATATTACAAAGATGCTGTTTTAATTGCTCAATGCCAAAAATATAGGTATAGATATAGATTCAATCGGCACATTCTTCTACCAACCAACCTTGAGAATTTTTTTTCTCCCAAAAGGGATTTGGTGTAAGAAATACTCTGTCCAATGTTATAACAGTGTTACGTTTTTCCATAACCTTGTTAAATAAAAATATCCTACATCTGTAGTATTTGCAACGGTCAGACTAGATGACGAAAATGAACTGGAAGGACTTCAGAAATTAATTTCACATTTTGACAATTGAATTAGCTTGGCGCGGAGGAGAATCAGCTCAATGCAAAAAGGTTTTTTTCTATATTTCCTTTCAAGAATATATCAAGTGGGGAAAGCCGTAGGGGGTATAGACATGAACAATGAAGCAGAGAACTATGGAGACTTCTACCACAGTTATTTTATTCATTACAATTATTATTATTCTTTTTTTCATTGGGTATTGATAGTGGCATCAATTCCCAAGATCATCAGCCACTATGTGTTCTGGGTAGTGATATAATTATTTAGAGAGATTTTTCATGTCTTATAAACAAAATCATGAAAATGTTCTGTCGAATGAAAACTCATGGATTTGTTTCAAAAACCGGCCTATCGGAGCAGGCCTTGTCCCACCCTGCCCGTCGACTGGCTCTAGTTGATAACGAAGTCGAATCCGCAAGCGAGGAGTGTCTCTAATGCAGAGTTTATACAGAAAAGCCATATGGACCATTGAGCAGCTTACAAATTGGCGTTTTCCATCAGGCTGGTGTTTTCTATTGCGACGTTCAGTCAACCGGATTTATCCTGCCCTCGCGCCGGCAAATAGTTCCTAGGTAATAATTCCATTTTGCGAAACGGTGCGGAAAATCGACCATGCCACGGTAAACAACGATCCTGAGAAATTGGAAGAGAGTGTGAACAATGTGATGGAATTTATAACTGAGATCGCCTACCTAGTTGGGAGCTTGTGGGGGCGGTCGAAGGCCAAGCGGATTGAGAATGACTTATTTGTTATAGTCTGAATACTGACTTACTGAATACTATGAGCATTTCAATATGTTACCAGCTGTTAAGGATGGATTCAGAAAAAAAATCCACAATAACCGCCATTTTCTATGATCTCAGCCGTGCATTCAACATAGTGGATCCAAATCTCTTATTGCAAAAAATGTATGGGATGGGAACACGTGGCAAATCGTATGAGTAGACAGAATCTGATCTAACAAACAGAAGTCAAATTATCATAAACAACAATGCTAGATTAGACCCCCTTCAACCTAAAATGGGGGTGCCACAAGGTTCCATACTTGGCCCTCTATTCTTTATCATCTTTGTCAGTGATATTAAGGAATTCTGTTCAACTTCAAATAAAATTATAGAATATGCTGATGATACCGATATTTTTGGGGCTAATAATATAAAGAACAGCTGATCAACAATAGTAACAGGGCATCTCAGGAGCTTGGCGAGTATTGTAAGGAGAATGGGCTAGCATCAGATGCAACAAAAACTCATTTTATGCGTTTTCTGCCAAGGAATATACCTGACCATGCATGACTCACACTCACAGATCGAAAGTGTTGAAACTATAAAACTTCTAGGAAAAACAGTAGATTCAAAACTCACCTGGGAAGCTCACATAAATACAGTTACAAAAAACTGAGTACTCACTGTTATATGTTGAGAAACTCAAGGAAAACAGTTTCATTTCATGTGTTATAAAGCTTCAATGAAAAAAAAATAAAACAGTTAGTCCTTATGTCAGTTAGTAAATATTTTCATATCCATGATACATGGAGATAAATGGGAACACACTGTATAATTCTCCGTAATTTAATGTTGAAGCTGCCTAATCTGTAAAAATCAGCGTCAACACATGCAAAAGTCCGACAGAAAATCCAAGAGCCAATACGGACAAACGTTATAGTTATTTCATGGTTCATAAGCAGTAATAGTCATCATGCGGAATTTTATCTAACACTTAAGTATATTGCCAGTGAGTGATTGATCAGTTAATACGGGATTATGGGTCAATAACGGAATATTACAATGGATTTTTGATGGATACTTCTACTGTACTGATACTTATCATCATGCTTTATTCACAATCCAGATTTTGCAAGTTTAGTACATGATTTGTTTGTGTCGAGAATTATGTTGGATATGCTTGAGGTCTTCTTTGTAACAGTTGAACTACACTTGAAGATGACTTGAAAATAATGAAGGTGAAATGAAATTGTTTATAGTGAATCTTCAACAGATGGAAATGAAAACATTGGATTTTAAATAACGCCACAAAAAGGAGTTTAGGGAGCTGAAATCTGATGAGCGGACAGGCTACACAGTAGCTCGACAAAATAACGCAACATTAATCTGTTTTCTCTAATGTCCCAGCATTTCCATATTTTTCAAGATTCCATGCCTAGGCGATAAAAAAATTAGTGAAATGAATGAAAGGTGTATGAAACTATTTTATAGCGAATTAGAGTGGATAAAAATTCAAAATAAAAAAAATATTTTGATTTCAAAATTTTCCGAAACGTTAGATAGATAGATAGTCTATTCGTTTTCCATTTACAGTATTCACAATGAAAATATAAATGAACAAACACGTCAAAGAACACAAAGTACAGATACAAAAATATATCATGTATATCACAAAAATATAGTTGAAAGCAGCTTTCTGCAAAACCTCAGCTGTTTGAATAATTGGCTTCCTGAAGCTCTGATCCAGTCAGATAAGATAAGGCTGACTGTGAAAATCTAAAAGATTTTTTCCATTTTATTTTCAAGTTATAAAATGGCACTATATGTCTGGGAGTGCATAATGTCAGATTACACGATATATAACAACATTTCAGTGATTTGCTCTGTCGCCACATTTACACATGATTTGTGATTTTTCCATGAAATTTGAGAACAAATAGTTGCTCAATCCCGATTGTTATTCTGCAAGTGTTGCTAATAATTAATACAATGAACTGGAATCGAATCTATCTCTACTTACTACGTGACTGAAGAGAATCTAAGATAAGTTTAATTAGAGGGCCCAAAGGTAGGAGATAGTTAATATTGAACAATGTAGAAATTAGTTTCATGGAAAAGTATTATTCTACATGGTGTTATTTAAGTATGTGACCAAATTCGAAGAAGTGATTCCTTGAATGATTCTAAGACTAAAAGTTTATATAAATACAGGGTATCAAAACTTTTTCGTGAATATTTTAATGATCCTTCAAACGATTTCATTGAAATTTGGCAGAGTTATTAAGAGTCGTAAAGGGCTGATTTAGCCCTAACTATATCAAAAGTATCATGTCGAATGACGTCCCGGAAGACACCAAAACCAATATTTTTGACAAAAAGAAATGTGCGCCACTGATTTTTTTGCAACTTTTGTATTCATTTCACATTGAGTAATTGAAATTACAACTTTTTCAAATCAGTAAATTTTTTTGGTATCTTGGTTTGTTTTTGAGAAAAATTAATTTTTAGTCCCTGGAACAACACAATAAAACATTTCAACCACTAAACCATAAAAAACGGGGGGATTGCTGTTATTTTTTTCCATTTAAATAGTCTATTCCAGTCTTAGCATTTTTGTCAAAATTATTTCAATAATAATACGAAAACGACGATTTTTCTTGAAAATCATGAAAACGAAGCATTACCGGACCTATGTTAATATAAACTTTTCTTCTCAGAATCACTCAAAAAATCACCATTTCAAGTTTGGCCACGTACTTACATAACACCCTGTATAGAATACAGTGTTTCACTTATCATGGAAACACCCCCGAATCTTCCGTAATTTTCATCATAGAACCATGAACTTTTGAGGATCGATAGATACGCTAGAAATAAACTCACTACACAAAAGGTGTCATCCTACGTGATATACACTGCATGCCAACAGTGATGGAACCACCCATTCTTCCGGAAAGTTATATTAGGGGGCAAAATTGGCCCTAAATTCCTTCGGATTCGTTTTAAGGATCCCAAATTACTACTTATACACCTGTCTCCTAAAAAATTTTCAGTTTAGAAAAATTCTAATTTATTTCACTTTTCATGGAAACGCTCCCGTAATTTTCGACGTAGAACCATGAAATTTTCAGGATAGATAGATACACTGGAAATGAACTAACTGCACAAAAGGGGTCATCATACGTGATATACTCGGGGGCGTTTCAATGGGAAGTGAAACAAATTAGAATTTTCCAGAACTGAAATTTTTTCAGGTTTATTAATAGCAATTTGGGGATCCTGAACACGAATCCAATTTCAGTCCAATTTTGCCCCCTATTAAAACTTCCGGAAAAATGGATGGTTTCATCGCTGCTTGCGTGCAGTGTATATTACGTGGAATGACTCCTTTCGTGTAGAGAGTTATTCTTTGGTGTATCTATCGATCCTGAAAATTACATGAGTTTTCGTCAAGTTACGAGGGTGTTTCCAGGAGAAGTGAAACACACTGTATATTGTGAGGCGTTCCTAAAAGAAACAACAACAACAACAACAAGTGTAATTTTTATTTAATTCGAATGATGGAAATAAAGGTTTACACGAAAAAATGCTGTGATATCAATCAATGTAGTGAGTATTAGGACTTATTGTTAGTTTTCAATTGGAAGTTTTACTGATTTGTGAAAAACCTCTCATGGCAATTATTTCGGAAGTTTTGCTTCCATTGAGAAAACAAGGTTACGAAAAGCGGTTTCCGAAGTTTTGGGTGGAGAAAAACTCATTTTGGCAATTTGCAGTTTCTTTTTAAATAAATTAATAGCTATGGGAAAATTTATTGGCGCGTATAGACTATTTAGGGTTGTTACTTCTGAATAGCGAAATGAAAATTCATCCGGAAGCATTACCCTTCATTCTAATTCATAATTATTCACTGCTTGTGGACGACCTATTCGTTACTGACCAAGGTAAATACTGCCCGAATACGGTATATGGATGATTTCCTGACTGATCAAACATGAATTCACTATGTGGAATATTCAACAGACTGAATGAAATATTTGTCGTGGTATTGCCCAGAAAAGCAATTGTTTCCGGTTTGATATTGGAAACTGGTATCAATTGTGAAGAAATACAAGCAATTTTCGAAATAACAGTAGACGGGATAAATTTATTATTTGAATATGAAGTTTTCTCTGAAAAAATATCCTTGATCGAAAATTGGTCATAACATTCTACTTGAAAATTGAATGTTACATGGACAACTCTTTGTTTTTCAGACCTGTTACTGCAATTTATACAAGATTAATTATAAATAAACTGAAATAAACAGGAGACATGATAGCTGTGAATCCTTTCGCTTTTTGAAGTAGGACAATTTTAGGAACGTTATTTTTCACGTAGTGGTTGAAAATTGGCAGTCCTTCCCATGAATATTTTGAAACTGTGAGCTTTAGCCATATTACCATCATTTTCAAAAATACGTATCCAAATATACTACGTCTAATATAAAATATGATATCCCATAGACAAAGCGTTATAAACAATTAAAATTAGCAATAAAAAAAATATAAAATCTTGAATCACTCTGAACAGACAAAAGTACATGAAAATGACAAGAAACATCGAGGGTCACAAAAACACGTGCATTATATCTACAAATAATGGAAAAAGACAACAAACATTGATAAAATAAAATAACTGTGTAGTTAGAAAACTTTCAGTCAACTCCACCAAAAATCAATTTTCAATAGGTTCAAGACGTAGTTGGAAGACTCACATCAGTTCAGACATGTTTCAAAGAAATAATCCTTCATCAGTAAATATGGTTGCTTACATCGAGATCTACAGAGAAATCAAATGTTACAATAGGAAGTAGAATAATACAAGTATAATATAACTTACCGGTTTGTAGTGGAAATATATCTTGAATTTTTAAAATAAAATAGGAGGCTTGAAGTTTAGAGAATTAAGTCCTAGTCCTAATTACGACCATAATTGGGTCACCAGAACATAATTTGAATATTCAGTAAAGATTTGTAACCATACACGTGTCTTAATCAAAGTAACAGGTTAATGAGTTGAAGTTTGACATCTGTCATATGAAACCATGAAACGTCACGATTCAGGGCGACAGAGATGTGGATGTTCCATGCTTCTATGAAACAAGACTTGAATTAATAAGACTATCCACGTTATTAAAAAATGAAATGGGTATAATTATCTTTAGGAATGTATCTTAAGTTTTTTGAAAATGAAATTCATTAAAATATTGAAGAAATTAAATGTTTCAGGCTGTCAAACTGAGTCTGTTCATTGATACATTCTGATTCTGAATTCTTGATAGCTTTGTTAATTTCAAAAGTTTCTAATACATTGAGTTTTTTACCTTTATTGCAAATATGTAAAATTTTTGAGTCAGAGTTGAAAACAAAATTATGTTTTTCAATTATATTATGATTAGAAAACACTGAGTTAGAATTAATTTGACTCATCCAACATTAGCATTTTGTCTTTGGAATTCACCAAGGAATGTTTTAGATTATTGAAGGCTTTAAATGAAATGGAAAAATCTGAAATACTATAAGCATTGATTGAAATAGGATGAAGAGAAAAAAAATTATCGTCGATTGAGTTGATCTATGATTTGAAAACTTGTATTCATCTATATTTTATCGATCGAGTGGATTGGATAACCATTATTTTAGGCAATTTGTTTGATGATGTTGGGTTCTGTTGAAAAATTGGAACCACTAAGAGGTATCGTATAAAGTTGGTGAAAAAATTTAAGAAATAGTTGAAAATTTCCGATGATAAGGATGGTATGATATTATCGGTGCTAGTAGGTTTGAGACTGAGATTAGAGCCCATGGCTAAACCTGATTTTTGAAGAAAATAGGATGCATTAAATTGAAAATTTTTTTGTTTGAGAACCAAATCTATGAGAGAGCATTTATTGGAATTGGAAAACAGAGATTGTCTTACCAACATCAGGCAGTCTTCAGGGTCTATGATGGAGAAAAAAATTTAAATTAAAAGAAACCAAAATGCAGTTAGGGGGAAGGTTAATATGTGAATTTGTTTGTAAGTTCTAGAGAATTTTTTATAGAGAAACCAATTTTGAAACCGGAGAGTTTATGTCTGATAAAACTGGTCTAATGGGAAAATTTGTTTTATGAATTTTGGGTAATCCATATAATCTTGGGGTTGAAGGGTTCATAAAAGGGAGAAAAAGTTAATTGTAATCTAAGTGGACTATATACCTATTTAAAAATATATAATCGATGCACTTGAAAATTGGGAAAAATGTATTGGAGTAATGCACCTATATCAATTAGCCGTTTGATCGTATCGATCATATCATCTTCATTGATGAATAGTTTTTTATGGTGTATTTTTTAACTATACATACTATTTACTGCACCATTCAGGTTTTAGATATGAAATAATATAATAGGGTTGTGAGACAAACATTTTCAGTAAACTTGTAAGTCATTATTCACTTTATGCACTTGCCGCTGCGCGGCTTCGTGCATAAACATTTTTATTTCATGCGTAATGGGTTACTTACATCTCTTGTTACGTAATATACTATTAATGGAGTTAATGTAAATGATGTATATTTTGATATACTAATTTCGAACAACAGATGTTATCTTACTGATTCATGATGACATGTGACCTTTCCATTATCTCATTTTTATTCTGAAAACGAATACACATTATTATTACAATAAACCATATGTATAGTATATTCTCTTGAGTTTTACAAAACCACCAGCAGATCCTTGCCGTAGAATGTACAGAAAAGCTTCACAATCCTTTTTCCACTCAACCGAGCCGCATTTCTTTCGAATTATCCATAACGAAAAATATCACACCTAAGAGGATTATACGAATCCACACTTGGATGCGAACTCCGTAACTTGGGAGTTATTAACGGGAGTGATATCGCTCTTGTAGGTTTAGTCAAGAAACATATTCCCCCACGGTGAAGGGAACTTCTTATTACATTAAGAGCTTTTCGAGGTGTTTTCGTCTCGAGTAGACGAGCTTCTTGTAATTGGATTCAAAGTATCCGAGGAATTGTTCACAGAAATTCATATTACACAATGTATGATGCCTAAACAGCTGACGTCTCTGTATTCCTCCACAATGCTGGTTCTGATAAACATATTTCGTCTCTGGAGGGTACCATTGTGTTTGATATCTTTTGTTGTTTATAGAACTTGATACTTGATTCGAGATACTGGAAATTCTTCCCTGACAAGCGAGGGTAATGTGTGATGTTAAATGAATGTCTTACTGCCTAGAAAATAACTGTCGCGTAGCTGATATTCACTGAAATAAATGTTCAATTGTTTAATGAAACTCTTTTACAATTAATGGTGTCACCATCTTAATTGAAAAATATGATGATGTGGGACGTGAAATACTGAAATCAAAAATTTTTAAACGATGTAGCCGTTACATGATGAAAATGTATGTTGAAGTATACGCATAATATAGTTTTGATGTTGACTTTCACAAATTTTCAGTAAAAAAAATTGCGACAATCAGACAAAAAATACTTCTGCTCCTTCACAACAACTGGCATAAATGTATAACTGATACTCAATAAGCCAGCAATCACTTGTTTCGAAATACACATATCTTACGTAATTAACTACGTGAAAAATATTAAACATCGTCGAAAAATTATTATGATTTAAGCATGAAAAAGATGAATACTATAATATCACACAATGCAATAAAGAGTACAAACACTTCAAAATATAAAAGTTATCAAAGCACTTTTTTTTTATTGTTACAAAGAACACATTGTATGAATAAAAATAGTTATGGAAATAACATATTCATTCGGTAGAAAATAATATTAAGAATGTGAAAACTTCTAAACCCCTTTGTACACCCCTAGTTCCGGTATTTCCCAGGGTTCAAATCTGGGACCACTTCTATTCCTATTGCTGTAAAATATCTTGCAGACAGAATTTACAAAAGGAAAACGACTCACTAATCGATTGGTGTTCCCATAATCATTTTCATTTAAAAATCATCATTTTCTAGAAAAAAAGAGGTAAATAGAGTTTCCCCACCAAATAAATGATAATATCATCGATAGGGTCCCGAAGATAGAAGTTCTTTGGATTGAGTTTGATGGTGAATAAGCATTTTCTTTGCCAATGAAATGATGAGAAGTACTAGGGAGTTTTGAAATGTTGAGTCAATTCTCAGATATCTGCCAAAATTAAGGATGGAATAAGGAGTTTTTTACTGAAATTCTGTCTGTCTCCTGAAGCCATCAGACTTCATCTGATATTTTCAATTCTCACCATGTTCAATGCGTATGTGAGGTCCAAACATGAATATGAGGCATTGATAGGATATCGCTTACATAATTGTGGAATGAAATCTGTAGAAGTTTTCGAAGAAATTACTTTCAATATCTGCAATCCAAACAAACAGGAACGTATCTCCCAAGAGGAATTAATCATTCAATTCTTTTGAATCGCTTCAATGTTATTTCTTTCTCGTGTCGTTAATGAGATCTCTCAAATATATTTTGTACTTGAACTTTTTTAACTGTAATGTCGCGAATTGGTTTTTATTATTTTTTCAGCACCAACTTTCTATGACTGAAAAATTATTGATTTGAATTTACATACTTATATTAACATGGACGTATATACATTTATTTATATATTTTTATTGTTTCATTGTGTTGAATAATACCTTCTGCATTTCCTGTAATTGGTTGTACACCTGTTGGAAATAAAAAGCTATCTATCTACCTATTCATCTATATAAATCACACGGTTCGTGTAGAATATAACCAACAAGAAATAAATGCTATCAACAAATCGACGTTGAAGCATAATCCTATCGGAAGCTTATCATGTCTCGTTTAGGATTCAGTTACGAAGATTACTTCAATTTGTTTTTAATGTCCTTGACGCAATTGAAAAATTTGAAGTCGTCTGCGAACAACAGACAATCTGATGATGCCACATTTGGTAAATCATTATTGAAAATTGGGAAAAGGAGGGGGCTAAGATCAGATCCTTGAGGTTCACCCAACATTATATCCCATATAATTCCCCAGCTGTAATCTCCCGTTGAAATAAGAAATTAACAGACAAATATAATAAGAGAGTCACCTTACTCCATATGCGAACAGTTTATCTAGCATAATTTAATTCACCTTGTCAAAAGCTTTACGAAGTCTGTGTAGACGACATCATTATGCCACCCTTTATGGTCTCTACTGACACACATTTTCTATAATCCATTACAAGTGATCCCATTAGAAAATGCATTCCCAGTGGATCCATTCTCTGAAATCGCAGAGTATCGGTTCATATACTAACTGAAATACCTGCATATTAATGTCTCATTACGAGTTGGGGAAGAAAATCAGGAATGCCGAACGGGATTCCTATAAGAACTAATGTTCTATAAAGCGATATTAAATGGGTTATTGGATAGCAATCAGAACTCGAGTCGAAGGCTGGGGAAGCGCATTTGCATCAGTGGATCGATCAAGAATTCAGTATTACATTCCACTAGTCCAATAATACGTTCCACTAAAACTTGTCCCTTCCCCTTTTTATCGGAAACGATTTGCAGATGAAAACGGAACACGTGTACTCAATACTCTATTAATAAGTCGTGAATTTCATCCCACATGCATGAATAAATAAAAATTTCAAGGGATTTGGTCATCCAGAATCCAATACGGTGAACAACAAAATTCAACTGAGTTTAACTTGTTTCTATACATCAACTAATTGGCAACACTCAAGATCAATTTTCTAACCTCCAGTCAAGTACGTTTACCTCGCAGCTGAACCCTACTATAGCCGTTACTTCAGTTGGTAATGATTATTTCAATTCCGAAATTTGTTTGCACACAAATTGAAGCTTCAAATCCCATTTCTTGACGTATTAGTCACCAAAGAGGGTAATCATCTAGGCCACAAGGTGTACAGGAAGAAAACACACACAGATCGATATCTACACAATGGATTCAACCATCATCCAAAACAGAAACGAACCGTCATCAACACCCTAGTGAACAGAGCTTTGAGAATATGTGAACCAAGGCACATTGACGAGGAAATGCAACACCTTACAACTGTGTTACAAGCGAATGGGTACAACAAGAAAGACATTATCCGTGCTACGCGCCCAAGGGAGAAGAAAAGGAACACCAATGAAGAGCAACCCCAAGGCACTGTCTATCTGCCATATATAGAAGGTGTCACCAATAGAATTGGAAAAATTCTGAAGAAGGAGAAAATTAACACCGTCTTCAAACCAACGAAGAAGATATCGGAATATCTAAGATCAGCCAAAGACAGCAGAGATCCACTCAAATGAGCGGGAGTCTACAGAATTCCATGTAACTGTGGAAAGGTCTATATCGGACGAATGAAAAGGAGCATTGGTACCCGCCTAGTCGAGCACAAGCGGAGTTGTCGTTTAGGACAAACCGAAAAGTCCGCAGTCGCTGAGCATACATTGTCTGACGGAGAACAAAAGATCCTTTTCGAAAATACCGAGAGACTAGCAACGTCGAATCATTATTCAACAAGAGTGTATCTAGAGGCAATAGAAATACACAAACACCAAGAGAACTTCAACAGAAAAGAAGAAAGAACATATTTACCAAAGATCAGGAACACAGCATTGAAAGGGGCCAAAACGAAGCCATGTCACCCGAATCGCGCAGAAAGTGCCCACGAACCCACAATTACAGAAAGTGCGCGAAAAAACATAACTATAAATAACATGGCAAACTCGAAAGCTTCAGTTTCAGTTGATACGTCTAGAAGAGTACTTCGACCACGCCACTGAAGATGACTGCCGCGGTTGCAGTCGAAACGATTGGAGATTTGAACCAAAAAAGACCACGGCAAAACCCGGAAACCAACCAAAATAAAAAATTGAAGCTTGTTTGCAATTTTCAAGCTAACAGCTTCGTTGTTAACAGATTCGTGTCTTTTGGCAGTCAATTCATTTCAAATTATCACGGAGTGATAATAAAATGAAATAATAATAAGTACGAACAGAAAGCTTTCGTGAAGGTAGAACAAAAATTGATGAAAGATGACACGTGGGCACACAAATTTATTCGGTGATTCATTCTTCTTGTAAGCACACGCATAAATTGTGCTCTAAAAGAAACGCTGAAACTCTCTATGATAGAGAGAGCAGCCGAACTTGATTCACTGGCAACTCTCAAATGGTATTTCTAACGAATGATTATGGCTCTGAAGTTTTCGATAGTTTCCTTTGGAGCCGGATGCAAATATCGATTCCAGAAATCAATGCATGTTCAGAAAATTGAATTATAGAGAATGTTCGTACGTCAGTGTAACGAGGGTCATAGCCCAGTTCGAAAAGCACCAGCTGAGAGGGGGATCTCTTTCAACAAAGATTCAGTTGGTTTCATCATGAAGATGCTAAGAGCAGACATGCCTGAATTCATGGTGAAGTTACTGGATTTGAACCTGGCCAACAGAAGTGAGAATCAACGCTATTAGCTCCGTAATGAGGTTAGCTCCGCAACGAGGCTAGCTTCGTGGCGAGGCTAGCTCCACAATGAGGCTAGCTCCGCAACAAGGCTAGCTCCGTGAAGAGGATAGCTCCGTGGCGAGACTAGCTCAGTGGCGAGGCTAGCACCACAATGAGGCTAGCTCCGCAATAAGGCTAGCTCCGTGAAGAGGATAGCTCCGTGGCGCGACTAGCTCCGTGGCGAAGCTAGCTCCACAATGAGTCTAGCTCTGCAACAAGGCTAGCTCCGTGACGAGATTAGCGCCATGGCGATGCTAGCTCCATAATGAGGCTAGCTCCGCAAGAAGGCTAGCTCCGCAATGAGGCTAGATCAGCAATGAAGCTAGCTGCGGAAATACGGCTAGCTCCGCAATAAGTAATAGGCATTTTTTAGTTCAGTGAAATAATATTTCGGAGTGAGGGTTATTCTTTAAACGTCTATTTGGAATGGCAATGCTTATATCTGATAAAATGGTAGGTTAGCCTATTCAGGGTGTTATTGAAGTACGTGGCCAAACTAAGAGGAATGATTCTAAGACTAAAAGTTCATAAAAACATTGGTCCGGTAATGCTTCGTTTTCATTGAAAAACTGTAATTACACTTTTCCTATATCGAGAATTTTTTTCGTATCTTGGTTTGTTTTTAAGAAAAAACATATAAATCATTTTATTGTAAGTCCCTGGGACAACACAATAAAACATCTCAACTACTAAATCATCAAAAACTTGGCTGTTACTGTTATTTTTTTTCTACATGAATAACATATTCCAGTCTTAGAATTTTTATATCAAAATTAATGTAATAATAATAATGAAAACACGAAAACGACGATTTCTTCTGAAAATTTTGACACCTTGTATCTCAAAAACGAAGCTTATCGGACCTATGTCTATATGAACTTTTCGTCTTAGAATCACTCAAAAAATCACCCCTTCGATTCTGGCCATATACTAACATAACACCCTGTATAGTCGTCCAGTAATTAATATATGTAACATCAGAGTGTTCTTCACATTTTTACAATGAATGTGGATGATACTGTTGTTCGAAGAAATCAGTACTCGTGATATGATTATATACAGGGTGGGGCAATAGTGCGTCAGAGTCTGATTGCTTGAGTTCTAAGATAGTTAGGACGATAATTCATAAACCAAATATAACTAGAGAACTGTGTCTATATCTATAAATTATTGTCGGATATACAGGGTGATTCAAGGAAAATCTACAGGGTCAATTGCATTGTTTTTTCAAATGAAATGCTATATACTTTAATCCATTGAATTAAATTTTCTCGAGTTCTTCAAATGGAACACGTATATTTTTCGACCATGTGATATACGATTGAGAGGCGAATATTTTTTGTATGTACATCCCTGGGGATATTACTAGCCGTTTTCGAGTTATCCACTCGGACAATTTTTAGTAGCTCATTTTTACTGACACTTGTCATAAGGATGATGGAAACACATCGTTTCAATTATTTTAACGAATTCCAACTTCTTTTATCCTTCAACTTTATTTGTTTGAGATTTGGAATTATTTTCGTTTGCTATTGTGTGCTATTAATTGAACAACATTTATCGTGGGTACATACATTCTGACAGATGAGGGAAATAATCATTCATAATTTCCCAAGTGCTTGAATTATTGCCGGAAATTTTTCGAGTACATGAATTTTTAAAAATATAAACTATCGGCAATTTTCTTACCGAACCCCCCGCGTGCTTGAATTAATTGCTTCGCTAACAGCTATACAAATTTCGTTCGCAACAACTTCCCTTTCAGATAGTTCCGTTCCGATACTTTTGAAAGACACTGTATATTTCATCAACATCTGAAATCATCGAGAAGCTTGTTAAATGTGGAATAATGAGTTATGAAAAAGCACAGGAGACGCCATTTTCGACTTTCTTGGAAGAATTTACATGAACTTCAATGAAAAGAAGGGGCAGCTGCAGAAGTTTTTCTTGACCTTTCCAAAGCGTTTGAGTGTGTAAGTCATGAAATTTTAATGCTGAAACTTATTCATTATGGTTTCCGAGGTACAGCTGTAGATTGGTTCAAATCAGAACTTTTTGGTCGAAATCAGGGATAATAATAGGTGAAAATAGTTCTGAGAAACAAATTATTGTGAATGAAGTCCCCCTATTATCAAAATATGGCTAGCCCTGATATTTCTGAAAGCTTCGCGTTATTTGCAGAGATTCATACAGTTTCTTGACACAACGACGAACGTATTGCTCTAGTTCAATCAATTTTCGTAGATAAAAATAAAAAATTGGTGTAATGCAAATTTTCCGACTCTGAATATTTAGAAAACCAACCTTATAACATCAAAATGGGACTTAGAACATGTAACATCAGAGATTACCTCTAAACCTGTTACGAAATTCCTTGGCTTGCACATTGAAAGCAGTTTAAAGTTTGACACACACATAGCATACTCAGAAAAAAGTTATCTTTATGTTGTTATATAATTGATGTTATCTCCTGCGAACTTGGACTTTCAACCTCACTTACTGCCTGCTATTCATTCATTGAGTCCCAGTTACGCTATGGAATTCCATTTTGGGGTCCTTGTAGCCAGGTTCTTTTGCAAAGTATATTCGTGTTACAGAAACGAGCTCTGCGACTTTTATTCAAAGGTAAGATGCGAGAATCATGTACGCCTATTTATTTGGTATACAAAATATCCATCGAATTAAAAACCATCTAATTATTCATTCTAGAAACAGTATATTTGTTACACAAATACAGAGAGGTTTGTGAACGCCTATGTAGAAAGAAGATCTACAGGAGCAAACAAATTTATAATCATTTACCTGATGTGATAACAGACATGAATGATATAGAACAATTTAGAAATAATGTTAAGAAACTTCTCATGAAAAATGATTCTACTCTGTAGAGGAATATTTAGCATATGAGTTCAGTCTTTCTGTGAACTGTGAGATGCCAAGACCGATATATTCATACATTTGATGCGTGCTATTTGATATCACTCAACTGTTCACACAAATTTCTCTCTAATCGTAAATAATACGATTGTATTCACTATGTATTTTACCATGTTATGTTTTATACAAAAATGTGATAATTTTGATTACGAACTTCACCAGTAATCATCAGCTCGCTTCTACCTCGCTCTGTAACGACTTACCGGACGAAGATACCTATTTTCCATCCAACCAACGAGTTTTATCACCGTCGGTCCATTTAATCAATTCAAGAAATCACGTCAGGTGAGCACAGCGCGGATCACCGCTTTTACATCCCTCGAAATCGCCGGGTGGTCGTCCTGCCACTGAACCGCCAGAAAACAAGAACTGCCCATTCCATTTCGACTGCCTCCGGCAGATCTCTGCCTACGGCCCATTCCCGTTAAGTAATCGGCATTCAGTTTCTGGGTCGATTATGTGCCGGAATTAATTTGTCCGAGAGGAAGTCTTTGTCAAAAGTACCGCAGGACGGGATTTGCATTGCGATTGCGGACGTGGATTATAATAAAATTTCGCGAAGATCTGTTTTGGAATACAATTTGGAGCTTAAATTATGGCCCGATTAGAATAATTCGTCGGCGCCAGGGCTTTTATTGGGGATTTGGAGGAACTTGTCTGATATATTCGATGAGTTTGAGTAGCAAATCTGGATTATTCAAATCCGAAAACGATTGGTACGGAAATATAGGTCACCAATCTGGAATCAAAGACATGATTGATGAAGGGGATAAAAAACTATCCGTGTCGCAAGTGAATTAATGGTGGACATTTTAATAGTATAATGATGTGTCGGTATTACACACCGATTGAAGGTTATTTTTTGGTGGAGGAGCTTGGCGACGTTTTGGTGGAGGAACGTGGCGACGAATTCAATTAATTTTTAAAATTGGACGATCCTAATAAATTTTTTTCGTGATTTGAATAAATCGCGTACTAAGTGTAAAGTCAAAAGTGATTTTTATAAAAATAAAATAAAATTTATATCATTGTTGTCCCTATTTTTTGCTGTCCAAATTGCCATTTTTATCAGAATTCGTGATGGCAAGAGAAGACGTATCCATCTTGAGCTTCAGTAACGAAAAACTATCCGTATCACAAGTGAGTGAATGGTGGACATTTTAACAGTATAATGATGTGTCTAGTAGGGTGAGGGTAAGGGTAGGGGTTAGAACAGCAATACTAGATGACAAGCAATATGAACAGAGAGTAATAGTAGTGAAAGATGAAGAGTAAATGAGCGGAGAAGAAAATAATATATTATATGAGCCCACCAGAGAGGAGATAGAAAGAGTCAGTGCGAAATGCAGAAACCGTAAGGCGTCCGGAAGGGATGATATTAACATTGAATTTATAAAATACGGAGGACATGAGTTAAAGGTGAGGAGGCTTACATTAATAGGGAGAATACGGACAGAGGAAAATGTACTAATGATGGGAGACTGGACAAAAAATAACTATCCATGAAAAAGAATACCAACAAACCTGTAAGAATTACCGAGGAATAACACTACTCAACACAGCGTATAAAAAAATGATATTAATATTATCAATTTTGGCAAGTATTACAAAAAGCATGATAGGATCATATCAAAGCGGATTTACACAAAGGAAATCTACCATAGACGCGATTTATACACTGAAGCAAGTGATGAAAAAAGCCTATGAACACAAGGTAATCCTCGAACTGCTCTTTGTAGATTTCTAGCAAGCATTTGATTCGATAAAAAGAAACCAACTCATGATAGCACTGAAAGAGTTAAAAATATCACAAAAACTGAGAAAGCTGATATTAATGACGATAAAATCTACTAAGATCACCATAAGAACACAAAAAGGAGGAAAAGAGAAATTCACAATAAACAATTGAGTTAACCTCAATATCTAAAAAACTTTTGATTAGGCAACATTACCGATAGCACCACTGAATCGGGCATCATCAAAAACCACTCTGTCGAAATTTTCATAAATTTTCTCCGGGCCATTTCTGAAATATGCGACCGTTTCGATAATTTTGAAAGACACTGTATTTAATAGGGTAAGCACTTTTTACCGATCGATGGCAATTTTTTGGCGGAGGAGCGTGGCGACGTTTTGGTGGAGGATCGTAGCGACGAACCCAATTTTTATCTGAGATCAGTTGATTTGAATTAATTGATTTTCACCTGATAACTGAAAACTCAAAAGTGATAGCTGTATAAAAATGAAAGTCATATTATTCTTGACACCATTTTTCGCTGTCCAAATTGCCATTTTTATCAGAAATCGTGATGGCACTAGAAGACGTCTCCATGACATCATTTAGCTTCATTGACAAACATAATCAGTTGTTGAATTCAACTTGGATATTATTTGACTTCTTTGCTGGCGAATGTTTTCAACAAGAGTGACTGTGAAAATATAATTGAAAAAGAAAATGCCATGGAGATTGATTGTGCCGCAATACACACAATAAATAAAAACAACGCATTATAAGAGTCGGATCTTCATCCACAGATTGCATGCAAATGGGTAGGTAGAGGTAGTGAATTTTCTTAAGGGCTACGACTCATATCGTCGCAGAGGACAAATTTACTTGTCGGCAGAGAGTGTGAGTGAGAGATATATTCAACGTCATAGCTCTTGAGAAAATCCACTACTTCTAGATGGAAGTTTTTGCACAGTTGACGAGAAAATGTTTTTCTCATTTGGCGAAAGTCAATGTAGCGCATCCGCCATTTATTCGGATGGCTCTGGTGATCCAAGTGTATCTGACGTTCGCAGAATTGCTGTATCTTCGACCTTTCTTGACTTAACTAGTTCATCTGTTGTTGAAAGAGATCAATTCTTTCTAAAATTCTTATATTGTAATTTTTCTAATAATTTTCGTAAAAATAAACCTTTTTTTATATACCCACGCAATTTCAAGTATGTCACCGATGATTTCATGTTTTTCATGATTTTTATGGGTCTACCCCTCAGAACTTTTTGTTTTTGTCGATCGACTTTAAATTCATAAAGTATACTAATTTCATGGTTTGAATCGAATGGCCTTCATAGAATTGCTCTATCTTCAACCGTACTCAAGTTGAATAGTTTCCCGAGTTGAAAGAGGTCATTTCCCTCTGAACATTTTATTATCGTATTTTTTTATTTTGTTATATGCACACACATGCATGATTTCATGATTTTAGGACTCTTTTCGAAAAATTTTTGTTTTTGTCGATCAACTTGAAATTCAAGAAGTACACTTATTTCATTATCTTGAATCGATTGGCGTTCTCAGAATTGTTCTATCTTCAACCGTTCTTGAGTTTAAAAGTTCATCTAGAGTTGAAACAGGTAATTTCTCTCTGAAATGTTTATTTTTGTAATTTTTCTATACATTTTCATGGAATTTAACCATTTTTTCTATATGCTCACATATGCACATATGCAATTTCAAGTCTATCACTGATGATTTCATATTTTTCATGATTTTTATGTGTCTACCCTTTAGGACTTCTCTCGATAAACTCTTTTGTTATGGTCGATCGACTTGAAATTCACAAATTATACTAATTTTAGCATTCTAAATCGATTGACGTTCGCAATATTGCTCTATCTTCAACCGTTCTTGAGTTGAAAATTTCATCTGGATTTGAAAGGGGTCATTTCTCTCTGAAATGTTTATTTTTGTAATTTTTCTATAAATTTTCAAGAAATTCAACAATTTTTTCTACAGGGTGTTAATTGAGTAAGTGACAAACTTCGAGAGGTGATTGTTTGAAAGATTTCGAGACAAAAAGTTCATATAAATATATGTCCCAAATGGCTTGGATTTCGAGGTACAGGGTGATAAAAATACATTTTTTTAAATATTTTTTTAAGTTAACTTCGACTTTTTTGACAATAAAAAGTTCAAATTAGGCAAATACGATCCATTCAATAGTACGCACGTCTCAAATAATTTACAGGGTCCTCCTTTTTTCAGAGTCAGGCCTTGTTCAACTCCTCAGAATTTTTTTTTCGCCACCACTGAGAGATTGTGAGAAAAGAATATTCAGTGTTGCTTCATTTAGCATCCTTCTGTTCCTTTGGTGTTTTTCATTCACTCATACCGTTCATGAGCTATAATGAAAATATTAAGGTAAACATTTTCTAGTACCTATCTCGCATAACGTAAAGAAATTTGAAGAACAAATATCCTCACAAAATACCAAGGGTGATTTTTTGAAAGATTTCGAGGCAAAAAGTTCACATAATCATATGTCTCAAACGGCTTAGTTTTCGAGATACAAGATGATGAAAATACATTTTTCAACCCATTTTTTTCCCGCCACCACTGAGAGATTGTTAGAGAGACAATCAGTGTTCATATGAAATTTTTGTCTTGAAATTCTTCAAAAAATCACCCTTCGAATTTTGTGAGAATATTAATTTGTTCCTCAAATTTCTTTACGTTATGCGAGATACTAGAAAATAATAGCTCCTGAACCGTATGAGTAAATGAAAAACACCAAAAGAACAAAAAGATGCTAAATGAAACATAACTGAATATTCCTTTCTCACGATCTCTCAGTGGTAGCGGAAAAAACATTCTGAGGGGTTGAACAAGGCATGACTCTGAAAAAAGGAGGACCCTGTGAATTTTTTGAGAAAGGAATTATTTTGTAACGTGCGTAGGTACTATTGAATGGATCGGAATATATCGAAATAAACTTAAAAAAATTATTTTCATCACCCTGTACCTCGAAAACCAAGCCATTTGGGACATACATTTATATGAACTTTACGTCCTGAAATCTTTCAAAGAATCACCTCTCGAAGTTTGTCAACGTACTTAATTAACACCCTGTATATGATGTTACTCTTCTTCGGGTTTGTTGGCCGTCGTGATATGGAATTGCTTCCTAACGTTTCGCCCGCACGAGTGGCTGGCTTCTTCTGAGGTTCCATCTTGAAAGATTTCCGATGACTGGTTGGTTCGGGATCTAAGCGCATATTTATATGTCCGGCTGGTACCTGCAATTATTACGTTCTTATCGTCCGTTCCTGGAATTAAATTATCTCTCAGTATTGGGGTTGCAGGTATATTCCTTTCGGCTGTTCTTTTCCTAGCTTGACTAAGTAATGGATTCCAAATTCGGTTGAGGGTCAGTGTCTCTTCTTTTCTATTGAAATTATCCGTATGTTTATGGATTTCAATTGCTTCTCGTATAAGCCGATTGTGATATCCCTGGTCAGGAGCAAGAAGTTTAACGTCTTCAAACAGTATCTTGTGGTCCCCTTCACTCAGCGCGTGTTCTGCAACAGCTGACTTGTCCGTCTGACCTAATCTACAGTTTCTCCTGTGTTCATGTAGTCTTGTTCCCACTGTTTGAAGACGTTAAACTTCTTGCTCCTGACCAGGGATATCACAATCGGCTTATACGAGAAGCAATTGAAATCCATAAACATACGGATAATTTCAATAGAAAAGAAGAGACACTGACCCTCAACCGAATTTGGAATCCATTACTTAGTCAAGCTAGGAAAAGAACAGCCGAAAGGAATATACCTGCAACCCCAATACTGAGAGATAATTTAATTCCAGGAACGGACGATAAGAACGTAATAATTGCAGGTACCAGCCGGACATATAAATATGCGCTTAGATCCCGAACCAACCAGTCATCGGAAATCTTTCAAGATGGAACCTCAGAAGAAGCCAGCCACTCGTGCGGGCGAAACGTTAGGAAGCAATTCCATATCACGACGGCCAACAAACCCGAAGAAGAGTAACATCATCAAAATTCCCGGCCGCGAAAGCCTCAATCAATATACCCTGTATATGCTCACATATGCACATATGTTCAAGTCTACCACTGATGATTTCATATTTTTCATGATTTTTATGTGTCTTCCCTTTAAGACTTCTCTCAAGAAACTTTTTGTTAAGGTTGATCGATTTAGAGTTCACAAATTATACTAATTTCACCATTCTAAATCGATTGGCTTTCGCATTAGTGCTCTATCTCCAACCGTTCTAGAGTTGGAGGTATGAAGAAACTTAACGATCTTCGATTTTATTCAGAATATAAACATGATGTTCATATTTTTACATTCAATATTTTTTTGTAAACAACCTATGATTTTTTTTTGTTATATTCGGACTTTTCACAATATCTATCGAATGTAGTTCAATGTCCAGCGTAGCCTCAGCCGGGAAAGTAGTATCAGTTTTATCGTTGGTTGTTTTCATAGAAAGAAAAATGAATGAATGAATAAAAAAATATCTGAAAATCATGTTCATATTCTCAATAAAATCAAAGTTGGTCGAGTTTTTTTATATCTTCAACTCGAGAACGGTTGAAGATAGAGCAATTCTGCGAAAGTCAATCGATTCACAATGATATATAAAAAACTAAAAAAAAAAACAAATTTTCATTTATTATTCAAGAATATCCCCCTTTTGTTAACGACCTGTCTCATGCCAAATTTTGAGATCTTTAATTTTGTCAGTTGGAGCGTTTTCACCATTATCCAGATTTAAGCAAAAACTTAAAAGATTCATTTCCCTTATCCCTTCAGTTGTCTCCAATCGAAATTTCCAGAATATTTGTAGAATCAATCTGCAAATACCTTGAAATCGAAGAAAGTGCCAGAAGATTATTTTCACATAATTCCGGAAGGAATTTGTAGGAACATTGTATAAACATCTTTTGCTTGTTGTATTAAATTTTTCCTTGCAGCGTCATGATATTTTTCATGATGATTTTCATATTGACTTCGATTCAAACATATATTCAACATTGCATATTTCCAATTGTACCGAAACAAAAATTCAAGAATAGTTTAAAAAAATTCTAATTGATTTTTATTTTTTTTGTATATGTCAGTATAGCGCTCAATAAACTCGGAAACTCGTCTATTTGTCGGATTCTACAAATACTCTCCGTATAGGCAGTCGATATAACGAAACCACATTTATCAAATACCCATCGTTTTTCCGAAACAAATAATATTTCACCGACGAACATTTTCAAAACGGAATATTAACAATGGCATGGGATAATGAGGTTCGATTTTGTTCTCGTATCGGTAGTGTAATGATGTTATAACGTATAGTCCATAATTCACAATGCGGTTGTTAGTGTGGTTTGTTCATACATGAAGCTCCGACATTGAAGCTCATTCTAATTTTGGACCGTTTTGGATAACTTCGCAAATGTATGCGTGAAATATAGTAATTTCAACACCAGTGAGAATACGAAACATTCACAATATGAATTTATTCATAAAAATGTGAAAAATGAATGTTACTATCGAAACTTTAAACGAGGTGATAGAGACAGACAAAAATTCTGAAGAACTTCGGGATAGAATGACACAACAAATTCGAAAAACAATATGTCCAAAAACTGTGGTGTACCGACTGATTCGCTTCGGTTCACATTTTTTTGATAACCCAAAGGAAAGCTTAGGTGTTTTCTCGCAGACGCACTTTCCTGGTTCTGAAACGGCTGTGGAAAATGAGCAGCAAAGTGCTCAACTGGTAGGGGTTGTCCACAACTCCAAAAGAGCCAGTAGAAGCATAGCTGGAAAAATCTTCACAAATCGAAGAATGAAATGTGCTATCAGAGGTTTTGAACCATTTGAATTTGAATTTATTCGAAAACGGAATAATTTTTCAGCAGGATGGTGCACCTTCTCATTATGCAGCTCCATTGCCACAATTTTTGGATGATAATTTTCCTGGTCACTGGATTGGTAGAAGAGGTCCTACAGAATGGCCACCAAGATCTCCGGATCTTACTCGTTTAGATTTCTTTCTATGGGGTCATTCGAAGTCTGAAGTGTATGAGAAGAATCTCTTTTTCTGATTTATTGCTTCCATATTTGTCTCTAGAACGAATACTTCAAAATGTGGCCTCCTGTATAATTGTTGACCTGTATTTTTATTTGACTGCAAATCATTGTTTCGAAAGTTATTCAGAATGGCTCGTTTTCAACTCCAATAATTTGTAGCTTCCGAACCATAAGCTTCAGACCATATGTTTTATACTTCGTTAAAATCTGCTCATCATGAAGCATCTAATAAAGCAAAAAAATAAAAAAAAATTTGGTGACATGCTCTTGGGGTGCGATAGGGAAACTTAGATCAAATGTGAATATGTCGAAATATGTCCCTCTGTATACTACTGTTGACGTGTTTTTTTATTTTTTCCTGAAAATCTTTATACCAAAAGTTATTCAGGATGGCTCGTTTTAAATGGAATACACTGTATACTGTTAGATAGCCAAACAGCACTGAAATCTCTGAAGTCACACACTTGTGAGTTTGAGCTGACTTGGGATTGTAAACTGGTAGCAAACAATCTGGAAACCCCGATGTGGGTGCTAGGTCAAAGGAGCATCAAAGGCAATGAGGAAGTAGACTGCCTTGCCGAAGAAAGAGCAAACACACCACTTTCCGGCCCAGAACCCTTCTACCTCACCTAAAGAAAGAGTTTTGACGCTAGAAGTTTGATAAAATGAAATCTCATTGAAATAAAGTGCCAGGACAAAGACAAGCGAAAAGGCTAGTGAGCCTATCGCCAAGGAAAGCCAAACAACTTCTTGAGTTAGACAAAAAAGACTTGAAATTGGTAACAGGACTACTCACAGGGCACTGTTTTATGGGGTATCGCCTCAAAAAGGAGAGAAAGTCAGAGAGTGATAGTTGCCGCTACTGCGAGAACTTCGCGGAATCTGCGAATGCCCAGCGGTCTTATGCAAGAGACATTCGTAACGCCCTTCGACATTAGGAACTTATCAAGGAAACTGATAAACTCCGTACGAATTTTCAGAATCTGTAATACTGAAATCAGGCTACCCTAGAATGAGTTCCGAATACTGTTTAGAGTTCAATGTCCGTTTACAGTCTCATGAATCCGACGTAGTACAGGAACTTAGCCGAGATCCCTTGCATTCGGCATGGGGCTATAATACTTGTGGAAAGTTCCATTCATATGAATCACGCCCCCTGCAGAAGACTCAGCTTCAATTAAACTTTGCTTGGAAAGACTAATGAGGCCAGCTACCTAATTAAGGGCCTAAAGGAGAGTTGAAATGTTTGTTGTGTTCTGAATGCTCCCAAGGTGTTGATTTACATTTACAAAATGGGATTGGGATGTTCTAATGGGGTTTTTAGGTTGAGGACCAATAATCAAGTACGGCTCTAACTCTCCGTGGACTGGCTGAGAGATAGTATTGATGGGATGCATTAGAACTTTTGAGTTCATCCACTTTTGTATAATGTAAACACCCAAATACTTTGTTGGTTTGATGGGAATTTCATTATAGAGTTTGATAAAGCAATGATGGTGGAAGCTAGGTACTGGGAAAGCTCATATTGTAATGATAAACTCCGAACATAAATTCATGGAAACGTAGCAAAAATTTCCACTCTATTTGTTCGACATCCATTAAATTATTGGTCAAATTTTCATCAAAAATCCAATTCAGCAACCTGGAAAGAAAATGAAGTAATTTGGGAGTTGAAAATAGGCATAACAAGAACTTTACCACACAATAACTTTTGGGGTTGTAAAGCTGATGTTAATTACGAGTTAGACTCGACTTTTGCCCAGACCAGAAGTGGTTGGCATTCTCAAGAGAGCTTCTTGTTTTGGACAGCTACTCACTTCAATGTCGATTGCTTGACATTTGATATTCGTTGTCGCAGGAGGTATCTGTGAGTTGGCGTTCTCAACTCTGATTGGTCCATAGCGTTTGATAGAGTCGTTCTTACTGTTGTCATGTGGGTAAAGAGCTAATGCAGAATGCAGAACTGGTAGCCAAACTTTGTTCAGTTGTAGTCCTTCTTCGGTTTTTGGGTAATGAGTAGATGTTATAGAGATCACTTGGGTTTCTACAAATTTTACTCTGTGATTATCGCTGTTGAGAGTATGTTTTGTAACAGTCTGTTTGTCCTAGCCGACAATTGGCCTTGTGTTCTTTGTGTTCTGAAGAACGATTTATGGTATCGATATAAAAGCTGCCACAGGAACGTGGAATGCGGTATACTCCAGAAGAACATATCTTGTTTGGCCTTGGCTGATTTCGAATGGTCTCCAGTTTTTTGGAAGGTTTATACATTGTTCCAATCTCTTATTTCCGTATAATATATCCAATACGGTCTGCAAATCTAAGAACATATGGTAGGAATGCTGTTCTTCTGTTAGTTTGACCACTACTATCGATTTTTTCTTCTTTATTCTTTCTTTTGTGTTTCGTACATCTATCAATTTCACTTGCTTTGTACTCGTTAGGAAGAAGTGTTTCTCAGGTGTTTCAGTTTTGCTTTCAGGTGTTCGGGTACGCACATTCTTCTGGCCCGATCTATTAATGTCTTCATTTTACCTTTGTTTTTGGCATAGATGTTGGTTTGATGTATTGTGGAGGTGTGTGTTGGATTTCTTTATATCGTTTGCCCTAGACGTCATTCTTTTAGAGGAATAAGAACCCATAAAAATGACAGTTTCTTCTCATTTTCAGAAAAATCATCGAGACCTTGGTCTGCACCTGTTGTGTTAGTTTCTAAGAAGGATGGATCCACGAAATTTTGTGTAGATTATAGGAAACTGAATTATGTTACGAAGAAGTATAGCTACCCTTTACCAAGGATAGATGACACATTGGTAAGTTTGATTGGTTCTCGTTGGTTCTCAGCACCAGATCTGAAGAGCAAGTTTTGGCAACTGGGCATACATGAAAATGATGAAGAGAAGTTAGTACTTTCTACTGGAAGCGGACGCTGTTATGCCTTTTGGATTGTGCAATGCTCTAACAATATTTTGAAGATTAATGGAGCTAGCCCTGCGTGGGTTAACTTGAAAGACTTGCCTAGTATACCTTGACGACGTTTTAGTCATGGGAAAGACATCTGAAGAACATCTGCCCAATTTGCGAGAAGTATTTCAACGATTCAGGAATGCCAAATTCAACCTGAATGCTCATTATTCTAAAGAGGGTGGATTTTCTTGGTAACACAGTGTCATCAGACGACATGTGAACGAACGAAAGAAAGGTATAGGCGATCCGAGACTGACCGAGACCTAAAGACAAACATGAAATAAGGAGCTTCCTAGGTCTCTGCATCTACTACCGTCTATTTGTATGAAGATTTGCTGATAATGCAGCACCCCTACAGACAGAAGACCAAGTCAAATTCGTCTAGACAAACCAGAGTGAACGGGCATTTGGAAAACTGAAAGTTGCACTATGTGGCAGTCTGATTTCAAGTTTTCCATGTCAAAGAGGCCTGTTCGATTTGGACATAGATACTAGTAACAATGGTATTGGAGCCGTACTATCACAAGAATACGATGGCCAGGAATAATCAATTGAGTTTCACAACAAAGCACTGATCAAGCCAGGAAGAAATTATTGTTTAACAAAACAGGACCTACTAGCAATATTCAATGCTGTAGAACACAAATATCTGTATGGAAGAGAGTTACTCATTAGAACAGATCATGCAGCTTTGAAGTGGTTACTCGAGATGAAGACCCGCGAAGGACGAGTAGCATAGTGGATTGAGTTAAACCAGTATCAGTTCAAGATTAAACATCGACAAGAACGATTGCACAAAAACGCAAATGCCTTGTCCAGAAGACTTTGATCGGATACTTGTGAGCGAATTGAATGTCGCGAAGGTATCAACCAAGTGAGATAAATGGTTGATGACAATTGGACCGCAGAAAAATGAATACAAGCGTTGCAAAACTTCTAAGACAGAAGGAAAGCGGATTGTCGAGAATGGTCGAGTGAAGAGATCTTGGGAATCAGCCGATGGCAGAAAAGTGATTTCTCAATTGGTTTTACCTAGGTCGAGAATAAGTTGTTTTGGAGAAAATTCATGGCGGCAAATCAGGAGAACATTTTGGAGTGAATAAGACATTGGATAAAATATGGCAGAGGTTTCACTAGGTCCAAAGTGGTGAAGATGTAGAAAGATGGTGCCGAAAATGTCCAAAGTGTGAAGCAAGCAAAGGCCCCAGAACAAGATCAAGATCAAGAGGGAAAATGAAACGATACAATGTAGGTCCGATGACGAATGATGGCAACAAATACATTCTCGTTGCCATTATTTACTTCATCAAATGGGTTGAAGCTTCTGCCCTCCTTAATCGAGAAACATCCACAGTTGCTAGAGCTCAGGTGGATAACATGTTTTCAAGGTTTGGAGTGCCACTGAACCTACATTCCAATCAAGGAAGGAATTTTGAATCGAACTCATTTTAAAAAGTTTATGGATTGATGGGAATAAGCAAGACCAGAACAATCGCCCTTCATCCACAGTTTGAGGGCATGGTTGAAAGGTTCAACAGGACTATGGAAGAATATCTTTCCAAAAAAGTAGAGAAGAACCAAAATAACTGGGATCGACATCTTCCTCCTTGATGGCCTACATGGCATCTGTGTACGATTCCACGAAGCTCATCCCAGACAGCATTAACTTTGGAAGATATCTTCCTTTGCCCTGTGACTTGGTATTCGGGTCATCATGTGCTAGGGAAAAACTGTTATAAGATTGTGCAGGCAAATTCCGAGATAACTTAACTGGGATCCATAAATCTGCGAGAAAAAATTGAAGATAATTTGTAACGGATGAAGGCTCAATACGATCTTAACGCCAATTCTGGTGGAATCAAAGAAAAAGATTGACTGTGGCTATACAACCTCCAATGTGAAAAAGGGGTTTCTCCACACCATCTTGGGAAGGACACTATACGAAGGCGAAGAGGATGAATGACGTGGATTCAAAGCAGCCTGAGAGCGAAAATGAAGGTCGTTCCCCTAGAACAACTAAAACATTATAATGGAGACAACGGGTCATTGTTTAATCGGGACGATCTAAATTGAGAGGGGGATAATGTCACGACATCAAAAAAATTCCCTAGCTCAGCTGCTGTTGAGTGCCGATCAAAAAACGTGGGTAACTCATTTGCATAACTGGCCGTTCACTGAAACCGATTGATAATATTCAAAATCTTTAGCAAAATTATCGATATTGATATTGGTCGATATTTTGTGAATTGATTTTATGGATTAGGAGGTAGTAATTGTATATTCAGAGCGAAGTTATTAAAATGAGTTTAGTGTGCTCAGAGTATTATAAAGAAATATCGTAATATTTTCACGTCAGCATTATTTTGTGTAGAAAAATTATTGTGAAGAATGAGTCGAATGTATGTGAGGTCTGCTTGGATTTTTTAAACGTTATGTGAACAGGATGATGGCATACATTATGACGATCCGTTTCATTACAGTGGGCAGTTTCAATGTTACCCGTTTTTCCTCATATTCATGGGGATAAGAGGCGATTCCACTACTTTCCTTCTATATTACCATTAAATTCTTCCTGATGGCTGGAACTTCCCACCAGTACATTGCCCCTTTTGAGAAAATAACACTATAACTGCCAACATCTGTGCATAAATAATCATTACACGGCCACAACTGTCTCGTACTCCGAATGAACCCTGTTCATCCGGCACCCTAGAAGTAGGTTACGAGAACGAAATTCCCCAACGACGTGTTTTTCCCGATGCCGGCGATGCCCCGAGTTTTGGCGGTCGGCCAAAATTATCTGGACCGATATTGAGCTGGCGGCGGCATCATGGCACCACAGCATTTCAGTGCTGCTATTTAACCGTTCGAATTTCGTAGCGCTCGGTCCCCGTTGGCCAGTGCTTCCTCTGCCCTTTTGCCGATCGATCCCCGAACAAGGCTCTCTATACACGCGTTCAGTGGGTTAACTGCATTCCTTGGAAAACGGGAAATGAAGTTTCGGCGACTGCATGAATTTGCGTGTTAGGCAATCGTTCGGACGTTCGAAATGTTTCCTCGTTACTGATTCTCGATTAGTTGGAGTTATTGATTACGAAAAACTAGTTGATGGGTTAATTCACTGAAATTTCGAGTTTTCTCCCGAGCTCAACCAATTTGAGTTTTTTAATTGATACATTTTTAAATAAACTCCGCCGACTTATATTTAAATTCAAGTAGCTTAATTACTTGCTGAAGATAAATCATCTGAGAATATTCTTTTATTTCTTGGTAGTCTATCATACAATATGGCATATTAGGCTAGGTAGGATTAAGGAAAACCAAACTGAGACCTCTGGAAATTATCCAAAAACGGATCTTGGAAATCATATTTATCAAACCACCTAGATACTCTTCCGATCTCTTGTTCAACGAAATTCAAATAATGAATCCACCATCTTTCTTTCTCATATTGCCCGCCCAATCTTTTAGTATCAACGCCAATTCTTCTAAGCAATTATGCGAACACTAATCGACTCAGAATGATTATTTAATTAGTATTTGAGAGAATAACAAATGAAAATATCAAAACACAAAATTTCAACACCGAGTATTTCAATTCGAAAGTGCAGGTTCCATAAAATGCATGTGAAATCTCTAATTGAGTTGGAATCGACTTTAGTACGCAAGCCATCGTACAAAATCTGAAGTGCTGACTAGCAAGTTGTAACTTTGTATACTGTCTAAGTGTGACGAGTCTGACAAAATGTCGCAGAGAGGAAACCTTGAAAGTGGTAAGTTTTCCTTTGTTGCCAAATCGACATCTTTGGAGCATCAGACTGCTGAAGATCCTTATTAATTTTGTCGGACAATGGTGCAATTGAAAATCTCATTAAATTTTTGTGTTTTCCTAGAAAAACCAGATTGCTGCCTGTCGCCAATTTAAGTAGTGATATCGACAAGTTTAGAATGGGGGACAACCTAGAAGTACCGAACTTTTTTGACCGCTTTTTCTGGGAGAATACAGCAGCAGCAATCATCAACAAAACAGTGCCAGAAATGTTATGAAAGTGAATAGGTATATTTCCAAAGAATGTTGATTAGTTACAACTTTTTCTATTTTTAAGTATTGTGGTATTGTGAGGAAACTAATCATTCAGAAAATGATTGCAGATGGAAATGAGCATGAAAACAGAGATAGCGGAAGAAAGAACAAAACCAATTCACTTTTCTGGCACATATCATACTTCATGAGAAGAAATCATAATAAAAAATATGGATACCAAATGTGTGTATGATAGTGGTTCAACTGATCATCTCTCACATGAGAAGGAAATAATGATAAATGCAAAATAAGTGATGAAATGAAAATAGGATGTGCCAAGAAAGTAGAAAATCTCGTGTTAACCCTTGTTAGTGATGTTAACCCATATCCTATGGTCCTGAAAGATGTAAATTTTGTTCCAAATTTGCTAATAAATCTTCTGTGCCTCAGTGTAATTACAAATGCTACTGCTATTACTTTGTTCGACAAAAAAAAGTTTAAATTGTTCTCGGACAAGTTACTTGAAAAGAAGATTTGGTGCTGGAAGGACACAAGATACAGTCAGGTCTATATATAATATTGAAAATTATTCAGTCTATTTTAGAGATGGTCAATAACAACTTACTGAAATATGTGGATACTGTAGGAATGTTGTTTGAAATTGAGTTCTCCAGAGAAAGGTGTCTATTAACAATTTTCTCATGAAAAGAAACCATTGTTTAGGTACAAAAAATTGTAATCAATAATGAGATTTCGGACTGTTATGGGTTCAAGAAAATGACTACATTAAGGTAGATTATTTTTTTTGTTGTTGTTTTTGTTAAAATTGTTATTTTCGTCAACCAGCTGCACGCCCTTAAGAGTACAACCCTCAAAAGTCTTCGAAAGACTTGTCCGAGCTAGGGAAGAAGCAGCACTTACCTTTTAACGTGAGATGCCATGCAGGAGACCGATGACCATGCTGGGAATTGAACCCATGACCCTTAGGTTGAGAGACAAGCGCTCTACCATCATGATCATCACGGCCCATAATCAATGGTATTTTGAGGGATTTCAAAATTTTGTTTGAAATATAGGATGAAACTGCTGTAACGTTGGTCTAATAATTCGATGGAAATAACATTAGTCAAGCTCGCAATATGAAGCAGTCCAGTAAAATCAGCATAAATGGTTACGTTAATTCGGGAAAAGCCGATTTTTCATGTATTGGGGTTGGTATACTGTTGGAATATCCAACACCGCGGGCGCTGCCACCTCAAGAGAAGTTCATAATTTATGAACATTTGACTACAACAAAGGTTATGGTCCGTATATATACTTCGTTACTTAGGTTAGTAATTTGGCGGTCCGTAGATATAAAATTCCTGAAAAACCGGTGACTTTTTCCTGAAACTTCGGTGACTTATCTGTCACCAGAGCAACCATACTTTTTCCTTGGTAGATTCGGTAACCGCTTGTCATCTGTCAATTTGACTCATTTTATTTGACTGAATGTTGAAATTGTCAAGAGCAGAAGTAAAAATTTATTTTAAAAAAGTTTATGGATGTGAAAGCATTGGAGGTAGTTGTTTTCTGACGAAAGTTAAAAATGTTTAAAAAATGTATTTCAAATTCCTCATAATGTTGACCGAAGACAAGTAACAAGGGGTCCGGATATGTGGAGCCGGTTGCATGAAAACTTATTAATCGCTAGTCACCGAGCTGAACATTTCGGCAATATACGGACCATAGCCAAAATGCCTAGCTGTGATACTTTGAATTGAGAATTTTCCTGCAGATTCTACGCCAAACCGAAGTTCAATAACATTCGTAGTAGAGGTAAATAACTGAAGTTTACGATCAAAGTGGTACTGAAATACAGTTATGATGAGTTATTACTGGTGGACATCAATGTGTACAAATCACAAGCATGTCCTTCTTCTAGAAACGCACAGATAAGTAGTACCTAATCCACTGGTGAATATTCAAGCAAGTATATCCAACTCATTTTCTGTCCATACCAGACCCATTCAATACCGCACGGATCATGACGGTGCATTTTAAAAATATTCAAATCGTTTCATTCTTCCAGTGTTATTTCCCCAGTGTCCCATATAAAACAACGAAATGCTGGACCGCAACTTCGAATATTGCAGATGAAGTTCTTGATTTATTGATGATGCTCGTGGCGATGTTTCCGTTGAAGTAAGCACTTATAGGGATTTGATAAAAACAAGTCAGTACAGCAGGAGTCGCTCGCTTGCATTATGAACTTTGACC
The DNA here is from genome assembly GCA_958502065.1 of Chrysolina americana. Lineage (NCBI taxonomy): Eukaryota > Metazoa > Arthropoda > Insecta > Coleoptera > Chrysomelidae > Chrysolina > Chrysolina americana. Next base: position 9,048,228 of record OY293419.1, on the reverse strand, counting down.
CTCCTGTTATAACACCCCAGCGAAACTGGTGCAGAGCCGTTTTGGAAAAGCGCCAGCCAGCATCGTGAGTGAAAATTTGCATTCATCCGATGTACAGCCATTTGCAGTTATGGGGATTAGTTATGAGTATCGCTTGGTGGGATCGAAACATAGGATGTTTTCATTGGTATCGAGCAGTTATGTTTTTGTTCCCGTTTTGTTTCTCGATGAAGTAGGTGCCGAACATGACAAAACATACTATGAAATCAACAAAAAAGGATAACATAACACGGCAGAGGAGTTTATTTTATTGACTTCCGTTATGTTCAGAAATTAATGTAGGATACAAGCCCAGTATCTCTGGAAATAACCGTGGATACAAGCTTTTCCATTAATGTTTGTAGACAACATGTATATCTACAGAAGATAGGCCCCAAATGGGTGAACAGCACCTTGGTACAGGCCAAATACATCACCCATAACCATGAATAACGAGGAGCAGAATAGACGAATGAAGTATCACATGCGAATAACAAGAAAAAACTACTTCTGGGCGACTTTTCTTCAGTTTTGCATGCGTAGAACTCATCATTCCGGAGTACCTGAATTTTTCGAGGCCATAACATCCTTCCTATCTTCTCCAGAGCTAATTACGATGCTGTACGAGAAGAAAACAGTGTAAAGAATACTGTAACATCGATCTATACATTCGGTTGGGTACGCAGCAAGGAATCAGTGGCGTCGATTCTATTCCGAATTATTTAAAATAACATTATTAACGTCACATTCGACCTAGACACTGACGTTTGTAGTTTATATGAAAAATGTTTACATACGAAACTGGGTTTCCTATGGGACAGGTTCATTACAATACCAATGCCAAAGCCAAATTCCTGGTTGAAGATTGTGTACCATTCATCGAATTGAAAGTATATGAGGATATCAACTCAATGGCCGAAAAGAATTATTTCATACTGACACCAATAGAAAAAATCATAAAGAGACAATTGTTAAAGATTATAATATAGTGGAAAAGTTTGACCTAGTTATTCACGTTCACGGCATATTTCCACAATGATATTCAATCAATGGTAATGTTTAAATATCACCGAAATAATATTGAACCAAAATCTAACCAATACTTTCGAATATTATTTAAAAAATGTTATTGAATGTTTGACCAATATTTAAATTGATGAGTTGTTTTTGGTATATTGAACCTATATTATTATCTTAGTATCGTCTGGACCAGAATATTGCATATAAGTTCGATAAAAAAATCAATAAGTATTTCGAAGTGTCAAAAACAAATAACTATTTCGAATATTTAAATAATTTTGAGAATAAATAAATATCGTTGAAACATTGATTCTTAATGTTCATATTATTGTCTAATGATGAATTTACGATGATTTTCTTCTTTTTTCCGGCAACGATATAATTGAAGGATTCACATTTGAAACTATTGGACATGATAAATAGATCTTTCACCTTTCCAGAACCTGGCTTGAGAAAATAAATGTCATAAATAATTGAATTCAATTGATTCAAACAGACCAAAAGATTAATATCGTGACTCATAACTATGACAGGTTTATTAGTCGATATGATGTTAAAAAAAATAAGAATTCAAGTTATTTCGTTTCTTTTGCATTTTCTGGAAAAATTTGACATAGTAACGTATGTTTCTTTATACTATCAGAAAGTAGAGATTTCAACGAGCAAAATGCATACCAATTTTTTTAAAAAAGCAGAAATTTTCACTTTGAGTTTTCATGAAATTTCATGAATTTTTTTATTGTACGATATGAAAATAAAAAACCTTAAATTTTGAGTTAATGTCAAGAATAATGTGAATAAAAAAGTTGAAAATCTTTTTATAGACTACAACTATTTGAATTTTTTGCTAGGACTCGTAGTTTTGCCTGAAATCGTGATAATCCCTTTTCGACATATAAAATCTCACCCTTTCCACTTCCCCACCTCATATCGCCCATGAATTTTGTTTCCTTTTAGTTCCGTCATATTCTCCTACTCCTCCTATAGTTTCATCCTGTTTTATTTTTTTTCACTTTCAATCGGACCCACTTTTATAAGCATCTATTTACCTATCCATACATTTCAATGGTTTTCAAAACTTACTTATTTATTTTCCAATCATCTCAATATCTAATTATGTAGCAAGTCTCCTGATATTCATTCAAGCTTACCTGGAATAAAGAAAGAACATTATATAAATTTTTCAATTTAATTTTTGTATACTTTGTCAACAATGTTGCTTTGTCTACAGAATCGACAGCTTTCCATAGACCACCGAACAGCAATGCGGCAAGTTCTCCATCGTTTATTTCAGAATGAACTTACTACTTTATTCTAGAAGCCATGTCTAAACCGAAAGAATTCATGCCAGTTAGGTACAACTTCGAAATGCAGGACCAAATTTCAGGCCCTCAAAATCCCGTGGTAACACCTCAACCATATTCCAAGCAGAAGTATATGCTATAGTTATGTTTCCAGGAATGCCTTGAAAGAGGCACTTGAAGGGCAGAAATCTATATACTGTCAGATAGCGTAGCACTAAAAGCTCTGAGGTCATACACCTGTGAGTCTAAGTTGCCTTGGGACTGTAAACAATCCCTTAGACAACTGGCAGTGAACAAACATGTCACCCTGATATGGGTGTCAGGTCACAGGAGCATCAAAGGCAATTAAGAAGCAGATTGCCATGCCAAAAAAGGGGCAAACACTCAATTTCCCGGCCCAGAACCCTTCTGTGGACTCTCCAGAGCCCACTTAAAAGAAGAGTTCCGACACTGGAATAAAGTGCCAGGACAAAGACAAGCGAAAAGACTAGTATGTATATCGCCCGAGAAAGCTAAACAGCTTCTCGAGTTGGACAAGGGAGAAACTGGTAACGGAACTTCTCACTGGACACTGCCCTCTGAAGTACCACCTCAAAAAGATGGATAAATCAGAGAGTGATAGTTGCCGCTACTGCGGGAACTTCGCGAAAACTGCAGAACATTTGCTGTGCGAATGCCCAGCGCTTTTCTGCAAGAGGCTTTAGTTCTTGATAGAGGCCTTTTCCAAGGCCTTCTAACATCAGGAACTTAGCTCCCAAGAAGCTGATAAACTTCGCAAGAAATCTCGGAATTCCGGGCCTCGAATGGATCAAAGGTCCTACTCACCATAACGACTCATTTTTGAAAACATCAAAAAAACTCTAATGAAGTGGATAACGAAGGATTATGGAACCTAAGTTGGTTTTCCACCATAAGCAGCAACTCACCTTATTATTTCAAACGCACTAACCCAGAGAGAGAGAGAGAGACAGATACTTTGTTACTCTTTTGATTGAAGCTCAAAACCAGCTGAACCATTTGAGGGCAAGTATCTGGCAGAAAACAACTACTTTCCTCTTCAAACGTTGAATCACATCTGATATCTATTAGTGCAATTATCCTCGAAGACCATACGCTTGCATATGGAGTTGAAAATTTATAGAACAGAATACTGAAATAGCCTCCAGTCTTCACACTACATAATAAATCAACCGATGTTTTCGTACACTGCAATTCTCATTTGAGCATTCCGCAGTTGGGACGGAAAAGAAATTCATTATCCGCAGAATTATTGGTACGGAGGCGCACATTCTGGAATGTACATTTCCATCAATTGGCACCGCAAATTGGAAATCCATTCAAGCCCTTGGAGTGAGAACAGGCCTTTTCGTCGTCGTAGATATTTATATTGAATGTTTTAATTAAAATCGAGAGGAACGAGGGTGGGTTTCTGATACGTGGAGAATTTGAGTAATAATTTCTGTTTTTTTTTTCATGAAGAGTGATGTTTACAAAGGACTCCACCCCCTGAAATGAACTGAGTATGGCATATATAAAATAGCTTCAGAAAGAATATGAAAGCCATCATAAAATGAGCTGCAGTATGAGCTCAGTCGAATATTGCATGTAAGTATCTATCAAAACTTCGTTCTGTTCAGAAAAAATCACTACAAGATAACATATTCTACCGACTGCGCCCTGTTCATACTTCTATAAGAGGAAATAATATAAGGTACGATCTCTTTCGATGAGTCATTATTTGGATTTCAATCTGACAGTGAGTTTGACGGTCACGTTCCTTTCATTTATGCAGATTCTTTAACTATCATATGTGATGAGTGTATGAACATTTTCCCTGTCAAGAATAATTAAAAATACGTTAGTACTTCTTTCCAGATCTAGTTATTCAGATAAACTATCCCAAGCACAAATTTTCTCTGATGAGATTTTCAAATCTTTATGGAAACGATTACTACGAGATGATGTATCGTCATGTTCATACTTTTATCATGAAAAATAATAATATCGACTGCGTCATGTTAATACTTTTATGGGAGGAAATAATAAAATGTACATTTTCCTTCAATAGTTCATTATTTCATTAGTCAACCTGACAATATCACGTATCTTCCATTTGGACAAATATTGCTATTATCATACACGGTGAGTGAATGAATTTACAACATCTTTCCCTTGAAGATGAACTATAGATTCGTTGGAATATTTTTCCACATTTCGTTACCCAGAAAAACTGTTGAAAGCTAAAATTGACCTGGACGTGTTTTCCAAATCACGATTACTACCGACTGCGCCATGTTTACACATCTGTAAAAAAATTATATTAGGTACATTATCTTTCAATAGGTCATTATTTTAATAGCCGATCTTTTTATTACAACATTACGAATCTTCCAGTAGAACAATTCTTTTTAGTATCATACATGATAACATGTTCCCCTAAAAAAAGAACAATTATATATCTTACCGACTGCGCCATATTTATAAGAAGAAATGATATAAGGAACGTTCTCTCTCTATCAATAAGTCATTATTTCAATTGTCAATACGACAGTGAATTATAACGTCGAGAATCTTTCATGTAATCAAACATTGTAAATATAAAGATCTTGTCGTCGTACTAGTGTTTCTAGACTCAAGAAGAAGCTTTGCAGTTGTTAATAAAAACATTTTAGTGTTGAAATTGAAACATTACTATGGCTTTGATGAATCAACTGACGAGTGGTTTGAATCGTATTTGAGAAATAGAAACCAAAGAAGTGTGAAGAATATTCATTCAAAATTGAGGTGGGCAGGGAAGTTCCTCAAGGTAGTGCATTGGAGCCTTTGCTTTCGTAAATGATATTTTATTGATTAAGTTGAGTAACAGTGAAATGCTTCTATTGGTTGACGACCCAATTTAATACGTTTCTGGTACATGTTGTGTTGATGTTGCCGTTCGAAAGTTAAAAAATTGAAAATTTTATGAAAGCAAACAAGCTACTTGTAAATCCGAATAAATCAGCATTTATGATAGCAGAAAAAAATAATCTTACATTGAAATCTGAAGGTGAATTATAGAAATTGCAATCTACTAAATACGTGGGTATCATCCTAGATCAAAAATTGTCATTTCCACTACATATAGACAATTCAAAATAAAATATCAGAAAAGATTGGTTTTGTCTATGGTATAGGTGGGAATTTAACTTCATATTCTAGACATGCTATATATTACACAATTGAAAAACCGCAATTCAATAATTGTGCTACAATTATGTACATGTATAATTGTACAGACTGAAAAAAAATTCAGATAATGCAAAATCGCTGTATGAAATTCAAGATTTTTTCTTTCATTTTTAACAAATTGATAAATGACAGGCTGCGAGTCCAAAACATAACAGAATATAACTATGGACTGTCTTTCATGTGACGGCACATTTGGTATCCTACTAGTGATTTTGTTACGAAAAAAACCTCTATTTCCTTATTTCATACATTCGTTAAAAAAATATCAAAAATCTGGACCAGAATATCAGGAATGAAAACTTCAAGCAAATTCCTCGAACACACAGATGCTCCAGTGTCGTCTTCTCGTTATGAATTCCATTATACTCTGGCCCTTGGATTTAATAATGGGTCGAACAAAGACGTTCCAGAGACGCTCGTAACTTTTCAGATAGTTTCCGGAGTATCTACAAAGATGCGGCTGTTATGTATACATGAGTATGCTCGCTATTCAAAAGATATGCCATTCTATGGACACGTTCACGTACTCCAATCAATAAGGATGTGGGTTATTGAGAAGGACCAAATTAAAATGCTCAAGTTTATGATTCTGAAATTTTCATCTACTACCGTATCACTGTTTTGTTTATATAGAGTAATTCAATTTCGAGATACGATTGGGTACATGTGCGCGCGCATGTGTATACATATTTTATAAAAAATACCCAACTCACGTAGTTTTTTCTCCTAAACATGAAGGCCATAGTCCTAGTTATACTTATCGTAAAAGAAGGGGACACAACCTAACCTATTATTCTAACTAACCTATCAAATCAAAGGAGGTGCTCGCTGCTCTCGCACGCAAACTTCCGATGAACTTACCTTTACCTAAACTTACCTACTATACCTGACGAAACACGAATAATCCCAATCTCGAATTGTTTGAAATTCGGATGATCACTCTAACCGAAGATTCATCGAAAACATTTCCTCGCATTCTTCGCCCTCATAACGCTGGCTTCCCTTGTGCCAAATAAATAAGCTTATAGCGTGATATATTCCATGAAGTTCACATCTTCACCCGTTTTCAGAATATTCGCAAATTTTTTTTCAAATTTTTTTTATTCTTGTTCTAAAATATTCCTATTTGCCATATTGAGGTTTTTGTGTATTATTTTCTATTGAGTATTGATCAGTTTTTTCCATTTCTGAACTTCCTGAGGATTATTTCACTCGTACATTGCCAAAAGTTTGTATGGAAAAAATTACTTGTAGTTCAACACAGTGTATTTCAGTCGGATAGATGCATATAATACTCCGTCCAACAGATTATTTGAGTGTTTTGGAAGCAAATACCGACATACCATACCTATATATATTTCTAAAAAAGAAATGAAAAAATGTGTTTCTGCGCAAAATTCTTACTTGATATAGTGTTTTCATTATGTTTTAAGCTCTGTGTTTAAGTTCTGTGCCATCTTTGAGAATTTTGTACAAATCCGACGTTTATCCATATATTCCCTACGATTGCCGTAATTTATCAACAATAACCTCACCTCACTCAAATCAAACCACTCCTAATAGTCCTAACCAACCAAACCTCGAATACGAACTATTACCACCGGTCAAGCAGTATTGGCGACAAGATGTATATTCTATCGTCATGCCGAAGGTCATGGATGAAGGATCGGCACGAAAATATGAGCAAAATCAAGTAGGCTGGTGTCTTCTGTTTGATTCCACAGTTTTACAGGTATAAGTGCCAAACATCAAGGTGTTTAGACACCTTCAATATTATCCTTCATTTTGTTGGAAATGACCACCTGCATAAATGCATGTTTCGAGGATACTTTCCTCTCATCAATGCAAGGATAGGTCGGGCGACGATGTAGTCGTCTTGTTCCACAAAATGAATAGTAAATGAAAAGCATTAAAGAATCCTTCTACGAATGGAGCTGCGACTTACAATAAAGTAATTCGCAGCACCATTCGCAAACAGATCAAGTAACACTCCTTGAAGTACTCTATCCAGGAAGAGGACAAATGCAAATCAAAAAGAACAAAGTTCGAGTGTGTATATTGGAGAGTTCAATTCCACAATTCCACAATGTGGAAATTGGGGAAAATATTTGACAAAAAATACCGGTTGTGCGAAACCATATTCTTCATCTGGTACAAAACGAAATCTGATATATTCCGCATAATGGACAAATTAATCAAGAAATTTCTGATTCTTGATAAAATGTTCTCGAACACCATTCGTGACTACGAAATTCCCTGGCCATATTTCATTTTGATAGCACCTAATTATCGTTGTTTCGCCTAATTGACATCGAACGCGATAATTTGGCTACGACAAGCGACTATTTCATGTCAACTACTCAAGGTTAACTATCAAGCAACGCGATTTCGTGTCAATCCACTATTTATTCAGGCCAGTCATCAGTTATCAGACATACAAAGATGGATAAATACGGACCAATTTGTGCATTTATGTGACGGACAATATGCTTTCAAGAAAGTTTGAAAATTCCGAGTATATCTGGAGATATCCGAAAAAAATCGAAATTTTGAAAAACCATTTTTAGTTTGGCGTTATTATAAGTAATCAGCACATTCACATTCCTTTAATATCCCTGCTATAGAACGATATTTTCAGATTTACCATCCGACGTTTCATTTTGTTTCTTTTTAGCAGAAACAAGATATAGTCTGATTAAACTACTTTTGAATGAACTGTATTGAAAAAATCTGTCTACAACTACAAATGAACGAACAAAACAACTGAAGAAATATCTGAAACAACGAAGCAACGCTAAAAATTTCTGCCTTATTTCTGGATACATACTCGTGCTCGCCGTCCTAAGCTTTGTGCAGCCCTTGCCATATCCCTTATTCTTATTGACCGACACTGTTCAATTATGCTTCTCCTGATGTTCTCAATTTCATTGAATTCTTGCTGGCCATAAACCAGGTTTCTTAATATGTCCCACAAAAAAGTGTCAAGTACTGTAAGGTCGGGCGACCATGCTGGCTATTTCACATGACCATTATTTCCAATCCACCTATCTGGGAATCTTCCTTTTAGGTATTCACATTCTGCTGATGTGGAGGGGCACCATCATATGTTGGAACCAATATTGATTTAAACTTACGATAGGTGAAATGTCTAATCCTCAAAAGAGCCTTTTAGAAACTCCAGATAAGTTTCTCCATAGAGTGTTCCATTGACAAGGTACTAATAAGTTCTCTATGGCACAAATGTTGAATTATTGAGTGTTTGAAAATTGTATTGTGAATTATTCGTGAATCATCCTGCAGCATTAAATATTTTTATCTGTACCTTTCAATGTTCATCTGACCAAAACTCATATTGAACTAACTACGCAATATAGGCCAATGCTATCAAGGTAAAATCTGATGAAATCAGCATTTCTCCACTTCTACGCCCAATTTCTAGAAAACTGGTCATAGAATCGGATGTATAAATCATGGCATTTAAGACATCAATCAAATGAATATATACTGAGAAAATGGTTACATTTGACAGAGATAATTTCAAAATAAAAATTGTTTGCCTCGAAGCCTAGAGTCACCCATACACTAGTGGTATTGATTTTCCCTCGAATCAATCTATAAGTACTATGTTTTGAATTATTACATAAAAAAAATTATTTGATACTGTGGTTCTCTGTATGTAATTCTTTGTATGGAAAATGTGTACTATGCGATATTTTCTCTTCAAAAAACTCTATCAATAAGTACTTTTAAAAAATATGATTCCTTAATATCAAAGTAGAAAAATTGAAATTTTACCAATAATTACTGTCACTCATTTGTGAGTAACCCCGTAAATATGAATATTTTCAGTCATACGTATTCACTATTGTATTACTGAAACATGTTGTGTACGTGTGTATGCAATAACATATCTATCTATCTTGCTCATGAATATTAAAAAAAAATCACAAAATCTGGGCAATTTTCAGTTTCGCACCCTGTATCTAGAAAATTAATCCCATGGCCCATGGCCCCTTTGCTTACTAGGTCGAGTGCAACAACATAACTAAGTTTCAGAAAATTTGACCGGTTGCTACTTCACATAAGAAAAGTGCGGTGTCCTTTTTTTATACTCGTTCATACCTGCTTCTTGATATGGTATTGTCGAATTTATTGCCGTGTTATGAGCTGACTCTTCTATAACAGAAGACGTATTCACATCAGAATGATCAATTTTTGGCTGAATTTGTCACCAGTGACTTAGTATTCGAGCATAGCCCGACAAAGAGGTAGAATTCGTTGATTAAGATAATATTTCGTACTCAATACGTCATGGACAGTCAACATTTATTTAACTTAAATTTTTTTCAACTATATGATACAAATACTTCATTCGACTGAAAACTAAAATAAGTCTTTCCATAACTGATTCTGTAAACAACTAGTTATGATGACGGGAGATGACGCATGTATTATGCGACCTCAAATTATTGATAGACACACTCTGTTTGATGATCCTATTCCCTCTGCGGTACGAAACCAATACTCTAAAACAACTTGAACGAGTACTGAAACAACCGAGTCACTTTCCCAATTATTCCATAATCACCTGATAATATCGCATCCACATATCGTTCCAAATAAATCATAGAGCGACGGCATATATAACAATCGCACATCGTTACCCTTCGTTCACGATCTTTCATTACGGAAATGGCGCGTAAACTATAAAGGATATCCATCACCATTGTGTTCATCTTTGTATGTGCGTTAACTTTGATAAGCCGATCATAAATTCAGCAGTAATATCTGTTGTGACATGTTTCTTTGTTTCTCATGTATGGCCGACTCCAAAAGATACAGTTGACTATTTTTGATGACGCTGGCTTGCTAGAAGTGATGAATTGAAGTATGTCATAGATTCCTGAAGTTCTGGTTCAGATACGTTTTTCCAGTTGGTACCTCTTATGTTTCATTTTCATATCGACGTTCTGAAGAAAACCTTCCAATGTTCGGTGATCCTCTCGAGAAAGGAAATTATTAGTAATTTTCCGGGAGCTTCGATGTTTGTGAGCTTCGGAGGATATTTCCTCAGACAATAGAAAAACCACTATGAACGCCAAACGAAAAATAGAAGAAGCTGACGCATGTGAAATTGGCTCCAATAGGGAATTAATTCAGGATTCAAAAATGTTGCCGTATTCATTTCGATAAACCTCGTATATAGTAATAGCATACTTAATAAAATAGAATGTCGAGAGTATGGGAATAATGGAGACGTTTTGTGTGAATGCATCACAAGAATAACAATCTATCCAAGCACCAAAACTACGTCAATCCGATTGGAAGCGCAATGAAGTTAGCATCTTCAGGAGCTGAAACATCTTGTATAACCACGCAGTATAAAGTACCCTTCCTTGTACTTTTTATGTTCTGGCTACCACAACGGAAACCAGAGAACTTCCTGAGAGCCAAGGAAAAGTAGGTGAGAATTCAATTGGTGGTCTTGAATGTCTGCCTCAGGAAACACCTTCCGAAACAGTGAGTTCCAGAGCTTGGCCTGAAAAACGAGCCTTGGAAGTGAGATGGTCTACATGCTTTCATAGCAAGGACGAAGGGATGGGACCAATAATGGTGAAAGGATCAATGCTATTTTAGGAAGGCATCGAATATGAAAATATCTGTGAAACATAGACAGATCATCAAATGTTTTTGCGGTGTTCTAATTAAGTGAGAGAGCAAAGCATCACCGACAAGTATGTATAGAGGTTGCAATCCATATATGGCAAAGAGATTTTCCTCTGGTATTAGCTGTGGAATATTAAGCTCAATAAATCAGTTTTCAATGTAATAATAATAATAATAAATCGTTTATTTCAAGAAATTTTTTTTACAATATGTACTTAAGAAGCCCAATAAATGTGTGAATTTGTGCGTGCTTCTTCTCAAAAAAAATATTACATTAATTATAAGTATATTTTCTGTTTTTTCAATTATAAGTCTATTTTATAAAATGTATCTAAACATATCATATTCATAACATAAAATTATTTGTTTTTAAATATTTTTTTTACGTAGTGGAACAAAAAAAACTTCACAGCGTGACCACGAGGTAAGGTACGCCCGCCAATTTTTCTATAGTTTTAAAAGATACAGGTTTCAAATTTGATACATCGATATATTTCTCAAATACGCATATTTTGACTCCATTACCAAAAGTTCACCACTTCCGGTTTAACCGGAAGTGACCCCCAAACTTTTGTTTTCAAATGACACCATGTACATTTTTTTTTCATTATCCGGAAGAACACATAATTTGTGATAACACTGTTCTTCAAAGTTGAAAATCATTTGAAAAATGGCGGAGGTACAGTTGATTGTTCAATCGAACAAAGTTGGCCATGAACATCAAACTCAAATCATCACAACTGACGAACGACGTCAACATTTACGACAGGAAGGTTCAAGTTAAGATACAGCTGAAAATTGGGCTTCTCATGTAATTGCAGCAATCATATTTTCCAACAAATATCACAAATTTTCTCAAAACGGAGAAGTATCCATAAAGAAATGCTCACAACTTCCATTTCTCAAATAGCAACAGGCTTTTTTCACATGTCGTATTGAAAAATGATGAATTTTCAGATTACTCGAATGAAAAGATTTGATTTTTTTTAAGAATATTCAACTATAAGAACACTCATAATGAAAAATCCCGTATCTTCGATTCCTTTCAGAATTCTTCGAAACTTTCAACACGATTATTTGGATAATTTATAACTTTTCAATACGACAATATGAAAAGAGTATTTTACCATTTGAGAAATGGCAGTTGTGAGCATTTCTTTATGCTTACTGCTCCGTTTTTATTTTTTGATATTTGTTGGAAAATAAGGTTGCTACAATTAATTACCTGAGAAGCCCAATTTTCAGCTGTTTCTTACCTCGAACCTTCCTCTCGTAAATGTTGACGCCGTTCGTCAGTTGTGATGATTTGAGTTTGATATTCATGGCCAATTTTGTTTGATTGAACAATCAAGTATATCCGATTCTTCAACCGATTTTCAATTTTGAAAAGCAGTGTTATCACAAATTGCGTGTTCTTCCGGATAATGAAAAAAATTGTACAGGGTGCCATTTGAAAAACAAAGTTTGGGTATCACTTCAGGTTAAACCGGAAGTGGTGAATTTCCGGTAATGGAGTTAAAATATGCGTGTTTGAATAATATATTGACGTGCCAAATTTGAAACCTGTATCTTCGATACTATAGAAAAATTGGGGGGCGTACCTCACCCCGTGGTCACCCGGTATGTTAATTATGAGGACAAATGATTCATTTATATTTCTTATCGAATTTAAAAAATCTGTTCTTCTTTATATGTAATTGAACCGCATGCATACGAGTAATAATAATTATCAATTATTAAAATTAACAATGAAAATTCAAATGGATACAATTTTTTAGTTACTAAAGAGCAAGATAATTTATGACCTTGAAAAAATTGTTTCCTAATAATAATCACAGGTGGTAGAAAAAAATTGTTAATCAACAAATCCCTCTATGAGCAATAAAAAAAAATTTATTGCTTCCAAAGAAAAAAAGTATTATCTCCTAAACATCGTTTAAAACAATTTTTTGAAGAATAGAAAAAAAAAAATCTCCAAAAATCATTTTCGTTCTGATCATGAGAAAACAGATGAATGGTAATATAATTGTTTTTTCAAATATTAATCGAGCTCTTTGAGATTTAACCTAAGTAGATTATTGATAACAAAGTGAAAAATAACAATTTCTCCAACGGGAATCTCTTCTGATACCTTTCAAAAATAGTTCTAGAGAAGGAACTTGCAGTGTTCATATTCAAGTGGGAATAAATTCTCAATTATTTAATGCAACATTTATAGAAAAATCGCGATAAAAAGTTTTTGACCACGGATCTTTGTTTTATATTCAATAAGTTTGAATGATATTTTTAACGTAAGCCAGTCCCTGTTTTCAATCCCCTGGAGAAATTATAAAGGTTGATCTTGAAGTTCCGGATTATTCATAAAAAAACAAACCCGATATTTTTTCTCAGGTAATTGTTAATAACTTTCGCGATTTTTTCAATAATCATCTACACGCTTTTCCGAATCGAATGAAGTCCCGTTCATATTTTTCAGATGCGGAAAAAAAGTTTCTACCAAAAAGCACATATATATTCGGTAAAACGACTTCCGATTCAACGATTCATAATTTGCATACCAACACTTGCATCAGTTGCAACGGCCCGATTGTTCCGACCGTTCCCCATTCTTTGTGTGACACTTGATTTCCGAATTTTTGCGACAATCAGACCTTAAGTGGGTCCGTTCGATTTGGCGTTAAAGCTGATAGAGATCGTATCGTTCATTCGATGTTGCCATTACTAGAAAGTAGTCCTAGGTAGAGTCGAAGGTTTTCTCGTGAATTGGAAATCTTCAATGGTCTTTTTACGAAAACTACATAAATATTATCGAAAAATACATTTTAGAAAATGAACTTACAAGATACAAACTGAATCCTGAACAACTCTGAAATGGAAATTGTCACCGAATACACTAACTCAAATTTCACTTTTACATCGTCCAGTCTTTCTAGAAGTGTTTCAAAGTTTTTATTCGGGGTTCTTTCTTATATTTATTCAAAGTTAATGAAAGAAGTTTGCCTGGATAGGTCGGAGTGCAGAAGGCTTGTAAAATGGAAACCATTGGTCTAATTAAATCTATACAGGGTGTTTCCAAATAAAATGCGACTGTTTCAGGGGGTGATTCCTTATCAAAAATTCAAGGGGGTTTCTTATGTAAACAAAAGCCCTTAGGCCTGTCCTTGAAAATGACTTTATTGTAATACACAAAATTTGGAATTGTTGATATTTTTAATTTGATATTCTATTGAATCGAAACATTGTACTGGAACATGCCTAAATTAAAAATTGAAAAGGCGGAACACTTTTAAAATATTACAATTGAAGTCATAATTTTTTTAAACAAATAGTGACATCCACCAACTAGAATTTTTCAACTCCATTTGCAGAAGATCCGTTCATGTACGATATTGTATTCCAATTTTTCTTATTGAGAAACTATTATGCTTTTACGGACACAAGTCAGGAAGTAAAAAAGTTTTACAATGAATCTTTACTTTCAACGCATATTTTTTAATAATAAAACAAACATTCGTTTCATCCAGGGGCGGTTTTTAGGGGGGGGCGATAGGGTGATCGCCCCCCCTAAACATACTGCTCAATTGTTTTTTTATTTCAATACGTATACATAAGAATCGAATTAAATAGACCCAACCACCTGACAGAAAATTAAAATTGAATAGAATAATAACAAAAAAAAATCACAGTTTTTATTTTCTCATATTTGGAAGAACGTAATTTTTGAAGACAGGCCTAAGAGATTTTGCTTGGATTTTTTCTTTAAGTCTCCAATGTTATTACTGAAGAATTCCTGGATTTCCTAGATTCAGGTTTCTTTCAATTCGATGATGATGTCTGGTATTGTATGATACGAAAAACATAGTTTTCATTTCTTTTGAATGATCTTGATCACATGAACTACTTTTCCACTCAACGTGGAAACCTTTCTGATGGATACCTTTTATAAGCAATCATTTAGAAGCGTGATGCACAATTCAAGTAATAGCTTTTCGAAAAACCTTCAGTAAAAAGGTGAATTTCAAAAATTATCTATTAGGGGAAAGAATTGATAATAATCACACAACACAATTTTTCATATCAAGCTAAGCATATTACTTAATTTAGAACAATATTTTTTGACGTTTGTGCAAAAAATTTCGTTTGCAAATCGTGCGCGAAATACTTCGGTGATCTGGACTATTTTTTCAACTCGTCTGCGCTTCATTAAAATAATTAGTTACTGATAGCCAAACTAGCATTTGGCGCACTAGATACAAAAATAATTATTTTCAGTGTATTTTTTCATAGGCTTCTTTCGTGCTGCTAATAATTTCCTCAAGCATTTCACCTGGTATCAAAATATCATTAACGTCTGCATATACAGGGTGTTCCTTGAAGACATGCTAATATTTGAGGGGGTGATTCTTTGACTTATTTTAAGGAAAATACTTTCTATAAACGTATGTCCTAAAAGTCCTAACTTTGGAGATACAGGGTGATGAAGTTTTGAAAAAAAAAATCAGTTTTTTAATAATAACTGAGATAATATTGTAGACGTTTTAATAAAATTTGGTACATGTCTTCTATGCATCAAGGTGCATTTTTTAATGCACAAACATTTTCATTTTCTCAACCAATGGCTTGCGTACGGGTTTTGCATTGAATATTTTTGGAGAAAAAAATACTACGCCACTGCTTTCTCCTGAAAAAAAAAAAATACTTTTGAAATCCTCATTTATTTTTGAGCAAATTTGATCTCTTAAGTTTTCTTTGTCCGCCGCATGGTTTTCGCTTGAAAAAATAAAAATCGTTTTACTTCAGGATCAATTCCTCAAAAATCTGATGTGGTGTGGAAATGATTGTGCATCGACTTAAAGCAAATAAAGGGATCAGATTTATTCCAAAATGAATGAGAATCAAAAAAATATGGATTTCAGCTTGTACAAAAACGAATATTATTTTATTTTATAAAAGTAAGTTTAAATGAACGGATCAAATTCATTAATTATTGACAATACTAACACTGATAATAAAAATTGTTGGAAATGGCCACCTTCACTTAATAGGCATGCTTCCGCCCGTCTACGAATGGAATTACGCACACGTTGAAATATTCCCGGCGTATTTCGAATAGTTTCACACGAGGCAACTATTCGCTCTCTTAAATCTTCTAAAGTATTAACGGGAGTTTTATACACTAGAGTTTTAAGGTGCCCCCATAAAAAGAAATCTAATCTGTTGAGATCAGGGGATCTTGCTGGCCATTGCTGAGGTCCTCCGCGACCTATCCAACGATTATGATAAACTGTATTTAAATGGTTTCGGACAATTACACTGAAATGAGCAGGGGCTCCATCGTGCATGTACCATATTCGATTCCTTAACGCAATTGGTACATCTTCAAGCAACCCATTTAGTTCTTCTTCGAGAAAGTGTAAATAAGACCGATCATCAAGGCGTCCTGGAAGAAAAAATGGGCCTATTAGATAATCACCAATAATTCCTGCCCATACATTAACCGAAAATTGGTGTTGAAAATGGGTTTCGGTTATGGTATGGGGGTTTTCTTCTGCCCACATATGATTGTTATGGAAATTTTGAATAGCATTCTGAGAAAAATTTGCTTCGTCTGTGAACAAAATTTGTGACTCAAACTGTGGATTTAGTGCAATACTCTGAAGATACCACTGACAGAAGTTCACAGCGCTGTGGAAAATCTCTAGGGAGTAATGCCTGTACTCGTAAAATATGGTATGGGTATAACAAAAAATCATCCAAAATACGCCAAACAATTTGATGACAAATATTCAGAGTTCTCAGAATGTTCTTCGATTTCTCGCAGAACGGCTTCCTCAATTTCAAGAGTTCTGACACTTAGAGGTCTACCTTCCGAAGTACCTTTCTTGAAACTACCAGTTTCCCTAAGTCGGCGATGAATATTTGAAAAGGTACGGCTATCTGGTGAGGCACGATTAGGATATCTTTCCTGATTAATGCGTCTGGCTTCTGTTGCATTACCATCAGCGAGGCCATATACGTAATGCATTGCCGCCATTTCTGCATTCGTGTAATTCACCATATTTACCGATATTCAGAAATACGGCGGACAACCAAAATAACTTCAATAACACACTTAAAATTCAAGTAAATAATTGTGCGCTTCGCTATTCCTATAGCTTTTTCAAACACAAAATGGTATTCATAACCAGTGAAAACACAATATTTATAGTGATTTGAAGAACAAAATGCTATTAATTACAGATGGGTAGCTGAATTAATATCGTAAATCCATTCAGGTATGCATTTATTATGATTAATACACGCCTATTCTGACAGTCAATGAAATTACTTCAATTTCTTAGAATCGACCAATCAACGGTCGATTACACTGATAAAAACCTACCTAGGTAGCTTTCCCAATAAGTGTGAAGTAAATTTCCGGCAATAATTCAAGCACTTGGGAGATTATAAGTGAAAAGATTAAGAAGTGGTGAAAAGGAATTTCAATTATAAAGAGGTAGCTAAATTACTATCGGACGATTTATTGTCAACAAAATGTTAGGTACCTACTGCGATATGAAGCAATTTCAATTTAATTATTTTAATCAAGACCCGAGTATCTGACAAGAATTACACATTTTTTTGGATTCTCATTCATTTTGGAACAAATCTGATCCCTCAATTTGCTTTCAGTCGATGCACAAACATTTCCACACCGCATCAGATTTTTGAAGAATTGATCCTGAAATGAAACGATTTTTATTTTTTTGAGCAAAAACCATGCGGCGGACAAAGAAAACTCAAGAGATCAAATTTGCTCAAAAGTGAATGAAGATCTCAAAAGTATTTTTTTTTTCAGGAGAAAGCAGTGGCGTAGTATTTTTTTCTCCAAAAATATTCAATGCAAAACCCGTACGGACGCCACTGGTTGAGAAAATGAAAATGTTTGTGCATTAAAAAATGCACCTTGATGCATAGAAGACATGTACCAAATTTTATATAAACGTCTACAATATTATCTCAGTTATTAATGAACTGATTTTTTTTCAAAACTTTATCACCCTGTATCTCAAAAGTTAGGACTTTTAGGACATACGTTTATAGAAAGTTTTTTCCTTAAAATAAGTCAAAGAATCACCCCCTCAAATATTAGCATGTCTTTAAGGAACACCCTGTATGGAGGAAGCATCAATGATGCACGCCGCCATCAACTCGGGAAAATGAGTATTGAAATGTTTATCTGAGCCCCATTTCCCGTCGTCATTATCATTCGAATGAAAAATGATGCGGGCAAATTATTCCATTCGAAGTAATAAAACCCATCCTATCGATAATTAATTTGCACAAATTCTTTGCACTCCCGCATTTCTCAAAGATGAAAGGCTGGTCGTATCGGTCGACTTTCAAAAAGGATGAATTTCAAATTGGTCGTCCATAATTTGCCTAGAACCTTTTCATCTCCGCTTCCATTTCAGCCTTCCATAAATAGGAAAGAATCTGAGTGGCGGAGCAATATTGACGCCCTGAAAAGGCTCATCATAGAGCTACGCGCCATAAAAATTGAGTGCATGCCAATAACATTTTTTTCATTATCGTCTATGGATAACGGGCGGTGGAGAATTGCAGGAAACACTTCAGATCGTGATGATATAAATTATTTCTGAATTGCGGAGAGGCACTAGAATTGCGGCTGCGGATGGAGATCGCAGAAAATTGATTCGAAATATGGCATTATTTTAAGTTGAGTGCTTTCGAAGAAATTTGTATTTTTGGTTAGGAAATTCGTTTTGAAAAGTTACTGGATGCATTATTGAAGATTTATTGAATCATTAATCATTATGAGATTTATTCAGAGGTAATTGCGGAAAGAGTCGATTCCCTTCGAAATTATCATCTGTAAATTTCTGCTGGTTACTGATTGAAATAAAGTAGTTTTTTTTTTTAAACAAGCCATTTCCCATGACGTATAAATTACACATGTAATTAGAAACTATTTTGAAAATAACATGAAAAACTATGAAAATAATAAAGAACAATTATTAATATCCACACATTTTTTTGGAAGTTTGAGTTTTGAAGTACATCAATTGTTTTTTTAACAATTTTAGAATGGAATTGTGAAAAGGAACTGAAATGAAATCAGGCCTGTATTCTAAACTTGAGGAGTAATACATATCTGAACTCCAGAAAATAAGGATTACTGAAATGCTGGAAAAAAACAAGAACCATAAATATAAAAAAAAATTGTTGAGGGTGGACCGCGAAAAACGAAACTTATGATTGAAAATCAAATGAAATTTAAAACAGAAAAGAAAGGGCGTCAAACACGATTTGAATTTCCTAATAATGAAGAGGTATCGCGAAGAAAAGGGAACGGATTATTTCGGTTTTTTCCGTATATTTTGAAATCGGTGTGCGATAATTTCGATATGGAAACATCATTTCGTAGTTCAATGAAATATGTAACTTCTATCAAATAAGCAACTGTATATCATTTACCGTTTACGAGGTGCTGATAATGGTACGATATAAAACGATTTAAACTCAACAATGCACTCATATTTGTCATAATGGGTACATTATATAGTAGGGAAAATTTTTCACTCCCGCATTCTGTTTTTTCACAATGTTACTTCTGTTTTCTCTGTTTTCATTCAGTTCTGGCGAATTGAGGTATTTTTCGGAAAATGTGTGAACGGGAGTTTTCCAAAGAGCTCATTTTACTTAAAATATTTTCAGTGGACCCCAACTTTGTTTTTCTAATGGAATACCTTGTTTTTTTTGTATTTTTTATTTATAGTTCAATTATATAACTCTACTCGAAACATCGTCTGAAAGGATCCAGTTTTCAGTTATATCAGTTTCTTTCCGTAAAATTCAATCTTTTTTGAATGAGCACACCAGATTTGAAGTCGGTGTCATGACGATTGAAGATTTCATAGACTTTTTACGGATCCTGTACACTTTCGAGTCGAAAATTTCGAAAATCTTCTGATATGTTCACTCAAAAATGTTTGTCTGTCTGTATTTCCGTTTCGAACGCTATAAATTCATTCTAAGGATATGTGAAGTGGTCAAAGAACTCTTTTATTCTGTGTTACTCTGTACTAGACAATCGTACAAATATACTGAGCAAAACTCTCTATTGCCTTGATAACGCTGATTTTCAGACTGTTCATTTTGGGCGAGAGTACCGGGCGCATCTACCAATATTTTTGTTCCGAATGCTAAAACGCTATAAATTAATTCTATGGATGTGTGGAGTGGACAATGAACTCTTTGTATTTTATTCCACTATATACCAAACAGTCGTACAAATATACTGAGCTAAATTCTCCATCGCCTTGATAACGCCAATATTTTTGTTTCAAATACTTAAAACACTGTAAATTCATTATATGGATATGTGAAGTGGTCAATGAACTCTGTATTCTGTTTTACGCTCTATAATAGATTATCGTACGAACATTCTGAGCTGAACTCTCCATCGCCTTGGAAATTCCAACATGTCTTTTCGTTGGTTATTAAGTTCAATTAAGTTTTAAATTTCAAAATGTACAATGTTTTATACATGACTAGTCAGCACTGAAGATGAAGCGAGTCGAAAGCGCTTTGCAATAATTATTAAATTTATACACTTTATACAAATCTTCGCTTCATTTATCATTGTATTCTGTTTCACTCTATACTAGACAATCGTACAAATATACTGAGCTAAACTTTCCATCACCTTGATAACGATGATATTCAGACTGTTATTTTTGGGAGAGCGAAGGGCGCATCCACCAATATTTTTGTTTGAATGCTACAACACCATAAGTTCATTCTTTGGATATGTACAATGAACTCTTTGTATTCCGTTTTACTCTATACTAGACGATCGTACAGAAATACTGAGCTAAACTCTCCATCTCGTTGATAACGAAGATTTTCAGACTATTAATTTTTGGGCGAGAGCGCCGTACGCATCCACCAGTATTTTTTTTCCGATGCTGAAACCCTATAAATTTATTCTACGCATGTGAAGTGTTCGATGAACTCTTTGTATTCCGTTTCACTCTATACTAGACGATCGTAAAAATATACTGAGCTAAACTCTCCATCGCGTTGATAACGAAGATTTTCAGATTATTAATTTTTGGGCGAGAGCGCCGTACGCATCCACCAGTATTTTTTTTCCGATGCTGAAACCCTATAAATTTATTCTCAGCATATGTGAAGTGTTCAATGAACTCTTTATATTCTGTTTTACTCCATACTAGACGATCGTACAAAAATACTGAGCTAAACTCTCCATCACCTTGATAACGATGATTTTCAGACTGTTAATTTTTGGGCGAGAGCGCCGGGCTCATCCACCAATATATTTGTTCCGATGCTAAAACGCTATATTCATTCTATGGAGATGTGGAATGGACAGTGAACTATTTGTATTCCGTTTTACTCTATACTAGACGATCGTACAAATATACTGAGCTAAACTCTCCATCGCCTTGATAAAGAACATTCTCAGACTATTAATTTTTGGGCGAGAGCGCCGTACGCATCCACCAATATTTTTTTTCCGATGCTGAAACCCTATAAAGTTATTCTAAGCATATGTGAAGTATTCAATGAACTCTTTATATTCTGTTTTACTCCATACTAGACGATCGTACAAAAATACTGAGCTAAACTCTCCATCACCTTGATAACGATGATTTTCAGACTGTTAATTTTTGGGCGAGAGCGCCGGGCTCATCCACCAATATATTTGTTCCGATGCTAAAACGCTATATTCATTCTATGGAGATGTGGAATGGACAGTGAACTATTTGTATTCCGTTTTACTCTATACTAGACGATCGTACAAATATACTGAGCTAAACTCTCCATCGCCTTGATAAAGAACATTCTCAGACTATTAATTTTTGGGCGAGAGCGCCGTACGCATCCACCAATATTTTTTTTCCGATGCTGAAACCCTATAAAGTTATTCTAAGCATATGTGAAGTATTCAATGAACTCTTTATATTCTGTTTTACTCCATACTAGACGATCGTACAAAAATACTGAGCTAAACTCTCCATCACCTTGATAACGATGATTTTCAGACTGTTAATTTTTGGGCGAGAGCGCCGGGCTCATCCACCAATATATTTGTTCCGATGCTAAAACGCTATATTCATTCTATGGAGATGTGGAATGGACAGTGAACTATTTGTATTCCGTTTTACTCTATACTAGACGATCGTACAAATATACTGAGCTAAACTCTCTATCGCCTTGATAAAGAAGATTCTCAGACTATTAATATTTGGGCGAGAGTGCCGTACGTATCCACCAATATTTTTTTTCCGATGCGGAAACCCTATAAATTTATTCTAAGCATATGTGAAGTATTCAATGAACTCTTTATATTCTGTTTTACTCCATACTAGACGATCGTACAAAAATACTGAGCTAAACTCTTCATCGCCTTGATAACGATGATTTTCAGATTGTTAAATTTTGGGCGAGAGCGCCGGGCTCATCCACCAATATATTTGTTCCGATGCTAAAACGCTATATTCATTCTATGGAGATGTGGAATGGACAGTGAACTATTTGTATTCCGTTTTACTCTATACTAGACGATCGTACAAATATACTGAGCTAAACTCTCCATCGCCTTGATAAAGAAGATTCTCAGACTATTAATTTTTGGGCGAGAGCGCCGTACGCATCCACCAATATTTTTGTTCCGATGCTGAAACGCTATAATAATTCATTCTATGGATATGTGAAGTGGACAATGAAGTCTTCTTATTCTGTTTCACTCTATACTTGGACAATACCGATTCTGAATGTGTTTGCAGAATTGCTCTTTCTCTAACCATTCAAAAATTCAAGACTTGAGAAAGGTTATTTTCCCTCGAAACATGTCTTATTATCCTTTTGTTCATACTCGTAAATTCAGTCCGAGTCAAGTAAAGATTCCGTATTATTCTACATTCGAAATTGAACGAATTAAATACTTATTTCAAAAATTTGCTTGTGTTCATTCAAATATACTGCTAATTTTATCATTCTGAATCGATTGGCGTTCGCAGAAGCCATTTTTCTCCAACCATTTTCGAACAGAAAACTTCATCTGAACATTTTTTTCACAACGCATATTCGTAAAATTCAATCTTTTTTGAATATGCTCCTCGAATTTGAGGTACATTCCGAGTCAATTGAAAATTTCACATGTTTTTTACGACCTCTACAATTTTGAGTAGAGTATTTTGCTAATGTTTTCATTCAAAAATTTTTGTTACTATTTCCATTTCATATTTGGAGTTTATACTAACAGTATTGATTGTTCTTTGTTTAACCGTTTTCGAGTTGAAAATTTTATCTGAAGTTGAGAGTCATTTCCCCTCAAAACATCTTCATTTCAATTCAAGTAAAGACTTCATAGGTTTTTTACGGAATCTCTATATTTTCTAATTGAAAATTATGAATGTTTTTGTTTCATCGATATTTATGGTATACGTTGTATCCGAGCATATCCAAATCATACATTTATATTTAATATAATTTATATATAATATTTTGAGTATATAAGTAGTATATAATAATTCCAAGGGAATCTGATGAGTTTTTCTCTCTCACTTGAATTTCTTGTTATTTTGTCATTCACAGAATTGCTTCATCTCCAACCGTTCTTGATTTAAATAGTTCATCTGGAGTTGAGAGCTGTTATTTCTTGTCAAACTTTTTTTATTTATCATTTTTATATTCTTAAAATTCAATTTTCCTTATATATGCTCATCAAATTTTGAAGTCGATTCCAAGTCGATCAAAGATTTTTTAGGCTTTTTACGGAACCTTCACACTATTAAGTTGAAAATTTCGAAAATTTGCTCATATATTCGTTCAAACGATTTTTCTGATGATATTTCCATCTCAAGTTCAAAGAGTAGGTATACTAATTTCATCATGAATCAATTGGCGTTCGCAGAATTATTGTTTTATCTTCAATCGTTTTCCAGTTGAAAAGTTCATACTCACTCACTTACTTTTTGCACTTGTTGCATAAATAACTATTTCGGAATTTGCATGAAATTTTGCGTATATAGTGCGGATTGTAAGTATATCTGCCGATCTTTCATGATTTTTAGAGATCCTCTGAACTTTTGAACTATATTCGATTTTTCGAATCCATTGGAGTTCGCAGAATTGCTCTATATTCAACCGTTATCAAGTTGAAAAGTTATCCAAAGTTCGAAGGGGATTCCTCTCAATAAATTTTTAATTGTTTTTGCTACTCATATTCGCAAATTTCAATCTTTCCTGACTATTTACACCAAATTAGAAGTCTTTTCCAGGGCAATTAATAATCATAGGATTTTTACCCAACCTCAACACTTTCGAAAACTTGCTAATGTGTTCTTTCAAAAATCATTGTTGATATTTTTATTTAAAATTCACCAAACTTCACTGAAACCTAAAAATGAGTAATGATGCTTTAACATGATGATGAAAAATAATCTTTGATGAACCAAATTATTAATGCGGATTATTGAACATTCAAAGTCACCGTAGTATTCTGATGCAGTCTTTAATTGTGCACATTCCTGCACGCTCTGCTGCAGGAATCTGCCCCGTTACTGCAGGAATTTCTGAATGAACACGTGACTGAATTGTGAACATCATCTGAGGAATTTTCATCTGTTCGTGAGAGAGAGCGGTGTGCAGTTTCATTCAAGGTGATGGGATTTTCTTCGATATCATTCGCCACCCTGACTTCAATCAAATTCCCAGCAGGTTTGTATAGTGGTGTTGCCGGAAAGGTAGGTAGGAAGTTTGGATAACTACTTATAGTAATCGTGTAATCAGGATATCAATAAAATGAAATAAAATAAATTTATTTTTACTTGCAACAGCAGCCATCTAGTAGATGTATGTGTGAGTGCAAATATTGGCAATATCAACTTGATGAATTATTGGGATATTCTTCAACAAAATAATATGCTTTTTCACTATAATTTTTTTAACTTGTATTTTATACCTTCTCGTGCTCATATTTGTGAGCATACGGGAAGTTCATTGAATAATATTATTCCTACGTATCTTGGGCTTTTCGATCCTGTTACATTTATTAGTTTATCCAACACATGACACTTATGACTGTCATTATCAATGTCATTTTCAAGAAGTAAACTATTAAATAACACATTAGTGTGTTATAATCCATAACTTACTGGTGCACTATAACTTACGTTCATATTTTATTTTATTTATTTATTACTTTCAGAAGCAGAACTCACATTGATATTGGAATTAAAATAAAAAGCGTATGGTTTTGAAGTCATTGTAAAATTCGTTGGTTCATTGGAACCACACGCTCCCATATCGGTGCAGCTGTTGATAGTGCTGGAAGACGCCGACACATTAGAACTTTGTATTTTTTCTGTAATTTGTATTTTGTTATGCACGGATTCTTCTAGGTATCCTTCTGCTACCATCGAGGCATTCCTTCCTCCGTGACGCTCCAAAGTAGTCATGTTAGCCCCTGCATTGGCCAGAAGAGTCTCGGAAGACCTTCTCAGGCAGTGACCGGTATAGAGCGCTGGTTCCTCCAATTTCAAAAACATTGCAATTCTTGAACGTATCTTCGACAACGAATTCATTACAACACACTGGCTGGTACACCTCCCTTTTCTGTAAAAAACAAAAAAGCGGCTGGAACCAGAATTCTTTGGTCTCAAACACATGTACTTTTACACAAATTGGTTGGGTTGACTGGAAATCCTTCTTCAAGTATGGTGAAATTTCTCGATTTCTTGGTCTGGCGGAACTACGTGAAAATATTTTCCTTTGTCTTGAATATTTTTTATTTTCAAATTGACCAATTAATCGCATCTACTAGCACCGCTAATCCCCATTATCAAAGCCACTTTTTTCAACAAGTACTCGTCGTCGAGAGCTTCGTTCAAAATCTTCTCTGTTTCAGGTAGTTCTGATGTCTTGCACTTCATATTTTGGAATTTCGATTTATTTATAAAGGTGAATAGTCGAGCGAAGCATCGAATATTTGGTCCATAGCGACGATGGGGCCATTTTTTTTGCAAATGTAAAAAATAAGCCAATAGAACATTTTCATCAATACCTTTTATCTTTCGTTAATTCATCCAAGATTCAAACATTTTGAACTCCTTGTCGTAAGCATCTCGGGACTTTTCTGACAAAATCTGCATCGCTGCTTCTTCCGCTTCCATTAGGAACGAAATTTTCATCGGTTTCCTCCATTTTCTATATGTTTTTTTCTTAAAAATAGCTTCATTTTTCTGCAGGCAAAACTGACAAGTGTCAAAATTTATTAAAACATTTTGCTAACAATGTATCATGCCCGTGGCAAGCAAAAAAACAAAATGCTTTAACTAAAATGTAAAAAAGTCACTGTCAAGTCATTCTGACATTTTTAGGGTACTGAGACGCAAGTAGCTTTGATATGATAACAAAACTTATCAATTATTATCTCATAGAAGAACGATTTCTTCCACTTGTTGGATGAAACATTGTATGCCAATCGTAACTTCTTTTCAACCATAAATAACTATTTATTCCGTGACAATACATTCCTTTTCTGAAAACTCATTTGAATAGCTTTCAGTGCCAATAATAATAGTATTCACTTTCAGTCATCGATAATATCTACAAATGAAAGTCCTCCGGGACCGGAAGCTTTCGTCCTTCCAACAAACCCTCATATAGATATTACAATATATCCAGCAAAATCCTGTGGGATAATTCCTGAGCCCCTTTCTCTCGAGTTATCTATATGAAATGTGACATAATACTTGACGGAGTTTGCAGCGATGTGATGGTATGAGTCGAGCAAACTGGCAGTCACTTTGATAAGCCAATCATGTCATTTTGTAATGTGGAATAACAGAGGACATGATGGAATTGTACCGGGCTTTCGAATATTTGAATTTCACGTCAAAAGCTTGATTGTTCATTTGGGTACTGGACCTCAAGTACTGGGTGTTGTCGAAAGTGTGGCAATTTGTTCAACAGGATGAAGGAATCGTAAATTATTTTACTAAAAATCACCTCTCATGTGTATCATTGGTATATTCTAAATGTAACAGAAATGAAGACGATTGAATTGGATGAAAGATAACTATCGTGGGGAACAGTACAATGGGTAATGGAAATTTACGGGATTCTTGCTCTTTCCGAGTTATACAGAAAATACTCGTTTCTGTTTTTTTACGAATAGAATTGTTATTTCAGAAAATATAATAAAAATACAAAACACAGTTTCATTGTCATCAGAATGTACTATAACGATGTAATAATGATTATTTGATTAAATGTTTCGTATCAGTACGGCCACCATCAACTTTTTTTTTTCAAATAAGGACCTGACAAATATTGATAAAGCGATATGGCTATTAATGAACCAAGAGCGTTATATAGATTTTAACACCCGGGTTAACAGGGCAACATTCTCCCGAGGGCTTTTGTCAGAGAAGCACACGGAATAAAGCTAAGTTTTCATGTACACGAATTCGTTTTTCGTACGAAATCTGTCAAAATCTGTTCAAATATATTTCGTGGCGGCAAATTTTAACTGATGGTACGAATGAATTCAAGAAGTTGAAATAAAGTCAACTTGTCCGAAATTTTGAAGGGAAACAATGATCAGTGCGGTTATGTATGTTTGTTTCCAGGCGTATTGAAAATTTTAATGTTGAATATGGAGAGTAATCTCATGATTATTAATATAAGTATAAACAGCCGTAATACTTTTTATTTCACTGATTTTGTTAACGTACTGAAATTTTCAATTGAAGAAAAAAGAAAAAGGGCTCCTAAACGTTTTTGGGTGAGACCTATTTTCAAACTACGAAAATTACAGCTTAATTAACTAGCTGAGGAATTTACTTGAGAAAATGGACGGTAAATTAGGGGGTTAACGTTGAATATTTCATTTAATCCCTGAAGGCATTTCGCACAAATGAAACCCGCTCAAAATATCATTCGTACGAAAAAGTGACATTTCTTTCAAATTTCCTACGAAAAAACGAAAATTCGGATGCATGAAAACCTAGCTTAATATGGGAGCTAAGTCCCAAAATGATGTACATACATTGTGGTGAAGCCCATGATCACATACGCATCTTTGGTATGGTGGATCAACATAACCCAAAAAATTTAGTTTGTTGTTTATTTGTCATTAGTGGAAAAAATCTGGTACACAAGTAGTGCATCACAATGTTTGAGAAACACCTCCACATTTATCGATTACATAGTTTAAATGAGATTTCACTGGACTCTCACTGGAGGTATACGATGCATTTTTCTTTCACATTCAAGTATTCCATGACATTGACATCTCACATGGACACTAACAGGCACATGCCATTTATCACTTCGGTGTTCAATCTCGTGAATCTTATTCCTTCGAGAAACTCCAGTATACGAACTCCCGAGAGTGTCGAATCATATCAGACACCGGACTTCTCGTGGTGAATATATCCTATTATAAAGTTGTCTAACGTCACGGCCAAGAAAAGGTTTGTCATAAAGTTGTTATCATTCTGCTAGTAGTACAATTGAAGAAACCGACCTGCTTTTGTTCGCTGGAACACAATGCGTAAACTTAACGATCCATAGTAGGGAGCCAATTGTATGCGAAACAGAGTCTGCCGTTGTTGGGCTTCGTCCTCTTATCTGTTTCGTTTCTTCTGAAAGTGTGACCTCATAAGCGGTTTCTACAGTGAATGGATGGTCTGATTCCAAATCGACTTTACATATATCAATAGAAACAATCTGCATATTCATAACAAAGTTCACACGCGTATTTTCATGATTATCATAATTGTACTTCATCAAATTAGCAACAACGCAGTATCTACATCCAATTGAACTCATTACACATTCTCACAAGTATGAGACACGCCAAAAAAACAAATTAATTCTCCCACTTATGAACAAGTCAATCGGACAATGCAGCTATCAGTACCTGGGACCAAAAGCATACAATAATATTCCTGAAAATGTCAAAAATGAACCAACAATTCGTCGTTTCAAAAAATCTTTAAAAACCTTCTTTAAAGGGCTACCGTTTCTTCATATTTGCTCAGTTCTTGAAAGTTGAAGGTATCAATTCTCACATATATTTGTTTTCATAGAATTTTTTGTACACTGCTATTATCTCACCTTATTGTGATATTATGATATTTTTTGTGTTTAACCTTCATGCACCCTTATTTTACATTTTATATAAACAACTTTTTAATTATTTCTATATACACCTAACTTTTATATTACCGCGCTTTTTATCCAAAATTTAAGCGATGTGATCTTATATTTGTACTAATCATACACTTTTATTTTTATCTTTTATGTCTACAACTTTTAATTATGTCTATAATGTATCTATTCTATTTAGAATTTGTTGAAACCTACACACACATATATGTATATCTAGATATATATGTATCTCGTAGGTATGTCTCTTTATTCATACACCTAAGTTATAAACTGATATGACTCTTTGTGAAATTAACTTGTGTGAATAAATTATTATTATTATTATTATTATCAATACTATCAAATGTTTCTGTACTGACTTCAATCCCAATAGTTTTTTATAGTCAAAATGTCTAGATACAAAGACGATCAAATGGAATAAATGATTGAGTATCGTCGTGAGCAGTAAATTGGACACGGAAAATCTACGGGGACTCCCCGACTCATACAGCGAAAACTAAAATTGCTGTGTTTGTATTTTACGAATAGAATTGTTATTTCAGAAAATATAGAAATATGAAAAGAGAAAGTTTAGTCTATTCAAAATGTACTATAATAATGTAACAATTAATCTTTCAACTTTTTTTTTCAATACTGACCTCTCTACAATTATTACAAATTATTACAATTATTGATAACGCGATGAAATCACAATTTAGTGATATATCACACTTGATATATTCATAACGTTTCATTTAAAACTATTATCATCACTGACAACAATTTTTCAATGTTTGGAAAACGACGATTCAGGTATAGCCGAGGGGATTTCTATTTGATTTTGCATGAGTAAATAGTATATCAGTCCTTTGGTTTTGAATATGTAACCGAGTGCTTAAACATCTGAGAGTAACAGATATCAACACTAATTTAATTTTACTGCGATAGAAGCCAAGCAAATCCTACTTGATTTAAAATAGTAAATGAAATGAAATGCTATCACCCAATTGTGCCAGATTACACAATAATCGTATTTTGACCAAAAAATAATATTTTTCTACTTCCAGGATTGATAATTATGAAAATTTTCGATAGAGAAGTTGATTCAGAAAAAATCAACCTTGAAACAAGGATTATGAGTGTTTTTTGCCTCTTGGACTTTTGTGTTTTCCGGGTTAGTTTACAGCACCTACTCCGTGACTCTAGACCCCTGTACCAGTCTGTACATGTTCTTCAACGGTTGGCTGTTGTATTCTTCGAGAGTGAGCTTCCCATTTTGACAGTACGTGTTTGGCCGTTTCTGCCCCTTTGCCACATTGTCTGTGGGATTGTTCTCCATTGTACAGCCCCATTTTGTGCAGGTGTCCTCTCATTGAACTGTGACCAGTGAGAAGACCCGTTATAGTCCTAATTTGATTCCTGTCTAACTTAAGCAGTTCCTCAGTTACGTATTTTGACGGTTCTTTGACGAATGTTTTCCCGTTGTGCTTGAGAGGGGCTTCGTTCCACCTCTTTTTTTGTTTTTGTTTGACACAGTCCTGTATGCATCTTTGGATGTCCGATTTAGTAACCCCGGGTGCGGATTCTGGGCCAATATTTGGAGTTTTTTTTTTATTACAAATAACCGCATCGACCCTTTGGGTCATTAGCGGTGGAGTTGATAAATAACAATTATATTTTCGTAATCAAATCCATGGCATGCAAAAATGATTGTTACAATTACTATAGTCTAACGTTTCTTGTAAGTTATGGGATATGTTGAATGCGTCTCTCTGAATTTGGAACATGGACATAGCACTATAATATGTTTCACTGATAACCAAACTTCACAGATATCACAGGTTGGTTCAGTTTGTCCAGATATAAGGTATTTGTGGGTAAGCCTCGTGTGTCCTAAGCGGAGTCGAGTCATCATCACCTGTTTTCTCATATTTGTTGTTTGATTTTGCCACGGTCCAACACTTGATTTGATTTCTTGTAGTTTTGATTGTGAGGTCTGCCAGGAAGTGTTCCAAATGTTCCTGATCTTGTTTTTGAAATAAGATTCCATGTCAATCGAAGGAGTGTATTGCAACGCTACCTGATTAGGATTATTGATTGCGTCTCGTGAACTCATATCAGCTGTTTTGTTTCCAGGTATTCCTATGTGTGTGAAGGAACCCAAAGTAGTACAATTTTTTTTTCCTTTTGATCCCTTTTGATCAATTTTCCTATAGGGTGATTGACATATATTTGGCGAAGCAATTGTAGGAAACTTAGTGAATCCGAAATGATTATGAACTTTTCAGAATCTCTCAGTTTTGCGAAACGTAATGCTTGGAGGATTACAAATAGTTCCCCTGTTAGAATCTTGTTGGTTTCTGGTAGGCTATAGGTTAGGGTAGTTTGCTGCTCCAACCCCAAGATGTGATTTGGAAGCATCTGTATATATTTCCAAAAATTCTTGATATTTCTGTAGAATTTTACGGAAGTTCTGTTCTATAATTTGGGTGTTTATGTAATTTTTGTTGAATTGAGATAGGTACGTGTTGATGATTGGTTGGGATATCTGAATATATGGAGTTGATGAGCCCATTCTGGCTAATTCATCAGATTTTTCGTTGCCATTGATGCCACGGTGTCCTGAAACCCACATCAAGGTTATTTTTTGTGTTCTGTGAAAATCCCAGAGTTCTTCACTTTTGGGTTCATTAGAGCCTTTGGTGACACCTGACTGCCTGTGCATATTTCGATCCGTACATTGCGCATTTCATATTGTCCTCTCTCGCGCATTGCAAGATAGCGTACATCTCCGAAAGGAATAAGAAGGAACTGGTGCTGGAATATACCAGCACCAGTTCCTTTCTTGATTTTGGATCCGTCTGTATACCAGATTCTCCCTCCAGGTTTGCCCTCGATGTTATCGTTTGTCTATTTGCTTCGATCTTGTATGATTACCTCGAAGTTAATGTTGAAGAAATATCTGGGATTCATGCGGTCTGTTGGTTTCATTTCGATAATGTTACCTTCTTGTTGTGGTCCGATCTATCACTAGTTGTTGCCTCAGAAGTCCCATTCTTGCCTTCCCCATGTATGACAATCGGTGGGAGATCTAACAATGCCTCCATGGCTGGTGTTGATGTTGTTTTCATAGCTCTCATTATGCTAAGGCAGGCAAGTCTTTGTACGTTGCTCCCACTAATCTGCTTCTTTCCAAAACAGTACTCAAATAAGGATGATTAAAAAATCTAGATGCATGACTGTGACATAAGAAATGGATCTGAATAGAATAAAGTATGTTTCAAAGAGAATAAACAAATACACCAGACAGAGAAATTACTTATACTTGTGGACGAAATCATTCAACAGCCTAGATTAAAAAAAAAAACAAAACACTAAATGAATTCAATGATAATTCAAAAGACTGCATCAGAAATACTCATATTAGAAAGAGACATACTTGAGATATACTGAGCATGAAATGATACAAACCAAGAAAATACATATTGGTTCCTTATCACAAATAAACCAAGAACTTAAATAATATTTTCAAGGTACTAGTTATAAGTATAAGTTATAAGTATTATTCAAAACAACAGGTAGTCGAGTGGTAAGAATCAATACTTTTCAATCATTCTGGCTTGCCGGTCGTGGGTTCAAAGCCCATCGACTTCAATTTATCTTTATGATGGCCTGAGAAAGTGCTTGGAATCGCACGTTGAGAGGTTAGATGTTGTTAATCCTTGGCTCGCACAAGTTTTGACTTCTGAGGACTGCCGTTCGTAAGGGGACGACAGCTGGTTAACGTAAAAAATAATTTCAAAAACAATCAAAACAAACTACCAAGCCTCTTGCTCAATGCAAAGGACAATATCAACGATTCGGAAAAGTGTGTATTTTGCAAATTTTTATTTTATACAAAATGAAAATTATATATAAAAAACATTTACCACATCTGTAATAGAGAAAAACGGAAAAATAAGCTGTCGCTCATCATGTTTTGCTACAAAACCATTTTATCGACTCTAGTTCTTTGAAATTAGTTAGGCAAGCTAGATGCCGTTGGAAGCTTAGAAATGAGTGATTTTGATGAAACTATGGATAATGATGTTGGACTAATACTTAGAAGTTAACTATCGGATCTGTCGGAGTTTATGGCGAAACTTGCCGCGGAAAGAATTTTGCTACCTCTTGGGTGTGGCGTTGTTCGACCCCTAGATGAGTATACATCTCTCTGGCATCAAGATGATGTAGGATGCTTCCGTCTACAAGCTGAACGTTCTCTCCGGAGTTTGATGGAAATCCTTTTCTCTAGAGGCATATAGTTTGAGGCAGCATTTTTATGACGAACTTTTGATTGAATGAAAATTTTAATAAAAATAGATTTTTTATTTTGTTCATTTCGGAAACACCCTGTATATATTTGTCCTAGAAACAGTTCCAGTTGTTTTGGGAAATTTCCTCCTTCTGTTGAATCTCTTTTAAAGTTTGAAATATGGTAAACAGTTTTCGAGATATGTGCAAAAACCAAACTCTATTTTTTTCTCTTATATAATGACACGAATGACACGTCGTTCATATTTTTCTGAGGCGGAGAAAAAAGTTTGAACCAAAAATCACTTGTTAACTAGACTTCTTCCGCTTCGGTAATGAGTATGTTCGACAAGGTTCACTTCACTTACTAGATTTCTTAGTTGAGAAATGATAATTTCCGACATGCATAACCCACGTAATCGGATTATTCCTCTTCTAGTAGGAAAATTATTGTTGGTCTGAGAGTGTATATCCTGTTGTTTTATGAACCGAAAGCCGTTTGTTATAAGCTAATTCGATTTCAACAACGAAAGTTTCCTCCGCATTTCAATAATCCAAATCCAGTAAAATTCAGTTTACGATAACTTAATTCCGGATGTTTTTTATATCCGTCCGACCTTTTTTATGGGCCCTAACTTTTTCAATTTTCCCATGCTCAGCGATAGCCTCTTTTCTGTTCGAATCGTTGATTCAATAGAAGTCAGCAGTATATGGAATACACGTAGCACGAAAAGAATAATGGAAGAAAGCTATTCATCACAATTGTCCGAAGATGTATAGGGTATGATATGAATTCGGTTATCGTCTGAAATACATATTTCTGTAACTTCACGGTAGTAACGTTTTCTAGACAGCTCGTGAAAAATTTCACAGCACGAGAGTATATGGGAAAAGCGGAAAATTGATATGAGACCTGTCAAACTTGCAGCATACTTGGAATATCGGTTAGAGAAATAGTATATGGCAGTCATAGATTTCGTTCAACATTTTAATCGAATTCAATCGTTCATGTTGCAGAAATGAATTGTGCATGGACAATACAAGTATGTTAGATTACCATATTTGATTAGTTTTACAAACTGATCTAATGGAGGAGCCACCAGTTAATTTAATGAATATTTAAAATGTAATGAAATTTAAAATGAAGGATTTTCATCGATATAAATTTCTACGAGATTGCTATCTTAAACTTCATTTCTGTGGTTGTGATTCAATCGATTCATATATTATTTGGCTTCGTTGTGTATGATGAATATTAATTGAAGGAATAGGAGGGATAGGATTTTATAGAAAGAAGAAATCTAGAAGAAACGATTCAGAATCAAACAGTGAGTGGCAAAATTATGGAGGATAAGAAACTTTGGAGACAAACCCCAAAACAGATGCCCACCAATAAATTATAATACATAATAAATCAACACAAGATGCCATCTGTAATTTCACTCAAAATATTTATGATTCACTAGATAAGAAGATACCAACTCTAACTATATTTCTTGACTTATCAAAGGCGTTTAATACAGTTTCACATTCATAAAAATTCTACAATTATTAAAAATTTATCTTGACAATCGAATCCAACCTGTTAAGTTAAACAATCATATTAGCGATTCAATGGTACCTATTTGAATATGGAGTTCCCAAGGAACAGTTTAAGGGACACTTTTATTCAATATATATGTGAATGATCTTTTTCATTTGGAGACTATCGGAAACATTGAAAATTATGCTGATGATACCCTAATAACCTACCAGGCAGATAATTGAAAACTACTACTACTGAAGACGATTTTCAATGAATAAAAAAATGTTTTCATGCTAATTTGTTAACGATAAATTTTGAAAAAACGAAATACATCTCTTTTACTTCTCAACCCTGTTCAAAGTCAAATTTAGGACCAATTAAAATTGATAATGTGAACGAAATTCAATGAACAAATAATATTAAATATCTAGGTACAATAATTGACAGGAATCTCAAATGGAATTTACAGATTAATTCCACAACTTAAAATTCAAGTTTTTTAAACAATTCCTAAACATTTTTCAATTGATAATGCTTTATTATTCACTCATACAAATAAAACTAGGCTAGTGCATTCTTGGATGAGGGGGTGTGAATGATAATAATTTAAGGCCTTTAGAAATTCTTCAGAAAT
This sequence comes from Chrysolina americana, assembly GCA_958502065.1. NCBI lineage: Eukaryota > Metazoa > Arthropoda > Insecta > Coleoptera > Chrysomelidae > Chrysolina > Chrysolina americana. Next base: position 9,012,347 of record OY293419.1, on the reverse strand, counting down.
GGTTTCTCAAAATTATTTATAAAAAAATTTATTCATCTGATCTTTTATTCATAGAAAAAAAAAAACATGGACATTCGACAATAATACTGCTTTTCAAAAACAAAAATAAAATAATGTGCAAAAATCACATTTATATACCAGATTTAAAAACGAAATAACAACTAAAATCAGAATTAACGAATCAATTGGCCAAAAAAATTATATAATTATTGCTCCATATGTTTATGATGTAGTACCTGACAAAATAAAAGCCATTGTATCGATTTTCTCTTATAAAAACAATCTGAAAATTTGGATATCGGAGAGTCCAAGGATAATAATTTTTCATGAAATACTGGATATTTTAATTTGTGTTTCAATACTAATTTATAAGCACCATAAAAATATTTATATTATTTATAAATAATATTAATTATTTGAAAACGAACCAATGAATATCCCACCACAAGTTTACTTCGCGGGATTGTTTTACAGTTCATTTGCATGTTATATATTTATATTATAAAAATTTATTAGAAAAAAAAATATAAAAATTCATAATCTTAACTTCATAATCATCATTGAACAAGCGATAAATTTTTACAGCTTCAGTGATTAACCTGTATATTCGTTCAAACTTTTGTCAGTTTTGATTTTATGTACAAATGACAAATAAACATTTTTATTATTATTAGAAATTTATTTATTAATAATTTTGACGTAGTATTTCTATTGTCTTGAATGAATTTCATTGTGGCGCAATCTATTCGCAAATTGCTGAACTATCTCGATCAGTAAACAGTGGCAATATTTTATAAATTAATTGATTTTTGGTACATTGCCAACACATTTTCTATTTCCAATTGTTCTTCTCCACAAGGATGTTTATAGACTTGCTGCAACAGTTTTTTTCATAGACGTCTTCTTTTCATCACATTTCAGCAAATCTGGAAAAACGCTAGTGGAAAATGAGAGATTTGCCATGAATGTAAGTGGTACAAGTTCTGACAGACACGTTTTCAATAGAACCGTAGATAGATAGATAGATAGTGTATTAGCTTGAATAGCCAGCTTTAATGGATCGTTAAAAATTCATAGCAATCGATTTATCAGATAATTCTGTCATAATCTTTCATTTCGTTTCGATACAATTCTCTTATTTTTCTAGTTATCAAATTACCGTGTTTGATCTTGAGTTTGAATAACTGTACGCCACTGTCTTCCTCTCCGATATCCAGAAACACAAGTCAGCGTCAGCAGTATCGAATACATTTCCAAATGCATCGTAGGAAATAGCCTCCCTATCTCGAACGAATCCTCAGACTTGGCAGGGTGTTTTAACGAGGACCAGACAGATTTAATACTCCGGCACCACCAACAAAGTCACGTAGTCAAAGTATACAATAAACCTTCAAAAGACGAACTTTGCATGGCATAGGCCAAATGTAAAAGAATCACGTCTGAAATTGGAACCATTCGGAAACATGGGGACGACATCGATCTTGGAAATGGCTGCAGCTTAGTGTATTATTGAGAAAAGATGTCTCCAAGGAAATATTTGGGGGACTCCTAACAGGGTTGTTTATCAGGGTAAATGGCAGACTGAGCAAACAGCATTGATAAACAGTTGAAATAAAGTGGGAATTGATAATGTTGAGGAGTTATGTGGAGATCAAAAAATCATGTATATCTATCTAACAGTAAAATCACGACATAATTTCATAAAAGGATTACAGTTATTATAGATTATCAAGCCAACCAATAGGAAAAAAATAAAGATTAGTTCAATGCTTAAAACCAGATCAATAAAAATAGTTCGTGGATGAGAACCTAGATATCGGCCCCAGCATAATCGTTTTGTGTTTTTTAACAGTAAATCCTGTAAAAAATTACGACTTCTTTGGTATCTTACGAATATTTCAAAACTTCTGAAGTAATCGTTTCATAGTCTATTTTCCACTAGAAATATCCTGAAAAAAGTATAAAATTTTTATTAATTTAAAGCTGAACAATATTCTTGAAGGAAATGATAGATAAGAACATGTAGTTCGACTCTGCGTACAATGATGATAGTTTCTACGTTTCGAAAACCATTTTTGATTCAACTCGTAATCTCAAAATAAACAAAAAAGCCTTGATGCTCATATATGTATTGCATAAAAAACAACGATATTTTGAACGATTAAATACTTTCTTATATGCTTGATGCCTGAAACGCCATTATACTTCACATAAATCGTTTTGAAATTTTTTTTTGTTCTTTTGTATATTTTATCGTGAGAATTTGTGCGATTCTGTCTTAATAGGTGCGCCAGATGCCCATAAGTGAATGATTTTGTGATGAGCGTATATTTATTACATGCTTCTTATCCAGATCGTCAGCACTCACCCAGCCTCAATCAAAACATACTCACTCACAGGTCAAACTACGAATGCTCAATGTTTTTCAGAATTTTTCAGGATTTTTTCAATACTTTTTTTGTCTGTTTTGCACATTTCTCAATAATTCCTAATTTCCAGTTATTTGACGGCACGATTTTATTAAAGCAAGGTTTTGCAGAAATTTTTCACGTCTCACTCGCACTCTCTCTAGCCCTCTGGGCAGTGGGGTAACATTTTTGCAATGAAATTAAGTGACTATGTTTTTTTTTACTAATATCAAAGATTTTTCCGATTTAATTTTCGCGAGTTTTTGCAACTTTTTCCAAAGGTTTCTCAGCCCCGTGACCGGAAATTTTTTGGTGAAATATAAAGTTTTCAGGAAAGGATGGTCCTATGATTTTTCACTAATTTTATCGACTTTTCCAATTTCATTTATGCTAGTTTCTGAAATTTTTTCCCAGAAAAGAGGTGAGTTTGACTTTCGTCCCATGATGATAAAGTATTATTAAATTGTTTGAGTTATTAACATTGCGAAATAGCATTCAAATTACGAAAATACACCTAAACTTCAATGAATTTATTGTACTGTTTTTGTAATGACTGTAATTGTAATGCAATTTTTTCAGGGTATGTCAGAGAATCAAATCACTCTTGATATAATATTCCGTGAAATAAAAACCCGTAATGACACTATGATATTGCAACATGATCTGAAAGCTTTATACAACTGGACAGTAGAAAACAAACTTCCGTTAAATATACAAAAGTGTTCAATTTTATCTTTCAGTCGCTCACGAAATGCCATTTTGTCAGACTACATGATCGATAGTGAAAATATAAACAGATGCTCTCAGATCATCGACCTTGGAATAAAGTTTGACATATCTCTGAGATTTGATAAGCACATAGAGCACATTACAAGTAAAGCGAGGAGATTGTTGGGTTTTCTCAAAAGGATGTCAAAAGACTTCAGAAACACAGTAACGCTAAAATCTCTCTACTCATCCTTGATTCGCAGTCGTTTGGAATTTGGATCCATAATATGGGCACCATCAAAGCTTACTATGAAAAAATCAGTAGAAACAATACAAAACAAATTCATAGCTTATCTATACTATAAAACACATCACACGAATCCAGGACACTCCTCCTATGAACCACATAGAAAAGAGTTTGATTTGATTAAATTAGAATACCGTGCAGAGATTCACAAAATTATGTTCATTTGTAAATTGCTTTCCAATTCCATAAACAGCCCATATCTTCTTTCCGAAATCAAATTCATAGTTCCGTCTCGAATTTTACGACCAAAAAATGTTTTATTCTTCGTCCCTAGGAGGCCAAACACAATTGACAAATGTTGCTCCCTTTTGAACAAATATATAGATGAACTCGACTTGGACGTCTTCACCTACACCAAGAGTCATCTGAAAAATCGGGTGACAAAATTCCATTTGTAAAAAAAAGAAAAAAAAAAGAGAAAGGAAAAAAGAAAAAAAACAAAAAAAATTACCTCGAAATGTAAAATAACAAAAGAATCTCGACTTGCCCTCATGTAATAATCATGCCAATTTTGTTTTTTTTATTCTTATATTCGTATATCTATGGATTTTGATATTTTTCGTTACCTTTTTTTTTTAAAGACATCTCTTGCTCCACCAGACTTCATCCACTATCTTTTCTTCATTTATAGGGGTATGTATGTGTGCGTACAAGTTTGCATTTAATTATATATACATATATGTATTGCTTAATGTATGTATAGGGGTTTGCATGCACTTATAGCTCGTAACTCGTTTAGTTTCTAATTAGGCTTAAGTAAAGGAAATCTTGTAATTAGGACCCACCGGTCCTGTTTGTATTTCTTGTTCAATAAATAAATAAATAAATAAATAAATAAATAAATATTTTTTGGAAAACCATTTCAATCACGGAGTAAGTAAATCTCACCAGTAGGCGACATGTGTGTCGCCTATTTCACCTTTTAAAAAATGTTCTGCAACACACAGGACAAGAAGAAAATGATAATGAGAAGAACAAAAAAGTAAATTAGATTGCATCCACTCTCTTCTACTAGTAAGAAAGTTGTATAAAATAAGTATGTCGTAACGTAGTCTACACCAGCAATTTCTCGCAGCGTATTCAACTGGATGTATCGACCATTGTTGAAGACAATAAATAAATAGAGTTTTATTTTGCACAGTAATCTTTCGTTTCTACACCAGGAATGATAAGTTCAAAACTCCCGCACACAGCAGCTCAATCTTCGCCCAGAGTGCTCAGGAGAGGAGAGGTTCGGGAGGACGCACTGAGAGCCGCCTCCCTTACTCCGCAGCCATTGCTGGCTGCGAAGCGAGGGAGCGCTTGTGCCAAGGGGTACACAGGGTCCCGACAAAGGGGCGCTGGTAGCCTCCCCCGCTGGTGTTAGCGGAGGGTCGAACTTTCCAGCCCATAGTGGTGATGGTGCGTATAATACATGCCTCCTGCAACGCTCATGCATGTCGTTCGAGTTGAATTCAATGTAGATACTTCTTTTGTCTGAGTTTACTCGGAGGTGGTTGTTCGCGTGCTGTCCCGGAAAAGGCTGATGCAAAAAACCAGGTTTGAAGACAATACGGAGTTCTTGTTCTCATTCTGTGAAGGGAATATTTTCAAATTAACACTAATCAAGACTTTCAAAAAAATAAAAAATAACGCCCAACGTGGGGCTCGAACCCACGACCCTGAGATTAAGAGTCTCATGCTCTACCGACTGAGCTAGCCGGGCTTGTGAAAGCTTGTGTCAACATATAGCGCTAATTTGAGAAAATCTAGCGTGTTTACGTATGGAGTCTTGGGAGACGATGCTATCTATCTAAGGCCCAATTTTTTTATGAGCTTTGTGTTGTACTTAGTTTGAATAGCTATATTAGACTGTTATTACCAACATCTAGGTGTAACTGGTAGCTTGTCACAGTCTAACAACTATTTGAACTGGATAATACTCAAAGCTTTTCATGAAATCGGGCCTAAGTACTGTCTCATCTTCAATTTGATGTGAATATACTTAATCTTCTTTTGAAAACGAAACTAAATATAATAATACAAAAACAAAACAAAAATCCCAACTTCTCTGAAATGATTTTTGAGAATATAGTGCCACACTTGCTTTCCAAGTTGTAGGGAAAAAACAGCACATAAATAATTTCTTATGCAACTCTTGTGATCAATTATTTAGAAAACATGTGAAATAGTTTTTTGGAATGTGTATGTCGTAATGTAGTCTGCAACAGCAATTTCCCGCAGCGAATCCAACCGAACGTATCGACCACTTTTGGTGACAATACGGAGTGAAATAAATAAAATAAATACATGAGAGTTTTATTATAAAATTAATTCGACTTCAACACACAGAATAGTAATCTATTCAGTAACTTCTTGACACAGCTCAACTGTTCCCTGAGGATGGCCCAGAAGAGGGAAAGATCGGGATGACGCACGCCTCTCCGCCCTGGCCATTTCTGACAAGGGAGGGAGCCAAGGGGTAGTCAGGGTCCCGGTGAGAAGGCGCTGGTATCCGCCCCCGCTGGTGTTGGTGAAAGGTCGAATATTCCAACTCATAGTGGTGGTGGTGCGAATAATCCATGGTAACCCTGGAAAACGCTGATGCAAAAATCCGATCGAGTGGTCACAATACGGAATACTTATTCCGTATTATGTCAAGGGAATTCTCTTGACTCATCAGAAACTTATAAAAAAATACGCCCAACGTGGGGCTCGAACCCACGACCCTGAGATTAAGAGTCTCATGCTCTACCGACTGAGCTAGCCGGGCTTGTGAAAGCTTGATTCTATTTACACTAAGGATTTATAGAAAGCTACCACGTATTTCTCAACTATTTTCTTTATTGAATTGTGAAATACATTTCACTCAAATGATACTTTTTCGTCGATTAGCTTATTTTTTGTGGAAACATTGGCGCCATCTGGCGACCCATTTCCTCTCGCCTACTCATCTGGCGATGTTTTCCTTATAAACTTATACTGTCTCTTCCACCATTCCTTGAATCGTCGAAAATTTTCATGATCACCCTATATATCCCAACGAAATCATGTTTATACGGTATCAGCTATCTTCGAAGGATGATAATTCACTTGAATATACAAAATGTATGAAATATGATTAATAATGGAATAAGAATAGTATATTGCATGCCAAAATAATTTTATCAATATTTCATTATTACATCGAATTTTCAGACATTACTAAAATGTTTTTATTTTTCCACTCTGTACATAATGATATAATCTCACCATCTGAATGGTATTTAGTAATATGAAGGTACGTTGATGATGAGAGCGAAAAAAAATACAATTGGCACTTTCAAATCCCAAGGAAATAATTAAATAAAAATTACCGATTTTTAACTTGATGAATTTCAAAATATATCCATCAACGAACTTTGCGATTCTGCACGTTCAATCAGTACATCGAATACTACAATATATTAAAAATTCAGACAGTTTCACCGAGAACCATTTTACCTATAAAAGGTGAGGGGTCCTTGGCATTGTAAAAAAAAAAATTTCAATGGACAGGATTTACACAAAAATTTGACAAAATAATTTTTATTTCGAAAACCGTTACAGATAGGTATAGGGAATTACCTGGGAAAGTTGTAAGGACTTCTACAGGGATTCCAAAAATTATATAATATATGCGGTGTTCCATTTGAAATAACAAAGTTGCTACTACTTTCTGATACAAGTGGCAATTGATAAAAATTGATAAAAATATTTCAGACGGGTAGAGAATGTTTGATTATCCATGCCCACAAATTTTTAAAATGATCTGTCGTTCCATTCTCCAGAAACGTCTAATAGGCCATCGAATGTGGAATACCCTGTATATACTTAATCTGTCGAAATTGTTACATGCTCCATTACAGATGCACTCAACGTGTGAACGAAATGAAGGATAGAAGTAGTATTGAAAGATAATGATATCTACCAACATACTATTAATCGAAGAAAGAACTTTGTGAGAAAGCAAATGTAACATCTATCCGAGAGCATGATAATGAATTATCATGTGAACTCATATGTGGATTGTCGTTGTAGAAAAAACGTGCAGGCTGTTCAGCCTCACAAGCACCTCGACCTGTAAGGTCTTTTGTGCGTGACCCTTTAACTGTTCGAGAACAGGGATTCTGAGACTTCGTACAAAGTTCATCAGTTTACTGGGAGCTGAGTTCCTGATATCGAAGGGCGTCAAGGAGGCCCCTTCCAGAAATTCGAGCCTCTTGCAGAAAAGCGCTGGGCATTCGCATAGCAGATGTTCTGCAGTTTCCGCGAAATTCTCGCAGTAGCGGCATCTGACTTGCCCATCGTTTTGAGGTGAATCTCCAGAAGGCAGTGCCCAGTGAGGAGTCCCGTTTCCTATTTCAAGTCTTTTTTGTCCTCGAGAAGCTGTTCAGTTCTCCTTGGCGATGGGCTCACTAGCCTTTCCGCTTGTCTTTGTCCTGGCACTTAATTCCAGTGAGATTTAATTCCATCGAATTACCAGCGTCGAAACTCTTCTTTCAAGTAGGCTTTGGCGAGTCCACAAAAGGGTTCTGGATCGGGAAATGATGTGTTCGCCCCTTCTTTGGTGAAGCAGTCTGCTTTCTCATTGCCTTCGATGCCCTGTGGCCTGACACATCAAAGTAACCTGATTGTTTGCTGCCCGTTGTCTCAGGTTTGTTTACAGCCCCAAGTCACAAGTTGTGTGACTTCAGAGCTTTTAGTGCTGCTTGGCTCTCTGATAGTATATAGATTTCTGCCCTTCGGGTACCCCTTTCAAGGCATTCCTGGGCACAAATCTCTATAATCTAGAAAAAGATGGTTGGGGCCCTACCATAGGGTTTTGAGAGACTCAAATTAGACCCTGTAGTCCCAATTCAACCCCTTCGTCCATCTTGAATCCCTATATGTATCATACTGAGGAATTCATTGCTAATTGGGAAACGTTCTCTGTGTTAGTCTGGTGGTTGTTAATGACCACTTTAACTGCACGTCGCGTCGAAGTCGTACCTGATCGTCTTGATATCTGTAGGTATACATATGGCTCTAGGAAAATGTGTTGCAAAATCTTTAGATGTCTGACCAGATTTCCTGCTTCTGACTTTTTTATCTGGTACAGTCTGAAGGCACTATTTGCTCCTTCTCTCATATAGGTGCAATGGCGAAAGGGTTAGTATTGCCTCTTGAGCTATAGTAGGGCACGTAAATATTGCTCCTGTGGTTCCCAGGCAAGCTAGCTGCTACACTTTCTACTGTTTGGCTTTTATTGAAGTTTGTTGCATTTTTAGCCACCATACCAGTGAGGCGTAGGCGACCATAGGTTACATGATCGTTTGATAAGACCAATAGATCATTTTTGGTTTCAGACCCTATGTTTTATTGAAGACTCTGCGACATGTCCAGCTTGCCGCTATAGACCTGGAAAGGATGAGGTTGATTTGACTGTTCCATGTCAGTTTCTGGACGATTATAAAGCGCAGGTAATTTTCTTTGGTGAATGTTAGCTGGATTCTATTCAAAGTTGGGGCTTCAAGTTCATACTTTCGCCACCTGGTGAATAAGATCAGTTCTGTTTTGCAAAGATTGAAATTGAGTTCCCACTTTGTGCACCAGCTTCTGATTTGTGTTTAGGGTTACTAGCATGGGGTCAGAGATAACTCCATCGTATCTGTCCCTAATGGTGACGACCAGGTCATCGGCGTAACTTTGTAGTCGTGAACCCAGATTCTTGTAGCTTTACTAGCAGGTCGTCAACAACCAGTGACCAGAGTGGAGACGATAAACCTTGGGGGCAACCTTTTTCCGCTGTCATCCAAACTGTCTCTTTCCCTAGAGTCGCAACAATGATTCTACTTTTCGGCATTGCTTGTATCCATCCAATCAATAGGGCATTGCTATTCCTTTTCTCTAGTGATCTGGTTATGGACGCATGTGGGGTGTTTTTGAATGCACCCTCTATGTCGATAAAGACACAAAAGAGCCATTTCTTTTGCCACTTATGTCTTTTTAATGCTTTCAATCAGGCATTGCAAAGCATTACTGGTATGAGTTGATGCAGAACACATTATTAATACTGCATTAATACACATGGGAGGTTCTCCTGTTCCTCTTTGATGACCAGTTTTTCAATGGTCATCAATAGATGGTATAAAATAAAGATGAGTTGAATTGGATCTAACACAACAGCTTTCGATAACTCTTTATTGTTAAATACAAGCCTCGTTTGCTTTTGTGGTTTTGTGATCTTAGCTGATACCCAAGAACTGAATTCTCTACCATTTAATTCATTTCATAGGCGCCCTAAATATAAATGAAAATAAGTCCAGAAGATGACCATACTCCTTCCACTCCTTCATCTCAATTCACAGGTACCATCCGTCTAGCCTGTTTCATGTTGTCTGAATCCAATTCCGAATAATCGAATAAAATTACGCATCGAAGGAAGCTCAACAGAATAATTGAATAGTACTCGGATAACGAATTTGTTAATTGCATGCTTCGAAGTTGGCTATGGCGTCGAGGAAGGAAGACAGTGCCATTCGTAACTTAGTTATGACTAGATTAATGGGTAGATGGCGCGCTGATTGGACACTGATTACTTGTCCTTTGCTTGTTAGCAACGTATCTAGTCCCTCGGTTTGGTTCATTCATCATACCTAATCAGCCGTCAGACGGATTTTGTCTAATTATTGCGGCAGAGTCATACAGGGAAGGATGTTTATCTGACAGGCAGATGGCCGCTGTTTACGATTCGGTAACATGGCCGTACTAACGGTGTTGATTCGTGTTATAAAATCAAGATTTCAGGAGTGGTGGAAGGATAAAATTATTGATGCTATGAAGCAAAATAATACTTTTTATAAAATACATAAGAAAAATGAATCTCTTCAAAATAAGGAGATATGCAAACACGAAATAGAGTAGTTAGAATTAAACGTGAAGAAAAGAAAGCATTTCTTGGTGATGAAATAGAAGATAGAGAAAACGACTCCAAAAAATGAGGGAAACCTTGAAATCGATAATATTAACGAGAAAAGAGTATAAATTGTAATCGAAGATATAGAAATAAACGAACAGAAGAAATTTCTGATGGCGTAAATGACTTTTATGTTACCACTCTTAAAAGAGATTGTACACACAAAATATTAACACCAAACAATAAATTAAATAATTTTAGGCTCCTAGAGTACACAGAGTTGAAAAAGGTGGTATTTTCCTTACCAAGTATAGGTAGTCCGGATGAAGTAACATCCAAAATTCTGAAAAAAATATATGATGGTATCAAAAAACCGCTTCTGAATCTATCTGACACATCATTATCAACGGGCAAGCTTCCATCGGTCCTCAAAGTTTAATTTAATCCTTTTTCCTATCTTCTTTTCCATGGAATCTCAATATATTCTCGGAATATTGAAACAATATATTTTTTGTGGAGGTTTGAAAACCTAATACTAATCTAATCTAATCAAAGAACAGGCTGAAAGCCAGAAGAAGGAAATCGAGAAAAAGGAAAATGAAAATGACGAAGAATCAGTGGATTCATCTGAAAACTTGCCAAATAATGATGATGAATCATTTGACGTCAAAAATTTACCAACAGAGTAAGTAATCCGAAAACACTGACAGAACCAAATAAAATAAGACCACTAAAACCAGCATAATGAAAGTAGAATTAACTCAAATAATCATTTTATGTAATTTTTTGTTTCATAATATTCTAGAAGATGTAGAAGACATGGACATAGAAGGTGGCATTGTTGAAACCACCACAGAATCATACTCATACTCAGTTTAGTATTTCTAACACCACTGTCAATGAACTTTACATGAAGGAGATCAACATTCTGAGGTTGAATGAATGTGATATCATCCGGTTCGATGCATCTATTTATAAAGAATTTATATTTGTTTCAGATGCAATGATCCAAAGTAACCAACGCGGAAACAGTGCAACTTTGCAAAACAAGATTGGTACTATTAGTATCGGCTCATGCTATAAAATCACTATGTTCATTATAATTTTTCATAACAAACTTACAATAAAGCAAATTTGTATCCACAAAATCTCCAACTGGAAACTTTTACGAAGGGATTGAAGTTTTGTTGCCAATCATTTCAAGAAGTTATACTCCTGCATGCACACTTGACTACGTTTACATATCAGCATTTCAAATTGACTGCTCACATTCGAGATCTCTATAGTTGAACTCGGGAAAATGTATGCAGCCTTATCCGGCACCCCTTTTTATGACTTGTCCTATAAATTCGAGACGATGATGTTGACTTTTCCATGAGAACACATAATAAGTCGTAGTATGGTAGATTTTGTTGAACCAAATTTTCTGAGTAATACATACACAGGAGTCATGCTAAATTCTTTGATATCATTTTTCCTATTATGTTTCGGCAGTATTTTTCTTATCTGAACTTGAACTAAAGTTGTTTTGTCAAGCACCCTTATGAAAACGAGAAGAAAAGCGAACGACACTATTTCAAACAATTTGTTAAAATGAGGTTGAAAATTTAATAATCATCTTCCATCAACTGCATTCAATTCAATCCAATCATTGGTGACTCTTCCAAAACATTGCAAACTGATTTACGCGTTAGATAATAATAATGGTGCTACCCAACATCAGAACCACTAATTACTGAACAATGCCTGTGAATCTAATTTTGTTAATGAAGTAACAAGTAATCACCATTATCTCTGAACAGCTGAAACAACATAATTAAATGTAACTGAATATGAAATGGCCTGTTTCGATGATCATCTGATATTTTACATGGAGACAATAGTTTATAGGTCGACTCCATTAATCACATTGTTGTTATACCGTCAACCGTATGCACCCTTACGAGCAACCCTCAGAAGTCAGAGACTTGTGCGAGCTAGGGAAGACGTAACCCTTACCTTTCAACGTGTGTTGCCATGCACGAGACCAGTGATCATGCAAGCGCTCTACTATCACGACCACCACGACCCACAATTGTGAAACCTTGTTTAGTAATTGAAATAATACTTGCACTGCACTATTTGAAACTGATTTGATTTACCTAATGAAAAAAATCGACCAAAACCATTCACTAGATGAAGCCCTCTGAAGACATTTGGCTGAAAGTTTTCTCTGTGGATTTACTGACGGGATCATTGAGTATGAATGAATACTAACAAGACCACGAATCGTCAATAACTCCATCATTCTTTCTAGAGTACAATTCATTCCAAAAAAAGGAAACAGACTTCTTAAGGCAAATGGGCATGTCTTGGATATATACCTGGTATTTCAACGATCATAAAAAATGCCTTTTCTCCGAGCACATTGAATGTCTGAATAAACTATATTGTGGTATTCGTCTTGAGGATACAAATAATTAGAAATGAAAAGAAAGAGAGAAATAATGGTCCAGATGAAAGAAAAGAATACCGAACATCAAGGCAAAGATCAAATAAATGAAGATTGTGATATAAAAGCGTGTTTTTTATTTTTTTGAAACTATATTTCATTTACATTGATTGTTGTTTCATCTGGTTATATCATGTGCGTCTACAAGAAAGAGACACATGGTATGATGTAAGGTAGAAGCCTATATGCAATAAATTCAAGGGTGTCCTATGAGGAATTATTATTATTACTATTATTATTTTTGATTGAAAGTTCAATTTTGTGGGGGATATTCGTGCCTAGTCATAGCGTTTTGCAAATTTAAATCTTCATTTTCAGACTGCATAAGGCTGAAATTTCCAAAAAGGCCATGTTGAGAAATCTCTTGTGAATTTTCTCAGGTATAATAACATATCCAATTTTTTGGTTGTTCAATTTCTATAGACTTTTCTCTTCACCATTCGAATCATTGTTTTAGTTTAACGAGTACGTTTGTAATTATTAATCGAAGAAAATGTTCTTGAATAAACCATTCGTTAAAATTAATTTCATTTTTTTTTATAGTTTTCTTCCTTCCCACACAGTCTATGAAAACTGGAAGGTAAAATCATCACGGATAGCTCCCAAATCCTACAGGCGCTTCCACCCTGTATATAATCAACAGCTTTTGTCCCCACATCGATCTTTGAGGTGCGCTTGGAAGTTATAATAATAATTATAATTTATTTCCATGAAAAATAATAACAATGAAATTATTACGTGATATGGGAAATAAATGCAAAAAGAACCACAGAAATATTTTAGGAGGTGATGATAGAAGATACTTTACTATACAGTTCAATTATTCAGGTTGTTGAGGAGGTAATTTGTGGAGTTAGGTGAAGTTAGGTGTAAGTATATTCAGATATTCCGGCTGATTCCAAAGTAGAAAGTTGTCAGCTAATCGTATCACATGCTTAAGAGAAACGTTTCAATTTCAAAACTGTAAACAATCGGCGATCAATAACTGGTTTCAGAATATTGTTGGGAATATTAATCAGGGATGTTTGACAATTATGTAGATGTCTGAAGCCTTAGTGAAACTCTGGAAAGTTATAGTGGTGAAATACATTCCTGCCCAATTGTTCATCGAATATTCTCTCTAACAGTTTGAACAAAGTGGAGAAGATACGCATAATAGCTGTGATAGGTGGCTTGTTTCACTATTCTATGATGGCATTATTGAATCAACGAAAATTACGAAAACTCTGCTTTTTGACAAGACAATAAATCGAATTCGGGACTATGAGTGGCAGGTATTCTCTTTCTTCCGCCGGACTCCCATTGTAACATTGAGTAAGTTACTGCCCCTTTTCCCGCTCTCCATACATGCCCCAAGCATCTAACTCTGTGTTGTTTCTTTTTACATATTATATCTTCTTTTAATTCCTTTCTAATTTCTAGGTTAGTTCTTATTCTGTATTCTTCCTTTAAGATCTTCTTTGGTCCTAATAATGCTCTCATAATTTTTCTTTCAAATTTCCCAATGTCTTCTTCGTCTTTTTTTGTCATTATCATCGTCTCCGCTCCGTATGACATACTTGGTATTATTGATATTTATTTTACTATTCTTTGTTAATATTTTACTTTTCAATAATGTTCTACTGGGGAATATGCTCTGTTTGCGTTTAATATATTTTCTTGTATTTCTGATCTTCTCTGTCCCGTTCCACTTAACGTTACTCCTCGATATTTGAACTATTTCACTTCTTCTCTCGCTGCTATTTTGATCTTTTCCTGTATTTGTTCGATTTCTTCTCGTTTTCCTAAGCCCCATTATTTCCCCTTCTTCTATAATTCTTTCCAGCATATCTTTCATTACTTCTCTGGTCTTGGTAATTATGGTTGTATCATCAGCACACAATTATATTTGTTGAAGAATTATGAAAATCCCTCAAAGAAGTGCAATTCAATAATAAAGAAATTGAAATATTTAAGGAAACCCAACTGAATTCACATCTGCTCCTCTTCCAGCCACCACTGTTTCACTCAAACCAGGACATTCAATTCGCCTTATAGCATAGCAATCAGAGTTGCTTTCGATTCCAGAATAAAAGCATCAATGTTTGCGTCTCTTAGCATTATTGACTCTGGCGTATCGGTGAATTGGCACCAACGACAGTGTCAAATTACTGAATCAATGTATCTTCCTTAGTGCCTCGTTCTCGTCGAGGCCATACACTCCGGAAAATTGTATTTGCCTTTCTTATTGTGCTCGTAAAACGTTGCAACACGCCGGCATCGCACGCCATCAGTGTCGTGCACTGAAATGCAGAACAGGAATGAAAGATAATACTGCCATTCTCTCGAATATCTTTCCACATTGGTACTTGTTGCCAAGATTTTCACTAGTATATTAGCTTCAAACATCCAAGAAATACAAATACTGGAGCTGGCCAATAATATCAATAGAATCTCAGAACTCAGGACAGCCTCTGAGTGTCTTGGATCATGAACCTGTGCTCTTCTCAATCAATGGGGGAAGAACCCGATAGGGAAAAGAACCTTGTATGATTACTCCACTACCGATTGGAAGGAGTACAGGAGAATGTTATACGAGAGAACGGTCGACACCCCGTATATCGCGAGTGACCTGGACCGGAAGACTCAGAGGTGGATACAAAGCCTGCAAAAAGCCAGAGAGGCCGCCACCATGAAAAGGGTAGTACGAGGGCAGGGATCCGCTTCCTGGTTTCATCCTGGACTTGATTGAGCTGAATAATAAAACGCAAAAACTGGCAGTTGAATTACATATAATCCAGAATATCATCAGATGGCAGCACTAACCGAAGTGCCTGAAGCAGGCAGAGACCAACCCGATCTTAAAGCCAGGGAAGTAGGACATGAGGATTGACAGCTACCGACCTATCTCGCTTCTCAGTGCAGTGGCCAAGGTGGTGGACAGAATCGTGCTGAAGAGAATCAGTGAACTCGAGGAAGAGCTGAAACTCATCCCGAAGAAGCAGTTTGGCTCCCGGAAAGGTCATTCGACGACCTCTTAAGTGGCGTGAATTTTCCACGAGGTGAATTGTAATTATGAAGCGAATAAATGTTATTGAACGAATCTTTTGTTGAAATTCATTTCAGTTTTTTGAAAAATCTTCTTCCTTCCCACACAGTCTATGAAAACAGCGCCACCACTGGAAGGTAAAATCATCACGGATAGCTCCCAAATCCTACAGGCGCTTCCACACATGACAGAGCAGTACCTCATTTAATTTGTGGTGTCAATTCACACTGTATTTAATCAACAGCTTTTGTCCCCATATTGATCTTAGAGGTACCTATCTCGCTTCTCAGTGCAGTGGACAAGGTGGTGGACAGAATCGTGCTGAAGAGAATCAGTGATCTCGAGGAAGAGCTGGAACTCATCCCGAAGAAGCAGTTCGGCTCCCGGAGACGTCATTCGACTACCTCTTAAGTGGCGCGAATTTTCCACGAGGTAAAGGAAGGCTACAATCAAGAACACAACACAGTAATGATCAGCAAGTGGATTTGAATCTAAACGGGACTGGGGGAACAGAGAATCGGTTTCACTAAGGCTCAGGCGAGATAAGACGGTATATACATGTATACGAACACTGAGACAGACTGGAGACAAAATTTTTGAGGCATCAACCAATTGAATGCCGAAATTTTTCAGTACGTGGTTATCAGCCTAAACGGCTGAAGACGTGAGACAGCAATACAACCAATTTTTGAACTGGTGTAAGGAAAAAGAGTGAATAGCTTCAGAGAAGAGGTTTTTTTTCCGAGCTGGGTAAGGTATTGAAATCCAATACCCTATGGTCGAGTTACTCGATGGTGAAATGTTGAACAAACCTGAACATGAGCTAGTTTCATAAGTTGACATCGTTCCTAAAAAAGCAAAATGTGGGTTTTCGACCACATAAACAGCAGATTTTTACCATCTAAGACATTTGTCCAACTTTATACTTGCCCCTCATGAGGTATATCTCCTAATTTCCATCTACACAGACTTCAAAAAGGCGTTTGATAGATTAGATCATGATATTTTGTTTGACAAACTTGATTGCAATGGTTACAGTAATGATCTTTTGAGGTGGTTTACAAGTTTTTTATCAGGGCGAACTCAGAGAGTCAAAATAGGTTCTAGTGAGTCTGACAACATTGAAGTTCTATCAGGTGTCCGTCAAGGGTCACATTGTGCGCCTTTGCTCTTTATTTTACTCATAAATGATATTTGTAGTTATATAAAAAACTGTAAATATCTATTGTTTGCGGATGACCTCAAGATATTTAAGAGCGTAAAGTCAGCAGATGATCAGTTATTCCTACAAGAATATTTGGACAATCTGATCGTTTGGAGTTACGAGAATAAACTTTACTTCAACCCAGACAAATATTCATATAGTAGCTTCTTTAAAGCAACAAAATATTTGACAGTTCTTATTACATAGAGGGATATATGATAAATTTTGTTGAATCTATGAAAGATCTAGGAGTTGTGTTCGAAAGGCTTCAAAAATATTGGGATTTGTATTGCGAAATTGTCAAGACTTCTCTGTTACTAAAACAAAAAATGTATATATGTCATTAGTAGCATCCGTAATGAAATATGCTTTCAGCTTCAATTGTGTGTTCCCATTATTATACAGTTCACAATATAAGAAAGAGTCCAGAATATATTTTTACGATACTGTGCCTTCTAATTACAAATCCCCTCTCAAGATTACGATTATTCCCATATCTTGGATGTCATGAAAATGTATTCTTTACAAAGAGGAAGAACCCACAGTGATGTATGCTTTTTCTTCAAATTAATCAATGGCCTTATAATTTGTCCTGATTTATTAAAACCAATCTCCATCAATGTTCCAGATGGATCATTGAGGAATAACTCTCTATTTCATATTCCATTTCACTCCAACAATTACGATAAACATAGACCTATCGAAAGAACTTCAAAAATTACCAATGTTAACAATTTGGAAGTATTGTATGGTAACCTGATTAGCTTTAAAAAATCTGCACACTGAAACTATAGAATATATTTTGTTTATTCATTTATGATTATGATTATAACAAATTTGAGCTGATGTTTGATGGATATATGTGAAAATGCTCATTATGAATTGACTAATTTTTATTGAAATATACATACAATTGTGTTGTGTTATATCCTTTATAGGGTTTATGCTATATCTCCATCTTTCAACTACATACTTTGATACTTGATATATTATAATATATTTTGTAATGGGGGCTATCCAGTAAGTTTAATAATTAAAAATAAAAATTAAATAATTTTTGGTACCATTTTTGCTCTAGCCGAAGCTCTTTGCAGGGTGGATCTTATGAAAATCAGTACCATTGCTGATATGACCACTGTCATATTTTCCTTTTGGACCAACAGTTCACATAATTTCATGACATTTTTCTCTCTGCTATCTGAGGGCCAAGATTTTTGTACCACCGACGGTATGCTAAAGGACACCATATTGAGTATTCTTCTGAATGTCTTTTCATTCCCAACCAGATGATCACTTACGTATCGGGTCTCTAAAATATAAATTACTTTCTCTTCATCTCATAGAAACGCTAGTATAAACATGCGAAAACCGTGATAGTTACCTGAGCTGTAATGCCAAGACGTTGATCTGTCACATTTTGTGATGGATCAGCATTGGTGGTGAGAAAAACGTGTGAAAGCAAACAGCTTTGGAAATGTGGTTTGCTGAGCAAGCAAGATCCAGATCCCATCTGATAGCAGAGGCCTTTGGTTTCTTTTTCATCTGTTTCGATTAATGATTTGAATTAGGTAGCGTTATCGTTACTGAAGCTCTAAATAATGATGATTTTACAAATTAGGTGGTCCTGTTGGCAGTCCAGTTTCAGTGACGGTATCTTGAAGAAGTCGTTGCAGCACATAATCGACAATATTCCACAGGCTATCGGTGATTGTTTTTTGCTGTCAGGTTGGTAATGCATTTTGGTTTTTGATATTTGGAACACTCTATTTTGATACACTGACATGCGCCATGTGTCAGCAATGACAAATGTCAAATTATTATAACTAATCCCCAGCCAATCTCTTGAATCTGACAATATTCCACAGGCTATCGGTAATCCAATTTTTGCTATCATGTTGGTGATATTTTTTTTCCTTAATATTGGAAACACTGATTGAAAACAATTTTGTCATCTGTCAGATTCGAGGGATTGGCTGGGGATTGGTTATACCGATAGCCTGTGGAATATTGTCAATTTTGTTGATATTTTCAAGGATTTTACTATGGCGTCGTTCTGAAAAATGTGTTCACGTTTGTGACGTTTGTATGCAAAATACAATAAAATCAATGTCACTCTATTCTGTAAATATTCCGTAAATTGGGCCTAGTCAACGCCATTCCACCCAACGCGAGTGAACACATTATTTATTTTGATTAACTTTCCATGGAAAGCCCTTTACACTAAAATCCGGAAAGCACCAAAAATTAAATTCAAAAATATTTCATACGAACCATTGCCTGTTTTCACGAAATATGCCGCGGCGTTCAGCGAGTTTATAGCACGGCCATACGCACACAAAATGGCAAGGGAGCTCGCGTGGCTGACTTATTTGCACGAAAATAAGGATAAACGATCCCACAAGCTTACAGAACGGATTCCTGAGGTTTAAGCGAACGCTCTGGTTTATTTATGAATTCCTCAAGCATAATCTGGAAATTTGCGATTCGACATTTACCGCCTGCTATACCTAATAATTCCGAATCAAGGCAGTCGATGAAGTAGATGAGGAGAATGTAACCTCAGAAGGTCTTTACGTGTTAATGACTGAAGGTGAGTTTATACACATCCAAATGAATCCAATTTTTTGTGATGGACGAATCAACAGTACTCATACGGTAAAAATGTTGAGGTTAATGACCGTAACAGATAACCAACTGGGAATCTCCAGCATTGACATGATAGGAGTATATCTGCTACGTGCTCACATTCTTCTATTCTGCAACTTCTGCAAGGATGGCAAATTGTTTGCCTCAAGAAGAAAAAATAGGGAAGGGCAGTAATCGATTATGGTGTTATAAACTGTAAGAAGGTTTGAAATGTCAAATGACTGCTGATGCGTGTAAGAAAAATATATTTGTTTGCAATTTTGTTGTAACTATAGACATTTGTCTCTTGAGGAAACCTCTGCAATTTCGAGTTGACCTATTTGCAAAATTTTTATGATTAACTTTTCGAAAAATCGCAAACGTACCTCATTCATACCAAGGATTAACGAAATGATCACAATTTTTGCAGTTTCGACAAAATCATTGATCTTTTTTGTTTAATTCTTCATCTAATTGTATTCATAATGACATAATCGGAATCAGCAAGACAAAATACGTTCGAGGAGACTTTGCAACTTTACCAGAAATGAAATATTTGCTTTTTATATGAAATATACTGCTCTTCAATATTTTCATTTCAAATTTTCCGAGTGAACTGATTCTATAATTTTGAATCGAATAGAGTTCTCAGAATTGCTCTATCTCCAGCCGTTCTCCATTTAAAAAGTTCATCTGGAATTAAGAGCTGTTATTTCTCGTAATTTTTATTTTTTTTATTTCTCCATTCTCATATTTAAAGATTATTTACCTTCAAAGAATTGTTAAGTGGTTGTGATCCACTCTACTTTTGAAAGTCCTCATCATTAGTGCTAAAAAGCCAGTTTTTGAGTGCGTATCACTTAGCAAAGCAATCGTCCGAATGTTCTTTCTATAACTCTTTCTCTCCATACGAAATAATCTTATAATCGCTAATTACTATTCCAGTAGGTACATGCAATGATAATACAGGATGAAATTCCGATGAGACGCCCTGTCATCCCCAGGCGTCCATGCGAAGGAGCGAACACATGTAAAATTTTCCATTTGGAGTCTTTAAAGCCAACGATAAATAATTTATTTCACGATCCCAGTCTCAAAGGGTCAGGCTTTGTGGAAAAGCTCTTTGGCATAAATACATGTTTATGTAGTTGATTGTGTAGCCGATGTGAATCCATTTATTCTCATCACTACTGGATTTCAAGTGAAATCCAACATTTGTTACAGTTTCTTGAGTCAGCAGGGAAAACAAAGGTTTATTTGTGCACCGTTTAAGGCTTTGCAATATCGTTAGATCGTGAAATACAGATAAAGATACCATTGATGATCGTGGAACAAGGAGAGTAGAACTTTCATCGGGACATAATGAGATATATCAGAATATTCGAACGCGTATTAGAAACACAGAAAACATATTAATTTCAATACGAAATAACTAAGAATTACATAATTTTCAACAATAAATCATAGTGCAGATTCAGGCCAAAAATAATATATTACATTAGTAGTGATTCTTACTGAGAACCATTTCGACTGACTCAATTTATTTGTAGTGATGGAAAATATTTCTTTATGATACACGTGATCAATATTACAATAACTCACACCCCATTTTCAATTATTACCACATATACCTACAATTCTTGTATAACATATATAATTTCGAATAAATTCATTCATGTCCAATAATTTACTCAGTTGGTAGAACGTGGGACGCGACTCTTTTTAGAAATAGAGATGTCTTGGTTTTGATTTCACGCAGAATGAATTTTTTTCATCATAAAAATGTTGCACATATCACTTTCGGTTCATTTTAATTCTAGAGTGATATCAGTAATTTTCGAAGTTACTGAAGATTGTGCTTATTGTCATTTTCGCATTTTTCAATATTTAAATGAACTCATTCGAAAGGAGCCTGCATGGTTCTTATGAAAAAGGGTCCCGTTGAATTCGCTGAATCGATTGACTTTTGCAGAATTTCTATATCTCTACCATGCTCGATTTTTTTAAACTTTTTTTAAAATTTGTTATTTCTCATATCCGAAAAAATCAATCTTCCGATTCCTAGTAAACTAGACATTTGGTAGGTTTTTAACAGAACGTCTGCAATTTCGAGATGAACCTTAATTCAAATGTTTTTTTTTATTTTCAAAAATCGCAAACTGTCCTTTCACCTATCTCAACAAGCTGATTTCAAATTATATATTTTGATACTTAAATTTATGCGATTTTGACAAAATTATTAATCTATTTCGGTTAATCCTTCATCCAATTCAATTTTCAATGACATATTCGGAATCAGCTCGACAAAATACGTTCAAAGGAACTTTAAGATTTTCCCAAAAGCGAAAAATAAAAAATTTCGAAAATTTGATCTTCCAGGGTTTAAGGAAAATTATTTACTTTGATATTTTCGTTTCAAATTGGCAAAGTAATTCTGTCAGTCTGCATCGATTGGCGTTCGTAGAATTGCTTCATCTCCAACCGTTCTTGACTTAAAAAATGTATCTGGAGTGGGAGCTGCTATTTCCAGCCAAAAAAAAATTTCAATTCATTTATTCTCATCTTCGTAAAATTAAATTTTTATGTATATGCTTTTCGAATTTGAAATCGATTCCGTGGCAAATAAACATTTGGTAGGCTTTTTACAAGATCGACCTTTTTTCGAAAACCTTTATGTTTATTTTTTTGAAAAATCACAAAATGCCCTCTTATGTATCCCAACGAGCTGATTTTTGAATTGTGTATCAAAAGTGGATTTTGGTCAAAGATTAACGAAATTAGATACCAAAATTTTTGCGATTTCGACAAATTTATTGCTCTATATCAGTTTATCCTACATACAATTGCAATTTTGATGATATATTCGGAATCAGCTCGATAGAATACTTTGAAAATTCGATGGTTTTCTCATTTCGATCTCCAACAACAAAAATTATACTTTCCCTAGACGGACTGGATCTCATTGATAGAGTACTATACTTCCCAATACTTTTACCATATATACAGGGTGAGTCAGAATAAGACTGACAAACTCCTACTGCAGATTTCTCACCTCATTTCGAGGTGAAAAGTTCCTATCAAGATATGTCCTCAAACGCTTCCCCTCTGAGATGCAGGGTGTCAAAAGTACAAAAAACCATTAGATTTAATTTTTTTTCTCCAAAATTCCTATACCAAACTCGGTACACTAATCAAGGTTTATCAACGTGATAATTGGAAGTTATCGTTATTTATTTTCGTAAACCATTGGCGTAGTTACGTTGGTATATGGAAATATTTTCCTTCATATTTTGTTCGGACAAGTGAGCGTTTGACGTCAGTACATCGATACTCAACTTAAAAGTCATAACACTCCATGTACCTAAAAGTGAATGTTTCTGAGAATATTGAGAAAATCTGAAGATATGTAGCAAAATAATTTCATGTGCAAAATTTGCATAATGCTAAGTTCTTACAACATATCGGAATATTTGTCAACCTCCTGAACATTTTTCAATGTTGAAAGAATCGGAAACATAGTACAGGTGAATCATTCATTCATCATATTATTTGATGAAATTGATGTCGTGTAATCACTGAGTTAGATCTCATTCTGAATCACCCATACTATGTTTCCGATTCACCCAACATTAAAAAATGTTGAGGAGGTTGACAAATATTCCAATATGTTGTGAGAAATTAGTGTTATGAGATTATTTTACAGAGGAAATTATTTTGCTGCTCAAGGACATATCTTCAGTTTTTCTCAATTTTCTCAGAAACCTTTACTTTTAGGTACGTGGAATGTTATGACTTTTAAGTTGAGTATCGATGAGCTTAACTGATGTCAAACAAAGAAAATACAAGTCCAATTATTACGTTGATAAACCTTGATTAGTGTACCGAGTTTGGTATATTTTGCTTCAGGAATTTCGATGAAGAAAAAATAAATCTAATTTTTTTAGTACTTGCGACACCCTGTATCTCAGAGGGGATGCATTTTAGGACATACCTTGATAGGAACTTTTCAGATTTTGTCGGTCTTATTCTGACTCACCCTGTATATTCGGCTTGAAGCGTTCATTTTATCAAAGGATCTTGAAGGCGACTCGGACCCACCACTACCACTACTTCGACATCGGAACCCAACAGGCCCTTGGACTCATTACCACTTGATCCATACCCAACCGCAGTCCACATACCACAAGATCAGGGATAAGAGTAATTGTCGCCGTGTATATTTCCGTTTGCAACAGTGGATATACTATAATTCAATTGGCAACAGGCATTATACTTCATTTCCATTCGCAATATTGGGAATACCTAGAACTAATTAAATTGTGACCTAAATGGGATAATTTATTCAGTCTTTACCACCATACTGTATCAATAACATAAAAAACTAAACGTTCCGTCAACCAGCAAACACGTGTTTCTCTGAGGAATCGTCTGTGTACCAAAGATAAAGGTGTAACTGGTAACGGACAGCGATATACGCCGATGATACGAAGATTTTTGTCTAGATGGGCGAGAGCAATATTGCTGATGCACGGGTGTCAACGCACCTGGATGGGCACGTCGTGCCGTACCTGGCGAGTAACAAAATAGTGGTAAATCCTGGAAAGCAGAGCCTACAAACTTCACTGAGAAGAGAAAACGAAGTAACGTGAAGATTGTGGGGAAGTTTATGGCCCTGGAACCCGGGTCAAGGAAGAAGGGTGCGGTACCTCGGAGTACAACTGGGCAAGAGATTGACGTTTGACAAACACGTCAGACTGGTGATTCAACGAGCTGCAGGTACAGTTGAACGGACATATCCGTTGATAGTGAGGAGTTCCAAGCTGTCGAGGTAAAACAAAACGTTGATCTTTAAACAGATCATCAAGCCATCGATAACATACGTCTGTCCAATATCTTGTAGCCTCCTATCGCAGTTAGATTCTACAGACAATACATCCTTGGAAGCCCTCTGACCAGGAACAACACTGGGATCAGAAGCTACCATAATGCTCCAAGAAAGTATCAGTGGCTTATATACCAGCAACTACATCTTGTCCGTGAATGTCTATAAGATGACTAGGAAACGAGGTGTCATGTCTAAACCGGTTTTTCTGGGACTTGAGCAGATGCTTTCATCGATGTAATATCAGTAAACTGATGCTAGAAAACAGCGCACGTAACACTTTTGCATAACTTAAAGGAGGCAGGGAAACAGCCAAGCTAAGACCAAACCAAGTACGTGCATATGGCCCACATAACATCGTGGGGTCTGTCTCCGGACAGATGTGGGAGGACTTCGCCTGCCCCCTGGAAACAGGAGGGCAGGACTGAAGCGTCTCGCTCTAATTAGTCTTTCGTTTATTTATTATGAAGTCGAGGGTCGACCCAGAGGCCCCGTTATAACGAAAATATCGCTACATTTATATTTCAATTTGTTTCCACTTATTTCCAAAATCGTACTAGAAACGACACCTAATAACGAACAGCGTAAACTTTTCTGAAGAATAGACAACATAATTCTCTCACAAGCTAGGAGGTCTAGTGACATCGGATAGCAAATAGCTGAACTTTTCTAAATTTCATTTGTAGACATAGACCCATCTAATGCCATTTTGGTTGATAGCTTTGAGAATTGGAGAGAGAGCATCACCTTCTTCTCAGTTTGGCTCTTGAGGTGTACACAACTCGCTTAGTATTGTGAGAATCAGGTCACGGTAGTGAATTTAAATCCACATGGATTGATGCCATCATAAATTTTTCCCGATGAAGCCTATGTGAAACATACTTGTAATTAGATTGTCAACCAACTCCAATCCAGAAGATGGTGGCAATTGAAATGGAAATTAAGGTCTTGTAACCTGTTGAGGAACCATCAATTATGGCTGTCTGGTTGATTGGATTCAGTAATCAGTAGTGCGATGATAATACACATATAAATCACCTAGGGCCCATACTGAGGTGTTCAAGCTAGTCCAATTCTCAAAGTTCAAAATTTAAAACACTTGCCTGCCACATAAAAAATCGAAACTGGCAATATAGTCCAAAGAACCTACGCCATTCTCTGCTGAGCAATCTGAACAATCAAAGTAACCCTGACTACGTTACAGTCCGTACAAGTGTGTGTTGTATTTTGTATATATTTAATATTAGTAAATTTTTTGGTAACTAACCCTACTATAGCGAAAACTTCACTTTAATTATATTCGAAAGTAGTTTTCTACTATTTTTTGCAGTAATCATCATCTACTGTAGTATGTTACAATAATTCACATGAGAGAACAAATATAATCATTAATATTATAATAATTATTATTATTGTTCGACTACATTTTCTCGTTTAACAACCCCGACACGTGCCTTGAACCGCATAAAATTCATTCCCCGTCTCCTGGTACAATCATGGGTAATCAGCGTCAATTTGCCGGATCAGAGGGTTTAAAACGACACCCCCGAGTCCTTAACCTCCGTGTGACCTGAGCGTGTACTTCTACGTCACGGAAAGGGTGATGAAGTCAAGGGTCGGCCCAGAGGCCCCGTTATAAACCGCCCAAGAAACGTATTTCTCGACCGTATTGGTCATCGCCAGCTGTTTTCCGTCTTTGATCAATGGGGCATCGAGGAAATCGCAACGTCTGGGGTTCTCGTTCCGAAACGGAGATTACCTACAGTGGGGGCGAAGGGAAAAAATATGTTGACGATGGCTTGTTGGTTTTCAATTCTTTCTGAAATCTGTCAATTCCTACACTACAATTAGCCAAATTTGTGTAATACAATTTTTCCAATGATTTCAATTGATCGTGATATGAGAAATCTGGAGAGCCAATATTTCAATCATACAGCGTGATTTACGTAGGCCGTGCATTAGAAGTTTTTCAACTTGCAGTTGGACTAGAAACTTGAAATTTGGTATGCTGTCATAATTGATCATGTGCGTTCTACCTAAAATGTTTTTAGTACTACAATTATACAGGGTATGCCAAAAGTCGGTACCAACTTTTTTATTTTAAATGGAAACCTAATGGTGTTTTGTCATAGTTCGATTGGCCTTCTGATTATGACTTTAGACAACTTAAGTTATGTTTACTTATCTATCACAGTTTTTGAGATATGTCCATGTTTCTGAAAAAAATTACGGCTGTAGCAGTTTACGAAAACACGTGTAGCCCGCAAACTGTTCAAAATTAGGAAACCAAATTTATGGAGCAGTTAGCTGGTAGTCCAGGCTAACACCTGATGTCCCATTTTGTACCATATGGGCGCAGCCGATTTTTGAATGTCGCAATATAAAATTGTCAAAAACTCAATTTTTCCAAATGGCGCCTACCATTTTTTTTAAACATTCGAAAGAAAATTGAATTTTAGGATGAGTTATTTCAGCTTTCCCTATACCCAAGTTCAACCTCTATCGAGTTATTCAATAAAAATCAAGAAATGCCTTATCTTACAGAATGACTCAAGTTCTAAGAATTTCAAGTATGGCAATGAAAAATTCCATAGCCCTGACCCTCGTATCGGTTCATATTTTCAAATGAAATCCAAGCTCAGGAACAGTTTGGAAAGCATTGCTGTTTTATCCGTTTCCAAAAATTGTGCACCAGAAATAAATCGACCGTTCAGGACAGTTTATGAAGCATCAACTGAAACTATTGAAAAAGTGGCAACTACTTGTTTGGAGAGCAGTTATGAAGAGAATAGCTCATGTAGATTAGTAGCGGTATTTGCAAAATATCACCGGGACTGGCCATCCTCATAATTATCATAATATCCATGAATATTCTCACCTCTTGTCTACAATGGTAGATATTCTTCATCGCAATTTTAAGACGATAGCTTTTCTATTTTCCAAAAAAAACTCAAGTTTTTTTATTTATTTTTTTTTATGTTCCACCCCTGATTTTTTGGTAAACTATTTTTGTTCCAACTGAACATGATGTCAAGAAGTCACGTGCCGAATTTCATTGTGTTACAATTCATCCTTCAGTTTGGGCAAAAATTTTTCTGTGGTTATTGTACTAAACGTACATAATTATTTTTATTAAATTAATGAACATAAAATTCTCCTTAGCTTTTTCTCTACGGTTTTATATGCATTTTCAGTCTCCGAATACGATAGTTTTGAAAAACTCTAGGCACTTTCACATTGCCACTTCTTTAGCTATACAAAATTGAGTTCACAAAATCTCAGTACAACGTTTCATTTCGAAGAAACCATTAACAATTTTTTTTTTATATGGAATGGAAAAAAAGTATACCCTGTATGACATAACATTTTTCACTACGAATGCAATGACTTACGGAACAGTATGTTTCCTCATATTTTCATTCAGAAAAAATGCCTAATTATAGTATATCAAAATAATCTGATATTTAACTAAACTGTATTAATAATAATAAGAAGTCATAATAATTAATGTTTCACATTGCAAATAGTAAGTGCTATAGAAGATGTTCAAACAGGTTACCTTCAATTTGTTAACACATGTGTGCCCTTCTGAGATTACTTTGTTAAACATTTCACTGGTAATTCTTTTAAATGCTGATCGTACTGGACGAAATGAATATTCTTCATTTCCAAAATTCTCATTGACTTCCTCATTTTTAATATGACCCAAAAAAAAGTCTGAAAGTGTTAGGTCTGGTGACTTTGCTGGCCAGGGTTACACTATGTGTGTCAAGCCATCATTTTGGAAATCACTCAAACAAATATTGGCAAACAGCTATGCTGGTGCACTATCTTGTTGAAACCACCTCTTAGGCACAGCACCCACTGGACAGTTACTCAATGTATCTTCCAGATTCTGTCGTAAGTAACAAAGGTAGCGTTGAGCAGTTAAAGACGTCTGGTATATGAATAGACCTATAACTTTTGTGGCAAAAAATTCCACAATAAATATCAAATCCAAATCAATGTTAGAAAGAAAAAAAAAACACCATACTTTCATCCAACCAGATCAATTTGAAAGGAATATTTGCGTCATCATCACACATTCTTATATACCACTCGTAAAAATTCATACGCCACTCGTCGTCACCTGGTCCTAATCCTTGACAAATTCGAAATTTATATGGCTTGAGTTTATTTAATTTTTTTAATAAATTGAGCTGTTGATTTAGCTACCTCAATCTGTTTTTTAACTTCTCTTGTTGAACTTCCTGGGTTTTGAATGACTGATTGTAAAACAAGATTTTATTTTTTTTCAGCTGATGGTTGGTCGGATAGCATAAGTCCTGAAAATGGACTTTCCAGGTTTTTTACGATTTGGGTATTTGTCCGAGTATATGTGTTCTGCGTTCACAAAATTTATGTGGCATAAAATGTAACAGGACAGCAGCATAATAAACTTCTCTTGGTTTTTAAAATTACTTCTCCTCATTTCGTAAATCAGATGTAAGGACAGCAATAACCTCAAGAAAGAAATACCTATTCTAGAACAAAACTATCGATGATAAACTGAAGCTATTTATTTGGTGCTATGCAATTTGTATCATTTGATATTAAACACCTATTATATTAAACCTCAAGTCAATTTTCCTTCATAATATATTTCTTCAGATATTGAGTTACAGCCTTGATCTAGCTCACTGCCTATTTAACACCTGTATTCATAATTTAAAATATGTTGATAGCGTATACCGAGAAAATACCCCTTTTGAACTTTCAACCCTCCCAAAGCCCGCACATTCCAATCATTTTCACATTTTCTTCAAACGAATCCTTCGCTCTCAGCAAGTTCCGTTTCTTGAACGTTGTTTTGTTCTTGGTAACAGCCAATTAATCGGAGTCTAATTGGCTCTTTTGAAGCAATGATGACGGAGAAGGGGGAGTTGGCAATTAATTGAAGGCTTTTAGCCAAAATCAATTACTAAAATGCAGCTCAATAAAACAAAAAGCCGCTTGTATTCTAAGAGATCGAAACCTTTGAGGAAATATTATTTATACATGCAGCAAGTTTTTATTTGAGGAAGCTCTCTGAAGTTTCCGCAACTACTTTTAGTTAATAATTTTAAAATTGAGTGATTGAAATGCCACAGAATTTTTCTTTATTGGCATCTTTTCTATACTCAGCTCTCAAACTATTCCAGTAACGGTTTGAAAATGCACTGATAATCAAGTATCTATACAAAAAGGAATGAATTCGATATTTCACGAGATTCATAAAGAACCAGCTCATTTTCTTTAACACTCGTATGTAATTTTTCTTAAAATTTCCAATGATATACGTTGATCTAAAATTGACTTGAGAAAAGAAAACGAAAGAAATCCAGAATATGTAATATCTGGCAGCGCTCACATGCTATATTCAGAGCAAGTGTGATTTGAAATGGACAGATACCAATGTGCTTGACTTTTTTTGAAGAACTTCTTTTCTGCGTCGATAGAAATTTGCAGAATATACTAATTTCATCATTATGAATCGATTGGGGGTCGCAGAATTGCTCTTTCCCTGACCATTCTCGAGTTGAAAATTTTATCTGGAGTTGAGAAAAGTAGTTTTCATCTGAAATTTAGTTTTCATAATTGTATAGACTTTTAACAGAACATCTGCAATTTCGAGCTGAACCTTTTTTTTTGAAAACTTTTTTGTTTCATTCGAATTATTCATCAAAAGTTCATTTTGGCCAAGGTTTTCGAAAAAAGCACAATTTTTGCGATTTCGACAAAATTATTGCTATTTTTTTATTAATCCTTCATCCAGGTAAATTTTCAATGACATATTTGGAATCAGCTCGATAAAATACGTTAGAAGGCACTTTTGCGATTTTGATGTGAAAGCATTTTTGGCGTTTTATCGCTATTTTATGGTACGTTTATGAAATGTTGAGTATATAGTGGTAATTTCAAGTGAATCTAATGATTTTGTACTTTTCACGATTTTTCTCATCAGAGAAAAACGAAGATGAACAGACCCAGCGAAACGTTAGGAAACTATTCAAAATTACGACGGCCTTTAAACCCGATTCAAAAAAGTGATTGTGAAAATTTTGTCCGCGAAAGCTTTAACCAATCTATCAGTATTTTATTTGTCAAAATATCATGAATACACCTGACTCTTCAAGTTTCGACCCCTCTGAGAACATTTTTGAAGGGGTGACATTAATTTCAGTATATTTCTCTTATGTTAAGGATCATGACTAATGAATTCATATATAGTGCAAGTCAGCAGGACTAATGTTTTTGAGATACACATGGTAAAACATTGAGTTAGGTGATCGCCTTTATGGTCGGCATTTAAAAAATTATCAAGAAAATGATGTGAGAACACTGATCAAAATCACTAAGAGGTAATCCCACATTCAGTTTTTCCGAAGAACCAGAAACAATAACATAATTGCAGGGCGCTTTCCGGTTAATTCACCATTCTTAACAAATGGAAAAGAAAATCGTAATCTAGTTGGTGTCAGTGTCAGTTTTCTTGTTGCATGGCATCACACTTTAAATGGTGTAAGCCTTGTTTTCCCTAGCTCACACAAGTCTCTTGAAGACTTCTGAGGGTTGCTCGCAAGGGTTCGGTTGGTTGAAGGAATGAAGTAATATTTTAAATTCTTGAACAACCAAAAATCAAAGCCAATGAACTTCTTCGTGAAGGACCCCCTTCTCGGGTAGCTTCAAATATGAAACGTAAAAAGATATTACAGATTTTCAACTACTTTCAATGAGTAGAATGTTGTTGTTTTGCAAAGTAACTTGAACACGGGTGGAAATAAGTACCCTCTTACGTCTACCTATTAGCGTGGATTGCCTTTTCGTGCAAACAATCTGCTCTGTAGTGAAGTAGTTTCTTATCACGTTCGCTCTAATTACTCCTATAACTTGGAGTGAGTATATACACCATTAAAATCCAATATCGTAGTTTGATTATAAAGAACATGATAACATATGGAGATAAGGGTGTATTAAAAGCTATACCAGGTTGGAATCAGTCATGGGATATTCTCACCAGTTTTGATTGTGTTTACGGAAGTAACGGAGATGTTTCTCTGATAATATTTTCTACTTATTTTGCATTCTACCAGAGGTGAAAAAAGTATTTCAAATATTTTTGTGATGAACCACTTCATTTCAAATACTTTCGTATCAAGATATTTTGAATTTGACATTCCAAATACTTTCAAAAATGTTTGTGATTATTAATTGCTTGCATCACTGAAGAAGTATTCGAATAGTTTTTAGTTAGATATATTATTTCGAATACTCTGATATTTAAAATACTCTCGGAGGTCAGATAGCCAAGTGGTTAGAATCACAGTTTCTGAATCATTCTGGCTGCCGATCGTGGGTTCGAAACCCTCCGACTTCAGTTTATTTTTCTGATGACCTGAGAAAGTGCTAGGAATCGCAAGTTGAGAGGTTCGATCCCGTTAATATTTGGCTCGCACAAGTTTCGACTTCTGAGGGCTGTCGTTCGTATGGGGATGACAACTGGTTAACGGAAAAAACAATTTGAAACCATTTTTATGTACTTATATTTGAAATACTGGAATGCATTTTAAATTTGTAAGAGGGGTCGAAACTTGAAGATTCAGATTTATTCGTGATATTCTGACAAATAACATACCGTAAAAACCGTACCATTCTTTCTGATGACTTTCACTACATATTTAATTGTTTGTAATGATCAATAACATGCGACAGAAATACTAAAATGATTTCTCACCCCTCCAGATTTATCATCAGAGGGGCCGAAACTTGAAGAGTCAGGTGTATTCATGATGTTCTGACAAATAACATACTGTAAAAACTGTACCAAATGTTCTGCTGACTTGCACAACAAATCAAATTGTTGTAAATGATCAACAACTTGTGACAGGGATACTGAAATGATTGTCACCCCTCCAATTTTTTTGTCAGAGGGGTCGAAACTTGATGAGTCAGGTGTATTCGAAATATTTTGACGAATAAAATACCGTTAAAATCGTACCATTCGTTCTGCTGACTTGTACTACATATCAAATTGTTACTAATGATCAATAACATTAGTGTGGAATGCTGAAGTAACTGTCACTGTGAAGTAATCTGACATAACGTCACATTACTTGTCATGATATTGAAGTTAGTACCAATGTACAAAGAAGAATAAATGTTTACTTCTCAATTAGTATCTTTTACATGGTGTCAGAAGTGAACTGATTTGTATTAATCTTCAATTTGAGATATAAAGATGAAGAAATGGAATAAATGTTTCGACCACCAAAACCTCTCACGTTTGAAGGGAATTTAGCTGAAAACTGGATCTTATGGAAACAGCAGTTTAGTTTGTTCATGAAAGCTTCAGGACATGAAACTGATGTGAAAGAAGACGTAAAAGTTGCAATTTTTCTCAGTGCCATTGGTGAAGAAGGTCTGAAAGTATTCAACTCACTAAAGCTGAATAGTGAAACAGTCAAATTGGAGGATTTGTTCAGAGAATTTGAGACTTGTTGTAATCCAAGAGCAAATACAAATATATACCGATGTCAGACGAACGAAAATCAGAGTTCCAATCAGAAACTCAAATGGATCAAATTTCAAAAAAGGTTTTTGAATTCACCGAAAATGGTTGGCCACGGAAAAAAATAGATGATGAGCTAGAAAATTTCAGAAAAATCAGTCATGATATTTCTATAGGCGAAAAATTACTTTTTGTGAATGACAAGATGATTGTTCCTACTTCAATGAGACAAAAAATTCTGTCTTTACTGCATGAAAATCATTTTAGAGAAAATAAAACAAAAGCTAGAGCAAGAAGTCTTTTTTATTGGCATAAAATGTCAAGTGAAATTGGTTTATTGGTAAGAAATTGTAGCATCTGCGAAAAATATGCCAAAAATAATGCAAATGAACCTCTATTACAACCCAAGGTTCGAACGAGACCATGGAAAAGAATTGCGGGGGATATAATATTTTATGGAAACAATGACTATTTGGTTGTGATAGATGCCTATAGTAAATGGCTCGAAATTCGTAAATTGAAGTCGAAAAGATCATCGGATATAATTTTAGTACTAAAAGACATTTTTAGTTCTGATAATATGTCCTTTAGTAGTGTCGAATTTTTGAGTTTTGCGAGTTAGTGGCAATTTAAAACAATCACTTCAAGTCCAACATACCCTCAATCAAATGGCTTGGCTGAAAAAGCTGTTGGCATAGCCAAATCAATTATGAGGAAAAGCAAAGACATTTATGCGGGATTGCCGGAACATAGGAATTCAGCAATTGCTTCTATAGGACTCTCTCCTAGCCAACTTCTCAATAACCGAAGATTACGGAATAAGTTACCAGTTCATTCCGGGTTATTGAAACTGGAAGGAATAAACAGTGAGGAAGTCAGAAGAAAATCAGCAAGTTCAGAAGTATCATTACGACAAGAGACAAGAAAGGAGTTAAGAATTTGCCGAAGCTGAAAGGATGTGATAAAATAGTTATCAGAAAAGATGGAATATGGGAGCCCGGAACAGTGATAAATTAACATCAAAGTCCAGTATAGTGGAGGATAACTCAGGAAAAATACTAATAAGTAACAGAAAACTATTGAAAACCTCATCTTCCACTCTCACTAAACCGTCTGATGAAAGCAATGAGGGCTCTGACAAATCTGAAGGAAGGGTATCTAGAACAATTAGAAAACCTGTTAGATTTGATGACTATATTTTGAGCTAGATCAGTAAAATACTTTTGGAATCAATAATGAATAATTCGAATAATCTAATGTTTACTTCTCAATTAGTATCTTTAACAGTCACCCCTCCATATTTTTTGACAGAGGAGTCGAAACTTTAAGAGTCATAGGTATTTCTGATATTTCGACAAATAAGATACTGTGAGAACAGTTAAATTTGTTCTGTTGACTTGCACTACATCAAAATGTAGGTAATAATCCAAAACAAAAGACAGAAATACTAAAATAATTGTCACCCATGAGTGTATTGCTTGTGGTGGTTCGATGTTCGTTGTCTGAAACCCCATTTCATTGGAATATTTTCCGTTATCCAAAAACAGAAATAGACAATAATGCTTCTCTTTAAATATTCATTCGTAGCAGAAATTACAAAAAATCCATTATCCCTTATCAGGAAGGAAATGACAATAAATTCCGCTGGAGATAAGCGGCATTTACGTAGCACGAATAAACCGATTTCTCGAAATACAGCCCGTTCTTAGATACGAGTTCCACGAGCCGAAAAATTCAGTATAATAGGAAACGGCACAGCGAAGCAAAAAATTAAACGCTATACGTTACCTTTAACGGCGTTCAATTTGTTTCCAACCATTTGTTTCGCAACAAAGGCCGCCATTGTTGAAGATTATCTGAAACAAAAATTATTATTCAGTACGGATCGCAGTCTAAAAAGTCGTTTTGTTTTCAAGAGGGAAACAGCAGTATCAGTCAACCCTATTTACTCTTCCATTCATTAGGTTTCACTTCATTTAATCCTCCGGCGTCTTACAGGGAGGACGAAAGACAATGGAGCCACTGAAATAATTGAATAATGGGAGGTAATATTGCAGGATCGTCCCAAATTATCGATAAAGCAGTTCACGCTCACCTCCTATTAGTTCAGAGAGACGTTGTCGATATGTCCTTGTTTTCAATCTGAATATCTACAAGGCAAATCCTACTTTGCCGCTTACACTCAAAGGGAAAGTACCTACCATTTAACATGGTCCTTCGAGCCAGATACATTGAAAGGGGAAGTACCACCGTAACTACCCTTCAACATGGTTCTTCGAGCATAAAAGACAGCGGTATTTGGTTAAGAGTTCCACACAACTTCCCGGCCAGTCCAAAGAATCGAAATAGCATCCAACCATCCAGTTGACAATCTAGCATCAACAAGTTTAATCCAGGAGTACGTTCACAGCAGATGTACATCCAGACAGGAGGCAGCAGACTCTTAATCCACGAGAGAATCAAATTTATGACGTTCACATTGGGTCGCAGTGGTCGTGATTGTAGAGCGCTTGCCTCTCAATGACAGGGGCGTGAATTTGGTTTCACTGGTCCCGTGCATGGCATCAGACATTAAAAAGTAAAGGGCTGCGTCTTCCCTAGCTCGCATAAGTCTTTCGATGACTTCTGTGGGTTGTGCTCGAAAGGATAGACCCGGTTTACGGGTATATCAATAATAATAACGACATTTGCTGAATCAATAAGGTTTCGTAGACCTCCAAATTTCTTTTTCAATGAATCCAGCTAATATATTATTATAATATTACTTTTTTGTCGATTTAGAAAATTCCTCCAAGTTTTGTGGCGATATTCTTGTTATGATCAATTATATATTAAGAATTAAACTTTTCATGTAAAATATTGTACATAATTTTGACAATTATCCCTGGCTTTTATCGAAACTTTCACAACCTTCAGCTCAGTCAGGTCCACAGGGACATGATCATCTCTTTGTCAAGAGCTTCTTGTGAAATAAATTATTGTATGCAATATACTGACTAAAATTATACTTAATAGTTCTTTTTTTTTTATTTTCATCAAATAATAGATGTTGAATAGCGTAATATCGAAAACCAGGTATTAAATGTCAGTAAACAAGACAAAAGTAACTAATTCTGATTGAAATATTATCATTACTAACCTGTCCTAGGAGAAAACCAACTTATTATATTACAATTATTTTTTCCAATATCTAATATTCTGATATTGATCAATAATTATTATGAAAATCATTCAAAACCTATGTCATATCTTATTTCTTATCGTTTCCGAAAGTCAAACTTCTGAGTTTATGCACTGTGACTTTGAAATATTCGAGTTGGATTACTTGATTTGATATCTATTTCAGTATACTGTGATTTGTTAGGTTAAGTGACGATCGTTCAAATCTTATATTTGTTCACTTTGGTAAATAGTTTGTGGTTTTATCTTGACGTGGAAAGTTCGAATGAAAACTAACAGTACCTTGTTCTTTTTTGTGTTGTGGTGTCTGAAACTGGGCTTTTGCATAATTTCGAGTTCTTAAGGTAGGGTATTTTTGTTTTGATGTCTGATCTGGCTTGTTCTGATTGTTGAAAATACTTGTTTCTTTCGGTAAAATTCCGTTAAATAATAGCCACGAGCTATCAACATAATTTTTGGAAGAAATGTGAAGTTGGATATTCTACAGCCGAAGAATATAAAAAAAATTGTTGACAAGATGATTGGTGTGAAGGGGCTGAAACGTAACGAAACCATCATAAGGGTGGGTTGTACAACACAAGTTCACCAAAAGTTCAAACAAACTGATTTCAGTTGCTAGGGAACTAGAAATTTCATTGGCTACTCTTTAGCAAATGAACTTAGTTCAGTTGACCTATTGGTGAACTTATACAATCTGCCCTTAGAGATAAAGTGGTACATGATCGAATAAAAAAAATATTTTAATGAACTGTATTTATGAAAACAAGGTCCTACTTACTATTGAAATTTTTTTTAAGTTGGTTCATCAAAACGATACTACCTTTCGTTATAAATGTTGATCTGTTTTTCGAAATTTATTCCAACAACCCATACAACTTGAGCTAACCTGCATGAGCGTCAGTTGAACTTTAACGACTGGAATGGGATACAGAAAAAATTAGTATAGAATAATTGTAAGGTGCAGTGCCTCCGTGAACCAAAAAAGCCAGACCTTGCAATGACGAAAAGCTCAGAGTAATTGATGGACGAAAATAACACCCATTTTTATTTTCTCTCACCTTTATAGTTCCCAAAATATTCAATAATTCTTCTTGTCAGTTTGACCCACAAATAAAAAATATCAAAATCTTTCCGCGTTATAAATTAATTTTTCAATCATAGCGAGCACGCCGTGCTGGTTCCAACTGGAAAACTGTTAATAACATCCGCTGTTGATATGCCAACGAATCGTCACTTGTGAGAGCATCATTTTGAAATATTCCACCCGACAGATATCCAACAAAATGTGCATTGACGGTGGAAATGATTAAAAACTCGGAATATGAATCCTGTGATCGTGTAGATGAATTCACCGTGAAACATCTGCCAACAGAATGCGACTTGTTATATTGAAATATCACCGACAATATTTCTAGAGCACTACATGAATATTACTTGAATTATTTGATTCTTCTATAGATTATGGCAAACAATTTTACACTGTGATATTACAAATTATGTAGAAAAAACAATGTCAACGGATCAAAGGCTTCTGATTTTATCGTAGACAGTTGATTTGACCGACCATGTATTGAGTAGTTATGGCGTTCCTCAAGGTTCAATTTTGGGCCTTGTCTCATTTATTCTATGCATTTCAAATGTGTTATGGAATTGTCTGTTAACTGTAAAATGTTATATTGTGCTGATTTCCAATTGGTTTTTGAAAAGAATAGAGTGAATTTATGATGAGTAACTATCTAGAATTGTGGTATGCATTTCAGAGAGCCGTAACCTGCATCTTGAACCAAATAAGTCTCAATTAATATTTTCAGGATCTACTATGCTTTGCAAAACCATCAATATTTATAGATATTTATTATTCAGAAATCCCGATAGTGGCTCACTATGAAAAATTGGGAATTTATTTAAACTTGCAATGGAGATTTTACTATTGGTAAACATAGTCAAAAGTCTTCTTCTGGAACTTTGATACCTATCTAGTAGGGTTCAGGGATCAGTCTTGGTCTTGGTCTTGGTCTTGGTCTTGGTCTTGGTATTGGTCTTGATGTTTCAAGACCAAGACGAGACTAGCTCAGTCTTGGAATTGGTCTTGGATCAAAATGCGTCTAGAAATTTGAATTATTCATTTCAATTGACCAACAGTTCATATGCATATAATAGGTATTTTGTATTTCTCAGTTTTTAACAGTTGTTAATTTGCACGAGTACGGGTAAAGTACGCGAAATAAATTTCTCATTTCACCGACACCAGACAGGTCAGAAAAATGATTCAAAAGGGTCGAAATGTTAATCAGGATTCTATTGACCATTTTACAATGGATTATTGTGTGATGAGTAGTCAGATGCGGTTGCGGCAGAGGGGTGGAATCGGAATCCCGAGAAAATTGCAATACTTATTAACCACTGTGACATTACAACAAACGAATAATTGCAATAAAATGCAATAACATTTTCAATCAGATTTTTCTTAATATTGAGTAGATGGAGGTTCATTATATTTCTTTCGAGACCAACACCAAGACCATTACTCTTGGTATTGGAATTGAAAGTCAAGACTTGGTCTTGGTCTTGAGAAGATTTATTAAGTCTGGTTCTTGATACAAGACCAAGACGTTCGATAAAAATTGAGAACTATTTTCCCAAAAAATATATTCCATATCTCTGATGTCAAAGTGTCCATAATGTATAACACAAATGAAAATGGGTCAAACACGAGCCCTGTGGGACACCACAAGACATTAATAGATATATTGCTATTTTGTGAGACCCTCTACGATCGATCTAAGGAGTATGAGCGGACCCACTTCAGTCAATCTCTGTAGCCTTACATTTCTAGCTTCTGGAGGAGTATTTTATGATTCACACAGTCAAACGCTTTCGTTGAATCACAGAACATTGCTGCAACTACCTCTCCCTTGTTGATTTTGAGGTATATATTCTTGAATAAGGCAAACATAGCTTCATTGATGGGTTTTGTCTGTTGACAGCCAAATTGGCAAGAGCTGAGTATGTCATTTTTGTTTTAATTTGAATTCATTCTTTCCTTCATAGTATAGGATCCAATCAGTATTAAACTACCTTCACCGAGCTGGTCAATGGATAAAGAGTATTTCATATCAAATTAAATATGTCAATAAATATATTGCAAATGGGATGACTAAAATTTTCTGTCCAGAATATGATTAATTAACAAATCAAAATGGAATTTTTAAACATTGCACTGGTTTGATTAATAGACAAATTCCATACCAATCGAAAGTATGAAGCCTATAGAATTGCAAACGATAGGTTGATAATTTTTTTCCCGGAACAACTCTTGGGTGGGCAAGTATAAACAGGTAAATCGATACTAGTAACTTGCACCAGTCTGGTTAATGAATCAAAGTTAAGTATTACGAACAGGGTGGCACAGGGTTGTCTGCCAAAAATCCGTCCTAAATTCCGGTTGTCGAGTTTTAAACAGTGAAATATTGCTGCGGGTGGATACGTGCGACAGAGAGGTCCCAGCGAACCATCCCATGGGATAGAAGAGGACACAGCATTGCAGCTTTGTATAATTCGTCCATATAGTTCGTCTATTTTCATATTAAGCTACTCCAAAATGATCAGAGCATTCACGAGTCTATCGCTGTCCTTTTCAATTTCACGGACAAATAGCATGCACACTCTCTTTCATTCAATGGATGAACTATACACACAGCTGTAATGCTGTGTCCTCCCCTATCGCAAGGGATGGTTAGCTGGGACCTCTCTGTCGCACGTATTCACTCGCAGCAATATTTCACTCTTTAAAATTCGACAACCGAAATTTAGGACTGATTTTTCGCAGACAACCCTATACCTACACAGTGTTCGTAATGAAATAATCTCCATTCTAACCTAACTTTGATTCATTAACCACACCAGAAACAAAAAACAATCTAACGTTTACATATCCCATAGGCTTCATACTTTCGATTGGTATAGAATTTGTCTACTAACCAAACCAGAGAAATGTTTAAAAAAATTAATTTCAAATTTTTAATCAATCATATTATGGATTGAAACTTTAAAGTCAACCCATTTTCCGCGACCAAAAAACGTGTATTCTTATCACAATGAATGATCGTCTTCAACCTTTTTGAAGACCCTGTTTAAAATTGCAATCTGCTGAAAATTTTGGTCGAACAGTGTGAGTTTGAAAGATTTTATTCATTTTTTTCAATTTTTGGTCATCGCTGGACGGTCGATGCTGGTCGGTCAGTGTAATTCCTAGCTTATTAACGGGATCTTAGACTATCACTAATGTTTCCACTCATTTCAATAATGTTGATAGGAACGATATGGGTATAAGAATTGATGAAACATCACAATTCCTTTGCAGATGATTCATTATTGCCATCTTCAGGAATTAGGGTGAACTTCCGCTTGTGAAAGATTCATTTCTTGCATCTGATAGAACATCCATAGCCTATCTGGAAGATGAAGAAGAGCTTAAGCTGATATGTCATCAGAATTTCTGCTGGAAACCAACAGACTCGTTATCTTTTGTATAATATTTTGTACTCTTCGTTTGTAAGAGCAACTGCACTTGCTTTTCTTTTTGTTGGGTCTTTTTGTAGACTTCACCGCTAATTGATTTCTTATATATAGTCCTCTTAGTTTTTCCTCTTCATGTCAAAGCCCCAATCTTTTAAAATTCTAGCGAGCTCTACTACAGATGTTTGTTCTCTAATTTTGCAATTTCTTTCTCCGCATAAGACCAAAAATTATTTCCGTATCGTTGATTTTGATTTCTCCGTATTGGATGGAATTAAGTTATTCATTTCAGCATTATTACTTCTTGGCTGTCTTTTCCAAAACGCGATATTTTCTTTTTGCACAACTTTTCAATCGAAGCGTGAAAAAAAGTCATGTCATAGCTAATTCACTGGATGATCAAAAGTTCGTGTTAGATCGATTCGAACCGTATTCATTGCCTACTCTCAACCATTCCAAGAATCTGAACGATTTCATCTAATCCACCGGGTGAAACATTTCGCGATGCAGATCCGACATTGCCAATTAGTGGGACACCAGAAGCATCCTGTCTAGTATGCCTGTTATATAACAATTCAATTTGTCGATGTTACACCTGGGGCAATACGAGAGCTCGTAGGTTGCCTCCAATATCATCTCTCGTACCCTCAAGCCTCGTTCGTACCCCGTTTTATTAACGATCTAGTTGAAAGTATCGCACGGGCAATATTTCAAGGGGTGAAATGACAAAAATAAGTGTCTCACGTTTATGAATTGCACTACTGGGGTTTGTCGTCCAATGGGGTGATGAACGCAATCAATAGTTTATCGAAACAATCATTAGATATCTAATTTGTCTTTCACTATGATGAGTATTGAAATAAAAACATACGTACGGAGCGTTCGTAACTGTAACGAGAAGTAGTAGCTACTAACATATTGTGCACTACAAAATGATTTTTCCTTTTTTTGGCACAGCTCTGTTTGGCATATAAAAAGAATGAAGACCCATTAAAATCGCAAAATTTCATATACAAGGTTTGGCATATAAAAGAAATACAACGCCATAAATGTCACGAGTGGGACAGGAAAAAAAATATGGAGGGAAATTACTCCTTTCCACTCCAGATGAATTCTTCAACTCGGGAACGGTTGAAAATCGTGAAAAATACAAAATCGGCAGATACACTTAAAATCCGCACTATATACGCAAAATTTCATGCAGATTCTGGAAATATATGATTTTTGTATGCCCTTAAACAAGGT
Source organism: Chrysolina americana (assembly GCA_958502065.1). Taxonomy (NCBI): domain Eukaryota; kingdom Metazoa; phylum Arthropoda; class Insecta; order Coleoptera; family Chrysomelidae; genus Chrysolina; species Chrysolina americana. The sequence goes on along the minus strand of OY293419.1, from coordinate 8,970,329 downwards.
TTGGCATATTAAAAAATACAACTTCATAAATGTCATGAATAAGACTGGAAAAAAAATGGAAGAACATGACTCCTTTCCACTCCATATGAACTCTTCAACTCGGGAACGGCTGAAGATAGAGCAATTCTGCGAACTCCAATCGATTCAGAATGATTGAATTAGTATGAAATGTGAATTTCGAGTCAATCAATGTGAAACAAAAATATTGAAAAAATCGAAAAATTCCAAAGGGGTAGACCCCTAAAAATCATGAAAAATTCAAAATCAGCGGAATCACTTGCAAACCGCACTATATACGCAAAATTTTATGCAGATTCTGGAAAAATATGATTTGTGTATGCTCATATAACATGTGGAATAAATACGCCATGGAAGATAGGACTGGAAAAAAATATGGAGGGAAATTACTTCTTTCCACACCAGATGAACTCTTCAATTCGGGAACGGTTGAAGATAGATGAATTCTGTGAACTCCAATCGATTCAGAATGATCAAATTAGTATGAAATGTGAATTTCGAGTCAATCAATGTGAAAGAAAAATATTCAAAAAATCGAAAAAATCCAAAAAATTATGAAAAATTCAAAATCGGCGGAATCACTTGCAAACCGCACTATATACGCAAAATTTTATGCAGATTCTGGAAAACTATGATTTGTGTATGCTCATATAGCAAATGGAAGAAATACGTCATGGAAGATAGGACTAGAAAAATATATGGAAGGAAATTACTTCCCTCCACTCCAGATGAACTCTTCAACTCGGGAACGGCTGAAGATAGAGCAATTCTGCGATCTCCAATCGATTCAGAATGATCAAATTAGTATGAAATGTGAATTTCGAGTCAACCAATGTGAAACAAAAATATCCAAAAAATCGAAAAAATCCAAAGGGATAGACCCCTAAAAATCATGAAAATTTCAAAATCAGCGGAATCACTTGCAAACCGCACTATATACGCAAAATTTTATGCAGATTCTGGAAAAATATGATTTGTGTATGCTCATATAACATGTGGAAGAAATACGCCATGGAAGATAGGACTGGAAAAAAATATGGAGGGAAATTACTTCTTTCCACACCAGATGAACTCTTCAATTCGGGAACGGTTGAAGATAGATGAATTCTGTGAACTCCAATCGATTCAGAATGATCAAATTAGTATGAAATGTGAATTTTGAGTCAATCAATGTGAAACAAAAATATTCAAAAAATCGAAAAATTCCTAAAAATCATGAAAAATTCAAAATCAGCGGAATCACTTGCAAACCGCACTATATACGCAAAATTTTATGCAGATTCTGGAAAAATATGATTTGTGTATGCTCATATAACATGTGTTAGAAATACGCCATGGAAGATAGGACTGGAAAAAAATATGGAGGGAAATTACTTCTTTCCACACCAGATGAACTCTTCAATTCGGGAACGGTTGAAGATAGATGAATTCTGCGAACTCCAATCGATTCAGAATGATCATATTAGTATAAAATGTGAGTTTCGAGTCAACCAATGTGAAACAAAAATATTCAAAAAATCGAAAAAATCCAAAGGGGTAGACCCCTAAAAATCATGGAAAATTCAAAATCGGCGGAATCACTTGCAAACCGCACTATATACGCAAAATTTTATGCAGATTCTGGAAAAATATGATTTGTGTATGCTCATATAGCATATGGAAGAAATACGTCATGGAAGATAGGACTGGAAAAAAATATGGAGGGAAATTACTTCTCTCCACTCCAGATGAACTCTTCAACTCGGGAACGGCTGAAGATAGAGCAATTCTGCGAACTCCAATCGATTCAGAATGATCAAATTAGTATAAAATGTGAATTTCGAGTCAATCAATGTGAAACAAAAATATTCGAAAAATCGAAAAATTCCAAAGGGGTAGACCCCTAAAAATCATGAAAATTTCAAAATCAGCGGAATCACTTGCAAACCACACTATATACGCAAAATTTTATGCAGATTCTGGAAAAATATGATTTGTGTATGCTCATATAACATGTGGAAGAAATACGCCATGGAAGATAGGACTGGAAAAAAATATGGAGGGAAATTACTTCTTTCCACACCAGATGAACTCTTCAATTCGGGAACGGTTGAAGATAGATGAATTCTGTGAACTCCAATCGATTCAGAATGATCAAATTAGTATGAAATGTGAATTTCGAGTCAATCAATGTGAAACAAAAATATTCAAAAAATCGAAAAAATCCAAAGGGATAGACCCCTAAAAATCATGATAAATTCAAAATCGGCGAAATCACTTGCAAACCGCACTATATACGCAAAATTTTATGCAGATTCTGAAAAAATATGATTTGTGTATGCTCATATAACATGTGGAAGAAATACGTCATGGAAGATAGGACTGGAAAAAAATATGGAGGGAAATTACTTCTTTCCACACCAGATGAACTCTTCAATTCGGGAACGGTTGAAGATTGATGAATTCTGTGAACTCCAATCGATTCAGAATGATCAAATTAGTATGAAATGTGAATTTCGAGTCAATCAATGTGAAACAAAAATATTCAAAAAATCGAAAAAATCCAAAGGGGTAGACCCCTAAAAATCATGAAAAATTCAAAAACGGCGGAATCACTTGCAAACCGCACTCTATACGCAAAATTTTATGCAGATTCTGGAAAAATATGATTTGTGTATGCTCATATAGCATATGGAAGAAATACGTCATGGAAGATAGGACTAGAAAAATATATGGAAGGAAATTACTTCCCTCCACTCCAGATGAACTCTTCAACTCGGGAACGGCTGAAGATAGAGCAATTCTGCGAACTCCAATCGATTCAGAATGATCATATTAGTATAAAATGTGAATTTCGAGTCAACCAATGTGAAACAAAAATATTCAAAAAATCGAAAAAATCCAAAGGGGTAGACCCCTAAAAATCATGAAAAATTCAAAATCGGCGGAATCACTTGCAAACCGCACTATATACGCAAAATTTCATGCAGATTCTGGAAAAATATGATTTGTGTATGCTCATATAGCATATGGAAGAAATACGTCATGGAAGATAGGACTAGAAAAATATATGGAGGGAAATTACTTCTCTCCACTCCAGATGAACTCTTCAACTCGGGAACGGCTGAAGATAGAGCAATTCTGCGAACTCCAATCGATTCAGAATGATCAAATTAGTATAAAATGTGAATATCGAGTCAACCAATGTGAAACAAAAATATTCAAAAAATCGATAAAATCCAAAGGGATAGACCCCTAAAAATCATGAAAAATTCAAAATCGGCGGAATCACTTGCAAACCGCACTATATACGCAAAATTTTATGCAGATTCTGGAAAAATATGATTTGTGTATGCTCATATAATATGTGGAAGAAATACATCATGGAAGATAGGACTGGAAAAAAATATGGAGGGAAATTACATCTTTCCACACCAGATGAACTCTTCAATTCGGGAACGGTTGAAGATAGATGAATTCTGTGAACTCCAATCGATTCAGAATGATCAAATTAGTATAAAATGTGAATATCGAGTCAACCAATGTGAAACAAAAATATTCAAAAAATCGAAAAAATCCAAAGGGATAGACCCCTAAAAATCATGAAAAATTCAAAATCGGCGGAATCACTTGCAAACCGCACTATATACGCAAAATTTTATGCAGATTCTGGAAAAATATGATTTGTGTATGCTCATATAATATGTGGAAGAAATACATCATGGAAGATAGGACTGGAAAAAAATATGGAGGGAAATTACATCTTTCCACACCAGATGAACTCTTCAATTCGGGAACGGTTGAAGATAGATGAATTCTGTGAACTCCAATCGATTCAGAATGATCAAATTAGTATAAAATGTGAATTTCGAGTCAATCAATGTGAAACAAAAATATTGAAAAAATCGAAAAAATCCAAAGGGGAAGACCCCTAAAAATCATGAAAAATTCAAAATCGGCGGAATCACTTGCAAACCGCACTATATACGCAAAATTTTATGCAGATTCTGAGAAAATATGATTTGTGTATGCTCATATAGCATATGGAAGAAATACGTCATGGAAGATAGGACTAGAAAAATATATGGAGGGAAATTACTTCTCTCCACTCCAGATGAACTCTTCAACTCGGGAACGGCTGAAGATAAAGCAATTCTGCGAACTCCAATCGATTCAGAATGATCAAATTAGTATGAAATGTGAATTTCGAGTCAATCAATGTGAAACAAAAATATTCAAAAAATCGAAAAAATCCAAAGGGATAGACCCCTAAAAATCATGAAAAATTCAAATTGGGCGGAATCACTTGCAAACCGCACTATATACGCAAAATTTTATGCAGATTCTGGAAAAATATGATTTGTGTATGCTCATATAACATGTGGAAGAAATACGTCATGGAAGATAGGACTGGAAAAAAATATGGAGGGAAATTACTTCTTTCCACACCAGATGAACTCTTCAATTCGGGAATGGTTGAAGATAGATGAATTCTGTGAACTCCAATCGATTCAGAATGATCAAATTAGTATAAAATGTGAATTTCGAGTCAATCAATGTGAAACAAAAATATTCAAAAAATCGAAAAAATCCAAAGGGGTAGACCCCTAAAAATCATGAAAAATTCAAAATCGGCGGAATCACTTGCAAACCGCACTATATACGCAAAATTTTATGCAGATTCTGGGAAAATATGATTTGTGTATGCTCATATAGCATATGGAAGAAATAAGTCATGGAAGATAGGACTGGAAAAAAATATGGAGGGAAATTACTTCTTTCCACACCAAATGAACTCTTCAATTCGGGAACGGTTGAAGATAGATAAATTCTGTGAACTCCAATCGATTCAGAATGATCAAATTAGTATGATATGTGAATTTCGAGTCAATCAATGTGAAACAAAAATATTCAAAAAATCGAAAAAATCCATAGGGGTAGACCCCTAAAAATCATGAAAAATTCAAAATCGGCGGAATCACTTGCAAACCGCACTATATACGCAAATACGTCATGGAAGATAGGACTGGAATAAAATATGGAGGGAAATTACTTCTTTCCACTCCAGATGAACTCTTCATTTCGAGAACGATTGAAGATAGAGCAATCATGTGAACTCTAATAGATTCAGAAAGATCAAATCACTTTGATCAGTATATTTTGAGTCAATCTATGTAAAACAGAAATATTCGAAAAATCGGAAGAAGTCCATGAATCACGGAAAATACAAAATTATCAGATCCACTTGGAGTTCTCACGACATACGCAAAATTTCACTCTGAGTCTGAAAAAGTATGATTTGTATTCGCTTAGATACAGATCATCATAAAAACGGAATAAAACGTCAAAAAGTCCCTCGTAATTACACAAGTGCATCAAAATTACCGATAATATTCCATGAAAGCATGTTGTTTAAAACCTACATATTTATTTTCGATTTGTGGCGAAAGAGCACAACTCCGGAGGAGTATGGCTCTTTTAACAAAATATGAAAATAACTGACAACATGCTTGAATGGAGAATTTTCAGCAGTAATTACACAACTGGTGTAATTTTTCTATAATTTTAACTAGTTGCACGATTCTTTATTGCTATAGAAATCTCACGAGTGGACGAAGTCAACGAGTGGAATTTCGCAATAGCAACAAAGACAAGTGCTAATCAGTTGATATCATCAAAAAAATTATTACCACGAACGTAATTCTGCGTGATTATTTTTTAAACTATTTCAAAAAATATTAAACAAATATTATGTTAGTATCTCTCTTGAACTATAATCAAATATGTTTACAACTGTTATATGTAGGTAATGGTGCAATTATTCTGAGCTATGTACAATTTCTTTGAGTTAAAAAGGTCGAAGCAGTGTCCCCTAGTAAGTTGTTGATGGACCTTGCTGCCAATCTTCTGAGTCGCTTGTTTTGTCCACTTCCCTATTCCGTTTTGTCTTAATGGGAGATTTTTGTTATAAACGAATTATTTATATATTTGCAGTTCATGGGAAAGTGACGTACTGGACATTTATTAGTATAATTTTTACTTGGCGTTGACATTTTGCTATCAGTTAACTTGTGTGGTCCACCTTGTGTGGTTTAAGGAATTATTGAATCATTTTCAAGTTTGATTTAAATAATGATCTTTTACTTCTCTCAAATAATATACTAATGCTTTTGTCGCTTCTCCGCCTCTCCATGCCAATTCTGCAGTATGGTTAACTTCCTCTGTGAGCCAACTCTAAAAACTGTTTCCATATTGTATTTTTATTAGTGTTGATTGGAGTTATTTGTTCGAAAGCGAACTGTGATCAGTCGAGCTTTGACCAAATCTCGTGCTTATTTTGGTTTTTGTGAATGACTAATTAAAGTTTCTTTGAATGTTTTCAACACTGAGATTTATATTATCAACTGGACAAGGCTATAAGAGCCCGTATATGAACTTTTATGAAAAAAAAACAGGATTCAACACCCGGTTGAATATTAATATTGAATTGAATAACAAAATAATCACTAGTAATCAAAAATTTGATAGGAGACATTCAGTAATTAATTATTGTTGAAACTGATGATGAATTCTACAGGAACTGATGAGGAAACAAAATAAATGAGGCAGGATAATGTATTAACATATCAACGAGATGAAAGCAATGAATTAGTTTAAATTAAATAAAATGAATGCACTTAAAGTTGAATAGAGAATCATGATAGCTGATATGAAAGTTGATTGAAAGAATTAACTTTCTCGAGAATGAGAAAAATTGTTCATGAAACTTAAATATTTATAATAAAAGACAAACAATATATAACAAACTGAAGATTTCCATCTGGAGTAGATCAAATTGAAACGACGACTGGCCATTGTTTCAAGGCACCTCTGGATTTTGAAGAAACAAGGTGGTTGGTCTATCAAGATATCTTGCTTCTCACAGAATTATCAACATATGAGCCACAAAAATTCTGTTCGACAGAAATGCACCTGTTTAGATAATGCATTCATTAAGTAATAAAATATAATCTCACAAGTGGTTAAAATTGTTATATCCATTATCCATTTCAAATTGTTGAAAAATCCTTTATAACAGTTATTTCAGAGAGGCTTGAAATATTAAGTAAAAAACTAACAGTAAATTTTTATCTTCACAAGTAGTTGGTACAAATACAATTTAGTTTTCACTTGTATAATACCTTGGTAACGGTTGCTTAACAGACCCATAACGCCCGGGGAATTATGGAGGGTATTGTGAATCATAACGCCCGCTAAATGTTGTTTTCTGTAGTTCAATAAATTAATTACTGAAAAAAGTTTTATTTATAACTGTACATGAAACAGGGACTAATTATTGTCTTCCAAATAGAAATTACAATTTTCAAATGTTCCTGAAAAATTAGTACCAAGTTTGAAGTTCTGTGGGTTGACCGATGATGAACTCATCAAGTGCATTCGGTTCCGTTCGGACTGTTAACATTTTCTTTTTCGGAAACGGAATAGACTATCATTGTAGCAATTTTGTTCTTCGAGGAGATACCATCTTCAATATAGCTCTTCGCAACCGTACTACTCTTCCATTTTCCATGTAATTTTAGTGTTTCAAAGGAAGCACCACCTTGAGCAAGAAGCATTGACGATGTTCGGCGTAGACAATGTCCGGTGTAACCTTTCGGATTTTCCAATTTGAAGTATTTCGCTATGATTGAAGGAACACTGCCTATAGTATTTTCACCTACAGGTAACTCAATGCATATATTATTTCTGTAGGTTAAAAAAAAACTACGTTGTTTGCATCCGTTTGGTCGTAGTGCAATATACTTTTTAACTAAGTTCAAGGCTCCAACTTCGCTTTCTTCAACAATGATAAAACTTTTTGAGGTGCAGGTCTTGGTTTCGATCAGTAAAACGGCTCCTCTGTCTTCAATGTCATAAATTGTCATCTTGACCATTTCATCACGTCTTAAGCCTCCAAATACGCTCATTACCAGAACAACTTTATGTAGCAGAAAAGTATCATCTGGAGCTTTTCTTATATGAAAAGTAATACTTGTCCACCTTCCCACACCTTTGATTTTTTAGGAATGTATCCTTTTGAATTAACTTTCAGAAAGGCCATCAGTTGACTGAATGCTGATATATTAATGTTTTCTTTAACAATCAATGTTGATTTCAGCTGTGAGTATTTGGTCCATAGACTATTTACACTTTATTTTTCAGACTGAAATAATGTAAAATAAATAAAAAATATGATTATTTTTCATGTGGTAAACTCACCAGTTCCTGGAAGTATGCCATTAAGACAGTTTCATTTAAGGTATTCACTCTGTTTTCATCTTTAAATTTCAAAAAATGGTCATACTCCTTCACGTATAAGTATTTGGATTTCACAGGCAGTAAATTTCCTAACGCTTTTTCAGCTTTGAGCATCACATTCTGTGGGATCTCCCTAATTATTATGAACCCATCCATTTTTAGTTTCCCCCAATAACAAGCTTGTCAATTCTTACAAAAATGCAGCGTCATTTTATTAAATGCCGAAAAGAACGCAGTAAATACCTACTATGGAGAGAAATTAATGAAGTAAACAACGTCATTTAGGAAAATATTTTCGAGAAAAATAAAATCTTTTATGAACCACGAGCGTTACTAGATCCTAACGCCCATCGGGTTACCCTCCGGGCGTTAGGATCTATATAACGCACTTAGTACATAAATAGCTAATTTACATAAATTTTACGACCGGAGGCAACATTTCACTTTGCGTGTGATAATTTTAAATAAAATATCTGATCTTACTTATTTTATAGACTTCACATCCCTTCTGGTCCGACTATGTTAGTTCAATTTTAGCCACATTTTTCAACAAAATTCCTCAAATAATGTGAATCCCGAGAATGCAAATAGTTTCTGATTGATGTGCCTACAGAGAACGTGAATACCATTCCCGACTTAAACTTTGAACTTTGTGAAATGATTACTCTACCGAAGTTGAACATTTCAAGCGAACTCAAATGAAACAGTGGAAAGTCGAAAGCAAAGTGTGGAAACACCGATCAGTTTTCAACCGTTCAATAGCTCTGTAGCTCGGCTACAGAACAAGAAGACAGTTTATCGCGAAGTATAAAAACGTCTGTTCCGAAAGTTAGCACATTAGGTTTGTGTGTTTTTGAGGGGGGTTCTTTTTCGGCACCCCGGGAACTGATAACCTCGTAGGAGCTGAAAGTTTTGGCATGGGTTGTTATGAGAGCTGCTCAGCGAATTAAGATGAAAGTTTTTGTCAAATATTTGTTCGGGTCTTGTTGGTATTGTTCGATATATTTCAACTCATACAAGATTCGAAACAAGATTGCAAAAACTTGACGAGGGGATTTATTTCATCCAGAACTTCATTCAAGAGTTTCGATAATTCAACTCTTCCATGAAATCGTGCATAAGAAACGTCACTTTTGGCAGTTTAATATGAGATAAATAGGAACGTAACTGTTTGCAAGTGGATAAAACATTTTTCTACAATCACACTTCAAAACACGCTTTTCTGTATAGTTTTACGTTCGCAAACATGAATATTTCTCACAATAATTGAAATTTGATATCAGTGTGCTGCAAAGTGACATTTCAGTGCCACAAAGTGACATTTTTGTACCACAAAGTGACAGTTCTGTGCCAAAATTTTTCAGTATCCAATTTCTGAGTGATACAGTTTTCGTGACATCTAGGAGAACGTATATTTTGAAAATTCTGCATTTCGAAAGGATTCTGGCAGGAGAAATGCTATGCAGGTTCTGGCAGGAGAAATGCTATGCAAGTTCTGCCAGGAAGAAGAGGAAACATCACTACACATACTATGCCACTGCAAGGTCTTTTGTGTTCTAACGCTATAAGAAGAAAAACCAAGAGCTCCCAGATATATGAGAGTTCTGAAAACAAGCCTATGGAGTCTCGCAAAAGAGACAGGGTTAGATAGTGAACTCTAAACGATTTCGAGGGCACACACGATAGAACTGAAAGTTTGCGGTGTGGAGGCTTGCAGCAAAAAAGTCCCAAACGAATCTAATCTAATCAAAAATCTCACTGGTATGGAAAATTTATATTTTTCTACTCATGTATATGGAAATTATCATTTTTCCACCAAATATCCTACATGAAAGTGACAGTTTTTCCCTCTAGAGATGAAAATGAAGCAAATGAACATTATTATGCGACCCAATGGGAATGTATTAAAAACAATTCAATCGATTTTTGACACTAATGATACGCAATGTCACTACTTGACATTTTAGTCAGCTAACGAACGTCACTTCGTTTGACAGTTCATAAACATTCCCATGTTATATTTGAATTTCTCTCTATAACTATTATTAATATGTACTCTGATTGCGAAATTCCAGTATTTTATAGACAACATCTATCGTAGAAAAAATAGCATATTATACTCGAGATGAAATACGTTTTTTTCGTTCGTGAGATTGCCATACTCGCTCCGCTCCGCTTTGCTCGTGGACAAACCTTTCGAAAAAAGCAGTATTTTCAGTTGCTGTAGACTATTTCATGCAATATGAAAAGTCATGTATTTCCTTTGAACTTCCAAAGTAGTTTTTATGACCCTCCCAAACTTCCAAATTCCCGATCCTATTGAAACTATCCTAGAAACAGTAGAAAAAACATTATTAAAATGCGTGTTGCAGTAAGAAGAAGAGCATTATTTTTTTCTTGTTAAAATCGTGGTAGTGACATTACCTAACTTTTACAAAAAGTTACATTGCTATATTTCACTGAAGCTAATTTTAACTTTCCACATCATTCATGAAATATATCACACGAACTTCAAAGTTGGAAACGTACTGTGAACTGAAAAACGCGTTTTGAGCTAATTTCATGTTTTCCGCATTGGGATGTTTCCCAAGAGATACAGAAATATAAAATAATTCAAATGGACGGAAAGTGTGTCATGAAATAAAGAAGTTCAAACATAAGTGGTGGCTTTAATACAGATATATTTCCACGAGAGAATATGGGAAGAGCAGTAGCAGAGTAGTCTGTATTTTCGGCCTTTTTGGCTAGTATACTGAAGTATTGAATCGAATACCTGAAATCGCCACTGACGAGTGAGCGAACAATGATAATTAGTTTATACTTCATTTTATCAACTGATTTGGCATTGATTTCTACAAAACTCTGTTCTATGCCTACTTTTATTCATCATTTAAGAAAATAGTTTGGAAAATTTCACTGGTGTGTTAAAATGCCCATGAGAGGTGTGGACTCATCAGTAGTAATATCCCGACAAAATGCAGAATATTCTAAAAATACTTTCGCCTTGCTGGCATGAAAATTGTGCTGCTTAGAAACACCACGAGAGCTTGCTCGAGTGGTGTTTTGTACAGCAACACAGTTTGTTGAGAGGGGTCATTTCTCATAAAAAACAGAAATTACTAACATTCTTAGTAATTTTTGTTCGAGAGATTACCAAACGTTCGAGTAGACAGGTTGTTTAGACATTCGATAAATAGCATTAACTGTAGACAAATCATAAAATGATAGTTGAATGTTGGTACCACCGCGCACATAGCCAAAATTCTCAGTGGTACACTATGTCAACTACTGCCCTTCAAAGAATAAACTTTCTGTGATGGAAACTATTTGATATAGACTACTTTTACTCGTAAATAATTCCAGGCGTACGACTGCCGCTACTCAAACGATATGATACGAAGTTCAGTGAAGCAATCGAGTGTGGGAAAGTACCTTTTCGTAGGATCAACATTTTTTCTCTACAACCCCCCAAAAAATATGTAGCACTCTTGAACAAATTTCGCGAACGGAAAGATTTTTTCCGCACCAGTGCGGGATAAACTCACTCGGATCAACTCTAGCGTGCGGGAAAATTACAGTTCCTTAACTAAGTTGCTTAGGGATATAGCGTCACTCACGCACGTTTGTGGAAAAATTGATTTTCGAAAGGATGCAAGGATACCAGGATTAGAATTTGACGTTCAGAATATTTTATTATACGAAATGATGAACTGTCAACTCAAACAGAAGTATTGAATTATATCAAGCATGTACTCATGAGAAGTTTCCTATTGCAAAGGACACTATCGAAAGTGATCGTTGTAACTAACAAGCACAACAGAGATAATATGACAAAACATTTGTGGGAATTGATACAGATTTCGTTTTCGAAAAAGCCCTCTCAGCACAACAAAAGATTGAGATATTGACCTGAGTTGTGTATCAAGCCTTCAGTGGTTCGACGTACTACTTATTGAAAATGCTCATTATAGACAAGGTTTTTAATATGTTGCGAGGGAGTCAACTCTTGCAAGTTCTCGCAACACATCCAACCGAATGTACCGGTCAGAATAATCAGATTGCAAATAAAGCAACCTACTTTACCTGGAACTTCTGGCTATGAGAGGGTAGATTCATGTAATAGAAGGAAAACTAGCCTATAGAAAGTCCCCATGGGAAATAGATTTTTTATACAGTATTTTTGCATACCTTAGGTTCATTCATGGAGGATAAAATGTTCGCGGCAGTACGTTCTTAAATTTATACACTGTATAATCGTATTCGTTATCTCTGACTGCAAAAAGTCTCTATAAATTTTGGAGTTAATCTGATAACCACAACATTTCTCAGCTATGACAGTTTTCATCAACGTGTATTTTTAAAACTCCAAAGCAAGTTTATATTTCCAACTGTCTACTGCCATTTTTGAAGAGTTGCTCTTGATGGTTATAGTAGCGTGATATTTCAATCGCACAAGCTCAGATGAGCTTTTGAGAGGTTTTCCGGAAACCAGAGAAGTTGGTGAGAGAGCAAAAAAGATAATCTCGATAAAAATTGACAAGGATAACCGTATATCAATACAGCTTAGTAATGATGTAAATGACGTCTCATTAGGAAATATTAAAAATCGTGAATATCATCGTTATACTTCAAACCTCCTCTAGGGTCACGATTCTCGATAAGTAGACTCGAGAAACCATCTCGACATAGAACGAGAGAAATGACGAACCATAAAGTCCATCCTGCGGCTTTATCACAGAGATCATCGCGGGTTTATGCGACATAAAATTAATTTTCATGCGCTGTAATCCTGGAACATTGATTGCAGTGTCGAGTAGCATACATATACACGGATCCCACCTGATTACGATACTCTTGGGGTCGCTTGAATATGGAATTATGTTATTTGAATGTTAAAAAGTGTTTTTTTCTAAAGATTGATAAAAGTGTCTGATATTCCTGCCAACCAGCACTCCTGTAAAGGCGGACTCCCACTACTCGTGTAATTGGCAAATATTTGTCACTTGCCTATATTTGCCATGTAGTGGGAGTGGTTTACTTGGTCATCAATGCACAATTATTTGCCGCTGGTGAAGTCCCGGCGGTTTTCGGTAAAAATGCCGTGAGTCAAAGAGATTTCAATTATTTACGTAGTTGAAAAGTTCATACTTGTCGATGCGCTCCCACTACTTGCCCGCTTGGCCACTTGGTCAAATTGGGTTTGAAACTTGGTGTACTTGCCAAGTACGCAAATATTTGCGTACTTGCCAAATACACGAGTAGTGGGAGTCCGCCTTAAAGCTTTATTATATCTTGTATGAATTGTATTTGTTGACCTATAGTTTAGCCAATGAGTGCTTTTTGGGTTAAACTTTTTTCTCCGCCTCCTAAAAATATAAACGAGGTAGAATTCAAGAACCGCTTGCAAAAATTGCAAAAGCTATTTGAACATGAACTTTGCAAGCACAATAATTGTAAATAAAAAATCTGAAATGTTTCTCCTTTATTGAAGCTGTATAAGGATTTAGAAGAGATTTCCGTGGGAAAGATAAAAAAAATTGTTATTTTTCACTTTGTTATCTACAATTCACTTATTAGGTAAAAAATGACACAAACAACAAACAAAATCTTTAATACAAATAATGATTTTTAATAATAAAATAGTTCCTTGAAAAATGTTTATTGCTTAAAAACGAATTTGTTAATTTACAATATTTTTCTATTACCTGTAAATATTTTTAAGGAACCATTTTTTCAATCATAATTCTTCTTGCTCTCAGTAACTGAAAAATAAAATGTTTTTATTTAAATTTCCATTATAATAATATTCCACTATAATTATTTTATTTTCCTAAATAACTAGAAAAATAATTTATTTATATTTTTATTCAAATTTTGAAAGCTCCGTTCTGCTTATCTCCATCATTCTCTTCTCGTTATTTATGTTTATAACCAGAGAACTGTTGAAAATGGATCAATCCTTTGAACTCTCCTTGAACTCCTTTGAAGTCGATTGGCAGAAAAATTCACTTAAAATTGGCCCTAAATTCGTAGAATTTCTTGCTGATTTCGAAAATATTTGATTTGTATACAGTGCGTTTCACTTCTCATGGAAACACCCTTGCATTTTCCGTAATTTTCAACGTAGAACCATTAAATTTTCATGATCGATGGATACACTACTAATGAACTCACTGCACAAAAAGTGTCATCCTAAGTGATAACAGCGATTAGGGGAAAAAATTGGCCCAAAATTCCTTCGGATTCGTGTTTAGGATCCCCAAATTACTGCTGATACACCTGTCTCCTGATTTGTTTCACTCATTGTATTGACTTTTTGTTTTTGGAAATTTTGTTCCTTATTTTCAAAATTTCCCAACCAATATTCAGTATTTTCAACCTGAACTTCCGCAACTTTGATTCGTGCAGAGTATTTTATTGTTTTTATCCAGCATGACTTGCAAAAACAAGATTGTGTTGCGAAAATCAAAGAAACATTTTATTTCTAACACCAAAAAAATCATTTTGGAGGTTGTGAATTGATTCCACGCACTATGTAGTTTTCTCTGAGCACCCATCCGGATCATCTGAAACAACCAATTTCTCCATGGCTGTAATTGAAATAGACGCTTCCCGCAGTAATAGATTACCGAGGGTCATGGTCTGCTTCAGCGTCAAGCATCGAATACGAGAGCTGGGAATTGGGAATTGATTTTCTGTCAAGTTCGTCTGACCCGAATAGGACTGAATTTTTTCACAATATATGATGTGAAACAGTCACTCTAGTATGGAGCGGGAAAAAATTAAACGAAGCGAGGAAGAGTATCATGGAAATTGTTACTACACTTGCAGCGGAATAATTTACACTAAATCTATATTCAATATTCGTAGAGGAAATGATACTATGGAAGAAATTCACAATATTGATAGGTATATAAACTCATCTCATGTTTCGTTCCAATGATTCTCCAAAATGAATTTTTCAATTTCCTTTAAATATTTTAATGCCGCCTCATTTCCAATTGATTTGATCCATACACCAGATATTTGAATACCGAAGGGGATCATTGAGTTTTTGATACAATCATAAATAATAAGGATTCTTTTTTGGTAAAATCATCACAGGTCATAGTTTTTCGATGAGAAATTAATGAAAATAAAGAAATCGGAAACAAACGAAATTATTCAAAATAACGGTTTTTTCCTTGTGAAAGTCCGCAACCCAGTCATTCATAATTTTTTTTTTCTTTTTATATCTTCAACCGTTCTCGAATTGATAAGTTTAACTGGAGTTGAAATGAATCATATAACTTGAAAAATTATTTTAACTGTTATTATATTCATACTTTGGAATTCGATTTTTTCAGAATTTGAAGTCAATTCCTTGTAAATTTGAGATTTCATTGGCTTTTTACGGAACCTTTGCAAGTTGATAGTTTTCAAAAACCATATATTTTGTTTGTGGATAAATTCAAATCCACAAAAATACATATTCCTCATTCTGAATCGATTGGCGTTAGCAGAATTGCTCTACTTTTAACTGTTCTCGAATTAAGAAGTTTATCTGAAGTTGAAAGAAGTCATATATCTCGCAAACATTATTCAAATTGTTTTTCTGTTCGTACTGTGGAATTCGATTTTTTCAGAATGTGCACACTAAATTTGAAGTCAAAATAAGATTTCATGAGCTTTTTACGGAACCTCTACAATTACGAGTTGATATTTCTAAAATCATATATGGTGTTCAATAAACAATTTTGTCTGTGGATAATTTCATTACAAGTCCACAAAGAAAAGTAATTGGCATCAATATAATTGTTCTTTCGTCTACCGTTCTCAAGTTGAAAAGTTTGCCTGGAGTTGAAATGGATCATACATGATATAAATATTGTTTTCTGTTCATATTGGTGAAACTCAATCATTTCTGAATATGTACACCAAATATAAAGTCACATCTTCTGCTATTACAAGGTGATCGTTTTCGAAAATCATTCAATGTGTTCAATCGATAGTTTTGTCTGTGGATATTTCCGATTTCAATCATTATGAATCGATTCGCTTCAACAGAATTGCTGTATCTCTCTCTAACCGTTCTTGAAGTTCATCTGGAAGTGAACGGTATGATATACCTCGAAAACATCATTTTATTTATTTTTTCGTTCATATTAGTTGAACTTGATTTTTTCTTAATATGCACAACAAATTTGAAGTTAATTCCTTGTAAATTAGGCGTTCTCAAATTGAGCAGTTTATCTGGAGTTGGAAGGGGTCATACACTTCATAACATCATTGTGATTTTTTCTCTGATCATATTCGTGAAAACTGATCATTTCTGAATATGCACATCAAATTTGAATACAATTCCTTGTCAAATGGAGATTTGATGGACTTTTTACGGAACCTCTGCAATTACGAGTTCACAGTTTTTGAGAATCATTTAAGGTGTTCAATCATCAATTTTGTTAATGGATTTTTTTGATTCCAATCTACAGAGCCAACTAATTCCATCATTCTGAATCGATTGGCGTTAGCACAATTGCTCTATCTCCAACCGTTCTCAAATTGAGAAAGTTTATCTGGAGTTGAAAGGGATCATATACATCGAAAACATGATTTTTATTGATTTTTCATGTTCATGCTCGATATTTTCTGAATATACACACCGAATTTCTGTGGATATTATCGATTGCAATAAACAAAGTAAACTAATTTCTCCATTCCTAATCGATTAGCGTTAGCAGAATTGCTCTTCCCTCAAACGTTCTCAAATTGGGAAGTTTATCTGGAGTTGAAAGTGATCATATACCTTAGAAACGGGAGTTTTTTTTTATATTCGAAAAATCGATATTTTCCCAATCAGCATACCGAATTTGAAGTCAAATTCCTGTAAGATTAGGATTTCACGGGCTTTTTACGAGACCTCTGAAATTACGAGTTATAGTTTTCGAAAATCATGAAGGTGTTCCATCAAAAAATTCTTTTGTGAATATTTTTGATTGAAATCCACAGAGTAAACTAATTTCTCCATTCCTAATCGATTAGCATTAGCAGAATTGCTCTTTCCTCAAACGTTCTCAAATTGGGAAGTTTATCGGGAGTTGAAAATGATCATATACCTTAGAAACGGGAGTTATTTTTTTATATTCGTAAAATTCAATATTTTCCCAATCAGCACACCGAATTTGAAGTCAAATTCCTGTAAGATTAGGATTTCACGGGCTTTTCACGAGACCTCTGAAATTACGAGTTATAGTTTTCGAAAATCATGAAGGTGTTCCATCAAAAAATTCTTTTGTGAATATTTTTGATTGAAATCCACAGAGTATACTAATTTCTCCATTCCTAATCGATTAGCGTAAGCAGAATTGCTCTATCCTCAAACGTTCTCAAATTGGGAAGTTTATCGGGAGTTGAAAGTGATCATATACCTTATAAACGGGAGTTTTTTTTATATTCGTAAAATTCAATATTTTCCCAATCAGCACACCGAATTTGAAGTCAAATTCCTGTAAGATTAGGATTTCACGGGCTTTTTACGAAACCTCTGTAATTATGAGTTATAGTTTTCGAAAATCATGGTGTTCCATCAACAAATTCTTTTGTGAATATTTCTGATTCAAATCCACAGAGTAAACTAATTGCCCCATTCTTAATCGATTAGCGTTAGCAGAATTGCTCTGTATTCAATCATTCTCGGGTTGAGAAGTTTATTTGGAGTTGAAAGGGGTCATATAACTCGAAAACATCATTTTAGTTTTTTTTTTCTAAGTGTATTCGTAAAACTCGAATTTTCTTGGATATGCATAGCAAATTTGAAGTGAATTTTCGTCAAATTAAGATTTCATGATCCTCTAACAGAACCTCTGCAATTACGAGTTGATACTTTTCGAAAATCATTTAGGGTGTTCAATCAACAATTCTCTCTGTGGATATTTTCGATTCAAATCCACAGAGTGTGGTGATTTCATCATCCTGAATGTATTGGCGTTAGCAGAATTGCTCTATCTTCAAGAGTTCTTGAATTGAGAAGTTAATCTGGAGTTGAAAGGGGTCATATACCTGGAAAACATCATTTTCATTTTTCTTCTGTTGACATTCTCAGAACTCGATCTTTTCTGAATATGCCCACTGAATTTGAAGTCAATTCCTTGTCAAATTAGAATTTCATGGGCTCTTTAAGGAACCTCTGCAATTACAAGTTTTACAATAGTTTTCGAAAATCTTTCAAATCATTCAAACAACAATTTTTTCTGTGGATCTTTTCGATCATCCTGAATCGATTGGCGTTAACCAATTGATCGATATCAAAATCTAGCTGAATGTATGAATAACCGAATTTGACAGGTGAACATATATCCTTGAAAACCAGTCGCATACATTTTATCTCAAATTTGTTATTTTATATCTATAGGTTACTCGAATATTTTTACTTCAAATAACCGTGTACAGCTTATCCAGTGATTGAACTGTTACTAGAAGTCATCAACAAATACTCATTTTGAAAATTCCTTTTTTCATATTCTGCTCCTGTTCTCAAACATTCAATTCACTTGAAAGCTATAATTTTAAACAAATTGTCGTTATCAAAAATATTCTACATCCCCTACAAACTGAAAATTACTGTGCAAGATAACTGTTATAGCACACGAAGGAAATAATCGCTGAATAATCAGGACATCATTTGCATACTCCTTGCGTGCATAGCTCGAAATTATACCACTCAGACAAAAATAAACTGGAATAATCAAACGAAATCTTGCTCTATCAACATCTGATGTACTCACCACGACCATAAATATTCGTTTATGATTGAAAAAGACATAAAACCTATATTTATTCGAGCATATATCACACCACTTTTATCAATATTGAAACTTCTAGTATCTCGATGCGATATTATTACGATTTCAAGAATGCTTTTGTTCAGCTGTAACTCGTTCGATATTGATTTTTTATTAAAGTTCATTCGAGACAGTAAAAAGGCGTATAAATCAAATGTATCCCCTTCATAACCTGATTTCCAAGTATTGGTTCGGAGAACAAATTGGAAAGATATGTTCTGGAAAAGAGCCCGAATGTTCTCTGTAATTTTTCATATTTCGAAATTGGTTTTAAACTGTTCGGAAACTTATGGCCTTTTCGTGCTCTGTCAGAATGAGATTTGTCAAAGCTTCTTCCTACTCCAATAGTTCAATTGTGATTGATGATACGTTTTAGAAAAATAAAATTTGTGTTGGAATGGTTCGTTTACTCTAGAGACAGACACGAAAGTTGTATTAATTTTCGCTACTTATTTAACATTTTTCCTTCAACAAATTGGGATTTTGTAAACGTTCGGGATATACTAAGTGCAGCTTAACCCACCTGAAACAAATATCTGGGATAAGTGCTGACAAGGGCATGATGACCAGGTGATCCTTCGGTGAAACATGGGGACTAGGATCCAAACAATCGCTTTGACTATAAAGAGCGATAGTGAGGCCCTCGATAACGTATGGAGCCTTGCTATGGTGGCCAAAGATAAAACAACAAAACGAAAGCTGGCTATGTTGCAAAAACTAGCTCTGCTTGAAGTGATTCTGAACGCCCCTCCAATGCATTTGCACATTACAGCAGCGATGATAGAAGCCTCTCAGGTCATAAGAATCGACGTTGGACAAAATGATCCCAACCTACTACTTTGATGGAACATTGACCACTATCGTTCAATATAGGAAAGTCACATCAAGGGCCCTAAAGACACACGGATGGTTCGAAGACAAGCAATGGAGTAGGCAAATACAGACAGAGACCGAGGCATGACTTCAGTCTAGCCTCGGTACTCATTCCTCCGTATTTCAATAAGAGTTATTTCCGACTACCCAAGAAATATTCAGAGGAGTTGTCTGAGGGCCGGTGTTTCAATGTCTAGTTAAGGGTCTCGGTTAGCTGGCTGATGGATAATAGTTTCTGGGCCCATTACCTTTAGGAAGTAAGTGATTACCCAACCTTTGAGACTCAGTATACCTGCTTTCAATATCGACTTGGACTACTTACTATCGGCAAATTTTTGCAAACAGCGTGTGGACCAAGTTGAATTTAAGAACAGATTAACGGAGTCTCAACGGTCAATGAATAGATTTTTTTCCTCCAGGTAATGGGCCCTGGGACTATTAGCCGTCAGCCAGCTAACCGAGACCCTTAACTGGACATTGAAAAACCGGCCCTTAGAAACTAACCCATAGTCATTTTCTCCGACAGCCAGGCGGCAAAAATGGATGTGCGATCATGTAGGTTCACTTTCAAATTAGTTTGTGGGACTCACAAAAACCTCAATGATCTATAGGAGTACAGAACATAAGGTCAGAATTTTCTGGGTACTAGGTCACATGGGCATCCAGGAAAATGAGAACGCAGATGCCCTAGCAAAAGTTGGGAAAGCAACAACTCTCATTGGACCAGAACCAGGCTGTTTCATTTGAGGACATCAAACAGAATACGAAGAAATGGGTCAAGAACCATCATCAGTTTTCCGAGGAAGACGCCTCAGGCGATATTCATGGGGAAATGATGGTGATGGGGCAAACTGACCGACTATCAAGGCTATTATCTTCTTGAACTGGAGTTCTGGCTCGCATGAGGTTGGATATCTTCTGACACTGTAGTACAGAAGATATCATCCCACAGGAAAACCTCGCGATAAATTTCCAGGAGTCCATCAGAAGATACGGAGTACTCAAAAGATCGACCTGACAGCAGGGAGTAGGAAACTTCATTGCAGAACTACCTGCATTTTTCGGGCCGATGGCCAGCCCCACCGCATTATAATAATAATAATTATTGTAAGGGCGGCATTCACGATAACAATCAATCAATCTTCGTATTCAGCTTCCTTTTCTATTGCTCAATATTAAACTGAACTGATTATGCTAATTGTTGGTGACGAAAATGGACATTGGGGATTTCAAGGCTACCATGGATCATCCGGAACATGTAGAGTGCACTGAAAAGCAGTCAGTGTTTATCAGAAAGTTGCATTAGGTACAGGTATAGAAGAAAGAGACAATGTCGTCAACACCATTCCAATTATGAATATTAGATATCCAGCCCCAAGGAAAAAATCACAATTAAAAGTAATCTTGAAACGATTATCATTAGGATCGCTTAGATAGTAGAAAATACATCCATTCATATAGATCTTTTGAAAATTCAATTATGAATATAGGGCTTTCGTATTGAAGAGCACAATTGTTGTACCCATCTCAGATATACCAATCTCTTGATGAGCATACCAACGAATTGATATGAAGCAAACGATGAAATATTTTTTATAGATCTCCAACAGCTCTGCAATATTAAGGAATCACACGAGGTATATGAAATGTTCCATATTACACTCAACTTATGATTCATCGTAGTTTTTCCCTTGAAAGAAGACCCACAATTCAGAATGCCTTCGAAGGTTGTAACAAAAAAAAAAACACAAGAAATGTGGCCTCATTTGAATAAATGAATGAATACAAACAAACCGAGGAAGATAATTTGATGAATTTAATTGGTGGGTAGTGGAAAATAGAAGAAACAGAAGGATGATAAAAAAAATTCTCAACCCGTAAAGAGTTTCTTGTTCTGTTCGCAATGTGGAACAGCCTAGACCACTTTTCATCACGTGAGATCAGAGTGACTGAATAGCCAGAGTGATGTGATAAGTCGGTCAGGGACTATTGCGCTGATGAGGGTCAAAATCTCGAAACTATTCTGCAGGTGCTCCCCATTTTCAACTCGAAATTGCAGATGTTCTGTGAAAAGCCTATAAAATCTTTAATTGACTTGGAAGCAACTTAATTTTTTGTGCAAATTCAAAAGGGTTGAATTTTTGAAAAATGTATCGACAATGATGAAATACCTGTACAAACTTCGAGGTTTAGTTTTTCGACATATGCCCTAAACAGCTTGGTTTTCTAAAAACAGAGCGATGAAAATACATTTTTTTCAAGATTTTTTTGGTTATACTTCGGCATTTTCAAGAAGAATAAATTAAGGTTTGGCAAATGTTATCCATTCTATACTACGCACAAAACCATATCAATCATTTCTCAAATAATCCACAGGGTCCTCCCTTTTCATATTCATGCCTTGTGTAACACTTCTGATTTTTTTTGTGGACCCTGACATATTCTTTAAAAGGACTATTCAGTTTTGTTTCATTCTCCATCTCTTAGTTCTCTTGAAGTTTTTCTTCCACTTGTTCGGTTCAGGAGCTATTCAAAAATGATAATTTCTATAGTCTAAATGAAATTGCAAATTCTGTTGGAGTACAAATGGATATTTTCTTGTGAATGATACTGTACTGTACTGAATGTATAATCTCATTAAACGTGGAAAACTTATCCAGCACAATCTTACTCTACTAATGTAGTTTTCTGTAGGCTAGCTGGAGTACCTATGTCATTTTGGGACTTCGGTTAGAACCCTTTATACTGACGCCCCGATTGAATTGTCTACCTTCTTTCCTCAGCAGGGTTAATTTATCACTGTAACCCCGAAAACACTCTAACTATATAAAGACTAATTCGCCAGCAAATCCTAGAACGGTGTATCCCTTCAAATTACTCTCGAAAGACTTGTAATTTTTGTGTTATTCGTCACTGGGTGGTATGATAATTGTTCTTTGATAGAAGAGGACAGCTGACAATACCCCTCTTGTTTGGCAATCCAGTTCTTCAATTCGCACTGAGCTAAAGTGGTTCGGAATCCGCTTTTATTCAAACTGTAGGTCCTGGATCTCCCTTGCTCGCACAAGCACTGCTTTTGAGAGGTTCTCTCCGAAAACCTGGGAGATTCGTTGCAACAAATTTTACAAATTAAAATTTTCTTGCCCCGATATTACATCTCTCGATTATGGATGAACTTCTCAACTCTAGAACGGTTTAAGATAGAGCAATTCTGCGAATGCCAATCGATTCGGAATGACAAAACTAGTATTAGTATTCTGTGAATTTGAAGTCGACTGGCGGAAAAAAAATTGAAAAAAGTCCCAAAATATATGAATTACCATAAAAAAGAGATGAAACGTTCGAAATTATCTCGCAACATCGAAGTTTCAAACATGAAAATTTTGTATTTTTTGAAATATCGCGAACTCTCTTCAAAGGTTTCTCGACAAGTCGACTTCTAATAACGACTCAAGAATTTTGAAAAATTAAAATGGAAACTTGTCGAAAAACTTCAGGGGTTCCGTAAAAGTCTACCAATTCTCTAACTGATTTAGAATCGATTTAAAATTATTATACAGAATATTTCACGAATATGGAAAAAAATCACGAATGTTTTTTTGCTTGAATTTACAACTACAACTCCGGCTCCGGATGAATTTTTTAAGTCGAGATCGGTTTGAGATAGAGGAAATCTGTGAACGACATTAGTTTCAGGATGACGAAATCAGTATATTTTGTGGATTTGAAGTCGATCGGCGAATAGAAAAATTACTACAAAAAAAGTTCCGAGGGGTATTATGCTTACCCCCAAAAATCATGAAAAGTAAAAAGTCATCAAAATTTAATACTGATTCTGAAAATATATGACTGGGATATGCTCATATAGAAAGAGTGCCATGAAAAAGCGATAAAACGTCTTGAAAATTGTTGTACTGTCGTAAAAATGCACTAAACTAATTGTTCTAATTTATTTACACACGTCTTAAACAATAATTTATATCACAGTCACTATATATCTTTACTATCGCTCTCTATATGCGGACTCTTGAACTGTATTTGCGATTCTCTGTGACTACCTCTGACTACTATCTATGACTATCCTGCTCTCTGCTATCCAGCGCCTTATATACTCGCATTTACACTTTTCGATCAATCGGGACTGCACGTCGATCCAGTCAGATGACTCTCAGAAGCGGATGGAAACGATTGAGTTTATTCGATCTTGTTCCTTGGCAAGTTTGTGAGCTTGGGAATGTTTACTGGTCTGGGGTGCATAATTAATTAGATGATCAGGGCCAGTCTCGAAATCATTACATTACCATTGAATTTTCGAAAAATTGTTTTTTCAATTCTTCGAAAAATCGCACTCTGCTCGAACGTATCCCAAGAATTGTATTTGACGAAGGATTAACGAAATTATGTAAATTTTTTCGTCGGAATCGCAAAAATTGCCTCCAATTCGTTAGCCTTTGTCGAATTCAATTTTTCATGAATAGTTCTAAAACAGCTTGTCGAAATAGGTTTGAGAGAAGTTTGTCATTTTCAGAAAAATAAAAAAGATCAGCTTTCATGGAAATTATATGAAAAACTTTGTTAGTTGATATTTTTGCTTCAAATTCACAGATTATACTAATTTCGTCATCCTGAATCGATTGGTGTTCGCATTATTCAGGTGGAGCCTCGTGATTGGAGCTCAAAACAAGATCAGAAAGTAGCCTGATATGTGTGGTAGGATTTTTTAATGTCTGCGCTAGAGCAGGGCAGGGAGTATTTCATCAACTGCTGTTTTGACCTGTTTGAAGCTGTTCATGGCCCATCTTATATGGCGGTGTCGATTGCTGCAAATGTGTCTGGCCACTGCTGTATCTTTTCTGGTGGGTCCAATGTGCCTTCGAATAATATAACAACATAATGTTCAAATACGTACATGAATAATAAAGTTGTGAGGGAATTAAATTGGAAAAATATGTCGTTCAATAAACCCACTACTTCAGTTTTAGATCATGTATTAAAATTCTGATGACAGCAATGGATTCAGAAAGCCTCAGTTATCACTTAATATAATTCTATTGAAATCTTTTTGTTTTTTTTGTGCTTGAAAAATAAGAATAGTCGGCCGTGAAACTGGAGACCTGTATATAAAATTCGGTGTCGTAGTGGACATTTTGAATGTCTAACCAATGAAAAAAAAAATCATTTCAATCGCTTGAAAATTAATGTTTTATAAGGGAGCTCCCATTTCAAATGGGTCACACGTACTCTTCGAACAAAAAAAACGTATCGTCTTCAACGAATATCTGTCGATAAAATGCAGAAATCTCATCAATCTGCACCCCATCCGCTTTTTCTCATACATTAATCAGGGCAAGGAGCGGCAGCACGAGTGAAATTTAAAATATTTCAAGGAGGTTGCGAAAAGGATTCTCCGGAGTGGAGGCATCTCATTTTACAGGCTCTTCCTAGGGGCCTATTAAAATACCCGTGACGGATATGCCGAGAGCGGCCTCTGATTCCGCATTCTCTGCAAAGTTCGAATTCCCCAGTAAGGAGAGGACGTTTTGCATTTGTTATCGGAAATCTAGGTGTTTTAATATGAATTAGGGTCGTGATTACGTTGCGGGGTTTTGTCTGTGATTGGATGTCGATGACACTGAGTAGCAAGGAACAGATTGAAATTATTTCGTTTCTTCGTTCCCAAATGAGTGCAGTAGCCGCCTATGATGATGATCATAAGAAACCGTGGTGCGAATGGAAAACGGAGTGTTCCAACTGTGGTTGGTTTGGTCACTTGAGCAGAGACTATTGCCTCGAAGGATTCCTGAAGTGCAACCTTTGTTATGGATTTGGGCATAAACAGGAAGATTGATAACTTCGAGAAAAAATATTTCAAATCAAGTAATCCGATAGATGCACCTGGGCCAAAATCGATTAACATGATAACGCACATTGAATCAATGATATATTCAAAATAAGTGCACTGTAAATGACATATTCGGGTAGTTGATCGCAGGTGAATATTATTATTCATTGGAAAAATACGCCGTTTGAATGGGGCTAGGATCAAGAAATATATTTTTCTGAATTCAGAGAATGTTAATTGTGTGAGCTGATTCTAGGACCTGATGATCCGAATCTGGAAATCGAAATACACACTGATGCAAGTGCCAAAGGTCACCGATGTGGAGTTAGCGGCCACTTTCCAGCAGCCGATTCAACCCAGCGGCCAAACGCATGAAAAAAAAACTCATTTATCTGAATGAGAATCAGAAGTTAAAGTGTGTTTTTAGTGTGATTGTATCGATGCAAGAGATTAAATCCTTGTCCATTGCCCTCTGAAACCTGCATATCCAAAAGCACTGTTATTATTATATTATATAATGGAATAGAACCAGAAATCGGTCATAATAATGAAATATTTAGTAGAAATAAAAGTGAAAATGAATCAATATTGCTGTAGCTGACTCTCATATCATTAAAAAAAAAAAAATAGCCAGTAAGTTTTTCGCAGACTTTCATAGAAGTCGGCCAAACATTGTGTACAAGTTTTCATATAATTTCAAGAAGAGTATCTAGTAGTTAACTTCAGTTACAATCACATCAAGTTGTCGTCAAACTTACAGAACACAAGTTCACTCTTGTAAACTAACTGAGAGGAAGATGCCATCTCTGAGAAAACTTGATGGCAGTTATTTGTAAAGTTTACACTCCCAATACAAAATTGATTATGCTGAAAATTTGCAGCAATTTTATATTGTTTAGTCGATGATATTCAATATCGATGATTTACTGAGACCTAACTTATGACTCGTCTGCTTATCAATATACTCCATACACGTTCCACTCTATTATATGGAAATGATTCGATTCAGTCATCATAGCAACGAAATTATGGTGATTAGTTCCATAATTTCCATTCTCACTATATCTAAATATCGTTTGTATATTAGGATAAAGAGCATAATGTATTTCCATTTATACTCTAATTCATGATTCTGTTTTATACTGAAATGTATTCAAAAAATATGTGCGGAAGATGGGGACCTAAGTTCGAAAACATCCATTATCGCCCGGGCATGATACTGGTCATTTGTAAAAAACCACAGTCAGAGGAATGGCTGCGAATGAAATTTTCACAATTGAAAAGCTGAGAGGAAGTAAAACTGATGGTATATACAGGACACGACATCTCGAAGACACATACCATCACTCTTTTCTTCTCTAGAATTCAGAAGAAAGGCAGAAGAAAAGAAATGAAGGCTGAAGACATCCCAATGGGAGGTCGTCATCTTACAAGAAGAGGTCACTAGCTCAAAACTGAAGGCAGGGATAGCTGAACTTTTCTGCCAAAGATTCAGTGACAACGGGCACACCATCCATTACAAGTTTGGAAAAATCCGCGTGGATAACCTCGGAAGAAATTGAGAGGAAAAAGAGGAGAAAGCAACTGCCAGCATCCCTGAAAAAGTTGTGGAGGGTACGAGAAGTCTCCAACCTCTATAGTGGAGAACCATTATCGGAATAGGAGTGAACCAGATATTCCGAAAGTTTAGGTAAATCCCCGAGTTTTTTACAAGCGGAAGTCTAAGCCATCAGAAAATGTGTCCAGTTCAATATAGAAGAAAATTTCTGCGAAACAGAGATTATCATCGAACAGCCAAAAAGCCATTAATGCTCTGAACTTCCATGTAATCAATTCCAGAATTATTTGGGAGTGCCTAGAGGAACTAAATGAACTAGGCAAGGATAACACTCAATGGGATCCGCGATACACTGGAGTGGAAGGTGATGAAATAGCGAACATTGCAAGAAAACGGACTGAAACCCGATTTCTGGGACCTGACCCCTTCTGCGGAATACCTACCAGCACAATAATTGATGAATTCAAAAAAGAAGTATATAACCAAAGAAACCAATACTGGATAGGAAGAAAGCAGGCCAAAATACTACTAGGAACTACTACCAGAAGAGATTAAATGAGTGCACCAGTAAAAGTTGAAACAAACTCGGAATAGGTACTTACGGAAATTCTAAAAGGGTACTGCCGGTTGAAAAGGCACCTTAAAAGAGAAAGAAAATACAGATTTTGCGAGAAAGACAACGAAACCTTCATCATCGTTTCAGAATGCAATACCCTACAACATCTTGAGAGTAAGATACCTCGATAACATCACCTGGAAGAGGAAGATCTACCTAACCTGATGCTGTCCGACATCCCGAACTTTTCATGGGCCATAGGACTGAAGGAACTGCTCTAGTCGTTCAGACATCCAAAACGGCTGTCCATCAGAATAGATCTTCTAGGTCGTATAATATTAAAACATTTTAAAGAACTATGGATTGTGCAGCATTTCACATGATTACTGTTAGGCAGAGAATATCTTTGAATTGTCTGTGTGGAGATCCTGGAAACGAGCGAGAAAAAATGGTGAAGTCGTCAGTAAAACGTTACTGCAACAAGAAAAACATGCATGAAAGTCAGTTTCGAGTAGATATGCGTTCCATAGCGAGCGCAATTTTTTATCAGTGAACTATTTGTTATTCGGAAAAGTTCTGAACCTCATGAATACTACCACTATTATAAATCGATGCCGTATTCCCTCCGTGTCACTTCTTCGCCCCATATCCTGTTTCAAACTTATCCCTTACGTTCTCAGGTGACGCTTAGGTAATGTCATCCCTCATCTTGAAACTAATTCTCAAGAATTCAAACTCATCTTGACATTCCGTAAAATGTATCATGCGGATCATTGAAAATGGGGTGAAAACGAAGTGTTCATGTGAGACTGAAGGAGAATTCACTTGTTGTTTGAGTAGTGGGTGATCTACAGGGCGAATGATCCAGGAAAATTATGAAAGTGTTGTTGAAATGTGTGTTTTATTACACTATACTCGATGAAGCGAAGACAAATGAGTTTATTCACATTCACCTCTAGTCTCCGCTGTTTGCAAACATCTACCCTCTGTTGTCCAATTGATCAATGAAAACTCTGAGCTCGGTAAGTATCAAGCAATGCGTAATTTTATATTCCGGTGTATTATTCTAGACGTGCTAGAGAAATATTTTTTTCCAAAAAGTTGGAAAAAACCTTCTCTCAGAAGATATATGTCGTTTTCAACTGAAAAAATAGTAAGCACTCTGAAAATTTCAGGCGGTTACCAGAATTATCTCACTCTTGTCTACACCGCTTGTTGCATCGGTTTTGATTAGAAATTTCCTCTCGGTTTCCAACAGTTTTCGTGGTTTTTTGACGTGCATAAACAAGTTTACGTAAGATTTGGGATACTTTTAATAGTACTGCAGTGGTTTAGTGAGATACAATGTCGAAATACTGCTTTGTTTACAAAACAAACGATAGTTAACAAACATTCCACATGTGAGCTAACAGTGGCGTGTCGGACATAGAATGTAAACGTATTCTTCAAGTGTAATATTGAAGTGGAATAGGTATTAATAATGAATAATTCATTCATACATAAGTTTTCTACTGACGAGAAGAAGTTGCAAATATGGTGTGATGTTCTCAAATTGGATCCTTTGAACTTGAAGAAATATTTGTATATACCTATGTTCTGCTAATTTTTTTTTCATTTTTGAATCGCAGCAATAGTTTTGTGAAGACGTGGGGTTTAGTGCTGTTCAGATTGGATTAAACTTCTCAATTCTTGAAAATTTATGTCGTGAGATCTGACCCATTCGAGTATTACACTTTTGTAGAAGAAACCACCATTAGGTTCATGAATTATTGCTGGATTGAAAATGTGCTCTATCACTTTGACAAAAAAATTGCTATTCCGGAGTATTTATCATCTCAGATACCTCCATACCATCCATCAAAGGGGATTGTGCAACCCCGTTTACTGCGGCCAGCCCCAACGCCCCTGACTGTCGCTTTTCTCCCACGAAGATAAAATCCAATAAAATAGTATATCCAGGAAAAAACCGTTTTCAAAAAGTAATTTAACCGCCACAACTTCCATCGAGCAGAGAAAAATTGCTGGTAGCGCGATAATACTATTTCGGTCATATTTCAAGTCTCTGAACAATGCCATTTGGAATGATTTATTTCCGAGTTGGCTCTGATTTATGCACTCTTTATGGGGTCTTTCACTCAAGTGGCACGGACTTTTTCTGCAGCAATTTGAAACAGAGTCATAATAGAATAATTCATATACAGTGTTGTCTTCCGTGAAGTCCTAGGAATCGCACGTTAAAAAGTAAGACCTCGTTAATCCTTAGCTCGCACAAGTTTCTTAGGGGGATGACAGCTGGTTAACGAAAAAAACAATTTTAAAACAAAAACAACAAAGGATGCAAAACATAGAATCATTCATATTCAAGTTGAATCAATTTGTATCCAGTAATTTTCTTTCATCTCATGGAAATGCAGCTAGATAAGATAATAAATATGCTTCATTGTCTGACAGGATACCTTATTGATGAAACGTTGTCTAAAATATAGACACACGTCTCTTCACAAATATACATACAAGTATGATAAAAAATTCTGTCAATCTGAAAATATAGATGTCATGACAACAAAATAACATTGAAATTCAAATACATCATAAAAATTTAAAAAAATCCCATTAAATTATTCAACTACAAAAATGTCATCTATAAGAAAGTTTGTAAGTTTTCTCAAAATTTTGAAGATTACTACCTACTAGTGGCTAAATATTATATAATATATAGTGGTGGCCCCAGTACACTGCCTTGTGGTACACCAATTTCATTTTGAATTTTTTTTGACTCATACCCTCCAACTTTCGTTATTTGTCTCTGATTTTCAAATGAGACTGTATTCATTTCAGTACCCCACCACCCACTCCATAATATTTCAGTTTCCCTATCAATATTGTTCTCTTTCAATAGAATTCTCGAATTCTGATAGAAATATAAAAAATGTATTTATCAACCGTGTCAAATGCTCTCTTAAAATTCAAAAAAACTGCAATATATAGATTGACATTTTACTCAATGAATCCGTGATGGAATTTTGAAAATCTGTCTTGAATTGGCGCAAAAGTGTCACATGACATGTCTATTAATTCTGAAATTTCAATTACAATATATATATAGAAAGGTTGTTGAGTCTATTTGCAGCTCCAAGGATGCTTTCTGCAAAAAACAAGTGTCAACATTTGATAAATTTATACATTTGAAATCTATAATAGGCCTCCACATTTTTTCAGAAATATTAATTTTCATCCATTTTACTTTCATAGTGAATTTACTACCATATAGTCCTTCCATAACCCATCTTTTTTTATTAGAGACGATTTGTATTTTTTGTAAACTTCATCTTTCTCCTTTACTGTCATTTTTATTTCGTAATCATACCAAGGGATTTGATTATTTGTTGGATTGATTTTGATAATTGGTGCAACTTCATTGAATTCAAGGGTACAATTGTTGTTAACATCTTCAGTGTGTCATTGACATCAACTAAATTTGATGTCCATCCCAAGACATCAGCCTCATGTTGATATTGTGGAATTTTTCATAATTTATTTTACGTGTGAGATAATATTAGTCATAAAAATAATTGTAATCAATGAATAATGATTTGGATATGGATTTCTGATGAAATTACGCTTTTAGGTACAATCCACGAGTGTACTATTATACAAATCAAAAGAATATAAAAATATTTTGAGACAAAATCGTTCAAAAATTTTGCTGGAAGCTTAAAACGAATATCAATCTTCCAGTAATAGTGAAGATTCTTATAATTTTTGAAATAATTCTGTGATGTGGTGAGAATTACTGCTATTACAGCTTTCGAACTTTATTTTTGA
This sequence comes from Chrysolina americana, assembly GCA_958502065.1. Lineage (NCBI taxonomy): Eukaryota > Metazoa > Arthropoda > Insecta > Coleoptera > Chrysomelidae > Chrysolina > Chrysolina americana. The sequence goes on along the minus strand of OY293419.1, from coordinate 8,938,560 downwards.
TTGCTTATATTTCCCTCACTAGAAAGTATGTTCATTCAAGGGGTTGTTACAGCCAGAACTTCAAACAGAATTCATTTGTCCTGAAATTACCTGACATAAAAAATTCTGGGTTTGCCCTTTGAAGATATAAAGTAATTTCGAATTTAATTTCAGGCATTTATTATTTGGACCAGTTACTGTGAAGTAAATATTTCAGTGTCAGAGCCTTCAATTTCAAATGAGTGGGGAATTTTTTTATTTTCGTTCCTTGTGATATCAACTCAATAACATGTATACAATTTAATATTTCTTATCTCAATCATAACCCAACTAAAGAGAAATGTTGTAGATTTGGGTAACCTAGTTCCAAGGATCATTTCATTGTCGCAAAGTTCCTAGGAGAAGTTCTTGTCTATAGATAAACAAGTACGGTAGTCGCTCTTAAGTTGCCTTTCTAGTAAGTTAACGTGAGTTAAATAATTTTTGACATAATAATGAAATATGGTGGATTACGTAACCAATCTTCCGCATAAAACCTATACAATAGGTAAAGTCGTCGGCAAGTATTCAACAAAAAACAACTACTGGCCCCTACGACCATTGAATTATATTTGTTTAATACTTGGCAAAGTTTTCTACAAGAACCACTTTGCAATGCATTTCAAATATCAAAGCTGAAATTATTTTTCGATTTAATTGGGGGAACACCTCCGTACCGGTTTCATGGTCATTGCCAATCATCAGCGAAGGCTAGTTCGACCCAATTGAATCAAAAAATCCTTTCATCCTAATTGGAAATCCCTAAGACAAACACTGAGGTATGAATTTAGCGCCATCTCTGGGTTCCAGTTTAAAATGCACTCCGACTACGTGTCGACTTCAATATGAAGCCAGAAACATCATGAAAGAGGGGCGACACCACTTGACGGAAGACCATAAAACTAATAATTAAATATGGTGGATTACGTAATCCAATCTTCCGCATAAAACTTATACAATAGGTAAAGTCGTCGGCAAGTATTCAACAAAAAACAACTACTGCCCCCAACGACCATTGAATTCATACCTCAGTGTTTGTCTCAGGGATTTCCAATTAGGATGAAAGGATTTTTCGATTCAATTGGGTCGAACTAGCCTTCGCTAATGATTGGCAATGACCATGAAACCGGTACGGAGGTGTTCCCCCAATTAAATCGAAAAATAATTTCAGCTTTGATATTTGAAATGCATTGCAAAGTGGTTCTTGTAGAAAACTTTGCCAAGTATTAAACAAATATAATTCAATGGTCGTAGGGGGCAGCAGTTGTTTTTTGTTGAATACTTGCCGACGACTTTACCTATTGTATAGGTTTTATGCTTAAGATTGGATTACGTAATCCACCATATTTCATTATTAGTTTTATGATCTTCCGTCAAGTGGTGTCGCCCCTCTTTCATGAAATTTTTGACATGGTTTCCTATTCGTGAAATCATCACTCAAAGTCCCCCTAGAACATGAATTATGTATGGAATTTTTTCATTGGTAGAGATTTTTTCAAGGATTTGAATTATGCTCAAGAAAATTTCAACAAAAATCTTGATACAAAAATATATCTCGCATTTGATATGAAACACATGAGTTTTCAGCTTCAGCCTCCTGAGTTGAAACGTAATTCATCCTTTACTGTCAACATCATCATATCCTGATTCTCCATGGCATTTTTTTGAAGTTGAATTGTATGCTGTATTGAGATTTTCAGTGAAAATTTCATAGTAAACTCGCTACTCCACTCTATCAAACAACAGCGAACATAATGGCACCCCAACTCATCACATCTCCTCACGATAATACGTGGCTCAAGCTCACATCATCTGCGAAAGGCAAACAACCATTTTCTTTCGGTAACTCTATTTTAAAGTTTTATCCCTGTTTCCCCGATATATCGGTCGAAGCCATTTCGCCAAGACCTTTCGACATCGCCGTGCTCGAGAACATAAAGTAGATTTTATCACGGCCTATTTTCAACCCTTGTCAATTTGGCTCTAATATCGATCCGCTTTTCTAGTTTGAATTCCACTAATAAATGCGTCCTGAAATCATGATCTTTGCTATTGGGTAGAGGGGAATTTTGAGTTGCAAAATATGTTTTGATGAATATTAGAATCAGAATTAGAAATAATTTTTTATCATGAAATGTTGAATTTTGTTGGCGAAGTTTTTTGAAACTAATAAAAGTTTACAACTTTTTTGAATATGGACACCTAATTTTAAGTCGATTCCAAGACAATTAAATAATTCGTAAGTTTTTTATGCAATATCTAGAATCTCAAGTTGAAAACATTCGTTTTTTGTTAGTTTCCTTTTTCTGTTGAATATTATAGCTGGGCATATAAATGAAATTTTGCCTACACCTATAGTGCGAATTGCAAATTTATCTGATGATTTTGTATTTTTCATGATTTTTAGAGACTTTCTTTGAATAATTTCTCTTCTTCTTGGATCAACTTCTAATTCACAAAGTATACTAATTTCTTCATTCTAAATCGACAGCCGTACTCAATTGCTCTATCTTCAACTGTTCTCGGGTTGAAAAGTTCATTTGGAGCTGTGAAGGAATAATTGCCACTAACATTTTTTTTATCGTAGTCTATACATTTCCTAAAAAATTCAAACTTTTTTGAATTTACACACCAAATTTGAAGTCGATTCCAACACAATTAAATATTTCGTAAGGTTTTACGGAATATCTACAATCTCAAGTTGAAAATATCCATTTTTTTGTTGGTTCCTTTTTTATGATGAACCTCATATCTGGGCATATAAAAGTTATATATTTTCGGAATCAGCATGGAATTTTGCAAATAATGTGAAAATTTGAAGTCGATCTGATGATTTTTTATTTTTCATGATTTTTAGAGGTCTTTTAGACTTCTTCTGGGTTATTTCTTTTCTTGATTGATCAACTTGAAATTCACAGAGTATACATATTTCTTCATTCTGAATCGTCTAACTTAGAAGAATTGCTCTATCTTCAACCGTTCTAGAGTTGAAAAGTTCATCTGGAGTTGAGAAGGGTAATTTCTCTCCAATTTTTTTTTCCCATAGTCTACACTCTTCTCAAGAATTCAACCTTTTTTGAGTATGCACACCAAATTTGAAGTCGGTTCCAAAACAATTGAATATTTCGTATACTTTTTACAGAACATCTACAATCTCAAGTAGAAAATATCCATATTTTTGTTAGTTCCTTTTTCAGGATAAACCCCATATCTGGGCATATGAAAGTCATAAATTGTTGGAGTCAGCATGAGATCTCACCTTTATAGTGCGAATTTTCCTGAGGACATTGTTTTCTTCTTTGTTCAAGCTGATATCCACAGAGCATACTAATTTGTTCATTCTGAATCGACTGCCATACACAGAACAGTTGAAGATAGGGCAGTTCAGTTGAGTTGAAAAGTTCATCTGGAGTTCAGAAGGTCATTTTCCTCAATATTTTTTTTATCATAGTCTTCACATTTTTCAGAATCGCCAATCGTTTCAGAATGAAGAAATTAGTAAACTCGAAAGTGCAGAGGTTCCGTGAGAAACCTATAAAAACTTCAATTGACTCGGAATCGACTTCAAATTCGGTGCGCTTTTAAAAACAATATTGAATTATACAAATATGGGTAAAAAAATAATTTTTGTAATATTTTGGGGATAAATGACCCCTTTCAACTCGAGAACGATTGAACATAAATTAATTTTGCGAGTGCCAATCGATTAAGAATGATCAAATGCACAGTTGAAATGGAAATATCAACGGACAAAAATTTCTTATTGAAAATAGTAGCAAATTTCGAAGTATTCAACTCGAAAGTGCAGAAATTCCGTAAAAAACCTATAAGAACTTCAATTAAATTGACTTCAAATTTGGTTTTATTATTCAAATAGACCTAATTCTACGAATATGGATAGGACAATATTTTTTGTAATGTTTTGGGGATGATTGACCCCTCTCAACTCCTGATGAACTTTTCAACTCGAGAACGATTAACGACAGATCAATTCTGCGAGCGCAAATCGGTTTAGAATGATGAAATCGGTTAACTCTGCACAGTTGATAATGAAAATATCAACACACCAACATTTTTCAATGAACATATCAGCAAATTTCGAAGTTTTCAACTCGAAAGTGCAGAGGTTACGTAAAAAACCTATAAAAACATTGAATGACTTGGAATCGACTTCAAATTCGGTGTGCTTATTCAAAAGGATTGGATTTTACGAATGTAAGTAGAAAAATGTTTTTTGTAATACTAATTTGTTCATTCTGAATCGACTGCCATACACAGTTGAGGATAGAGCAGTTCAGTTGAGTTGAAGAGTTCATCTGGAGTTAGGAAGGTAATTTTCCACCATATTTTTTTTTCATCATAGTCTTCACATTTTCCAGAATCGCCAATCGTTTCAGAATGAAGAAATCAGTAAACTCTGTGCATTTGAAATGAAAATAACGACAGACAAAAATTTTCAACTCGAAAGTGCAGAGATTGTAAGAAACCTATAAAAACTTCAGTTGACTCGGAATCGACTTCAAATTCGGTGTGCTTTTAAAAAACAATATTGAATTATACAAATATGGGTAAAAGAATAATTTTCATACTGATTTCTGGATAAATGACCCCTTCCAACTCCTGATGAACTTTTCAACTCGAGAACGATTAAAGATAAATCAATTTTGCGAACGCTAATCGATTAGAATGATCAAATGCACAGTTGAAATAAAAATATCAACGGACAAAAATTTCTTGTTGAACATACTAGCAAATTTCGAAGTTTTCAACTCGAAAGTGCAGAAATTCCGCAAAAAAACTAAAAGAACTTCAATTGAATCGACTTCAAATTTGGTTTTCTCATTTAAATGGATTGAATTTTACGAAGATGGGTAGGATAATATTTTTTGTACTGTTTTGGAGATTGTTGACCCCTCTCAACTCCCTTCAACTCAAGAACTATTGAAGATAGATCAATTCTCCGAACGCCAATCGGTTTAGAATGATGAAACCATCAGATAACTCTGCACAGTTGAAATGAAAATATCAACACACCAACATTTTTCAATGAATATAATAGCAAATTTCAAAGTTTTCAACTCGAAAGTGCAGAGGTTCCATAAAAAACCTATAAAAACATCAATGACTTGGAATCGACTTCACTCCAGATGAACTTTCCAACTTGAGAACGATTCAAGGTAGATTGCCAACGCCAATCGATTCAGAATGATAGAATTAGTAGTCTGTTAATTTGAAATGAAAATATGGTGAAGGAGAAAACTATTTTTATTCTCACTAAGTGACACCACAGGCGTCCAATACCAATCCACCATACCAATCATAGTCTGGCCAGGAATTTTCCAGCTAACCCACTCGCAATATATTCTTTTAAGGCTGATTCAGATATATGCGTGCCCATGCAGGGTTTTTGAAGCACGGGCAGTTTTAATACCTTTTACTTATGTTTCTATCACAAGAACGTATTTTATTTGGATCTGTAACAATTCTGTAAATGCTGGAGTTTTTTGAGTTTTTCAAATCATCCCGATGTATTTTTTTTCACTGTATCCTTTATCTCATGCAGAATGGGCACACAAAAATTATTACAGAAAATAATAAAATAAGTTATTGTGATAGAAACGTGAGTTGGAGGCTTTTAAACGGCAGGTGCTTCAAAAAGCCTGCATGGGCACGCATATATCTGAGTCGGCCTTAACATACTGAACATTACATTCAAAATCCTACAGCTGATACGTTATTACCAACCGGCAGCGTCAGATATTTCATCATAATTTTGCACAGTAGTATACCCCCAGGTTCGACTTCCGTTCCGGTTTTCCTGTTGACATCGAGACGATCACAAAGTTTCGTAGGAAGTTTCGTGATGCGGGGTGGGTAAGAGTGTAAGCAGATTTGTCAGAATGCACCAGAGCCGCTATCTGTTTGACAGATGTTGCCCAGTGGCTGTAGCGGATGTCGGTGACAGCGGATAATGCATCAAATATTGATGTGAACACACGTTGGAAAAACTGAAATTGTGTACTAATCGTCTGCGGCAGTTGGAGCCGGATCAGCAAGAGTGCGGCTTGAATTCGTTATGTAATTGTCCGTGGTAGGATTACGGTTTGTTGGCCATATTCAATCCCAGCAATCAGAAAGTGAATAAGCGAAAAAAAATTTATACAGTTCCATTTGTGCAAGTGGATTCAGTTGTAGGAATATCGAATACTCGTCGTCCCAATGGAAAAAACGCATTTTAAAATAATTACGATATTTCTAAATAATACTCCGAGCACATTCAACTGGTTTAATTAACCTCGCTATGAAGATAAAACTACAAAAATAGCTATAAAACACTTGGCTCTTATTAAACTACTCAACTTGCTTCAACTAGTTAAATCTTTCAAAACCTTTCTGAAAACTTCTTCAAAACTTCTTCAAAACTTTTTTTCCCAGTTAATATACTCAATTCGAGAAGAGTGGATTTTTCGGGATTCTTTAATTCTCCAGATTGATCAGTAAAATAGTTTCGAAAATGAGGAGATATTTATTGTCATTAGTCGGTATATTTGTTGTGCAAACGAGTTTAATTTTATAGTCAGGAATGTTAGGGAATTTTTTTCAGACCCTTAACATTATCCCCCCCTCAATTCTGATCGGCCAGATCTAACAATGTCTTGTTGTCTCCATTAGAACGTTTAAGTCTTTCCAGGTGAATGACTTTCATTTTCGCTCTTGGGCTGCGTTGAATAGACACGTCGTTCATTCTCTTCACTATCGTATAGCGTCCTTCCCAAGATGGTGTTTATGAGGGTTGTACATCCACACTCGATTTACTTCGTCAAATCCACCAGTATCGAGCCTTCATCCTATCACTATTTATCTTCAATTATTTTCTTGTTTATTCGTAGAACCCAGTCTATTTCGCAGTTCGTCTGCATAATCCTGCACCTCTTTTTCTTGAGCACTTGGTGATCCGAACACCAAGTCACAGGGCAAACGAATTTCTCTCCCAAAGATAATGCTAGCAAGAATAGTAGAAGCTGTCGATCCCAGTTCTTCAAATGCTCCTCTACTACTTCGAAAAGATTTGCTGCCATAGTCCTGTTGAACCTTTCAACCATCCCATCAGACTGTGGATGGAGGGCAGTTGTTCTGGTCTTGCATATTCTCTTCCTAGCTCCATTGGCACACCAAACCTTAGAAACATGTTATCCATCAGAGCTTTTGCAACTGTGGATGTTTCTTGATAATGCAGGACATAAGCTTCAACCCATTTACTGAAGTAATCCATGGCAACGAGGATGTATTCATTGCCATCATTAGTCAATGGAAACGATCCAGCTACATCGATGGTGATTCGTTTGAAAGAAGCACCTACATTGTATTATTTCATCTCTCCTCCCAAGATCTTGCCCTGGGGACTTCGCTTGCTTCACACTTCGGACATCTTCGGTACCATCTTTTTACATCTTTACGACATTGGACCCAGTAAAACCTTTGTCGTATTTCAGCAAAGGTCTTATTCTCTTCGAAATGTCCACCTGATTTGCTGCCATGAATCTCCTTCAAGGCATCACTTTTTCTCGACGTAGACACAACCAATTGAGAAATCACTTTTCTGCCGTCGGCTGATTCCCAAACCCTCTTCAATAGACCATTCTCAACAATCAGGGATCTCACTGGGCCCACATTGCCTTGAAAGTTCGTGATCGAACGGAGATTTTCTTCCAGGTGGGTCTTTTCGCTCCGCTTGCCTTTCATTTCAGAATATCTGCAACGCTTGGATAACTTTCTTGGTCTTGTCTCATTTTTGCTGTGGTCTAATGGTTGTCAACCAATAATCTTACTTTGTTGATTTCTTCGCGTCGTTCAATTCACTTACAATCCTCACAACGCATCTGCATTTTGATGCAATTCGGTTGTTCTTATCCTCTCAACAGGGGTGACCCTGGGGGTTCTATTATTGCTGGCTGGCATGCATCCTGATATGCTGGCTAATTCTAGTTTTCCGGCTGCTCACTTGAGGACTCGCTGGAAGACCTTGTACTTTCAGGTGATTGCGAACGTGGTGGCTCTCTTACCCTGCAGTCTTTTATGAAATGTCCCAATTTCCCACATCTATGGCACGCCCTGTTCTTCATGCATATCTCGTTGATCGAAGATTGATTCTCATCCAGAACTTTCTCGAATGAACCAGTAACTGCGCCAGATCGTTGTTCGGGTTCTTCTATCGATACCGCTCGTGCTTCCGGCCTCACCAAACCACCTTACTCAGCATAGCTCGATTGTATAGGGTAGATATTTTAAAGTATTTTTATCTCATTCCAATAAATGAAAAGTTGCGAAAACAAGAAAAATAGTCTGGGTTAGATTGTATATTAAAACCTATATTAGTTTGAATAGTGATATTCAGGTAAAGTCAATGAATTGTACATATAATAACGTAAAATTGACATATTTTACTTTCCCGCACTAGTGCGGGAACAGTGCGGGAACGTGACATTTTTAAAACCGAAATGCGTACAGGAAAGTGGCTCGGAGAAATCTGCGATGAAACCAGGAATTTTTAGATCCACTTCAATTGTGCTCGTGTAGGTACATATTTCAAATACAACAAATCGACTTTTCAATAACAATATTTTATTATATGTGAATAGTAAGACTAATATAAGCCGACACAGACTTGGGCAATCTTCTCTTGGCGTCCTAAGTATTTGTTTCCCAAAGCAAACTTGATGAAGCAATGTTTAGTCACAAGGAATTAATTTCAGTCGGAACCGGTTACTGAAACAACGGTGGCTTAATTAAGTCTTCCGTTATGTTAACAATTAATTAATAAGAAAGACGACGAAATAGAAACGTGATCTTATGGCTAATTGCCCTTCCCGAGCATTTTTCTCCATGGAATACAGTTTCGAAGAACAATGGCATGATTTCATTTCAAACGAATCATTTCAATTATCTCGAAATCATAAGTCTGGAATTATTATTCGGGAGTAGAACATTTTGTGACATTTCCGAATCGTTTTGTTTTCATAGTCAGTGGAGCGATATGGAATATCAATTCAAGGTGGAAAGCACAGCCAGCCTGAAATTTGGATAGAGCACCACAAGATTTTCTGAAAAATTATTCCATTTTACTTCTCTGAGGGAAAAGAAAAAATATTCTTGTTGGTTCTACTCTCACACTCAAGGTTTATGTTTTGAACTGGATTTTCATGATTTCCGAAATACAATTTTTTGTTGTTGTTGTTATCGTTATTTGGGGTAAGTATAGGGGTATTGCACATGGAATTGTTATTGTGCGAACTCTATGGCGTATCGGAACTGAACTGAGAAGAGTGTTGTTGAAATAAAGTCCCTAATTCTAAAACTCGAAGATGTAATATATGGTGGCAGCAGTGGGATGAATTGCATCAAGCGGTGAATCAACTGTTGTAGAAATGCATATACCACTTTTGAAAGTATTACCATACCAATCAACGTTTGGCCAACATATTCAGTAGTAAAATATGAAGACACCATTTTATTTGCAGAAAATGAGATTATTTAAAGGCAATCCTTGTTGAAGATTCTGCGAGAAGTAACAGGAAACAGCATACCACGAGTGCGACTAAATATTCGTATAATGATATCATTTTTTTTGACTTTTCAAGTACCTCTGAAAGATAAATATATGAATTGATACTTACAATAAAATCAAATGCTTCCGGTCCCAATAGCATAAGCACCAGAAAGCTATTATACTGTTGTTTATTGATTCTACCATGCATATTCATTATATTTTCAACTTTTGCATCCTGAACACATTATCGAAAAATTCTAATTATAATTGACCTTTATGCGTTCTATCCAAGGAATTCAAAACAGTACTCAAACACTAAACAAATCAAGGAATATGTAGGGGACCACAATATACCTAGCTGTAAATCTGGATCTTGCCAAGATTTCAGCTGCGCTACTGCACTTTCAAAAGTGACTGATGGTCTTTATGAAGCTTCAGATGACAATTACATATGTACTGGCATCCTCCTAGGGTATTCGAATGCTGATTAAATTATAAAATTGTATTGAATCTTGTACATTTCTTTGGATCTTCCATCAATTCTATGAATCTATTTAAAAACTGTCTGTCTATATCAGGAAGCGTTACCCTTGATAGTAATAAATCTGAATTAAGTAGAAAATGGAGTTCCACAAGGATCAATTTAAGGTCCACTTATAGTCACTTTGTACATTTCACAATTCCCAAACCATCTTAGTCAGATTTCATTATACACGTATGCAGATTTTCAATGATTGAACTAAAACAGGTATGTGTAAAAATAAGTAGAGATATAGAGTCTCTACTTATTCTCTCTAGAAAATACTGTCTCACTATCAATTCAACAAAGTCTTTTTTAATGCTTTCTGGACATTCGTGAGCAAAGAAGCTTTGTAAACATGATATCAGCATCGTAGTTGACAGAGTAAACCTCCCTTTGAAGGATGAAGTGAAAAATTTAGGTCTGATGGTGGATAGCTCATTGAAATTCTCCAGGCATGTTTCAAATATTTTGGATAAAGTATATAGTAGCCTGGAGTTGATATTCTTCAATGCAGGAGTCAACAGAAGGCAACATATTTCGCATGGCACTCATCTAACCTTGGCTGGAAATGTATGGAAATGCGTCGAACTTTTTTTGCATATGTTCTTATTTATAAGATTATTTTTTTACAGCGGCCGGTTAACCTGTATGGCAAAATTACTTTCAGAATAGACGGACCTAACCTCAATTTAAGGTATGGTGTCTTCATAAATCTTCATATATATTCATTATTGAACTATTGTTTAGCGGCTCTATAAAAGTCTTCCAAGGTTTCATGAGAAAATTTCAACTGAGGTGATAAAATTAAATTCTGACCAACAAACTACCACAGCTTCTGGATTACCTTTCATGAACCATCAGCTAAACTCCCACGCCACTCATCTATCGTACAAAATATTGAAATTCTCTATACGATCGAAAGTGTCTATTTCTCTCATTTGTCTCTCAATGAAATCCATTATTATCATTATTAATATTTTTGTGACCATGTTATCAACATAAGAAAGGTCACGATAATATGGCAAAGAGTAGAAACCACTGTGATAATCAGTAGCATACCTCCAGGTACCATATTGGGCCTCCGATTTTGGCTGAGGATATATATGTCAAAAAATATCTATCCCACAACTGCTGTTGTTTCGTTGTTTAAAAGCACACTGAGCCAACTGGTCGCTATAAATTCGAGAAATTGTTCCCATTAGACTTATAAATAAAAAAAGTTTGTCGAAAGTTATTTCCGACCGCTGTTAACCACTAATCAATGGAAAATAAGAAGCGATACTTTCCTGGCTGTCGGGAATAGAAATAAATGTTTTCACCGAAAATTCTATAGAATTGTATCAACCGGGTAACTAGTTGGCAAATGTACTTACTTCCTTTTGAATGTTTTGAAGAGTTTTCTCATGAAGTCAGGTTGTCTTTATGATATCAATTCACACTATGTGTCTCTTGAGATGCATAATAATAAAGCTAAGAGAACGAGCAACGGGAACCTATCTCATACTCATTCTAAACCACCAATAAACCACCAACAGGGTACGTTCTACTTTACCAAGCATAAAGTACTATGGACCCCGTGAAAAAACACCTTGAATATACAAGACTACACAAAATAAACCCAAAAAAATACAAAAGCCATCTAAGATCACTCTGTCAAAGTCGCAATTATCATTATTTTATTGCACATCAACTATCCTCCCAACTATGAGTCAGGCGGTGTGCGCAAGTGCAGTAGGCTGGAACTTACTAGTAACCTACTCATTTCACAGAAATGATAAATAAAATGATCAATGAAATCCGTTGTGTAGCCAGAGATCATTAAAATGTCGTGATCTAGCTTGAAGAGGAATGAGGCGTGATAAGGTAAGAAGTGTAGATATGCAATTTTTCCTTATGTGCGTTCAACTACGTGTTTATAGCAGACCATTTTAGACACTGCTCAGCTTCATTCATAATTAGGTTAGGATTAAGAGGAATAAAGTAAGGTTAATTGAGTTCATGTAAGTCTCGAACTCATTACCTACCTGACATTATGTAAACTGAATGTTTGTAAATTGATATTATGCGATTTATTCTATTGGAATCAGATTTATTTATTGCATAAGTATCCAAGTTTAAAGAAAGCTTTTGTTGATTTTTTGAACCTCTCTCGAAGATATAAATGAATGAAAAGTCCAATATAATACGAACAACTGTGAATAAACTCAGAGTGACAATAGAAACTTGCTAACGCACTTCCAGTTGAGAAGACAAGATTGCGCACAGAATCTAATAATTTATATTCTCTCTAATGTCTACAACGAAAAAAATTCAAAATTTTGTAATACTATTACATTATGATTATATATGATTATCTTACAATGATGGTTGAATAGGGGCAAATTTGCGCATCTATGTGACGAACTATACTTATACTGTTATGAAAATTCCAATATTCCGAGTATATTCCAAGATAACCAAAAAAAAACGAAATTTTGTAAATCCATTTTATTTTATTTTTGGCGTTAGTTGATGATGAATATCAAAATAAACACCATATTTACATTTCCATTTTGTACCCGCTATACGACAGTATTTTCAGATTTACTATCCGACGTTTCGTCTCTTGGCCACCATCTTCAACTTTATCATTTCTTATGGGCGTCATATTAAATATTTCAAACTGAGAGTTTTCCATTTTGATTCAAACGATGTATAATGTGAGATGTGTTATGTCACAACTTCGCATAACATCAAAAAAAGTTCTAGTTGGTTTCTTTCGATTCCATCAAATAACACTTGTAAAACTAATCGATTTCTTGTTACCTTATTATCTGTCACATCTGTAATAATTACGTAGGATGTTCTTGTTTTCGAACAAGAAACGAGATATAATCTGATCTGAACTAGTTTTTGATGAACTTTATTGAAAATATCTGTCTCTAACTACAATTGAAAGAACAAAATAACACAACACTAACGATGAAAAATCTGAAACATCGAAGCAACTGCTCAAAATTTCTGCCTTCTTCCTGAATGCATAGACATGTTCGCCGTCCTTAGTTTTCCTCAGCCCTTGCTATACCTTCTTCTTATTGAACGACACTGTTCAATTATGCTTCTCCTAAGATCCACAACATTATTGAATTCTTGTTGTCCATAAACCCGGTTTTTAAATGTGCCCCACCTAAATAATTGTGTTACTGATCTCATTCCTGACCACTTCGTATACATCGCATATGAGACAACTCCGTACACTGAAATATTTGCAAGCCTTTAACAATACAATAACTTCCACCATTGTAGATTGAAAAGAAACATTCAACCGAAATTTATTACCGTTATAAACTTGCGGACAAATAAACTCTATTGAAAACCATTTTATACTGTCCGCCTCACTACAATCGGAAAATGTTTGCATTTACTGAAAATATCCCGCGGAAATACGATGTTTTAGGGGTTTCCACTATGGACTACCAACTTGAGAAGGCATTAAAATAGTTGCTAAGTGATACCAATGAACAAAATAATGTAAAATTGTGTTGTGTTTTTTTTTATTCAAACCATGTTCCTCAAGGTTGAAAATGATGAAGAAGGGTTTTCAGCTGCCGGCTTATCAAAATCATAAATCATTATCCCCATCAAAAATTATTTGACAGAAACTGGATATTTAAAAAAAAACTAAATTATGCAGTAATAGTACCGAATTATATTTAGTAAGTCGTAAAATTTGTTTATTGTCTATCAAACTACTTTACGGGTAGCAGATTTATTTTTATGATGATAAGTATCTCGCAACTTTTTGATTATACTAATTTCATGATACCGCAATTAGGAGTGCTATCAGAATTGCTCCAGCTAACTTCGTTCTCGAGTAACGTCCAATAAATCAAGCTTTTTCGAATTTTTCGCGTCTCTCCCTCATTTGACGGAAACATGATGAAAGTGAGGTATCATTTTACAATACCACCAAACCTAGATTTTTTTGACTCAGACAAGAAAAGACGCTCTTAATAATTCATAAATAAAGTCACCTCTGAAAAGAATGCAATATAATGGTAAGAAATGTATTGTTTATCAAAAATCAACAAAATTGAAATATGTGCCTCATCATTTCGGCTTTTGAGCCCCCAACCTACCAAATAGCTTCATGTCTCATCAAGCAATTCGAAACATTTGATATCAAAAAATCTATAGATGTCATTCAACAATGGAACGGTATCAATCTGCAAAAAAGTTAAAACATAGTTTGCTTCTTCCTATTTCAAAAACAATTTCAATCATATCAAAATTTCAGAATCTCATTGTCCTATACACCTCCAAAAATGAAAAACATATTAGAAGACACGGGACTATTAAACACATAAATTGTTCACACTAAGGTGTTCAGTAAAATATTCCTTGATATCTCATATTTTGTTCCAACATAGTTGAAGCTTTAAGGCTTTTTATGGAGAATCAACACCTCAATATTTTTCCACCAGTAACAGGAATATTGCAAAATCCCCAGAGACTGGAGTTAATGGGTCTGTATGGAAAGCTTTTAAATATATAAAAACTTTCCCGAAAGCTCTTTCGACAGATTTTGCAGAAACAGCTTGAAAACAATATGCAAACCCATAACAATGCATCTAAAAGAGTAACTGTAACATATTATTCTCGATGTACTAGAACGCTGGCCATTTCTGAAAGCAGTTGATGTTGCTGAACGATTCCGTTGTAAGCAGACTAATGAGATTTGAGTAAATTAACTCTGTATCTCGTGTATAGTTCATAGATATGAGGAGAGTAGTTTTCACCAAGCCAACAAAATTAAAAACAATGATGCGGTGTCCATTCCTGTGTTCGAAATCATAAATTAACAATGATTTGAAGAATACAAAAGACAGATGACGGTGTTTAAATACTCACGAAGTACTTCTTTTGATTTTGTTGCGATGATTAGTACAGAACTGTACGTTTTCTGGCTTTTCCAAGAAATCTTCCAATAATCTGAGAAAATTAATGAATCTGAGAGAGGGTAGGATTTGGTGTTTTTCTTGTAATCAATTCTTCGATGATTTTCGAAATATTGCCTAGAATAGTACCTCCACAAGAACTCTAACAGCAATAATTTTTCTAATATCCAGATTGTTCTACCACCTTACTAAAAAACTTCATTTTTGATCCCTAAAGAAGGGAGAAAAATGGTACTTTTTCTCCCTGAGAACAAAGATTTTCCTCCCCCTAAGTTTTTCAATGAGTACTTCCACTTAATAATAATCATAATGAGTTTATTTGTCTTGTTGAAAAGTACAGAAGAGGATGATTCAAATGTTACCTCACACACCATATCTCTCGAGCTTCTGAAGTAAAAGTACACGATTTACACTATCAAAAGTTCTAGAGAAATAAATGAATAACCCTCAGATATGCCGCGGTTTTCTATCGAGATCATTAATGACATGTTCATTAAACTCATAAAGTGCCGTTTCAGTACTCTTGCCTTGGGTGAATCCGTGTAGATTTTCTGAAAAAAGTTCATTAGCAAAGAAAAATTGTACCAACTACTTCTTAATGATGAGTTCAATAATCTTGGAAATGCTTGAAAGTAAACTAATTCCCCTGTAGAAATTGGAGTAACAAATACAGATTTAAATTTTTCAGAAAAAATACCTCCTTCCAACGACATAAATGATTGATACATTTTTTCAAGAGATTATTTCCACTTGCTTTGGAATTCTTCATAATTTTTTACAAAGTCAACATCATAGTCGGATATAGGGTGCAGCTAAATGGAGTTTCGACATAGAGTTATATTGCTCTCTAAAAAATTCAAATCTATAACTTCTTGTACAGATACTTCCGAAAAGTATTTATTGATTTTATTTGCCATGTCAATTTCAGAAACTTTATTATCACCTTCGTTAATTGTGATATTATGGTGATTTTTCAATTTTTTCTGGATTTCATTAACAATTTGCCACATAGTCTTCGATTAATTTTTCGTGTTGGTGTTTTTCTCTGTACTCTGGCGTTACTCATTTACTTATGTCTATTTAACTTTCATCAGCTCTTGCACATTATGTTTAAAAGGACACTAGGTTTTTCAGTTCAGATAGCCCTGGAGTTAATTCACTGGGGTTGAATTTGTTCAATTGCTTTCCAAAGAATTCAACAGGAAGTGCAACTTCAATGTAATGATGAACTGTTGTGAAATATTTCATAGGTTTTATTTAGGCAAGTTTCGTTGTAAACGTCTTCCCAAGATTTTCCAGGGAGAGTTTGAAGATATCTATGTTTTTATCCGAAAAAATATCTCCCCGTCACAATAAAGGTTACAGCAATAGTGAAAAGCTTGGATAGAATACAAGCTAAGGACCATGCAAGAATCCATGGGTTACCCTGCATGGTTACAAATTCCGGACACATTCTGAAACAACCTGCATATTTCCAGAATGAAGATACTCTTTTCAGTCGAATCGAGAAACTTCAAAAGTACTTATAATTTTCAAAAAACTAGCCTGTAACAATGCAAATGTTGCTTACAAAATAACATTTAATTGCCATCAACCAAAATTACTTTGACATTTCCATAAATCTACGCAAAACAAACCTTAGTCCCAGATAGCATCCACGAGAAGTCATTGAAGTCAGATTAATCCACAATTCTATGCAAATTACGCAGATTCGGTTGCCTCTCGTGGAGTTGGAATTCTCTACACGTCGCCGCAGCTTGTAAACTCTGCGTAGACAAAGTTTCAGCCGGAATCGTTATGCAAATCGGTGCAAGTACCCTGAGTCTCGATACGTACGTATACATTTGATGCGGTCATAATAATGAACACGCTCCAACAAAGTCAACATGCGGTGGGAGCATGTGGATTACCATCTGTCGAACTTTATATGAGATGAAATGGAGGATGGAGTAACACAAGATTGAACACACAATGATATTACTTCGGGGGTTTATCTCGAACTTTCCTAATTTTGATTTGGAAGGAGGTCGCAACGTTAAGAGCAGGTGTCTGAGGAAGTGGATAAGAGTCAGTAAATTGCAAAATAATTTTCCAGATTAATCTGACTTCAATGACTTTTCAAGGATGGTATCTAGGGCTAAGGTTTGTTTAGCATGGATAACAATGTTTATTTTCAATGTAAACTAGGCTAACCCCCTGGTATATCCTACCACTCGGTTCCAAATAGACGAGGAAGAGGCCCCCACAGCCGACCCCCTCGGAATAGGGATCAAAGGCAAGGTGGTGGGGCCCAGGACGATGGATTGCCATATAATGACGTCCGCAACCCCAACGGTTACTCTGAATGGACGGACCAACTGAGGGACAGTTTTCTGCAATTTCATCAGAGTAGTGAGCCAACTCAAAAAATACTTGCTGTGTCAGAGCCCCTTCTCAGCCTGTTAACGAAGCGGCGGAAGTACGAGATGTAGAGGAGGCCCACATTATACCGCCTATTGTTGATAAATAATAAACAGAAGATGGATTCTGATATTGAAAAATTAGAGATTTCCCAAACGATCAAATGTGACTTGCAGAAAAATTGTTATAATCAACCACTGAGACTCTGATTTCGAAGGTCACAATTTAATAATAATAAGAATAATAACAGAAAGTATAATAGCAGGGCAAAAACTCACGTGTTTGTTGTTTCCTCCTATTAGCTGGTGGTTCTTCCGCCTGAAACAAAAATATTCCTTAGAGATATGGTTTCAGAATTACAGTGTATCAAATCTATCCTTGCAAAACCACTTGGGATGCTGATGAGCTAATAAATTCTTTGTAATTGAACACCTTATGGTGTGCTGGAAAATCATCCCCAATCTCTGATTGACCAATCATTCAGAGCACTGCATATCCGTTCGCTCAATGCCATTTTCGATATGTGAGTAGAAGGATCAACATAAGAAACCAACAGTCTGCGAAGTGTTTAGTGCTTAGTGCTCGCTCACTGAAAGTACTTACTGAGAGTGTCTATTAGAGATTTTGGAGCACAATTCAAGCTGAAATTACTTCTTGAAAGTGCTTAGTGATCGCGAGCATTTCATAAATGGAAGTGCTTAGTGCTTAAAGCACTTCTCAAGATTATTTCTTGAAAGTGGTTACTAATCGCGAGCATTTTATAAATGGAAATGCTTAGTGCTCAAGATTTTGGAGCACTTTCCAAGAATACCTATTGTCGCGAAATAGAATTACTTCTTGAAAGTGCTCAGTAGTCGCGAGCATTTTATAATTGAAATTGCTTAGTGCTCGAAATTATGGAGCATTTTTTAAAAGTGCTTAGTGCTTGCTAACTATAATTTCTTTTCAGAAGTGCTTAGTACTCAAAATTCTGAAACACTTTTTTATAATGCTTGGTGCTCGTAATTGCAAGCAGTTTATAAATAGAAGTGCTTGGTACTCAAAATTACCCATAAACCAAAACTGTCACTAACACTCGATGCTCCTTTCGCTAACAAAATTATGGAGTATTTTTTAAAAGTGCCTAGTGCTTGCTAACTATAATTTCTTTTTGGAAGTGCTTAGTAATCGCGACTATTTCATAAATTCAGAAGTGCTTAATACTCAAGATTCTGAAACACTTTTTTATAATGCTTGGTGCTCGCAATCGCAAGCAGTTTATAAATAGAAGTGCTTGGTATACAAAATTTTGTACTTGGTGCTTAGTGTTCCTTAACTGAAATCACTTCTTGAAAGTGCTTTGTAATCTTGAACAATTTATAAATAGAAGTGCTGAACAACATCTTAAAGTTTCATTAACTCCCGACTTTTTTCTATCTGAAACTACCTGTCGACTGAACTATTAGTAGTTATACCGAGAATACAATGTTTTTTTTTCTGACTACGTCCCAAGCGATAGGGCATTTAGCTTCCCAGAGACCTTAGTTGTGACATAGGCCTTTGGGAAGCTATAAGCCCTATCGCTTGGGACGTAGTCAGGAAGAAACATAGTTTTTTCTCAGTATAACTACTAACGAATGAAACAAGTCACAGATTCACCATATTCAAAGATGTATATTAAAGGACACAACAACCAGGGCACAACGAAGTACTATATTCATTAATTCCCCAAATAAACACTGTCAATACTCGCTTGGGGAATCTTTCTGAAAAGGAGACTTTTATAGCCGTAAACCCGCGCTAGGTTTGACTGTATCGAAAACCCGCTTTGGGTTTGACAGTGTCGCAAACTCACTCTGGTTTCCACTGTTCGACTTCCGACTGTCGACTCTTAACTGTTTCCTTGTATTCATTCGATTCTCATGTTATTGTTGCGGGCATTTTCATACATGAGAAACGTTCGTTAAAATCTTCATAGCCGTTTCTGTTAATAATCGAACCACGCCGATCTCGACCATGACAGATGTATGTATGATATTGAACTTGAAATAATTCAACAATTTATGCAATATGAATTACGAGAGAATTTTGGTATCAAAGGAAATTAATTAGGTTTTGGATTAGCGCCATTCTTGACAATATTGATATACGGCCGACGGAAAAATTTTTCATGGTTGTTCGCAATCCAGAAGACCAAAATGATTTCTGAATTTTGATCCGGTATATGATTTTACATGAAGTACATATTTTCCTGATAACCTTCGATGTTTAAGTTATATTTGATTACACTATTTTGAAAATTCCTACAATAGTAAAATCATTGCTTCTAGGAGTTGCATCTAATGAAGAAGAACTGAAAGCCATCATTTCGCCGATATTTCCAAACAACATTTTCCGGCAGCGTGTTACTAATATTGAAGCAATATCGCATCGTGGTCCACCCTCTTCGGAAACCCCTATTTTCCAATAAACCGCATTTCTCATCCGGGATTTTCCCGAACCCGAATCCGGTATATTAAAAAATTGAGAAAGCTCTCACGTAGAAAGCGTCCATTCAATAACGAATAGTCGCTTAATCATAAGTTGTCTTCCCTTTCGTTGAACACGAATAACCCACTTCCCCGCCATCCCAGCATCGGCAATCTCGCATAGAGAGTCCGCCAAGCATGGCGCCGAACTCTAACCCGATAAAGTCCATTCTGCCCCTATCCGTCCGTACCGGCAGAGTAGATCAGAGCTTTATCTGTGTCAACGTGGCGAGTGGTGCGTACACTGGGAGTTCGAGGTCGTGTTAGCCGACGCTCGGGTGGCTCCAAGGGTCGTGTTCCGTAACACCTCGATGACTGCGTCGTCCGCAACGAACGAGACACATTTTGCGGGGCCAGAGTCTATCTACGACCTCAAACTGTGCCACTGCGGCGATATAACGGCTGGTCCATCCAGATCGAAACATGTTCGATATTTCATATTCAGTAATGATATCGAGATAAAAGATGATTTAAAAAAAGTAACCAGAGCTGTGCCGAGTACCTACTGACAAAAAGTGCTTCAAGCACTGAGCACTCCTGAAAAGTGCCCCGAAATCTCCAGCACTATATTTATAAAATGCTCGCGATAACTAAGCACTTTCAAAAAGTAATTCTAGTCGGGGAGCTCTAAGCACTAAGTACTCCTCAGAATGGAAGATACTTAAAGTCACTGAAATTCAATTAAACATGTAAGATTTTGTAATATTTCGAAACAACGGAGTACCCTTCTTCCTAAGCGTTTCCACATCTGTCAGGAAACCACTACTTCCCTGGATGATACCACGACGGACATTGAACTACATCTGACAGATAATTTTTTTTGTTATCCGACAGATGTTAGGGCCGTGATGGCCATGATGGTAGAGCGCTTGTCTCTTAACCTAAGGGTCATGGGTTCGATTCCCTGCATGATCATCGGTCTCGTGCAAGGCATAACAGGTTAAAAGATATGGACTGCGTCTTCCCTAGCTCGTACAAGTCTTTCGAAGACTTTTGAGGGTTGTACTCTCAAGAGGGTTGACAGAAATAACAATTTTAACAACAACAGCAACAATGTTTGCCTTTATTTTTCCTATTGTTGGAAACGCTTAGAGAGAAGGGTACTCCATATTCAATTCACATTGTTGATACCTCTATGGCACAATATTTTCGAACTTGTTTCGAAATATTACAGCTTTCTCCTTCTGGAAGTGCTGCTCAGGATTGTTATCTTGTTTATGATTTTCCATGCAGATGGCGCTGCGATCAACTTAGTTGTGGGTCGTAGTGTCATCCGTGGGAAAATATCAGTTGAACGGGTGATTATTATTCATTTGACATGGACAGGACGATTATAATGTGGTCCGACCTACCCTGTCACTAATGAGAGGCAATAAACCTCGAAACATGCATGTCTGCAGTTGGTCATTCCCAGCCAAACGAAGGATAATGTTCTGTTTAACTACAAGACAAGCACTTGCAATTGGGTCTTCTTGAAGGAACGTTGCACAAATATCTGTCAGATGTAGTTCAATGTCCGTCGTGGTATTAGCCAGGAAGGTTGTTGTTTTCTGACAGATGTTTGCCTTTATTTTTCCACTTGGTGGAAACGCTTAGAGAGAAGGATACTCCGTATTCATTTCAGATGTAAGATTTCCACAAATAATATAACATCCCGATATGTTTCAAGCGGTTTTCATATTATATATAATTTGTTGAAAACTCAAAAATACCTCATTGCATAAGTTAATTCATTAGCAAATCGGCCAAAGTTCATGAAATGAAATAGTTGATAAAGGAATAAATAATATAATATAATAACATATTCATACTACTAACAATTACTTACTTACTTACAATTATTGAAATTTTAATGAATTCCATGCTAGTTGATCCACAATTTCGTTTTCTTCTACGCCCATGTGAGACGGCACAGATGAATTTTATGGTAAACGGATAAGTTCATTTTTGATCAGCAAAATAATTGGATATGTGGGGTAGATTTGGGATAAAGCGGTCAATGCGCTGAGGGAGCAGTAATAATTACTGTTTTTAAAAAGTTTAGATTTCTTGCATATTCCAAGGCTTTAAGGGTGGCGAATAGTTCCCAGTAACGACGGAAGTAATTCTTGTTAATTTGTAGCAAGAGTCGTATGACAATGTGTTGAATGCTGCTGCAGTCTCTTTTCTCTTTTTGATGCATCCATGTACATTTGAATCTACCCTTGATAATTATCTTTCAAGTGTTGAATATTTACTGAAGTCGGAAAGGGTAATGCAATCTGGTGAATTTACTGTCCATGGTGGGGGAGTTGGTATGACCGCGAAACAAGCTGCAATAAACATTGTGCTTAGAATGTGACCGCAGATCGAATGTTTATAACAGGGTCTAGCCGTGATATGTCATTTGAATTCAGAACAGACAATTTTTTTCCTTTGAAAAGGTTACTTTTTCAGTATACATACAAATAACTCACTTCAGATTCAAAATGAGATGGCCTATGGCCGTAATCGATCAACTAATCAAATTCAGTTTAATCTCTTCATTCAAGTGATTAAGATATTCCTATGAACAAAACGGAATTACTTCTTGTTATGGAGAAAAAACTATTCAATCTGCACAAATCGTTCCCATTTCTACTTATTCCATGTACTGGATCTCTCAGTAACACTTACTGATTATTTGAATCAAGTGTTGAAGGAAAGAAGCCATTTAATTTGAAATGGAACTGACTCATTCATGTAAACTATTTTATTAAAATTTTCAATTTGTCCCCATATGGGTATTTTATGGGTTGCATGGGTTTCAAATAAAGAAAGGCCGAATTTCTAATGGTTTTCAGATGTGGACTAAATGAATACTATGACTGCTTGTCTTTCGCAAACTATTTTGAACAATTTTCCAAAAATCGTTTCCTTACAGAGAAAACATTTCAAAAAATATTACTGATGGATAGTCTAGTTCGCCCTTCGATCAATAATTGCCATGATGTGAAGTTATAGTGTCACCAATAATACTCCTTTGATTTAACCAGCCAACAACCAAGTACAAGATAATACACGATCTAAGGAAAAAATATAGTTTGAAAAAACTTAAAAACACGCTTATATTACACATTGAACTAAAAAGAAAAATAGGCAGAAAATGATAACAAAAAATATCAATATGAAAAAGCGTGTGGCGCTTTGTTTCATATTTTCGTATATCGAGGACCTCACACTTTTTGACAGTGATACCAATATTTTTCATTTATTTTTATTTTCCGCCTATAAAAACAAATACTTTTTACTTTTTAGTTCATTGTGTTGAAAGCGTGTTTTTGAGTTATTTTGAACTATATTTTATTTTTCATTTTTTATTTCTCAATTTATTATTGAAATAAAATAATTCTCTGGAGAGAGAGAGAGACTATCCAAGATGTATTATAGTAGGGGAGCCCACGATGCTAAATGTGGATTTACTCGTGGTTGTAGGTAAGGGTTGAAGATGAAAAAAAAAAAATTTATCGACCACGTCAGATTTTCTTAGGGGGTGTTGAGTGAACCTAAAAAATACTCCCATGCAATAATCTGACGGCCATTTTTACAATATGAAAAAAAATCGCCATTTTGAAATACTCAAGCGCGTCAGATTAGGATATATATGGTTCATCTTTATGTCCTAGATGTGCTGCCTCCTAAGCTGACGATTGTCTAGAGGGATTCGCCTAATCTGACAAAAAAAATAGGAAAACGATTGACCCTAAAGGCCATCCCTGCAACTTCCCGCTAACTCCATACCTAAGCGCTCATCAATTCACTCATTTTGTTTTTGAGCTCTTCGAGCAATTTTTTGAATTTTCAAACCGCAATAACTTTTGAATAAATGAACCGATTTTCACGCGGTTGGCGGCATTTTACGTAGTTTCTGAAGCTCCATGAAGGATCTTTGAGTTTTATTTAATTGATCGAACAAGAAATTTCAGAGTGATTCCGAAAAAACAATTTTTTCGGTTTTCTTTCGACAACGATAACTCACGAACGAATCAACTGATTCTGACCGAACTAGCGGCGATCGACGTGGTTTTTTGATAATAAAAACTATTTAGTTTTTGAATTCGATCAATGAAGCTGTTTAAAAGTTATTAAAAAAAAACACATTTGAAAAAAAATCGTAGATTTTTTGAGATTTCTCAAAATGTACCGGTACAATTCGATTCAAATTATATTCAAAATCTGACTTTGGCCAAGCCAAATAGATAGAGAAAGAGTGAGAGAGAAATAGTAACGCGGAAAGGGGGATATAGGCATTATGCAGCTGCACGCATTAGACTTTATCGACAAACTTTTGTTATTTCGGCTTGTGGAAATTGTCAGATTATATATTTTTCGTTATCCTTGAATTATTCCCTTCAAAATTAAAAAAAAAAATTGCCACGCTCGAGAATGTCAAGATGACGTTTTTTTACAAATTTGTAGCCCTCCCCTTTCTTTACGTCACTCTCAAATTGTCAGATTGGTAGAATATACACTTTTTTGCATGTAATTAACTCACGCTATCTTAATCTGACGAGCTCGAGAATTTCTGATGATCAATTTTTTTTACTAATCTGATCCTTTATCCTGGATGCGCGGCCTTATTTATGAGGTTAATATGTGGTGGAGGTAGGTACTTAACCGGGTACATGGTATCCCCCTATATATTAATTTGTTGCGCTGTAGTTAATCCCGAAATCTCCGCTTGGGCTCCCCTGCTATAAATATCCCTATACGACGCGGATTTTTTTAATTCTGGCGATGGCTCTCACACAGAGTATATGTATATATCCTGATCAGGATTATAAGACAAACTCATTAAATTAACGTGTTGTCACCGGTTCTTGGTAAGCTGCAGAGTTTCAATTGAATCTGTTCGTTTAGAGCGGGTAAAAATCGAGTGTCAAGGAGTCGGTTACAAACATACATACAGGTGAAGCTGAAAGTAAGCGTGTGAAAAGCGTGTAAAATCACACTAGCGTGCGGAAGGAACGTTGTCGATACAGCTGTGATGTAACAAAGGGAACAAATACATCCTAGTTACCGTCGACTCCTGTTGCAGATGGCCCGAGATTTTAAATATCCCCACATGTATAAAAGAATTCCATATAAACAAACTTTCAGACACACTCGGTCAACTTTTCTACATTTCTACCACACTGGAATGCATATTTGCCCCGCAACGTAACAACCCCGTTCCAAACTGTCCATCAAAACTTTTTTCAATCACGATAAACATGCACGCTGTTCCGGGTAGAGGAATACACGTAGGCGAGTCGCAGAGGCGAACGCGAGAAAAAAGGCGACAAAAACGAAAAAGTTCAACCAGGAAAAAGGTTGTGATAAATTGTGTTGCTGGCGAGAAGTTGAGAGCAGCTCGGCCGGCACAAGTTTGCCTATCATCGGGATTCGGATTCGGAAACAGCTGCGACAGAAAAGGACAATTTGTGCGGTTTTGTGGCTGGTGGTCAGAAAGGAAAGAGATACGTGGTTATCTTTTATTGCGATCTTTGCGACTGAAACTAGAATTGTTCATTTCGAAAGGTGATTGTGCATTCAAATTGTTAGAAAATCTTTATGTTATCAGGAACTGTAGTTGATGAGTCGCAACTAAGTAAGTATATGTTGGCTTTCCAGTAATCCTCGAGTTTCCAAATATCAATGGTCGCCGCAGACTCCTGTTCCACATTCTAAATGCAGTTTTCTACTGAATAAAGATTTCAACCATTTTGACAATTCAACTCATGTATATAAATCGCATATGCCACGGTGCAATTGTCACTTTGACAGCGGCAAAAGTTAGCTGATACTTTTACACCGACAAATGCACTAGTGGATTTTTCACTTATTCATTTGTTTATCAATTATCGCGGTATTGGTTGCCAAAATGAATAGTTTGACATGTTTGTCAACAACTGAATTTCTGAGCACTAATAATGAGTCGATTCGATGAGTCTAAGAACGCCGAAATTAGTCATATTGTTAACATCTGTGTGAAAAGTTAGACTGAAATGAATGTTTTCTGACCCTCCACAAATCGCACTAATTCAAATCCCATTTTTTAGACCACTTCAAAAATAAAAAAATCGGCCGAACCCCTCTGACGACCCGACAATGTTTTTCCATCATGAAAAGTTATGAATTGGACTAGAACTGATGTTTATCGACCCACCACCAACCGCGCCAACTCATATTCAATTTTTGAGACCACTTCAAGAAAATTGAAAGATCGGCCGAACCCCTCTGACGACCCGACAATGACTTTCCATCATGAAAAGTTGTAAGTTGGACTGGAATGAATGATTTTTCACCCTCTGCCTATCGCGCCAACTCGAATCCTATTTCTGATCCTACTTCAAAAAATAAAAGAAATTGGCCGAACCCCTCTGACGACCCGACAGTGACTTTCAATCATGAAAAGTTGTAAATTGGACTACAATGAATGTTTTCTGACCCACCACCAATCGCGCCAACCCAAATCCCATTTTTGAGCCTACTTCAAAAAATAAAAAGATTGGCCGAACCCCTCTGATGACCCGACAGTGACTTTCAATCATGAAAAGTTGTGAATTGGACTGGAATTATTGTTTTTTCACCCTCCGCTAATCGCGCCAATTCAAATCCTATTTTTGAGCCTACTTCAAAAAATTAAAAAAATTGACCGAACCCCTCTGACGACCCGACAATGAATTTCAATCATAAAATGTGTGAATTCGACTGGATTGAATGTTTTTTAACCCACCACTAATCGCGCCAACTCAAATCCAATTTTTGAGACCACTTCAAATAATTGAAAGATCGGTCGAACCCATCTGACGACCCGACAATGACTTTCAATTATGAAAAAATTCAAACTGGACTGGAATAAATGTTTTCTAACCCTCCGCCAATCGCCTCAACTCAAATCCTATTTTTGAGACCACTTGAAAAAATTGAAAAATCGGTTGAACCCCTCTGACGACCCGACAATGACTTTAAATCATAAAAAGTTGTGAATTGGACTGGCATTAATGTTTTTTGACCCACCACTAATCGCGCAAACTCAAATCCTATTTTTGAGACCACTTTAAATAATTGAAAGATCGGCCGAACCCATCTGACGACCCGACAATGACTTTCAATCATAAAAAGTTGTGAATTGGACTAAAATGAATGTTTTTTGACCCACCACAAATCGCGCCAACTCAAATCCCATTTTTGAGACCACTTCAAAAAATTAAAGAATCGGCCGAACCCCTCTGACGACCCAACAGTGACTTTCAATCATGAAAAGTTGTAAATTGGACTGGAATAAATTTTTTCTAACACACCACCAATCGCGCCAACCCATATCCCATTTTTTAGACCCCTTTCAATTGTGAAAAGTACTAATTGGACTAGAATGAATGATTTCTACTTGTTCCATATACACTTCTACATTTTGTATATTTATCGCTTTTCTTTCTTCTTTCGAAATCACCACCACCTCTGTTTTGCTTTTGTTCATTCTCATTTCGTATTATTCAAAAATGTATTTCTTCATTTTTGTTTCTATCTTGTAGTTCTTTGTTTTGTTCGTTTCTTTGTTGGTGGCCATCTAGTAGCTCTTGGAAATATTCTCCCCATCTATTCATTATCTCTCTTTTCCTTCATAATTTCCCCATATTTTTTGTCTTCAATGTTGTTTACCTCCGGAGTGTTCTCTTGTCTCAGTATTTTTAGCGTTCTATAGAATATTTCTGGTTTGATTTGATATCGGCTAATATTTTTTCTCCAAACTCTTCCCACTTTTTCTTTTCTGTCAGTTACTATCTCTTTTACCTTTTTTTCTTTCCTAAATTCTATTTTTCCTATACAATTTGCCAATTGCTAAATGGCCCAAGTCATATTTAATTCCTAAGTGGAAATGGATTCATTAATGCAGACAAGTTTTCAAGAATCGAACATAATTCAACATTTGTAATGGTCTGTAGTTGTTTTCTAATGGAGAAATACAACTTTTGAATAGGATTATGTGAAAGACTGCATTATTAAGTAAAGTTTTTATTGATTATTTTCATTATACCAGGTAATAAATCGCATAAAAGTAGCTTCCATAAGATTATTTGAATATGAACCCAGAACGCCTTGTGAGACTTGTTTGATCGTAGCCTTTCGGGATCAAGCACAGATAAACCCCGATGTATCCGCTAAAACAAACATTCGCCAAACGGCATCAACACAAAACTACTCATGCAAAATGGAACGTAAACTAAATCCCGAACCCAGAAGTTCGAAACTATATATCACTCGGGCTCCGCTGAAAGTATGTATATTAGCCGCTTACGCTGCCCCGTTTCCCCTATCGGAATCGACAAGGGCAATCCAAACAAGGGTACTATACACCTTCAGCAGGCGTAGGGCACGGGCACCTATTTAAATGGAATTCCTGTAGGAATTCCATGTCATGTTTACACAACGGCCTCTCAGGATGAACTTGATGCGGGTGCGGAGTTTACGAGAGTTCTTTTACTGTCGACGGCTGAAAATAAAAACTGCGAGTCCTTGTACGGTTATTGAATTTCGGAAACTTATTCGGGTCAGTTGGGAGGAGCTGTAAACCGAAATGAATTCGGTGTTATTCCTAGAGGAGTAATTTTCAGCTACATTAGCTCATATACTATATACACAATTGAAACAAGAAAATAAATTGACTGATGATAAATTTCCAAGCAGTACTATCCTTCAGCTGAAATGGTTATTCCAAGCTTTATTACCAGCTCCATACGTCACTTGAAGAGCACCATTTTTAATGTGAACTCAATGAAGAACGACTCATCCTGGTCAGTATACAGAATTCCAAATTCAATATACTGAAATTCGGTATGCTTATTTCTTCAAATAACCATGTCATGTTGCTGTGAATTCATAGCTACTTATTTTTTCACTTGCAATAAAGGATAGTGGGAAATTAACTACCATTTGAACATTTCCTATTTGGTGTTCGAGCCGGTCTGAAAGGAATGTTATGCCTTCATTTTTGTATGTGTCTACAGCCCTTTCCTATGTGATGTAAACCTATAGTATATGGATTGTTTGAAAACACCCGTTACACTTCTAGAACATGAAGAACTATAATATTTCAATCAAAGGCATTTTCAAACGAAATCACTGAAAATGTTCAAGGAAATGAACAAAGGGGTCCAAATTTCGAAATCGAACTGTCCAAGATAGATGAATCGATCATCTGAGAGTTGGAAATGATGTAGCTTCCACGCAAGCGGGCAACCTCTGAGGACTGGTAGGACTGAATTCGCCAGTTCTCAACAGGGCAGAAATTCCATTCACTCACTTGGGAGTCATCTTTGACCTCAAATTGACACCTACAAATCCTGACAGCGGGATAGCCCTCATCCTGTACAGAAGACTGTACGAAAAAACCTTGGGCTACAACCAAGAATTATCATATGACGATTGTAGAAAATTGGCTTGTTATGGAAGTAAATACAAGAATGGTTCAAGCGGGTCCTTGCCAAATAACGATAATGGCCCATTGAATTTGAAACTGTTAGGTCAGTACTTAATTCTACTTAAAAAAAAATAAAATTGATTATAAATAATGATAATCGGAACCAGTTGTGTCTACTGCATACTAATTTCTCATCGGTACATCCCCCGGCACAACATGCAAACTGGCCCTACGACTACCCAAGTACCCACTAATAAAATGAGCACCAGAGCCATCTATAAGTGGGTGTCGTTCTCAGTACACTTGTTGTCACAAGGCAGGCGAGTCTTTATACACTATCTAATTGGGTTTCTGATTTGCTGGATACTGTACCTTGCCACCACACGATGGCTCCATACGTAGTCATTAGGCGAATGAGAGTCGTGTAGATCCAGTATAGAATCTTGGGGCTAAGCCCCCACGAACTGCCAAATGCCCTTGTACATGCCCAGAAAGCAGCTGTGGCTTTCCGAACTTTATGTTCGATATGCTCGTTTCAGTTCAGCTGGGAGTCCAAGATGACTCTAAGGTCTTCTTTTTTCTTTAGGTGTTGATAGTGGCATCCATTTTTCTTTAGGTGTTGATAGTGGTATCGATTGCTAAGATCAATAGCCTCTATGTAGACTGTGTTCCTAACTCCATAAGCCACCTTAGAAGCAGCACTGTTGATTTGAACGCAACATTGAATCGTGCAGGACTCGCTCCAGTCAACCCACGAGATTTAAACAATTCAACCAGTAAAATTGAACTAAAAAAAATTCCTTTAGCCCCGAACAAGGACGCCATACCACTTGCGCCACGTCTCGACACTCCAAGGTACTTGACTGAGGTATTGTATAGCAGGGATTGGACATTTGGGAGGTCCCTGGGTTCGCGTCTCCTGGTAAAAAGAACCATTTTCGCCTTTTCAAGGTTCACACTCAGCTCTACCGACCCTTGGTCATCGATCAAGATGATAATGTCATCCGCGTGGGCCTAAGTGAAGTTACCCATGTCTTTGGTTTTCACTATGAGGCCATCTACCACGAGGCACCAATGAAAAGGGGATAAAACTCCTTGCGAACAGCTCCTTACTGATATGGTCTTGCTGAAGCTACTTCTAAGAGTTGTTCTAGCTAGCCTCTGAGAAAGCATGGCGTGAATCCATGTTATCATGGTTGATTTCCCGCCCCTTCTCTTCTTTGCTTGACAAATAGAATCAAATGACGTGTTTTTAAATGCTCCTTCTACGTCGAAGAATATACCTAGGGTAGCGCCGCCACGATCCAACCCCCCATCGACCCTATAAACGAGTTCGTGCCCCTGCCGACCTGGTATGCACGCTTGAGTCGCTCCAGTACCTTCTTTCGTATGTTACAATCCCAGCAGCCATCTTATAGTCAACCTTTGTTTTGGGTGGTACATTTGGCTGTGGCTTGGGTGTTACAGAGCCATTGGCCAAAAAATGGACAAAGAGTATATTTTGAAGTGTCTCTATATCCGAGCCTGTGTATCTGCATCTGGGCAGAGCGAGCACTTCCAGTCACGTTGCCAGGTCTTTGGATAGGACCTTGTTGAATCTTGCCGCCTCTGGTAAGGTGCTTGAACCCTAGCAGTAGGCTCTCGAAGTGCCCCTCTCTGCGTCTCGAATAATACTTTTGTATTCCCTTCGTGCTGCCTTATAGCCTTCCGAATATATGGGTTGTTTGGTCCATTTGGCTTCGTTGAGAAGTTTAGAAAATTCTATCAAGGGGTTTTTTCTGTTTTGTATATCATTTTCAAGGGACAGCTGGATTCGTATGATGATTGGATGGCGGAATTGAAACAATCTGCAAACGTTTCCGCCTCCAACGTGTAGTCATGACCCAAAGTCTTTTCCTCAGTTTCTCCTCAAAGAGATTCCAGTCGTTGGCGCTTCCTGTCAGTTCCAAAAAACATAACGTGAGATCGACGATTGTTTGAGCCAGGGGCGTAAAATGAGTGGGCACTGATCCTCTATTGAGGATTTCCAGGTTGCTGAAAGTCAGGAATTCGAAGAGTGCCCTACCCGTTGGGTTCAGGCCACGATTCCCCCACCATGTGTAGAGGGAGTTAGTGTTGCAACCCAACACGAGGAGTAGTCCTAGCTCCATGCTACTACCTCCTATGAAGGATTATCCATCTCATATGGGAAGTAGGCGGAGCCTTCTTTGACTTCGCGTATATTTTCCCTTCGCATCATCGATCACTTCAATCTTCACCGCTACTAGGCATGCCACAAGGATCTTGAAGATCATTTCTGTCGCTCTATTGGGCAATGCATATATGATTTATATGTGTGTGAAAACCAACAAAAAGAATGATATTCTATACGATCTATATCAACATGATTTTAATTTTCAGAGGGAATGAATACATTTCATTATTATGGCAATCAATCATCCAACAATGGAAATGCCATATTCAACAAGGAAATGCCGCTAAACTACTCACAACGTCAGAACTATCGCAGCAAAGCTACGATATAGTCGGTTGATATGCGAAATATGAGCAAAATTCAGATTAAGTGGAATCTAGCAGTCAGGGAATGCAAATAATCCCTCTATTAATCCGATGGGTCGAGCATCTCGCCCGCTTAGTTGGCGCCGCTTTATATTACGTTACAGACGTCTGTGGGGATTTTGACACCTCTCTCGCACTCCAGTAGCTATAAATTAGGTTGATTCCCTGCCGCGTGACGCTGAAAAGGGGTTAGCGGGCTTTTCTTCTGAAGATGTAATCTGAGATGGAGAAACTTCACTTGATGATGTGATGGGAGCGTTAATGCGCCAAGGCCGCACTTTAGATAATCGATTCAGTGTCACGCGTTATCGAGATGAGTTGATGTGATACTTCTGGACTCGATTATCTGACGATATAACACGAACTCACTGATGTGCAGAACGTCACAAGTTCAGTAATACCATCAGGTTTTAGACCAGGAGCTGGTAACAGGTGACGTTCTCCCATTTTACACTGCATGCATTTTTGAGGCTTGATAATTAATTAACCCTAAAATATGAAAAATAGACGGGTTCCTGACCGCCGCACGTGTGCACTTTATAAGGAAAAGCGCTTTTCTATTTGTGGAGAATTTTCGTGTTCTTCCGCGATATAATACTGCATGCCGTTGTAATATACGGAAATTCAAACAAATTGAAACGTTACTAATTGATGGCATGCAATCCGAAGCGGCCAAAAGGGTTCAAACTGAAAATATACGTAATTTCTTTAATAAATTAATAATAGGTAATTTGGCATGCACACCAGGACTTCAATTCAACTCAACTTCAATTCTTTACATCGGCATGTTATTTGAAATCACGGACGTTCCCTTAAATTTTTTCCAGTTTTTCGTAACTCTTTCAGCCCTTCTGGCCGCTGCAGATTGCATGCCATCAATGAGTAGCGTTTAAGTTCGTTTGAACTTCCGTGAATTACAACGGCAGGCAGTATAATATCGCGAAAAACACGAAAATTCTCCACAAAAAGGAAATCGCTCTTCCTTATGGAGTGCACACGTTCATTCAAAGATGAGGAAAACCTACATTATTTGTATGACACAAAAAATATTATTGAGTTGGTAGGAATTTTAAGAAATATGAAAAATGAAAATGCGACTGATTATGATGGAATGATGGAAAGAAAATTATCCAAAGTCTGCCAATTAATGCACTCAATATCACTCATCAACACCTCATTCCACAATTTGTTTGAAGATGAAGATTCAGATAATCTAACGAATATTACGAACCAATATTATTAGGTCAATGGAATCTTCGGCCGATCTGCAGAGAGCTAGCTGATTCGATACCACGAGAGTCAGATTTCCTCTTCTTTTCATTTCATCTAATGTGTCTGTCAATGTAGACACCTAAGTATTTCACAAATCCTGAAGACTTCAATTTAATATCATCAGCATTTTTTATTTCCAGATGATTGAAATCGGGAAGGTAAGATGAGTAACAAGCAAATGGTAGGAACAATGTTTTTTTCAAAGTTCATTGTTGATTTTTTCTGATTGAAACAATCCATAATCATAGGATATTGCCGTGGCATCTGCAAAACTGATAATTTCCCCGTTGGTTTGTGAGGTGAGTATATTATTCATGTACATGATAAATAACAATGTCTCTTGCGCCACTCCATATTCTACAGTTCTTTCTTCACTCAGGGCATTTTTGATTCTTACATGTTGCTTTCTGTTACTCAGGTAGTTTTCAAATAATTTGTGAACATTTCTTCTTAATCCTATATCTAGCAAATTTCCAAAAACCGCTAGAACATCTTCTTCCTGTTCAAGCTAATGTAGATTTTTGATGTCAGTGTTCGAATCGCGTCATGTAGATTTTTAGTCCATAAATTTTGTGTTCAATAATAAATACTTACAGTGAAAAAGAAGGATGCCATAAACACAATACAAGAAGAAAGTGATTTAAGGAATGTATAAATGTACGTATATTCCAAAAAATGAGAAGTATATTTAGACGAGAATATGGAGTGCCCAATAACATTGAAATTCAAAACGGTGAGATTTAAATTTTTTGGTTTTTGTTCCAACTGACTTGTGAAAGTATTACTCTACAAGCATGCGTGATTCACCCTATACCCGCAAGCAATTCTGTTGAAAGTATCACTTTTCCGCAATAGTGCCGAAAAATTTTTCCTGTACACTCAAGTTGTCTCGGATGAAAAAGTTTGTTCAAGAGAGGTGCATTAGAGATCATTCATTGTCCTAGTAGAAATAATCTTGATTATAACTCATACGGAAAGGTACATGAAAATCAATACTGATTCAGAGTACTTTTATTTAATTTCGAGAGACCTCACAAAGCCGTCCTGATGAGTAGGTAACTACGAAACAGCTGACGGCGGATGTTGAGCTTTCGAAATTGAATCGAAAACTCTCTATCAACTTTATATTCTACTTGCGTTTCTGTTCACGAAGAAGAAACTTGATTTGGAGTCTTGTATAATTGGTCACTTCTGTCACTTCCGTTGAAAATAACGTCACCGTTATTCGCCATTTCCGTTATTTCGCTAGTACCAATCATAGCAAAATAACGGAAATGGCGAATACCGTTGACGTTATTTTTAGCATAGGGCTGATTGTCTTTCTGTCAATGTGTGGATAATCATCTAACTTTGGATTCAATTCAAGTTTCAACTTGTGACTATGTATGTAACAAGTTGCTTTTCATCACAATTTTCAATTCTTCGTCCTGCTTAATTGATGTCAAATAACCTAGATATCACATTTTGGAAAAAAATTTAATTCTAGTACAACAGTTCGGTTTAAACACTTCCAGAAGTACCTGACAATCTGAAAATATTTTTATTGTTGATTGAATAAGTAACAAACGATCAATTTATTCGAAAACTGATAGAAAAACCAATTTTTCTTCTATTGGTTCTTCTGCATGATAAATACTGTACAGTTTCATAAATCATGTCTATAAATAAACAATTACTTTTTTAAGCATTTTTAAATCTATAGATTCATCTTCATCTTCATTGCTTTCTTCATTAAATTCCTCCTTAAACATTCAAAAACTTTCCCCTGTCTATATTCCCTAGCTGAGTCGGAAAATGAAGCGAACACATTGACAACGAAACATTTGCATGTATATTGAAGAAGTTGTTATTGCGACAGCGTGAGCAGAGGATTACATTATGTGTTATGCTTATTGCTGCTCCCGAAGTCAGAACAACAAGATTAATTCTGTCTGGCATTGGCTAATGATGCGAGAATCTGCTGACAGGCTTCATTATACATGAGAGCGCTCGATGACAGCTCGATCGATGAACGATATTGAAAAATGTTTCTATTAGAATGTGGATTTTATGCAGGCTGGTGTACTGTCCGTTCGAATTGTTCATTCGCATTCGATATATTCAACACCCGCATGTTTGATGTGGTAGAATGTAATATGATAAGAATACTGGGCTTGTGCATGGCATCACACGTATTGAAAGGTCTCTAACTTCTGAGGGTTGCACGTAGGGATGCAGCCGGTTGATGGATATAACAATTTTAATAATTATTTGTAGCAATTAACTTTAATCCGATAACTCAATTCAGATTTGTAACATAAAGCTTCAATTTATGGCTGAGCCAACTATGTCTACTTGCAAACTATGAATGTGACTAACTAACCGTATGCTGTAATCTACTGCCATATATTCTCGAAATTCGTGTATCCATACTGACAAAAAGCTTCTGATGGATCATTATAGAAATGCCGAGAAAAGTCATAAAAATGATTTGGAACATCGTTGACCCGTCTAGATGTTTCTTACATGGCTCTAGTTTCTTCTTTGATGTGATAAGAGCATTCTCGAGTGATGATGTCATGCATTGTTAACAAGCTAAGCGGTCAGGTCTGGCTCCAGGATAGTAGCATTGTTCCATTTCGCAGCAAAATGTCATCCATTGGAGTGTGTCGATATCTGCAAGATTCCCCATATCTGCACTGCGAAATTAGACAGGAGTAACACTCCTCAGTCTTCATGTTTGGTTTTGGAAGATAGTTACAGCACACCAAAATTTCAACGCCACTGGATGTGGATATCGCCTCCAACATACCTTTTATAACTCTCCAGACGAGCTCATCAATACCACAGGATAATTTTGCGATTGCCAGATTCACAATATTCTAGTTCATCATCGTGTTCCTTAGTTTAGTGAGACTCTTCCAGATCTCTCCATAGGCCGGTTTATTTCAAAAATGCTTCTTGGTAACCAGGAACCCAGGAACAACTGAAATTACTGATTCCGACACTATGGTGGTCGGAAACTATCTCAAGCAGGTGACGGTTTATCGTCTTATCCACCCGTTCCACCATTCCAACAGACTGTGACTGTAGAACCGTGATTTTCATATTTCGAATGTTTAGAATTATATAAATACTCCTGGAACAGGTTCAACTTGAAATTTTTGCTTTGGACCGAATGGTCTAACAGAACATCAATCGACATATTCATTATTTTGCCAAGATTCGGACCCGTCGCTGAAGAAGTTCATCGCCACGAATATATACTTCAATCCATGGCCAGATTGTGGAAATAGGCCAGTGATGTCGATGGCGATCCTATCAAATAATCTGCCTACGTTATACGGACCATTTGAATCCATCCATCCATTTGAGTCCATTACTGGTAGGACATATAGCACACTTTCTGCACTAGTTCTTGACCTCAGCTTGGTAGAGCCATTGCCTTAATTCGTGAAGGTTTTTCTTCACTCCGATATGTCTTCCGGTTCCCCCACCATGGATTTTCTGGAGCTTTGTCTTCTGCTCTTCATCGGTCGGTTTATCTCGAGGTAGTGGATGTTTCTATGGTCCTTCTTAAATAGAAGCACCCATTTAACTTCGGGAATATTTTCCCGGTAGTTCATGGAGTCAAACGAACTCCTTGGAGAATACCACCACAAAGCCTTTTTGAAATTTTGAGGTCTTCTGCCAGACCCTCATAGCCCATAGTGAAGGATTCCCATCGGCCCAGTAGGATATACCGGTTTGCGAATAATTTGCTATTTCCTGTCATGATGGTCTCCAATTACTCCAATAACTAAATCACGGTCTGGATATGACTGCTGTGTTTCTACAAAGTGTCGACTCGTTCTCGTCTATTCATTGGCAATGTAAACAGTCATCAGTGCTTGGTCTTCACGATAGAGCATTTGTTATCCTATCGTTGGTCCTTGCTCGAAGTCGAATTCTTGCAGTCTCTCAATCCAGCATTCTGCCTGGCTCTAGAGATTTTCCAATAGAAGAAGCCATTTGATTGCTGCATGGTCAGTTCTCAATGGCAATTTTCTCCCATACACACAGTTACAGAAGTGCTCTACCCCTTCAAAAACTGCCAATAGCTACCGTCTGGTGACATAATGATAACGTCCTGGTTCACTGAGGGTCTTTGTGAGGAAACCACCGAGTCCCACGTTGCCTGCATTCAAGAGGGTGCCTGAAGTCTGGGCATCCCAACGATAAGCTCACCTCCACGTGGTAAATCCTGTGTAATGGCATGACGGCATGACCTGTCATAATGGCTGACAAGAATGAAGCGGAGTCAAGGGGTGGGTGAGGCGCCATAGCCAACCGGAGTTGGGACCAGTGGGTCTCCAACTCACTGAACACCGACGCCAAAAACATACATGATTCTCCGACACTCGAAACATACATATTCATAAATCACAGAGAAAAGCGAGAACTGACAATATTGTCTTCAATGGAAGCCGAAAATGGTGCTCGGATTGGGAGCTGTGGCACTGGTAGCCAGTGAACGAATCATCCGCGGCCGCTGTAGCATCCAGCAGAGAACCAGCCTTTCCAGAATTTTCACGAGAGGACGGTTTGGAGGAACTCACTGTGAGAACTGAAAAATCAAATTGAACCCGAGGAGGGGCCCCAGATCAGATACTGCGTGACTGGTAGCCAGTGATTGAATCACCCGCCGCCACTGCCGCCGTACCGCCTGACCGATAACCAGCTCTACTGAAGCTTTCACTAGGAGGTGGATGGAAGTATTCCGCTACTTCTACAAGCAAGCACCATCACACTACACACACTTTGAGGAGGTATATTTCAAAGGAACACCATGAGAGGGCGAAAACAGGAAGATTTGACAGATCATGCTATGTATGAGGAGACCAGGGGATGGCAAAAAAGGCCCATAGCCACTTGCCTGCCTGCAGTAGCAGACTCCCCTTCAACTACTGCTACTATTACTACTGCATGCGTCCGTATCCAAAATGAATTTTCTGTTCAGGATAGCTCACAATTGGTGCTCCTTTTAGCTTCCTCAATGAATATTGGCATTCTCCAGACCACTCAAACTTCGATTTTTTGTCTTTCCGTGACCCTAGTCAGTGGATTAGCAATGTTGGCGAACTCCAGCATATATCTGCAACAGTAGGTACAAAGGCCAAAAAAACTTTGGAGCTGGTATATGTCTTGTGGAATGGGCCATCTCTTAACAGCTTCGATCTTATACTCATCTACTGCTACTCTTCCTCCAGAGACAACATGGCCAAGGTATCGTACTTCCTTCTGGAACATATGGCATTTCTTGGTGCTCAGCTCCAATCCAGAGCTTCTCAGTCGCAGAAATAGCTCATGCATGTTTTCACGTCGACTTCGAACGATGTGCCAACCACAGTCATCTTATCGAGATATACCAGACACGTCTTCCATGACAGTCCCTTCACAATCATCTCCGAATGAGGCTGAAGCGTTACAGAGCGCGAATGGCATAACTGTGAACTGCACCAATCTCAAGCCAACGGTGGAAGGTTTCTTTAGTCGATCTTCATGAGCCAGTTCTAACTGCCAGTATCCACTCTTCAAATCAAGGATCGAGGATATAGTAGAACAGGCCAACGTGTCTAGAGTGTCATGTATCTCCGTCACGTTGTTCAGTTGACGATAACCTAGGCGAATCCACGTTGACCCGTCTTTCTTCTTTACCAGCATGACTGGAGAAGGATGTCGGCCATATCTTCTAGATGACTGTCGGATCGATCATGCATCCTCTGTGTCTGTTTGGTACTGGGGATCAAAGGCAAGGTGGTGGGGCCCAAAACGTTAATAAATCAGCAACAACCGCAAAAAAAGGACGCTTTGAGTAGACGGATGAATTGAGTGACGATATTATAAATTGCTAAGATAACAGTGAGCCGACCCGAAGACGATATATGGCGAGAATGAATGTTCTATGGTCTATACCTACAGTATGCTGCCTTTGTCGGGTTCGAGGCTATGGCGGTGAACGAAGTGGCAGAAGTAGCAAATATGCGAAGCTGATATCTGGCAGATCAATTCTGCTGCTCAGATCGAGTCGGCGAAATAACATGCGTCCTGAATCAATTGTTTGGTGGAATACGTGGCGGACAATACACCCCCCACGATTGCAGTGCGACAAATTGCCGAAAAAGTAAGACGACTTCACCACACACAAAATAAAAGCGTGCCGTTTACCATCTAACAACATCCTACTAGGATACATATGCTGGTGGTAATTACATCATACGATGAACATATACTAAGTGAGTAGTCAGTTTTAGAATCAAAACTCAACAGAAAATCTACAAATTATAAAGAGTATCTTCCATGTTTTTCGTCTGATGAGGTGGGCAGGCACATTTGGTAATTCAATCTGGAGAGTTCAATGTATTCATAACTTCCATATCAACAAAAATAAAATGATTTTGTTTGAATATTGGTTTTAGAAAATTTGTCTTCAAGAGGCTTTTCTTATATCATCATAAGAAAATTTACTGCTCTTTCATGACCTTTGAGCCGGAGTAGTATATGCCTGTTTCGGTAAATAGCACTATATATCCATTGCCATCTGTCGTTGTTGTTATAATTGGAATTTGCGGTGACTTTCTGACTGAACAAATAAA
The DNA here is from genome assembly GCA_958502065.1 of Chrysolina americana. Classification (NCBI taxonomy): domain Eukaryota; kingdom Metazoa; phylum Arthropoda; class Insecta; order Coleoptera; family Chrysomelidae; genus Chrysolina; species Chrysolina americana. The sequence continues at coordinate 8,898,762 of OY293419.1, read as the reverse complement.
CAATATGATGAAATATCACGCCGCCCAATCAACTGAAATTCTTCAGGCTTCAACAATTTCACGTTTCATTGCATAAACAGTTTTCACAAAAAATGCACCGTCAATTTGATAAACTGAAAAAGCCAAACCACAATAAGATAATACTCCGTTCAGTACGAATCCATTATGAGAAACACCAAATAATCCCGGTTCCACACAAAAAATCCCATTCTAATAAAACGTGAAATATCAGATTTCCTGCCGAGCAAAACAATGCCTGGCGATGACAAGAACCGAGATGGGATGAAAGGAAAGCAAAATGCTGAAGAATGTCTGAAATAACTCCGGGGAATAGAAGGCAGGAGATTTATTCGCTAGTAAAGAACTGGTCCGCATGTTCTCCGGAATTGGTTTAAGAGGATTGTTGGATCTGAACCACAAAGACTAGTAATGAATGCTTCATTAATGATATCGAACGACGGAGTTGTGTAATTGGCACAGAAAGATTACACAAGGAACTTACTCTCGCTAAACATACTGATGAAGTGGCTTAAAATGTACCAAGACCCAAAAACACTCTCAGACCTTCTATGTAATACCGGTCTGGTATGAAATAGAGTTGGAGTATCAAGCTCTGATCGATACCTGAGGGTGAAACGTAATCGTCTCTTAACATTGCCTATCAAGCATATAGCTTGGCCAATTCAGAAGGCATCAGCTGCGGTCAAACCTAGGTATCTACCTTCTAATAGCCAGAAGTTTCTGCATTAGCTCAGAAAAAAAAATGATTATCAATAAGCAGATGATGAGACCAGTAATGTTCCACGCTCACCCGATGTTCTGCAATGTGAACAAGACTCAGTTTCTGATTCTTATCAGGATGCAGAACAGGAAACTCTGTATCTACTGCTGGATACATCAAACTAATGTGTAATAAGAGGTGTGGCGTTGAAATTTTCTGGATCCCACCTCAAAACTGGAATCCAGACAGTGTGTCTAGAAGACATGTCTTCAAAACATGGAAATATCGGTGTGCTGTGTGCCTCAGGGCTCCATGCTAGGACCACTGTTTTTATTATTTATCTCACTCTTTTTATTTCATATTTGCTGTTTCCTACGCATGTTATGACATTACAATAATTCAATCTCACAAACGATAATATCAACTTAACGAAGATAACCTACCTGCTCTGTTTGGGCTCTGACCTGACTAGGTCTGATGGTGAAGCGAATTTTTCAAAGCTATTCAGTGAATATCACTATTCATTAGGTACCGCAAGGCATCTGAGCAAATGCATAAGGTCATGCGATGTTTAATAAAACACGAGGGGGTTCTTAAACAAAAATGTCAGTTATTCTCTAATATTTCCAAACTTTTCTCGAGTAATTATCTTTCTCCTTCGATCATCTTGAAATTCGGAAAGTGTACTAATTTCTACATCTACAGTTTCGAATTGAAGAGATCCGTTATTTCTTAGTTATTTTTTCATGATAAATCTGGGCTTAAACAAGTCAAATATTTGAAGAATCAGCACAAAATTTCGCATATTTAATGTAAATTTCAAGTGGATCAATTGATATTTACTTTTCTTCATCTCTTTTTCGATCAACTTTACAGAATATACTAAATTCATCATTCTGAATCGTTTGGCGATTGGAAACTTTCTCTATTCTCAACCGTTCTCGAGTTGAAAAGTTCCCCTGGAGTTGAAAAGGGTCATTTCCCTCAAAACATTTTTGTTATTATCATTTTTTATTCATTTTCCAAAAATTCAAACTTTTTTAATATGCACACTGAATTTGATGTCGATTCCAAGTCAGTTGAAGATTCCATAGGCTTTTTACAAAACATCTACAATTTCGAGTTGAAAATATACGTTTTTTTTGTTAGTTCCTTTTTCATGATGAACTTCATTCCTGGTCACTTATATGTAATTCATATATTTTCGGAATCAGCATGAAAATTTGCATATATTGTGGATCAAATGATTTTGTATTTTTGGGACTTTTTTCAGGGAAGTTTTTTTTTTCTCATAAACTTGAAACTCATAGTGTATACTGAAATCATCATTCTGAATCGATTGGCGTTCGTAGAATTCTTCTATCTTCAACCGTTCCCGAGTTGAAAAGTTCCTCAAGAGTTGAGAAGGGCCATTTCCCTTCAACATTTTTTTTTTCATCATTGTCTATAAATTTTTCAAAAACTCTACTTTTTTAAAATATGCACACCAAATTTAATGTCAATGCCAAATCAATTGAAGATTTCCTAGGCTTTTAACGGAACATCTACATTTTCGAGTTGAAAATATACTTTTTTTTAAATTCATTTTCATGATGAACTTCAGGTCTGGGCATATACAAATCATATATTTTCAGAATCAGCATAAAAATTTGCATATATAGTGTGAATTTCAAGTGGATCGAATGACTTTGTATTTTTCATGATTTTTAGGACTTTTTTCGGGAAACTACTTTTCTTTTCGGATCAACTTGAAACTCGCAGAGTATACTGAATTCATCATTCTGAATCGACTGACGTTCGTAGAATTCTTCTATCTTCAACCATTCTCGAGTTGAAAATTTCCCCTGGAGTTGAGAAGGGTCATTTTCATCCAACATTTTTTTTCATCATCATCTATACATTTTCAAAAAATTCAACCTTTTTTGAGAATGCACACCAAATTTGATGTTGATTCCGAATCATTTGAAGATTTTGTAGGCTTTTTCGGAACATCTACAATTTCGAGTTGGTATTATACGTTTTTTTGTTAGTTCCTTCTCCATGATGAACCTTAGATCTGGGGATATACAAATTATATATATTTTCAGAATCAACATGAAAATATGCAAATATAGTTCGAATTTCAAGTGGATCAAATGATTTTGCATCTTTCATGATTTTTAGGGGTCTACCCCTTAGGAATTTTTTGGGAAACAACTTTTCTTTTCTGATCAACTTGAAACTCATAGGGTAACTAAATTCGTCATTCTGAATCGACTGCCTTTCGCAGAATTCCTCTATCTTCAACCGTTCTCGAGTTTAAAATTGCCCCTGGAGTTCAGAAGGGTCATTTTCCTCCAACATTTTTTTTCTATATGCACACCAAATTTGACGTCGATTTCAAGTCAATTGAAGATTTTGTAGGCTTTTTACGAAACATGTACAATTTTGAGTTGAAAATATAAGTTTTTTTGTTAGGTCCATGAGTTTGCATTATAGTGCGTTTTTCAAGTAAATCTGATAATTTTGTTTTTCTTTTCATGATGTTTAGAAGTCTACCCCTCTGGACTTTATTTCATTAAGCACTTTTCTTCTTTGATCAATTTTAAATACACAGAGTATACTAATTTCTTCATTCTGAATCGACTGCCTTACACATGTCATACTTGCTCTCTCTTCAACCGTTCTTGAGTTGAAAAGTTCATCTGGTTTTGAGAAAGGTCATTTCGATCAAAAAAAATACTTAATTTGACCAAAAAATACCCCCTTATAATCTTGACATTAATTTTTGGAACACTCTGTATATAAAAGATTATGCTTTAAGAGTACCAAGACAAACGAAAACAAAGCATCAATAATAAAAAGTGGAAGGGATCGAGAATATCAACATTCCGATCTAAATGAGTGTCACTCTCTTATTTATGAACCTCGACCAAAACTGAATTTACGATGAGGCAAAAAGTTTGCCGAGTTTATATTATTCAATAATACCTCCATTATCGTGGATGAAACTTTGAAGAAGGTGATGAAATATTCAGCAATCCAGTCAAGTGTGTTTCTGACTGGCCCACACTCCTCACTCCTTACTCGATGTTGGCTGGCATCGGCATCGTTTTGATTTCTCCCGAGACGTTGTTAGATAGAGCCGACATTCTGGTTTAATAATGATAAAGCTATTTACTCGAAGGACCTATTATTAGAAACCGTAACAATCGAATTGTGTTATCTATCAGCAAATGAATTTTCCAATTTAGAAGTTTTGTGTATGACTCTGAACTGTCAATGAGTGATCAAGCTACTGTACGAAAATCAATGTGAAGGTGTACTCAATCAATCAATATAATGTTGTATTGTCGGGAAAATCAATTTCTATTGACAAAGCGAGAACTTATATCAAACATGAAGATGAAAGTGAATAACTTAATTTAATAAAATGTATATGAAGTAACAATCACGTTGGAAGTTCATAGCTATTAATGTAACGACATTATTATGCTACTTATAATAATCGAGGACGCTGCCAGGCGACGAGGCGCTTCGCGCCGAATCACCTGATGCAACTTGCAACATTCAATTAATCTGCATAATAATCTAGTTACATTCGAAGCAAAGATGATGTTCATTTTAGTCATTTTAGCGTGCCATAAAAATTATTAGAGTCTTAATTGAAACTTATTTAGAACTGTAGCGATAATCATGGCAGATATTAATATTCCTGAAAATATACATGCGGATGCTGACACTATAAGATTACATTCGCTTCCGGATAAATCAAAAATCCATAACGAAAAAGAATACTGTCAAATTTGTGAGTGGCGGAATACAAACCAGGCTCAAGGTGCTGGAGAAACGATATCACTTGCTTATTTTGTGAAACTCTCTAATGAATACTCTTCATCATCTTTGTGTCTATTTCTAATTCACTTTATTGTCTATGCTGACTTAGATTTTTCCGTTGTTAGTCCAAACATTTTTGAGTTCAAATCTCTTGATAGCTGTATTCAGTTGTTTCACTCTCATTACAGTGAGATCCTATCTCAAAACGATTCCCGTTCCTTTCAGCAACTTTTTCTTTTCATAGCGTAGTATAAATGCACTAAACTAATTTTGCTAATTTATTTGAAACATTACTCAAACAATTATTCAACTAAAACATTGACTTTCTACTAATTATTTCAATTTATTTTCACAATCACTCTCTATCTGCGAACTCTGGAACTATATTTGCAACTCTCTGTGACTATCTATCTGCCCTCTCACGCCAAGTGCCTTATATACCTACAAGCAGATTCCATTTACAGTTCTCGATCTATCAAGACACGTCGACTTCATAGGTTTCTCTCGAAACTTCAGTTTCGTTCATCAGCAAATTCGCGTTTCTTCTAGGCATGATACATGTGTTTGCTATCGGAGGAATGCTTACTTGGGGTGCATGCTTAATGAGGTGATCTTCCCGAAATGTCATTCTTGGAGTGTGCAAGATTCTCCATATCTGCACCTGGACGTTTGATGGAGGTAACACTCCACAGTCTTCAAGTTGGGTCGAGGAAGATGGTTGCAGCACTTGACGCCGCTGGATCTGAATATTGTCTCCAACATACTTCTTATAACTCTCCAGTCCAGCCCATCAATTCAACAGGCCAATTTTGGGATTACCAAGTCCACAAGATTCTGGTCTAGCATCGTGTCTCTCAATTTGGTAAGGCTTTTCCAGACATCTTCATGAGACGGTTTATCACGGGAATGCTTCTTGATAACCAGATAGTAGATGTTTCTCTGGCCCTTCCTCAGCTGTAGCACCACTCCAACTTCCGGGTTCTGTTCCCGCAGTTCCTGGAGTCGACCGAACTTCCTGGAGAAAACTACGGCAATACCTCTGGACTTTTGGAGATTTTCTGACACACAGTGAGCTAACGAGTAATCGGCATGCACTCTGAAAAGATCTCGTGGCTCCTCTCAGGTTACCGGCTGTTGAACTTTCTGTCCGTTTGAGTACAGAGACATGAACCTATGAAACGTCATTTCATCCTCCGTTGGTCTGACGGTGCGGACTTGGTCGTGGTTTCTGGCGTAAGGGACAACCTATTGAAGTGGACTACCCTAGGTTTTCCTCGTGGTGGCTTATATATTCGGTAGACGAGGTCGTTTATCCTTTTCATAATCTCATATGGACCTTCCTACAAGTTCCGAAACTTCGGTGATAGTCCACGGCGACGTTGAGGGTTGTACAGCCAGACAAGGTCACCTATCATCTGATATCCACCAGCATCGGCCTTGATGTCGTAGGTCTCCTTCATTCTGACGCTGGCACTCTGGATGTTCAAACGGACTCGTTCGTGGATGACGTCCATTCTGTAGTAGTTTGCTGACGTAGTCATCTCCCGCAGTGTCTTGTCCTAGTGGCGTCATAAACTTCAGGTCACATGGAAGTTGTAGCTCTCGGCCCATAATAACACTAACAGAGACTTGGCCGGTTGACTCATGAACTGCGGAACGATACGCCATCAAGAACAGATGAAGGTACTGGTCCCAATCTTTCTGGTGGTCAGAGACTACCTTGGACAGGTGGTGATTTATCGTCTCTTTCATCCGCTCCACCATTCCATCTGACTGCGGATGTATAGCTGTGGTTCTCATCTTTCGGATGTTCAGCATCTGACACATTTCCTGGAACAGGTTTGGCTCAAAATAAACTCCAACGGAACGCCGAATCGACAAATCCACTCCTTCACCAAGACGTCGGCAACAGTGATGGCTTCTTGGTTGGGCAGGGCATATGCATCGGCCCACTTGCTGAAGTAGTCTATCGACACAAGGATTTACTTATTCCCGTGATCAATTTAGGGAAACGGGCCAGCGATGTCAATGGCGATCCTCTCAAATGGGCTGCCCACATTGTACTGGCGCATCGGGGCCTTACGTCTTGTACATTTTTTGCACCAATCCTTGACGTCAGAATGACAATTGGCCCAGTAAAACCGTTGCCTCACTTTCTGGAGGGCCTTCGTCACTCCCAGATGTCCTCCGGTGACCCCATCGTAGATTTCTCGGAGCACTTCCCATCTTCTGCTCCTGGGAACTACTATCTGACGTCCTTCTCTCCCACCATCCTCCGACTCTAAGACACGCTTCAAGCCTCCATTGTCCATGTTGAGAAAGATCAATTGGGCCCAGTGAGATTTAACGGCTGGAGAAAAACTGGCTATTTCCTGCCACGGCGGTCTTTGATTACTCTTCTTCCAGCCGATGACTAAACTAAGATCTGGATCGTTCTCCTGGTCTTTCTGGATCTTGTTGTCATTCCAGTTATCATCTACCACCGTAGTACAACAGAGCGTCGACTCCTCCTCTGCTCGTCGGCAGTGAGAACAGTCTTCTGTGCATGGTCTTCACGATAGGGCATCCGCATCCTTATGGCCCGTTCGATGTTCGATCTCAAGGTCGAATTCTTAGAGCCTCTCGATCCAACGTGCCACTTGACCCTCGGGATTCCTGAACTGTAGGAGCCATTTGAGAGCTGCATGGTCAGTTGTAAGCAGGAATTTTCTCCCATACACATATTTGTAGAAATGTTCAACTCCTTTGGCAACAGCCAACAGCTCCTGCCTGGTGACACAGTAATTCCGCTCCGGTGTACTGAGGGTCTTGCTGAAGTAACCGATGACCTTCTCCTCTCCTTCTTGGATCTGAGATAGGGCAGCTCCAAGTCCCACATCTACTGACCACAATAAGGTCGTCGAGATACACCAGACAGGTCTTCCATGATAATCCTTTCAAAACCGACTCCATCAATCTTTCGAGAGTGGCAGGAGCATTGCAGAGGCCGAATGGCATAACTGTGATCTATCACAAACCTGAACCGCCGGTAAAAGCTGTCTTTTCTCGATCTTCCTGGGCCAGTTCTACCTGCCAGTTCCCACTCTTCAAATCAAGGGTCGAGAAAATCGTTGAACCGGCTAACGTGTCTAGGGTGTCGTCTATCCTTGGAAGAGAGTAGCTGTCCTTTTTCGTCACGTTGTTCAGTTGACAATAGTCAACACAAAAGCTTGTTGATCCATCTTTCTTTTCCACCAACACGACTGGAGCGGACCAGGGACTATCGTCTTTCTCCATGTCGCAGACTATTTTATCAGCCTCTTTCTTCTTGGCGAAGGGAAGTCTTCTAGCTGATTGTCGGATCGGTCGAGCATTTCCAGTGTCGATTTTATGCTGAACCATCTTTGTTCTACCGCCTCTGCCTACTCCGGTATCGAAGATGTCCTGATACTGCATTCTCTCAGTTTGGGCTGCTGTGCGGGTCCCATACCCTTGGACGAGATGGCAACCAGATCCTCCAATTCTGCTGTCAAGTTACTGGCTTGGTTAACAGTGCTGCGTACACTCCTAATCACAGAGGAAATTGATGAGCAGTGCCCAAAAATTGTTTCCTTCTTCAAGGTCACCGGTTTATAATTGACATACATTAACCTTACTGGCACAAATTTATCAGCACGCAACAAGGTTTTTCCTAGTGCAATTCCACGTCCAATTTTCTCGTCATGGAGAACATCACCACGTTTCCACTGCTAGCACCACCCATCCAGGAGAACCTCCAGTATGGTTTCAGCCATCTCAGGTACGCTCACGTCTGCAGCCAACAGGACACGAATCATTTCTTCACTTCTCCCGTGAAGCTTCAACTCCTTTCCATCCCACTTCTGACACCAAATGTAGTAAAAATTTTGCTAATTTATTCTGAAACACTACTTGAAAAATTATTCAACTCAAACATTGACTCCACTGATTATTTCAATTTATTTGTACAGTCACCCTCTACCTGCGAACTCTGGAACTATATTTGCAACTCTTTGTGACTATCTATCTGCCCTCTCCCGCCGAGCGCCTTATATACCTGCCAGCAGATTCCATCCACAGTTCTCGATCTATCGAGACTACACGTCGACTTCTTAGGTGTCTCTCGAACCTCCGGTTTCGTTCATCAGCAAATTCGCGTTTCTTCTAGGCGTGACTCATATGTTTGCGAGCGGAGGAATGTTTACTTGGGGTGCATACTTCATGAGGTGAATGCTTCATGAGGTGATCAGGGCCGGTCTCGAAATCGTTACATTAAATTATATGTTTGATTGTTTGTAGTTGATAAGCTATACCTCTGAAGCTAATATTTTCTAAAGTAGGTCTGGGTGGCTGATGGTATCAAAAGCTTCAACAGAGTTAACTAAGATAGATATTGCAGGATTTTCAGAATTTATGGAGGCATATATTTTGGACGTCGTATCACACACATAGTCAATACAAAAAAGTAATTCCAGATAAACATCAAATATCCGAACAAATCGCAACATAGCAGAAATTGAAAAACCGCGGTACAAAAACTCCAAAAGTGATCCCAATTCCCGTCTTGCGAAATAATCAACACCACCCACTGGAGTGCGTCACATAACACACCTTCTGTTACACATCCTTTGTAGCGAACACTTGAAAACTCCAGCCGTGCGAGTGCATAATACTTCTCGAGGATTACTCCTCGCAAACGGAATCTTCGTGAGCTCGCGTGGGGCAACGTTTCGTTTTCTCCGGCGTAAATGAAAAAGTCGGAGGCCTGTGTCACCGCAACGGATAATTAGGATTTCAAAGGAGTTGAAAGGGCACACTAGAGCACTTCTGTAATATTACGCGTGACCTAGAAACCGTGCGAACGTTAATTGGTAGGTATAGTATGGGCAAAGCAGAAATTGACGCTGCTATAGTTTAGTAATATGTAGGAGGAGGAGCCAGTTGCGAGTTAATTACTGGACACATCGAAATCTAGTCAGTCAGTAACCGAGTACCTAACATGTTCTTGTAGTCTTCCTTCACATCTTTTGTCCACTTCAGAAATTTTCCAAATCCGGCCCTGTTTCCCCTGCCTTTCTTCAGCTTTTCGGTTTCCTGTCCGCAATCGATCATTATCTTCATCTTTGTCTTCTTTCGTTTTCGTATCTTTAGACCTTAATATCTTTGGTGTTTCTCCTGTTGTTCATGTTAACCAGTTAATTTTTTTATTTTTCTTTTCTTTGTATCTGGCGCCTTCCCTCCTCTTCTTTTCGACATGGCTTTTCTTATTTCTCTACGAGTCTTCTTTCTCCATCTTCTTTTCGTTGGGCTTTCACCACAATGAACATAATCATCATAATTCTGAACTCTACAGAATTAATTGTGTTTATATGGCCAAGCGAACTCTATATCAACTATTTTATATAAGAAGTTGTTATAACAATGTTGACAGTTTATATTTGAAAATGTTACGATATATATCTAAGATAAAAGAATGCTGTGATGCTGATTTACTCTCATTCAACAATTACAGAAACATTTGCCTGTATTATCGGAAAGGTGAAAATAAGACAGTTTTATCAATGGGAAACATTTATAACAAACGGATTTAATAAAGCGCTATAAAATATCGAGTAAATGTTCAAAAACACCGCCTTCTTGTTGAACACATATTTGGGCCCACCTATTGACACTACTTGTGACATTCAACACAGTTCGGTCATCAATTCTATTAATTATAGTTTCAATATAATTTTTCTGCTCATCTACAATATTAAATTTCATTTTGTACACATAATTTTTCAGAAATCCCTAAAAATAAAAATCTAGATGTGTCATGTCTGGTGAACGAGGGGGCCACTTAACAGTACCATTTGTAGCAATCCATCTGTTTCCAAAATAGCCTCGCAGCATTCTTTTTACGCCACTGACATTATGTAGTGGTGCTCAATCCTGCTGAAAATAGATCATCTGACGAGCCTCCAGATCAAGATCATCGAAAAAGTCTTCCAACACTCTTGTTAATAAATTAATGTAACGGGGTCCGTTCAAAGAACCAGAGTAGAAAAATGGACCGATAGTTCTGCCTCCAAATAGACCACACCAAACATTAATACTAAATCGTCCTTGCGGATTGTGGTGATGGACTAGAAATGGATTATGTCTACTCCAATAATGAAAATTCTTCTATACATCCCACGATTTGAAAAATTAACCTAATCGCTTCATATGATATTTCAATAGAGGTTTGGATCTTGTCTGCATTTATCCATAAACCACCGACAAAACCCCAATCGTCTTTCAGGATCACCAGATTCTAGTGTTTGCATTGGTCCTTCGGAATTTGTTGAATACCAGACAGTGAAACAACTATTTCTCCAGATAAATCTCTGATGGAATTATTTGGATACACCTCAAAGTAGAATAAAACGTCAATTTCTGTATTTTCAGATATCGCAAATCGTTTTTTAGTTCTCCTCTTCTCAAAAACAATAGTTTATGACATTGTCATGATATACTTGAGAATATTTGACAGATATCGCAAATCGTTTTTTAGTTCTCCTCTTCTCAAGAACTTTTTCATTGTTCATGAACCGACGATGAAGCACAGCAAACATAACGCCGATTAGGTAACTCACGATCGGGGAACGAATTGCTCTTAAACTATTTTTCTGGCAAACCAAGTAGGATTCTAAAATATCACATTTTTCTTGATGGGAAAACTGCATTTCGAAAAATATTCGAACAGTAGTTGACAGTTACAATAATTTATGACATTGTCATGATATACTTGAGAATATTTGACAAATAGTATTTCAACAAAGTTTCAAGGCAACTTGATTGCTCATAATAATGATGTTTTATCAAATCAAACACATTTTTTCCAACCACATTCATATGACCCTCCAGTATTTTCTGTTCTGTACAAAAACGGCTTCAAAGTTATCATTACAGCAGACTTACTTTGATTCACATAATAAATGCGGCTAGCGGAATGGCTTCAAGATGGAAATTATTGTTTTGTGCATTAATACCAAATAGCACAGTGGTGTCAATTGAGTGGTGCGATATGATGATCACGGGTTTCACGAGTTCACATCCCAGCGCTATTTTTTCTTTTTACTGTCTTACTTTGCTATTAGTAACAAAATATTGTCATTCGTATAAATACCAAAATTGGGTTATTGGACAATCATGAGGTTTTATTCGCCAAAACAAAGAATTTTTTTCGCTCATTTTCCACTTTAGGAAGAAAGGTGATATGAGCTTTGTTGTTCAGAATGTTATTACGAATCGAAATGCATGAAAAAATAGAGGGTGTTCCATTGAAAGAAATATCATTCTATGAAATATTCTGAAAACGAGACTGTAATTTTTTTTTGTTTTCGGCATCGAGAAGGCCATTAAAAATGCTACTAGTTTGCCCATTTAACCGAATTCAATGGTGCCGACTTAATTTGTATTTGGAACACCCTATTTTAGTTGTCTTACTCCATTCTATATTATTATAACTGTGACTGTGATACCTGCATTGTAAGTATTTTAGTTGTTCAACTTTAATATCAGTATTAATGTGACTGATGATTACCTACCAATGTTGCACATAAACCTTTTTAAATTATCTGAGAATGTAGATATATCCATACAAATACCAGAGAGTGTAACTATAATGCAGTAGTTTTCATTGTTGATTTTTTTACTAATCCTAATTAATTGATTCATTTATTTTTCTACTGTCTTATACAGTACTAGTCAAAAGTCTCCCACTCCCTCGTACCTTTCAAACGGTTATATTAATAATAATAAAATTTGGAGGGTGTAAATAAACGGATGTAGGCCTAAAGTAATATGAGAGCTGTTTCTAAGATCTCAATCAGTTAAAGGCAAAACTCTAATGTAATTATTTGTTTAACTTTCATATCATAAACAGCCTAAAACCAAACAAAATTAGTATGACTGCATAGTTATTTCGAATACAATTGAATCGAGATGTCACATGTCATAAAGTTCCATTTAAAATTATTGGTAACGTCATCTACGACTATTACGTCACCGTTCATAACTAAATTAGAAGCTAACATCCGTTTTTCCACTTTCCACATTTCATTACAATCAATATATCCGTTCAAATGATATGAAGTGGAAGTTGACTTTTGACTAGAACAGTATTCACACCAACTAGTTATTTTTCATGCACTATGCTCATTACCGCTTCGTCAATGGAAATCTTAAAGGAGATAAGATATGACAACAAAACATAAATCGGCTGGTATTGTTTATTGTACCGAACAAAAAAATGTTGAGAATGATTGAGGAGTTTTGGATGAACTCATCAAATTACGAACCAACCCTAATTCTAGCTGGTTTGGGATTCATCAAACGATATGATAAGGTATTTACGTTATTAAACAGCTCAAAGCTGAGTGAATTTTACTGCAATATCAAATGGAGAATTAAAAACAGATAATTCACCTTAAAAAGTTTTTCTCTCAGTATACAACCAACTTACTCCAGATTTGAAGCAAATCTGCCTCATCGACGATATTTACCCTTGATATCCCTTTCCAGACCTGGTTTTGCTTTCAAAATGAAGATTATTTCGTAACTGAGTAACTAATCAGAATAATTTTAATTTTCTTATTCAATATACTCAGGCACTAAATATTTTATGACTCAGAAAAAAATCCAATACGAAATTACTTCGCGTAATGAGAAAAAAAACTGATTATGTTGTGAATGGTCAGATTTCTGACTATTTTTCACTTTATAAAGTTCACAAAATACACTCAAAAAGACTCGCCAGTTGTGGAAGTCCATTCATGTTTAACAGAGCACCGATATCTGCATTTACGTTGAACAGTTCAGAAGAATGTGCTTCACACTAAGGTTCTGTAGTGAAAAAACACTCAACTACATTTCGAAAATTTATTTCCATTCTAAACATTAAATTAATTTATTTCTAACATTGAAGCTTCAGTCGCTGTCAATTTACAAACTCTTGAATTAACTATATCTGCCACTGCCTGCCATCTGACGTTGATCGTCTTATATATCTACCGGCAAGTAGAATCCTTTTACCATTTCTTTCTAGAAATGAAAACTACACCTCAAAGCGTACTGGTGAATGAACATAATATCATTGGCATTTGCAACATAAGTGATTCGTGTGGATGGTTCGTCAAAACAATTAAATGAATAATACTTAATTCCACGTTGTGGAAATATCAGAGTGACGATTTGTTCAAAAATAATTTGTCTTTCACTACCAATCACATTTTCGAATTTCTTCAATGATGCACCGAATTCTCTTTCCCTGTCTTCTGGAAACTCTCACGTGCAACACTTCATGGTTGGTATTTCATTATCTAGGGAAATCTCAAAGTTTTCTCCCCTCATTCCACAGACATATCAAGAATACTTATTATTCTGTAGCTCCCATGAATCATTCATGGAACCATGGGAGTATTCCAAAATTTGTATTTTCCGGAATCAAACGCCAACCCTCATCAACGATGATATCTCAAAAGTGCCCTATTACATAATTTATAGGGAAACAGTTTATAGTAAAGGGTGCGCTCGAAACACAAATTATCTCCAAATGGAAAATACTTTTCTTTTCTGCTATCAATGAGAGAGATACTTGAAAACCGAATATTTTGTTCAAAAATATATCAATCTGAAGAGTATATTATAAGTTACTGCAAACAAGAAAGTAAATAAAACGAAAAATTTCATTGAATTATTCATCTTTGCGAATATGTGCTTGTTGATTTTTCATACCACTATGTCCTCCTGCAATAATATTTCTTTGAATACAGGCCGTTTCTTTGATGTACTGTAATAATTCAAAAACGATATCCGCATTCTGGTGGTGCAACGCCATTGCTGGCCAGACCCAAAAACAAAATACAATACCGAGTTGATAGATATAATTAGCCTGACAGATATTTAATTATAGGCTTCGGCAAATAGTAATATGTGATTAAATTAGAGCTTTGCGAGACCAAGAGATTAGTCATTGTCTTGTCTTGGTCTTGATATGGATACGATATGGTCTTGATTATGGCATTTTATTTCAATTATTTATTTTTCAAATAATAGGTTTTTAAATTTTGTTTTGTATACGTATACATTCCGGAAATATGAGTTGTGTATGCTCCGATAGAAGGTTTGACATATGAAAGGAAAACAACGTTAAAATTGTCACAAGTAGGACAGGAGACAAAATATGGAGGGGAATGACTTTCCACTCCACATGGACTCTTCAAATCGAAAACGGTTGAAGATAGAGCAATTCTGCGAACTCCAATGGATTCAGAATGGTCAAATTAGTATAACCTGTGTATTTTGAGTCAATTGATGTGAAACAAAAAAATAAAAAAAATCGAAAAAAGGGGTAGATCCCTAAAAATAATGGAAAATTCGAAATCGGCAGATCACTCGCAATTCACACCGAGTACCCAAAATTTCATGCAGATACAAGGTTTGGCATATAAAAGAAATACGTCGTTAATGTCACGAATAGCACTAGAAAAAGAATGGAGTGGAATTACTCCTTTCCACTCCAGGTGAATTCTACAACTCAGGAACGGTTGAACATAGAACAATTCTGCGAACGCTAATCGACTCAAAATGATCAAATCATTATAATTGTAAATTCGAGTCAATCGATGTAAAACAAAATATTCGAAAAGTCCAAAAAATTCTTAAAAGTCCTAAAGAATACAAAATCGACAAATTCACTCTCAATGCACACTATTGAAGAAAAAATTTAATGCAGATTCCGAAAATACATTATTTGTGTATGCTCAGGTAAAAGCTTTAGCATGACAAATGTTACTGGAAAAAAATTTGGAGGGTGTGGCGTACTGATACACACTTCTCCCAGTACATATAAAAGAAGATCTGGAACGTATTTTCATAATGTCATGACATTGATGTTAGAAGATTTGACAAAAATATAAATAAATCAGATTTTGACAATAACTACTTCTATTAGGCAATTTGATAATATCTTGATATTGTGGTATAAAGATACCCTCCTTCCCACTCCAGATGAACTCTTCAACTCGGGAATCGACCAGAATGATTAAATTAGTCTCTGAATTTCGAGTCAATCGATACAAAAAAAAAATCTAAAAATCGAAAAAATCATGAAAAAAATTTGTCATATTTACTAAAAGTTCGCATATTCCAAAAATATTTGATTTGATTTCGATACGGCATCTTGAATGATCAAAAATGCTCGGAACAATATATTTTCTACATATTTCTAAGTAATCTCAACAAAGTAAACTACTTATATAAGTGAAAATTTTTAGTAAGCACTGCAATTCATGTAGAAGCAGTTCCTAGTAACTCGCCAAAGGAATGTTGAAAAACTTGGGAAGTACTGTGGAGAGAATGTGTTATAAAATTCAGAATTCTACTGCAAAAATTACGGAAGTTATGGTGGTGGTTCCATAAGACGAAAGACACACTGTATACGTTGCCAAAAAGTAACTACTGTGTCATGTACTCATGCCTCTTATTTCAATCATATCTGCTACTGAAAATATAAACTGCTGATTCATAGATGTATAAACTGACAAGGGTTAACATTCCATGAGTGGTAAATATTGGTCTACATGAAGTCATTTTGGAAGCACTAAAAATGCATTGAAAAATATATTTTTGTTTGGTAAAAACATCTTTGGCCATGGTTGAGTTGCCCCACAAGCAGATGCCATATCTCAATCTCGATCCAACCTCTGCATAGTATATATCACAGAGTTGTGTTCTGTCTAATACAGTTTTCAAGTTCCTTACTATAGTGAATAAAATTCAATTCAAACATGAAATTTTCACCATGTGCATGCCAATTCTGATGTTCGTCTACAAGCAAGCCCAAAAATTTCACTTTGGTATCGATATTTGATATGGTTTTATCTTTTATATTCACTGTAAATGAATCAGTTTCATTATGGTTATTGTTCTAACTTCACAATAATTTTTTAAAGATTCAGTGTTCCTTGCCGATACTAGTAGAGATATATCATCTGCATATGCGATAAATTCAGAATGCATCATTTCAAGTTCAAGATTGTTCATGAAGATCAAAAATAAAATAGGCCCCAATACGGACCTCTGCGGAACTCCCAATCGTCGGTATGTTGACCTGCTAACTCCACTTTGTGACTATTTATGAATTGTTATATAAACCATCAGAAAGAGAATGAAAATCTTCATTGACTGTGAAAAAAAAGCTGAGTTATTAGTAAACGGATATTTTGCGATTGGTATTGAATTTTATTTGCAGTTTTTTCCCCTGTAAATTTTACTCCAATGGAGTTAGCAGGTTAACACACTAAGCCAAAGATATTGAATTTCATGTTATCGCAAGCGAACGCATAATTATTGTATGGATGTTTTTTTTTTTCGTATTCCTCACGATTTCACCGAAAGCGGTTCACCCTGTTGTACACATAGTAGCATGAACAACAAAACAATCAAATAAACATAATGTAACTCAAATATGCATAAGATCGACTCATTCACCACTGAATTGAAAATCTACTTTACTTCTGCCAACTGGGTTCTTTCTTAATTATCCTGAGAGATTTCCGCAGAAAAATCACCGGAAAGCCGAAAGGGAGGAAAATAAAAAGTGAACTTGATGAACGAATGGGAGTGAAACTTTCAGACAACGCCGAGTGTATTCTCAGCTAATTAATGAAATATTCGCCTGGGCGGGGACGGACAGAAAAGTCAGCAAAGTTCTTTCTCTTTATCAATTTAAAAGGCACTATTTTATTTTCGTCAGTGGTTCTGTCTCTTCCAGACACAGAAGCGGTACAGTTTAGCAGAGAATAATGAGATGAAATATTCTGAAGTGGAAAATGCGATGCTCTGAATATTAAGGTCTGTTTGATAATACTTTTTTGGCTTCTCCTTCTTCTGAAGTTCCTAATATAAAATATAAATCTAACAGGGAAAAAAAATTAGGGGTCCTGTGATTTTTTCTTTTCGGGGAATATCACGTAGCTCAAGATGAGTGCTCGTTCGTGATTGCTTTTTTTATATATAGCTTGAAACGTTCCTCCCAAAATCACCGATTAAAAATCAAATCAAAGGTATGCTTGAATAAATAGTTGCCAATGGTAAGCTATGAAAGGACCCCGCACATTTACTATTTACGGCAAATTTTGCTAAAATTTTGATTTGTTATAGATCCTGGCAGTCTCATTACGTAGTCTAATTTACAGATCGGTCCTATTTTCATTAACATGGTGTACAAAATTGGATTTTTGCTTTTTTTGGGTATTATGCATCGATTTGATTTTTATCCTCTAATTCGAGATTGAACTTTCTTATGAATAAATTAATCGCATCAAAGTTGTAGCTCATGAGTCCCTCCATTCATTCGAATAAAGAATGAATCTCACGAAGAGTGTTGCATTACACCATGGCGAAACAATGTTAATAGGAATAGATAAATATCAAAACCATAATTGTTTTAATTTCCACTGAATTCGTTGATACTAGAAAACAAACGGCTAGAATTTGCCAATTTTTTGAAAAAGGATAGGTCTTTATCAACTACATAGGAATTCATTTGATTTTCTGTCCAACGGTATAGAAGGTCTAGAAGGGAACGAAATAGCGAACGCCCTAGCAAAAGGGGGGGCCGTAATAAAGTTCACTGGGCCAGAACCGGTATCGGTATAGCACATAGCTCTGTCAAGAATGTTATAACATCCTGGGCAGACAATAAAAGACTCGAGTATTGACGTAGTCTACCGGGCCTAGCCCATTCCAAAGCATTTATTGCTTGCACAAGGAAAAAACAGGACTCCGACAAACTGCTAGAACTCATTAGAGCACATCTCAAAGTTATAGTAGGTTTGCCTACTAGTCACTGCAATGTCAAACACCACATGCATGAAATCAGACTTGCACAAGATGCAGAGTGCCGTTTATGCATGGAGGAGGATGAAACGGCTAAGCACATTTTATGTACATGCCCCGCAGTGGCCAGAACCAAATTCTCAACATTTGGCAATACAACAGTATGAGAACCTGGTAAATTGTTCTCCCAATGTACTCCCTAATTTTGTCATAGGGTGAGCCACTCACGTTCAAACCTAACCTAACCAACAGTATATAGTTTTCCATGTACTGGGTGACAATTTAAATGTTTACAACTCATGAACAGAATAATTAATATCATTTTTACGATTTGTCCATAACCATTAGTAGGATATGGAATTTAAACTAAAATTACTTATGGAATAATCCTTCCCATCACCCCCTCCTCATTTCCATTCCCTCTCATCAGGAAGAAGGTGTATTAGTAGTAATTAGTGGATCTTGAACAAGAATCCGAAGGAATATCGCGCCAATTTTGCCCCCTTATATAACTTTCCGGAAAAATAGGTGGTTCTATCGCTGCTGGCGTGCAGTGTATATCACGTTCTTTCTAGTGTATCTATGGATCCCGAGAATTTCATGGTTTCACGTCAAAAATTACGGAAGACACGGAGGCGTTTCCATGAAAAGTGAAAAAAATTAGAACTTTTCAGGACAAAAAATTTTTCAGGAGCAGTAATTTGGGAATCCTGAACACGAATCCAAAGACATTTCGGGACAATTTAGCCCTCAGTGTACATCACGTAGAATGACCCCTTTTGTACAGTGAGCTCATTTTCAGTGTATCCTGGACACTTCATGATACTTTGTCAAAACTTACGGAGGATACGAGGCTGTTTCCATGAGAAGTGAAACACACTGTATAGGACAGACAAGAAGATATTGAAGTAAAATGTTCACTTGTTCTCATCGAAGCATTTTTAGTTATGTACAGAAATTAAGAAAGAAAACACGAATTCCTATCGAGAGAAGGAATTTAAAATGTCTGTTTTTTTCCAGTTTGTACAGAAATTCAAAAGATCGCCCGCCATTTGAGAGCAGAACAAATACTTCATTCATTTGAAATTTCAAGAAACAAAAGTCGTCGCGTTCAATTCAGATGTCCTTATTCATTTATACAGGTTGGCCAACCGAAAACTACGTCAACATTCTAGAAAAACGCTCAAACCCATCGATTTTTGATTAAAAGGGGACGCGCTATTCCGGTATTTCTGACTCCACTTCTTTTAACCCCAAGCGAGGAGAAGATTTAACCCCAAATTTTCAAATGTCATTGGGGGGTCGAAGAAGATGTCTTCTGAAAGCTCTCATAATTATCTTTACCATATTCTTTAAATTTGATATTTCCTCCCAATATTTAAAAAAAATTCATTTCAGAATTCAAATTATTTTAGTTGCTTACTTACCACTTACTTAATATATTGAAGGTTCAAACCGATGACCGTCCGCTTCCATACAATAATAATGATTATTTTCGAAACGTTTACGAATATTCCGAATAATTTCCGGAGTATTACGACGGCACTCATCAACTATTCTTTGACGCAAATCCTCCAACGACGATGTTTTGTAGATTTCACTTTTCAGATGTCCCCACAAAAATAAATCGAGAGTCAATAAATCTGGCGATCGTGGAGGCCATCCAATGCTGCCTCTCCTCCCAATCCAATGCCGTGGAAAACGTTGGTCTAAATACTGACGAACAATCGTCGCAGAATACGGAGGAGCACCGTCCTGTTGATATAAAAATGATCGTCATACTGTGAATTTTTTCAAATATATCAGTCAAGGCAGGGTTAATAGCATCTTCCAGTAATTCCAAGTACATTTCGCCAGTCAAATTGCCTGGTAGAAAAAAAGGACCCACAAATGCCAGCCCATACATTCAATTTCTCCGGTTGCTGTATAAGCACCTCGTGAAAAACTCTTGGGTTTGAATCGGACCAACAGCGGAAATTGTGGCGATTTACCGTCTTGTTCAAGAAAAAACTGCATTCATCGGAAAAACATGTTAAAAAGAGCTGTGGATCGTGCCCGGCTCGCTCTCATTATTTTGCAAATCTGCAAACGGCGGTCATAATCATCCTCATCAAGTTTATAGACTAAACGTTTTTCAGATGGATGGAATTTATTCTTTTTCGAAATGGTTTGGGTTTTGGTTCGATTGATCCCAGACACACGTGTATTGTATTCAGGCCCGGATTAGCAATTTCCTGATTGTATCCATTAGTTTGTTTTTATAGAAGTGATAACAAATCGCCACAAATCTATATGCAAAGCAATTAATAGGTACTGAATTTATACCATTGCCGTACTTAAGTAACTCAAATGAATTACTTTTTTACCCTTAGTAATTGTTTACAAATAAGCTTCAAATTCAAAATCTAATTTCTCAATAAGTAATGCGCGGAATTTTAAAATTTCAAGACTATGGTATAGAGATTTGTTAAGAGCTTTTGAAAGAAATCTTACTTGACCCCCAATGCCATTTAAACATTTTGTGTTGATTCCTACCCTCGCTTGGGGGTGACAGTGGCGCAGTCAAATATACCGGTAAAAAGCGTTTATTCAAAAAATTGAAGCAGTTCCTGAAAATGGCTGTTTCGTTTTCACTTGGCCACTCTGTATTTTTATGTGTACTAATGATACATCCAACAGACTGAAAACTCCAATTACATGGGTATAAAACATAACAGCTTTACTTATGTGTGTTACACTACATGCATTTAACAATTCACAACTTCACATACGAACGAGAAAAAGCAGAAAGAACCAAGGATCAAAAAGTAAAAATACAAGCAGATGAAAACAAGCGAAAAAACGCAATATGCTCATTTCAGTCTGTGGTTTACCATAGGAAGAGTATTTTCGAATTGGATGCGGATAAAAAGAAAATATCCACAGACGGCAAGTTGATGAAGCTTCTACACATGTAATTGAATTGGCTATGAAATGATGCTGTTAATTAGGAATATCAGTGTGGAATATTAAATTACTTCTTGAAGTCAGTCGTCGTAGACTGACACAAAATTAAATTAATTATTTTGAAGTGGGGAGGGAGGAAACAATAATTTTGTGTAAAAAATTATACCTGTATCCTTGCATTTGTTCACAAGGAAACCGTTAGATTATTCAGTCCATAACTGTATATAATGAGAGAAAGTTCACGTAAATACGTAAATTTAAAATGTTTGTCTTATTGATGGTAGGCCTTCTAGGTGAGTGACATCATTCATGTAATAAACTATCGAGATTATTATGTACCTAGGTGCAGTCTGTAATCTCACCAAATTATTTTTTTCTTAGATCATTCACAGGACAAATGGAAGAGGCCCCAGATTTGATCCTTGAGGCACACCCGACCAAGCCACAAACTTGAAACTGTTTGCCCCTCCATTCCATAGATAATTTTCTACCTTTTGAATAGCACCCCAGAAGATTTTTAAATCAGCAGAGTGTCCAAAGTGGTCTAAGTAAATAATGTGGTGATATCTGTCAAATATTTTACTGGGTATGATAAATAACTGAAATTGAGAAGCTGTGTGCACGTGATAATATACTTGAAGGAAGAAAGATATGTTTATCAAAGGACTCCGCACTTACCTTATAGAAAACCGGTTCCGGTGAAAATCCCTGAAATTTCAATATGATGAAGCCCTTGGCATCCTGAACCAAAGTTACCATTGCGACAACTTTCTGAATGCCGACGTTTGGATTCTACAGGGGGTCAAAGTTTGATATTTGGACAAATTTTCAAAAAATCCAGAATTTCATTTTCATCGTATCGATCTGAATGTTTATAATGGAATAGTCAACAATATCAAAAAGTTCAAATGACAAAAGTTTCTAGAATCATAACTGGCGGGGATACAGAGGGTTAATCTTTGTTTTGGTAATTCTTGTCGAACTCATATCAGAAAATAAAAAAAATCACGGATGAGTTTAGCAATCATTTCAAAATTAATCCGAAACATCCCTTCTCCATATTTTTTGGATCATCGCCGCAACTTTATTTGGATTCAGATTAATGAGCACAGACGTTGACACATTTGTATATATATATTAGCTACATAGTTTCAAAAAATCAGCTGAATATATTGGTGGAAGCTGACTATACAAAGGGATACATTTTTCCGAAATTGAAAATATATTTTTGATCGCCCCGTATCTTCCAAATATTTAAAGTTGGATGATCGCCCTCTCATGTACTGTAAGTAACATCAATTTCATAGGGATCTGCAGGAAAACGAATATTTTCTGCAAAAATTCGATAAAAATAACCAAAAACAAAGTTTAACCCTTTGTTTTCTCCTCCAGTTTTGATTCTAGAAACATTTGTCATTTGAACTTTTTGATGCACATATTGTGGACTATTTCATTCATTCATTTCAATTCAGATCGATACGATGAAAATGAAATTTTCTGAAAAATCGTCAAGATATCAAACTTTGACCCCCTGTAGAATCCAATCGCCGTCATTCAGAGAGTTGGCGCAATGGTAACTTTTGTTCAGTCAAAAACGCTTTTCTACAAATTTCAACACTGTTGAAGAAACAATTCAATTGACCACTCTCAAGTGCATTATGCTTTGGCTCATTTCTCACTATCAAACAAGTGAACACTTGAAAACCGCATTTTAACATTTCTCTCAGTCGTCTGGATGAAAAGTTGAGCGGGAAATTTAGGCGTACCCGTTTACTATCAGGCGTTGAAGAGAAGAAAACTAATTTAATATTTTCTACTCAAACAAGCTAACAAACTTTTCTCGTAAGCAAAACTTTCGATTGGGTAATGTAGCGTTTTGACCAAAGTTGTAACAAGTGTTATATCAGAGTCAGCGCGAACTGAACTCGATGCTATCAGTTTATTCAGGATTCAGAACTGGCCTAGGATTTAAGGGATTTTGTTCGGGGAACAAGTAATTGTTTTCATGAATTCGTTCATACCGTTTAAAGAAAAACAAACACAAACTACGGCCGGTCGATGAAATCGTAAGAGACATTTTTAGTCTTTTTCAATAATGAAACGAATAAAATCGACAAAATAGAATATTCTTTCTCTTCACACGTTTCCACCATGTGGAAAAATGTCCGTCGTGGTATTAGCCAGGAGAGTAGTTGTTTTCTGACAGATATTTGCATTTTTACACACATTTTCGAACGTTGATCGAATTAATACAGTTAACTTTTTCAATAAAAATACAAAAATATTTATATATTCATTCTTATTTCTTTATTATACCGGGTGTTTCACGGTGGATCAATCAGAAGTATGTGGAGAACGAAAAAACAGATCTTTTAGAAAATTTGTGGGAGTCGATAAAAAAACATGCCTTATTCGTATAAAATATTTCCATCAATAAAGTGTTGCAACTTGTATCAAGAACTAGTAACTACTTCGAAATTTTTAATGAAACACCCCATATATTACATAAGTTTTGGAATCCTTATAGGCTTCCTTATGATTTTCCTAGATAATTCTGTATGACTACATCTGTGACGGTTCTTCAAAAAAGAGTTATTTTTTTGATTTTATGTGCAAAACCTGATTAATAAAAAATAACAATTTTTGTTCAATGCAAATTTACTAAATACTGCAATTCGAGTCAAAGCTGCATAAGACCATTAAGTTTTTGAAAATGACTGAATCTCAGTATATTATTATTCAATTGAAAAGCTGTGACATCACAGCTCACAAACTGTACGAGATATTTATAGAAAAGGTACAGGATATAATTAGGAAAACATGATACATATCCAAATGAATAATAATATACAATGTGTCCCTTTAAAAACAAAACTGAGTTTCAGTAATTTTACTAGTCAGGATTTGCCCAATTTTTTTTTCTCGAAAACCGTCACTGATAGTAGAAGTGAATCATCTGAGAAAGGTTTGAGGAAGTCTATAAGGATTCCAATGACTATAATAATGATAATATTTATTGAAATAGAAATTCTAATATACAAAACATTTGTGTACTATATCTTAAGCTAATACTTAATATTAGTAGATAGTTCTGAATAGTTTACATAAATCATATGAATCCAGATTAACATTTCAACTTAATAATGGTTTGGGATGGAACAATTCTGCGAACGTCAATCGATTCAGAATGATAAACTTGTTACACTCTGTGAATTTAAATATGATGAAAAAAAACTACTCCATAAAAATCCTTAGGGGCAAACCTCTAAAAACCATATGAATCCAGATGAATTCTTCAACTTGAGAACGGTTTAAGATAAAACAATTCTGCGATCGTTAATCGATTCAGAATGATTAACTTGGTACACAATGTGAATTTCAAGACGATCTTAGATAGAAATTACTCCACCAAAATTCTAAGGGGTAGAACCCTCATAATCATATTAATCCAGATGAACTTTTCAACTAAAAATCATATGAATCTAGATCTAGAACTTGAGAACAGCTTGGGATAGAGCAATTCTGCGAATGCCAATCGATTCAAAATGATGAACTCAGTACACATAGTGAGTTTGAGAAGATCGAAGAAAAAGAAATCCTAGGAAGCAGACTCCTAAATATATTATGAATCCAGATGAACTTTTTAAATTAAGAACGGTTTGATTATGTGAATGCAAATCGATTCAGAATTATAAACTTAGTATACTTTGTGTATTTGAAGACGAATGAATAAAAATTACTGAACAGAAATTCTAAGGGGTGGACCCCTAAAAATCGTATGAATCCAGATGAACTTTTCAACTTGAGAACGATTTAAGATAGAGCATTAATGCGAAGGCCCATCGATTCAGAATGATTGACTTGGTTCATTCTATGAGTTTGAAGATGATCGAAAAAAATCTTCCCAAAAATCATATAAATTCAAATGAACTTCTCACCTTGAGAACATGGAACTCTTGTTTCAGAGTGGGTTGCATTCCACAAGCGTTTATTTAGCTTCACCTGTTTGAAAATCCGCGTCGTGGATGGGTAATTAATGCGCCTGCTGCCTCCCTTGAGTAGAGTCTTTTATTTCAGGCTCTCTCCCGAGGATTTTTTTTAATGATAAATCGAGAAATAAATGGTGAAAAATAAAATATGGTTGAAAAAAACTAAAAAACACGCTTTTATAACACATTGAGCAGAAAATAATAGATGAAAAATATTACTGTCATTGTGAAAAAAGCGTGAGGTGCTCGATATACGAAAATATAAAACAGAGCGCCACAAGCTTTTTTACAATAATAGTATTTTTATTATTTATCTATTTTCTATTATTTTCTGCCTATATAAATAATTATTTTTTACTTTTCAATGTGTTATAAAAGCGTCTTTTTCAGTTTTTTTTAACTATATTTTATTATGTAACTCATCTCATGCTGATATTTGTCCAGTACATATTTTCGAAAGGCCCTATACACTTATCCTACATCATCGAGAATATTTGAACGCCAAATATTTGCCAAAATCTCATCTCTATTTTTCAGCCTCTCGGCAAACACCGGATACATCCACTATATCTTCCATCAATTTCCATCTCCTCTTTTCCGCTGCTGTTTGTATTTTCCTATTTTCATTTGCTGGCCGTGTTTCACTAGATGGCAGTTATTGACACAGCCGTTCGAAATAATTCGGGTGACTGAACTTGACGCTGATTCAATTTACGTGGATTTTTCACGGATTCAACGTTTCGTTTTGATTAAATATACATAGTATTACACTACCTTGAACGCATTTTCATGAGTATAGCGATGTATTGGAGAAGAGATGAAAATAAAACTGATGGGACGATTTATGGCTCACTTTCAGTATGCACGAGATGAATTGAAATAAATAACAGGTGGATGAAGCGAATGAGATATTGATAGTGGCGGAATAATTTAATAATCAAAATCAGCACTTCATATGCCTAAATTTTCACCATGAAAAATATTTAAATATTTCTCATGTGGAACTAAAAGTACTTGACGAAAGGCAATAAATTTCAAAACAAAATTTGATTATAAAAATAATCCAGCCTTTCGCAAATTTTCCTATACAATAGGATTACCAGCAAACGTCGAACAGAAATAATTCAACAGCCCCATACGACCGCCGAATCACGTCTATTCAAGGCCTGGCAAAGTTTACCTACAAGGATATACTTTGCAATCTTCCTGTAACAACCACCAACCTCCCTGTTAACAAAACTGATTGGAAATCGATTACATATTGTGGCCGAGTCTGTACTGATGAGCGAGTTGAATCGCGAAACCGGTCTGCAGATGTCACATGTTTTCGATTGCCAGTTGGTGGTTGTTACAGGAAGATTGCAGAGTATATCCTTGTAGGAAAACTTTGCCAGGCGTTAAATAGACGTGATTCGGCGGTCGTATGGGGCTGTTGAATTATTTCTGTTAGACGTTTGCCGACAATCCTATTGTATAGGAAAATTTGCGAAAGGCTGGATTATTTTTATAATAAAATTTTGTTTTAAAACTTCATATACGTTTTCATTTTGTTTCACTCAGTGAATCAATGGAAATAAGCCTCTGGATATTATATCGCCTGGAAGTCAAAAGAAAACATTTTCTCAAGTAACTTTTCATATCAATGACAATAATAATAATGATAATAATGAATGCAGGGGTCCAACTACAATCCAATACCTTGGTGGGTTGCGACACCACTTTTCTGAGCATCAGGTGCAACACGAGACCGGCAGCCAAAGCCCATTTTCTCTTATATCGGCCGTGTGTGTTCTAGGCTAACCCGCCGGTATACCTATCTGTTCGGTTCCAAACAGAAGGGGGAAGAGGACCCACAAACAATCTCTCGGAATAGGTGACAAAGACATGGCGGTATGGCCAGTGGCTGATCGGCGGGTCAGCAATCACGATTGCTTTCGAATTTTGCGCGTCTCTCCCTCATTTAACGGAAACATGATGGATAAGATGATAAGTGTCTCGAAACTTTTTGAATATACTGACTTTATGATTCCGCAATCGGGAGTGCAATCAGAATTGCTCCAGCTGCCTTCGTTTTCGAGTTACGTCCAATAAATCGATTTCTTTCGAATTTTGCGCGTCTTTCCCTCTTTTCACGGACACACGAAGAATCAGAAGTATCTTAAAACTCATAGAATTCACTAATTGCATGATTCCGCAATCAGGAGTGAAATCAGAATTGCTCCAGCTGCCTTCGTTTGCGAGTTACGTCCAATAAATCGAGTTTTTTCGAATAGTGCGCGTCTCTCCCTCATTTGACGGGAACATGATGGATAATAAGTATCTCGAAACTTTTCGAATATACTAATCTCACGATTTCGCAATCGGGAGTGCGATTAGAATTGCTCCAGCCGCCTTCGTTTTCGAGTTACGTCCAATAAATCGAGTTTTTTCTAATTTTGCGCGTCTCTCCCTCATTTAACGAAAACATGATGGATGATAAGTGTCTCGAAACATTTTGAATATACTGACTTTATGATTCCGCAATCAGGAGTGCAATCGGAATTGCTCCAGCTGCCTTCGTTTTCGAGTTACGTCCAATAAATCGAGTTTATTCGAATTTTGCGCGTCTCTCCCTCATTTTACGGAAACTTGATGGATGATAAGTATCTCGAAACTTCTCAACTATACTAATTTCATGATTCCGCAATCAGGAGTGCCATCAGAATTGCTCGAGCTGCCTTCGTTTGCGAGTTAAGTCCAATAAATAGAGTTCTTTCGATTTCTGCGCGTCTCTCCCCCATTTAACGGAAACATGATGGATGATAAGTGTCTCCAAACTTTTTGAATATACTGACTTTATGATTCCGCAATCAGGAGTGCAATCAGAATTGCTCCAGCTGCCTTCGTTTTCGAGTTACGTCCAATAAATCGAGTTTTTTCGAATTGTGCGCGTCTCTCCCTCATTTAACGGAAACATGATGGATGATAAGTGTCTCGAAACTTTTCGAATATACTGACTTTATGATTCCGCAATCAGGAGTGCAATCAGAATTGCTCCAGCTGCCTTCGTTTTCGAGTTACGTCCAATAAATCGAGTTTTTTCGAATTTTGCACGTCTCTCCCTCATTTTACGGAAACTTGATGGATGATAAGTATCTCGAAACTTCTCAACTATACTAATTTCATGATTCCGCAATCAGGAGTGCCATCAGAATTGCTCGAGCTGCCTTCGTTTGCGAGTTAAGTCCAATAAATAGAGTTCTTTCGATTTCTGCGCGTCTCTCCCTCATTTGACGGGAACATGATGGATGATAAGTGTCTCGAAACTTTTCGAATATACTGACTTTATGATTCCGCAATCAGGAGTGCAATCAGAATTGCTCCAGCTGCCTTCGTTTTCGAGTTACGTCCAATAAATCGAGTTTTTTCGAATTTTGCACGTCTCTCCCTCATTTTACGGAAACTTGATGGATGATAAGTATCTCGAAACTTCTCAACTATACTAATTTCATGATTCCGCAATCAGGAGTGCCATCAGAATTGCTCGAGCTGCCTTCGTTTGCGAGTTAAGTCCAATAAATAGAGTTCTTTCGATTTCTGCGCGTCTCTCCCTCATTTGACGGGAACATGATTGATGATAAGTGTCTCGAAACTTTTCGAATATACTGACTTTATGATTCCGCAATCAGGAGTGCAATCAGAATTGCTCGAGCTGCCTTCGTTTTCGAGTTACGTCCAATAAATCGATTTCTTTCGAATTTTGCGCGTCTTTCCCTCATTTCACGGACACACGAAGAATCAGAAGTATCTTAAAACCCATAGAATTCACTAATTGCATGATTCCGCAATCAGGAGTAAAATCAGAATTGCTCCAGCTGCCTTCGTTTGCAAGTTACGTCCAATAAATCGAGTTCTTTCGAATTGTGCGCGTCTCTCCTCATTTGACGGGAACATGATGGATGATAAGTATTGTGAAACTTTTTGAATGTACTAATTTCATGATTCCGCCAACAGGAGTGCGGTCAGAATTGCTCCAGCTGCCTTCGTTTTCGAGTTACGTCCAATAAAAGAGTTCTTTCGAATTGTGCGCGTCTCTCCTCATTTGACGGGAACATGATGGATGATAAGTATTTTGAAACTTCTTGAATATACTAAATTCATGATTTTGCAATCAGGAGTGCGATTAGAATTGCTCCAGCCGCCTTCTTTTTCGAGTTACGTCCAATAAATCGATTTCTTTCGAATTTTGCACGTCTTTCCCTCATTTCACGGACACACGAAGAATCAGAAGTATCTTAAAACTCATAGAGTTCACTAATTGCATGATTCCGCAATCAACAGTCCAATCAGAATATCTCCAGCTGCCTTCGTTTTCGAGTTACGTCCAATAAATCGAGTTTTTTCGAATTTTGCGCGTCTCTCCCTCATTTAACGGAAACATGATGGATCATAAGTGTCTCGAAACTTTTCGAATATCATGTCTTTATGATTCCGCAATTAGGAGTGCGATCAGAATTGCTCCAGCTGCCTTCGTTTTCGAGTTACGTCCTATAATTCGAGTTTTTTCAAATTTTGCGGGTCTCTCCCTCATTTGATGAAAACATGATGGATGATAAGTGCTCTTTCCATTTGTGGGTCTGCTTTTTCTGCTCAAAATGCCCGACAGGAAGTCCATCAGGTATTCAGTTCTCCCAGTATATTCTCTATCAAGGTGTGTGTGTATACATACCATTTGTTCATAAGATGCTATCAAAATGTCATCTTAGAAATACGATGCAAGTAAATTGCAATTCAAACATCAGTTGTTTCAATTGTTTCTGCAATTCATCAAGACGGTTATCACCTTGATATGGTAGACATTCCTAAAACGCATTAGACCCATGTTTTTGCAGATATCATAACCAGGTTCATGGAAAATATCACACAAAATCGATTTTGCATGAAAAGGTAACAATCAGACATAGAAACCACTGAATTTTTTGGAAGGATTATATGCTCAAAACTGATTTTTGCGAATCATTTGAATACTATGGCGTATGGTAAACACTAAGAAAATCCTTCGTGTCTCTCATTCCCAAACTAGCTATGCAAGTATGTAAAGGATACACTCCTTGGGCGCATCTTCCGAAATACCAAGTTTGCCGTTACTTGAAACAATCACTGCAGCTTGCAATTAATTAGACGGATATTGTTCCATGTTCAAGCTACAATGTAAATTACGTAACGCTCACATAGGAATATGTGATGCAGTAATCCAATTCTAGAGGCGTTGAACAGACATTGGAGTTAAAAACTGTTTTTTGAATGGTGATTTTTCTGATTTTAACATGCGAGCTGTTCGTTAACAAAATTCGTTGGAGTTATAAAAGGAAAAAAATTAATATTTTGTATACAAAAAATTTGTATGACTGAGACATGAAAGATGAGTTTTCACAAAATTTGGTGACAATTTCTTTTTTAGGGCATGAAAATGAAAAAACAAAGAGTCGGTTTTATGGATTTTTCGCATAAATTTTGAGGTTGTGTGAAAAAATTGTGAACACAAAATTTGTTTTGCCTGAAATCGTGATAAACCGTTTTCTACCCTTGAAATCTTTCCGACCTCAAATCGCCCGTGAATAATTTTTCTTTTTATTTCTGTTATATTTTTTACATTTCCAATGGGTATCATCCGTTTAAAAAAAATTTTGGTCTCAAAATGTATCGACCCTGACGTATAACCCTGAAAAGTCCCAACAAAATCTCTGGCACAGTGAGTATATCTCTCCCAATAAATAATTTTCAGAGGAAATTATGCCGACGCAAATATCTGAAGCAAATGCGGTCCTCTTAAGTACCTATAAAATTTATGTTTTTCGGGATAACGATGTTTTGTTAGAGCTGGCAACTAAGTATTCAACATTTTATGGCGATAGATATATGCAGTTTGTTCATAGAAATTTGCTCGACTACACAATGTAGCATGTTGAACGTGGGATAGCCAGTTTCACGTCTTATTTTATGTTTGTGATATTCAAAATCGTAGGGGATGGAGGTTTATAAGTATGGGATATACCACGATGAGCTGAGTAGATATAGATGGGGAAACTACCGAGAGTATTTTTCTGAAAATTGATATACCGATGAACTTGTTTCACTTGAAACATTTTCAGTTTTCCATGACTTCCGGTTATACCGGAAGTGAACCCCAATTTCGTTTTCTGAATGGAATACCATTTCTTCATTATTCTAGAATGTTCAAACAGAAGCCTTTCCCATATAAATGAAGGAATATCGCGCGGGAGAGGTAGGTCAGTCGCAGTTATAGCTAGTTCCAGAGTTCGCACATACACGGCGACAGTGAAAATTAATCAAAACAGTTATGAAAAGTAATATTAAATTTGAAATAAATCACTAGAGTTGTTGTTGAGTGTATTTCTACTACATTAGTGTCAGAAGTGGGATAAAAATAACGCGATTCAGCATAAGATCGACCCAGGAATTCCGACCAATCCAACAATATGCTAGAAGACATTCTCTCGCCAAGAAGGAAGAGGCCGACAACAAGGTCAGCGATGGGGAAAGAGAAGGAGTCATCTAGCCATCCGACAGTACGTGATCTTCTCCAGTAGTACTGATGAAGAAGAAAAAAGGGTCAACACGATTTTGCGTAGATTATCGTCAACTGAACAACGTGACGAGGAAGAACAGTTACCTTCTACATAGAATAGACGATATGCTAGACACACTATCTGGTTCTCGGATTGTCTCGACTCCAGATTTGGGAAGTGGATACAGGCAGGTAGAACTAGCTCAGGAAGATCGAGGAAAGGCAGCTCTCACCGACTGCTCAAGATTGTGGCAGTTCACAGTTATACCATTCGGCCTCTAGAATGCTCTCAAAAATAAGATTCAAGATGGCCCGCTTTTTATTGGGTCAAAATACATTCATAAGTGTCCAAATAACAACTAAGCATTTTCAAAATTTTTTGTCGTGTCGTCAGAGAAGTGCGGTCGATTTTTAAATATTTTAAAGTGATCTCAAAAGTAGGATTCGGGTTGGCCCGCTTTATATTGGGTCAGAATACATTCACTACTGTCCAAATAACAACTTTCCATCATCAAAGATTTTGTCGGGTCGTCAGAGGAGTGCGGTCGATTTTTAAATATTTTAAAGAGATCTCAAAAATAAGATTCGGGTTGGCCAGCTTTATATTGGGTCAAAATACATTCATTGGTGTCCAAATAACAACTTTCCATCATCAAAGTTTTTTGTCGGGTCGTCAGAGGAGTGCGGTCGATTTTTAAATATTTTAAAGTGATCTCAAAAGTAGGATTCGGGTTGGCCCGCTTTATATTGGGTCAGAATACATTTACTAGTGTCCAAATAACAACTTTCCAGCATCAAAGTTTTTTTTCGGGTCGTCAGAGAAGTGTGGTCGATTTTTAAATATTTTAAAGAGTTCTCAAAAATAGGATTCGGGTTGGTCCGCTTTATATTGAATCAAAATACATTCATTAGTATCCAAATAACAACTTTCCGTCATCAAAGTTATTTGTCGGGACGTTAGAGGGGTGTGGTCCATTGTTAAATATTTTAAAGTGATCTCAAAAATAGGATTCACGTTGGCCTGCTTTATATTGGGTCGAATTACATTCATTATTGTCCAAATAACAACTATCCATCATCAAATTTCTTTGTCGGGTCGTCAGAGGAGTGCGGTCGATTTTAAAATAATTTAAAGTGATCTCAAAAATAGGATGCGGGTTGACCCGCTTTATATTAGGTCAGAATACATTCATGAGTGTCAAAATAACAACTTTCCATCATCAAAGTTTTTTGTCGGGTCGTCAGAGGAGTGCGGTCGATTTTCTAATATTTTAAAGTTTTTTCGAAAATAAGATTTGAGTTGGCCCGCTTTATATTGTGTCAGAATACATTCACTACTGTCCAAATAACAACTTTCCATCATCAGAGTTTTTTGTAGGGTCGTCAGAGGAGTGTGGTCGATTTTCAAATATTTTAAAGAGTTCTCAAAAATAGGATTCCAGTTGGTCCGCTTTATATTGAATCAAAATACATTCATTAGTGTCCAAATAACGATTTTCAGCCATCAAAGTTATTTGTCGGGACGTTAGAGGGGTTCGGTCGATTTTTTAATATTTTAAAGTGATCTCAAAAATAGGATTCGGGTTGGCATGCTTTATATTGGGTCGAATTACATTCATTATTGTCCAAATAACAACTTTCCATCATCAAAGTTCCTTGTCGGGTCGTCAGAGGAGGGCGGTCGATTTTTAAATTTTTAAAGTTTTCTCGAAAATAAGATTTGAGTTGGCCTGCTTTATATTGGGTCAGAATACATTCACTACTGTCCAAATAACAACTTTCCATCATCAAAGTTTTTTGTCGGGTCGTCAGAGGAGTGCGCTCCATTTTCAAATATTTTAAAGAGTTCTCAAAAATAGGATTCGGGTTGGTCCACTTTATATTGAATCAAAATACATTCATGAGTGTCCAAATAACAACTTTCCGTCATCAAAGTTATTTGTCGGGACGTTAGAGGGGTGCGGTCGATTTATAAATACTTTAAAGTGATCTCAAAAATAGGATTCGGGTTGGCCTGCTTTATATTGGGTCAAATTACATTCATTAGTGTCCAAATAACAACTTTCCATCATCAAAGTTCTTTGTCGGGTCGTCAGAGGAGTGCGGTCGATTTTTAAATAATTCAAAGTGATCTCAAAAATAGGAATCGGGTTGGTCCGCTTTATATTAGGTCAGAATACATTCATTAGTGTCAGAATA
Source organism: Chrysolina americana (assembly GCA_958502065.1). Lineage (NCBI taxonomy): Eukaryota > Metazoa > Arthropoda > Insecta > Coleoptera > Chrysomelidae > Chrysolina > Chrysolina americana. The sequence continues at coordinate 8,864,660 of OY293419.1, read as the reverse complement.
ATAACTATCCATCATCAAAGTTTTCTGTCGGGTCGTCAGAGGAGTGCGGTCGATTTTTAAATTTTTAAAGTTTTCTCGAAATCAAGATTTGAGTTGGCCCGCTTTATATTGGGTCAGAATACATTCACTACTGTCCGAATAACTACTTTCCATCATCAAAGTTTTTTGTCGGGTCGTCAGAGGAGTGCGGTCGATTTTCAAATATTTTAAAGAGTTCTCAAATACAGGATTCCAGTTGGTCCGCTTTATATTGAATCAAAATACATTCATTAGTGTCCAAATAACAACTTTCCGTCATCAAAGTTATTTGTCGGGACGTTAGAGGGGTGCGGTCGATTTATAAATACTTTAAAGTGATCTCAAAAATAGGATTCGGGTTGGCCTGCTTTATATTGGGTCGAATTACATTCATTAGTGTCCAAATAACAACTTTCCATCATCAAAGTTCTTTGTCGGGTCGTCAGAGGAGTGCGGTCGATTTTTAAATAATTCAAAGTGATCTCAAAAATAGGAATCGGGTTGGTCCGCTTTATATTAGGCCAGAATACATTCATTAGTGTCAAAATAATAACTATCCATCATCAAAGTTTTCTGTCGGGTCGTGAGAGGAGTGCGGTCGATTTTTAAATTTTTAAAGTTTTCTCGAAATCAAGATTTGAGTTGGCCCGCTTTATATTGGGTCAGAATACATTCACTACTGTCCGAATAACTACTTTCCATCATCAAAGTTTTTTGTCGGGTCGTCAGAGGAGTGCGGTCGATTTTCAAATATTTTAAAGAGTTCTCAAAAATAGGATTCGGGTTCGTCCGCTTTATATTGAATCAAAATACATTCATTAGTGTCCAAATAACAACTTTCCGTCATCAAAGTTATTTGTCGGGTCGTTAGAGGGGTGCGGTCGATTTTTAAATATTTTAAAGTGATCCCAAAAATAGGATTCGGGTTGGCCTGCTTTATATTGGGTCGAATTACATTCATGAGTGTCCAAATATCAACTTTCCAGCATCAAAGTTTTTTGTCGGGTCGTCAGAGGAGTGTGGTCGATTTTTAAATATTTTAAAGAGTTCTCAAAAATAGGATTCGGGTTGGTCCGCTTTATATTGGGTCACAATACATTCACTACTGTCCAAATATAAACTTTCCAGCATCAAAGTTTTTTGTCGGGTCGTCAGAGGAGTGCGGTCGATTTTCAAATATTTTAAAGAGTTCTCAAAAATAGGATTCGGGTTGGTCCGCTTTATATTGAATCAAAATACATTCATTAGTGTCCAAATAACAACTTTCCGTCATCAAAGTTATTTGTCGGGTCGTTAGAGGGGTGCGGTCGATTTTTAAATATTTTAAAGTGATCTCAAAAATAGGATTCGGGTTGGCCTGCTTTATATTGGGTCGAATTACATTCATTAGTGTCCAAATATCAACTTTCCAGCATCAAAGTTTTTTGTCGGGTCGTCAGAGGAGTGTGGTCGATTTTTAAATATTTTAAAGAGTTCTCAAAAATAGGATTCGGGTTGGTCCGCTTTATATTGGGTCACAATACATTCACTACTGTCCAAATAAAAACTTTCCAGCATCAAAGTTTTTTGTCGGGTCGTCAGAGGAGTGCGGTCGATTTTCAAATATTTTAAAGAGTTCTCAAGAATAGGATTCGGGTTGGTCCGCTTTATATTGAATCAAAATACATTCATTAGTGTCCAAATAACAACTTTCCGTCATCAAAGATATTTGTCGGGACGTTAGAGGGGTGCGGTCGATATTTGAATATTTTAAAGTGATCTCAAAAATAGGATTCGGGTTGACCGGCTTTATATAGGGTCGAATTACATTCATTAGTGTCCAAATAACAACTTTCCATCATCAAAAATCTTTGTCGGGTCGTCAGAGGAGTGCGGTCGATTTTTAAATAATTCAAAGTGATCTCAAAAATAGAATTTGGGTTGGCCCGCTTTATATTAGGTCGGAATACATTCATTAGTGTCAAAATAACAACTTTCCGTCATCAAAGTTTTTTGTCGGGTCGTCAGAGGATTGCGGTCGATTTTCAAATATTTTAAAGTATTCTCAAAAATAAGATTTGGGTTGGCCAGCTTCATATTACATCAAAATACATTCATTAGTGTCCAAATAACAACTTTCCATCATCAAAGTTCTTTGTCGGGTCGTCAGAGGAGTGCGGTCGATTTTTAAATAATTCAAAGTGATCTCAAAAATAGAATTTGGGTTGTCCCGCTTTATATTAGGTCAGAATACATTCACTACTGTCCAAATAACAACTTTCCATCATCAAAGTTTTTTATCGGGTCGTCAGAGGAGTGCGGTCGATTTTTAAATATTTTAAAGTGATCTCAAAAATCGGATTCGGGTTGGCCTGCTTTATATTGGGTCGAATTACATTCATTAGTGTCCAAATAACAACTTTCCATCATCAAATTTCTTTGTCGGGTCGTCAGAGGAGTGCGGTCGATTTTTAAATAATTCAAAGTGATCTCAAAAGTAGGATTCGGGTTGGCCCGCTTTATATTGAATCAAATTACATTCATTAGTGTCCAAATAACAACTTTCCGTCATCAAAGATATTTGTCGGGACGTTAGAGGGGTGCGGTCGATTTTTAAATATTTTAAAGTGATCTCAAAAATAGGATTTGGGTTGGCCTGCTTTATATTGGGTCGAACTACATTCATAAGTGTCCAAATATCAACTTTTCAGCATCAAAGCTTTTTGTCGGGTCGTCAGAGGATTGTGGTCGATTTTTAAATATTTTAAAGAGTTCTCAAAAATAGGATTCGGGTTGGTCTGCTTTATATTGGGTCACAATACATTCACTACTGTCCAACTAAAATCTTTCCAGCATCAAAATTTTTTGTCGGGTCGTCAGAGGAGTGCGGTCGATTTTTAAATATTTTAAAGTGATCTCAAAAATAGGATTCGGGTTGGCCTGCTTTATATTGGGTCGAATTACATTCATTAGTGTCCAAATATCAACTTTCCAGCATCAAAGTTTTTTGTCGGGTCGTCAGAGGAGTGTGGTCGATTTTTAAATATTTTAAAGAGTTCTCAAAAATAGGATTCGGGTTGGCCCGCTTTATATTGAATCAAATTACATTCATTAGTGTCCAAATAACAACTTTCCGTCATCAAAGATATTTGTCGGGACGTTAGAGGGGAACGGTCGATTTTTAAATATTTTAAAGTGATCTCAAAAATAGGATTTGGGTTGGCCTGCTTTATATTGGGTCGAACTACATTCATTAGTGTCCAAATATCAACTTTCCAGCATCAAAGCTTTTTGTCGGGTCGTCAGAGGATTGTGGTCGATTTTTAAATATTTTAAAGAGTTCTCAAAAATAGGATTCGGGTTGGTCTGCTTTATATTGGATCACAATACATTCACTACTGTCCAAATAAAAACTTTCCAGCATCAAAGTTATTTGTCGGGACGTTAGAGGGGTGCGGTCGATTTTTAAATATTTTAAAGTGATCTCAAAAATAGGATTTGGGTTGGCCTGCTTTATATTTGGTCGAACTACATTCATTAGTGTCCAAATATCAACTTTCCAGCATCAAAGCTTTTTGTCGGGTCGTCAGAGGATTGTGGTCGATTTTTAAATATTTTAAAGAGTTCTCAAAAATAAAATTCGGGTTGGTCTGCTTTATATTGGGTCACAATACATTCACTACTGTCCAAATAAAATCTTTCCAGCATCAAAATTTTTTGTCGGGTCGTCAGAGGAGTGCGGTCGATTTTTAAATATTTTAAAGTGATCTCAAAAATAGGATTCGGGTTGGCCTGCTTTATATTGGGTCGAATTACATTCATTAGTGTCCAAATATCAACTTTCCAGCATCAAAGTTTTTTGTCGGGTCGTCAGAGGAGTGTGGTCGATTTTTAAATATTTTAAAGAGTTCTCAAAAATAGGATTCGGGTTGGTCCGCTTTATATTGAATCAAAATACATTCATTAGTGTCCAAATAACAACTTTCCGTCATCAAAGTTATTTGCCGGGACGTTAGAGGGGTGCGGTCGATTTTAAAATATTTTAAAGTAATCTCAAAAATAGGATTCGGGTTGGCCCGCTTTATATTGGGTCGAATTACATTCATTAGTGTCCAAATAACAACTTAACATCATCAAATTTCTTTGTCGGGTCGGCAGAGGAGTGCGGTCGATTTTTAAATATTTTAAAGTGATCTCAAAAATAGGATTCGGGTTGGCCTGCTTTATATTGGGTCGAATTACATTCATTAGTGTCCATATATCAACTTTCCAGCATCAAAGTTTTTTGTCGGGTCGTCAGAGGAGTGTGGTCGATTTTTAAATATTTTAAAGAGTTCTCAAAAATAGGATTCGGGTTGGCCCGCTTTATATTGAATCAAATTACATTCATTAGTGTCCAAATAACAACTTTCCGTCATCAAAGATATTTGTCGGGACGTTAGAGGGGTGCGGTCGATTTTTAAATATTTTAAAGTGATCTCAAAAATAGGATTTGGGTTGGCCTGCTTTATATTGGGTCGAACTACATTCATTAGTGTCCAAATATCAACTTTCCAGCATCAAAGCTTTTTGTCGGGTCGTCAGAGGATTGTGGTCGATTTTTAAATATTTTAAAGAGTTCTCAAAAATAGGATTCGGGTTGGTCTGCTTTATATTGGGTCACAATACATTCACTACTGTCCAAATAAAAACTTTCCAGCATCAAAGTTATTTGTCGGGACGTTAGAGGGGTGCGGTCGATTTTTAAATATTTTAAAGTGATCTCAAAAATAGGATTCGGGTTGGCCCGCTTTATATTGGGTCGAATTACATTCATTAGTGTCCAAATAACAACTTAACATCATCAAATTTCTTTGTCGGGTCGTCAGAGGAGTGCGGTCGATTTTTAAATATTTTAAAGAGTTCTCAAAAATAGGATTCGGGTTGGTCAGCTTTATATTGAATCAAAATACATTCGTTAGTGTCCAAATAACAACTTTCCGTCATCAAAGTTATTTGTCGGGACGTTAGAGGGGTGCGGTCGATTTTTAAATATTTTAAAGTGATCTCAAAAATAGGATTCGGGTTGGCCTGCTTTATATTGGGTCGAATTACATTCATTAGTGTCCAAATATCAACTTTCCAGCATCAAAGTTTTTTGTCGGGTCGTCAGAGGAGTGTGGTCGATTTTTAAATATTTTAAAGAGTTCTCAAAAATAGGATTCGGGTTGGTCCGCTTTATATTGAATCAAAATACATTCATTTGTGTCCAGATAACAACTTTCCAGCATCAAAGTTTTTTGTCGGGTCGTCAGAGGATTGTGGTCGATTTTTAAATATTTTAAAGAGTTCTCAAAAATAGGATTCGGGTTGGTCTGCTTTATATTGGGTCACAATACATTCACTACTGTCCAAATATCAACTTTCCAGCATCAAAGTTTTTTGTCGGGTCGTCAGAGGAGTGTGGTCGATTTTTAAATATTTTAAAGAGTTCTCAAAAATAGGATTCGGGTTGGTCCGCTTTATATTGAATCAAAATACATTCATTAGTGTCCAAATAACAACTTTCCGTCATCAAAGTTATTTGTCGGGACGTTAGAGGGGTGCGGTCGATTTTTAAATATTTTAAAGTGATCTCAAAAATAGGATTCGGGTTGGCCCGCTTTATATTGGGTCGAATTACATTCATTAGTGTCCAAATAACAACTTAACATCATCAAATTTCTTTGTCGGGTCGTCAGAGGAGTGCGGTCGATTTTTAAATATTTTAAAGTGATCTCAAAAATAGGATTCGGGTTGGCCTGCTTTATATTGGGTCAAACTACATTCATTAGTGTCCAAATATCAACTTTCCAGCATCAAAGTTTTTTGTCGGGTCGTCAGAGGAGTGTGGTCGATTTTTAAATATTTTAAAGAGTTCTCAAAAATAGGATTCGGGTTGGCCTGCTTTATATTGGGTCGAATTACATTCATTAAAGTCCAAATATCAACTTTCCAGCATCAAAGTTTTTTGTCGGGTCGTCAGAGGAGTGTGGTCGATTTTTAAATATTTTAAAGAGTTCTCAAAAATAGGATTCGGGTTGGTCCGCTTTATATTGAATCAAAATACATTCATTAGTGTCCAAATAACAACCTTCCGTCATCAAAGTTATTTGTCGGGACGTTAGAGGGGTGCGGTCGATTTTTAAATATTTTAAAGTGATCTCAAAAATAGGATTCGGGTTGGCCCGCTTTATATTGGGTCGAATTACATTCATTAGTGTCCAAATAACAACTTAACATCATCAAATTTCTTTGTCGGGTCGTCAGAGGAGTGCGGTCGATTTTTAAATATTTTAAAGTGATCTCAAAAATAGGATTCGGGTTGGCCTGCTTTATATTGGGTCGAACTACAGTCATTAGTGTCCAAATATCAACTTTCCAGCATCAAAGTTTTTTGTCGGGTCGTCAGAGGAGTGTGGTCGATTTTTAAATATTTTAAAGAGTTCTCAAAAATAGGATTCGGGTTGGCCCGCTTTATATTGAATCAAATTACATTCATAAGTGTCCAAATAACAACTTTCCGTCATCAAAGATATTTGTCGGGACGTTAGAGGGGTGCGGTCGATTTTTAAATATTTTAAAGTGATCTCAAAAATAGGATTTGGGTTGGCCTGCTTTATATTGGGTCGAACTACATTCATTAGTGTCCAAATATCAACTTTCCAGCATCAAAGCTTTTTGTCGGGTCGTCAGAGGATTGTGGTCGATTTTTAAATATTTTAAAGAGTTCTCAAAAATAGGATTCGGGTTGGTCTGCTTTATATTGGGTCACAATACATTCACTACTGTCCAAATAAAAACTTTCCAGCATCAAAGTTATTTGTCGGGACGTTAGAGGGGTGCGGTCGATTTTTAAATATTTTAAAGTGATCTCAAAAATAGGATTCGGGTTGGCCCGCTTTATATTGGGTCGAATTACATTCATTAGTGTCCAAATAACAACTTAACATCATCAAATTTCTTTGTCGGGTCGTCAGAGGAGTGCGGTCGATTTTTAAATATTTTAAAGAGTTCTCAAAAATAGGATTCGGGTTGGTCCGCTTTATATTGAATCAAAATACATTCATTAGTGTCCAAATAACAACTTTCCGTCATCAAAGTTATTTGTCGGGACGTTAGAGGGGTGCGGTCGATTTTTAAATATTTTAAAGTGATCTCAAAAATAGGATTCGGGTTGGCCTGCTTTATATTGGGTCGAATTACATTCATTAGTGTCCAAATATCAACTTTCCAGCATCAAAGTTTTTTGTCGGGTCGTCAGAGGAGTGTGGTCGATTTTTAAATATTTTAAAGAGTTCTCAAAAATAGGATTCGGGTTGGTCCGCTTTATATTGAATCAAAATACATTCATTAGTGTCCAAATAACAACTTTCCAGCATCAAAGTTTTTTGTCGGGTCGTCAGAGGATTGTGGTCGATTTTTAAATATTTTAAAGAGTTCTCAAAAATAGGATTCGGGTTGGTCTGCTTTATATTGGGTCGAATTACATTCATTAGTGTCCAAATAACAACTTAACATCATCAAATTTCTTTGTCGGGTCGTCAGAGGAGTGCGGTCGATTTTTAAATATTTTAAAGAGTTCTCAAAAATAGGATTCGGGTTGGTCTGCTTTATATTGGGTCACAATACATTCACTACTGTCCAAATAAAAACTTTCCAGCATCAAAGTTATTTGTCGGGACGTTAGAGGGGTGCGGTCGATTTTTAAATATTTTAAAGTGATCTCAAAAATAGGATTCGGGTTGGCCCGCTTTATATTGGGTCGAATTACATTCATTAGTGTCCAAATATCAACTTTCCAGCATCAAAGTTTTTTGTCGGGGCGTCAGAGGAGTGTGGTCGATTTTTAAATATTTTAAAGAGTTCTCAAAAATAGGATTCGGGTTGGTCCGCTTTATATTGAATCAAAATACATTCATTAGTGTCCAAATAACAACTCTCCGTCATCAAAGTTATTTGTCGGGACGTTAGAGGGGTGCGGTCGATTTTTAAATATTTTAAAGTGATCTCAAAAATAGGATTCGGGTTGGCCCGCTTTATATTGGGTCGAATTACATTCATTAGTGTCCAAATAACAACTTAACATCATCAAATTTCTTTGTCGGGTCGTCAGAGGAGTGCGGTCGATTTTTAAATATTTTAAAGTGATCTCAAAAATAGGATTCGGGTTGGCCCGCTTTATATTGGGTCGAATTACATTCATTAGTGTCCAAATATCAACTTTCCAGCATCAAATTTTTTTGTCGGGTCGTCAGAGGAGTGTGGTCGATTTTTAAATATTTTAAAGAGTTCTCAAAAATAGGATTCGGGTTGGCCCGCTTTATATTGAATCAAATTACATTCATTAGTGTCCAAATAACAACTTTCCGTCATCAAAGATATTTGTCGGGACGTTAGAGGGGTGCGGTCGATTTTTAAATATTTTAAAGTGATCTCAAAAATAGGATTTGGGTTGGCCTGCTTTATATTGGGTCGAACTACATTCATTAGTGTCCAAATATCAACTTTCCAGCATCAAAGCTTTTTGTCGGGTCGTCAGAGGATTGTGGTCGATTTTTAAATATTTTAAAGAGTTCTCAAAAATAGGATTCGGGTTGGTCTGCTTTATATTGGGTCACAATACATTCACTACTGTCCAAATAAAAACTTTCCAGCATCAAAGTTATTTGTCGGGACGTTAGAGGGGTGCGGTCGATTTTTAAATATTTTAAAGTGATCTCAAAAATAGGATTCGGGTTGGCCCGCTTTATATTAGGTCGAATTACATTCATTAGTGTCCAAATAACAACTTAACATCATCAAATTTCTTTGTCGGGTCGTCAGAGGAGTGCGGTCGATTTTTAAATATTTTAAAGAGTTCTCAAAAATAGGATTCGGGTTGGTCCGCTTTATATTGAATCAAAATACATTCATTGGTGTCCAAATAACAACTTTCCGTCATCAAAGTTATTTGTCGGGACGTTAGAGGGGTGCGGTCGATTTTTAAATATTTTAAAGAGTTCTCAAAAATAGGATTCGGGTTGGTCTGCTTTATATTGGATCACAATACATTCACTACTGTCCAAATAAAATTTTTCTAGCATCAAAGTTATTTGTCGGGACGTTAGAGGGGTGCGGTCGATTTTTAAATATTTTAAAGTGATCTCAAAAATAGGATTCGGGTTGGCCCGCTTTATATTTGGTCGAATTTCATTCATTAGTGTCCAAATAACAACTTAACATCATCAAATTTCTTTGTCGGGTCGTCAGAGGAGTGCGGTCGATTTTTAAATATTTTAAAGAGTTCTCAAAAATAGGATTCGGGTTGGTCCGCTTTATATTGAATCAAAATACATTCATTAGTGTCCAAATAACAACTTTCCGTCATCAAAGTTATTTGTCGGGACGTTAGAGGGGTGCGGTCGATTTTTAAATATTTTAAAGTGATCTCAAAAATAGGATTCGGGTTGGCCTGCTTTATATTGGGTCGAATTACATTCATTAGTGTCCAAATATCAACTTTCCAGCATCAAAGTTTTTTGTCGGGTCGTCAGAGGAGTGTGGTCGATTTTTAAATATTTTAAAGAGTTCTCAAAAATAGGATTCGGGTTGGTCCGCTTTATATTGAATCAAAATACATTCATTAGTGTCCAAATAACAACTTTCCGTCATCAAAGTTATTTGTCGGGACGTTAGAGGGGTGCGGTCGATTTTTAAATATTTTAAAGTGATCTCAAAAATAGGATTCGGGTTGGCCCGCTTTATATTGGGTCGAATTACATTCATTAGTGTCCAAATAACAACTTAACATCATCAAATTTCTTTGTCGGGTCGTCAGAGGAGTGCGGTCGATATTTAAATATTTTAAAGTGATCTCAAAAATAGGATTCGGGTTGGCCTGCTTTATATTGGGTCGAATTACATTCACTACTGTCCAAATAACAACTTTCCATCATCAAAGTTTTTTGTCGGGTCGTCAGAGGAGTGCGCTCCATTTTCAAATATTTTAAAGAGTTCTCAAAAATAGGATTCGGGTTGGCCCGCTTTATATTGAATCAAATTACATTCATTAGTGTCCAAATAACAACTTTCCGTCATCAAAGATATTTGTCGGGACGTTAGAGGGGTGCGGTCGATTTTTAAATATTTTAAAGTGATCTCAAAAATAGGATTTGGGTTGGCCTGCTTTATATTGGGTCGAACTACATTCATTAGTGTCCAAATATCAACTTTCCAGCATCAAAGTTTTTTGTCGGGTCGTCAGAGGAGTGTGGTCGATTTTTAAATATTTTAAAGAGTTCTCAAAAATAGGATTCGGGTTGGCCCGCTTTATATTGAATCAAATTACATTCATTAGTGTCCAAATAACAACTTTCCGTCATCAAAGATATTTGTCGGGACGTTAGAGGGGTGCGGTCGATTTTTAAATATTTTAAAGTGATCTCAAAAATAGGATTCGGGTTGGCCCGCTTTATATTGGGTCGAATTACATTCATTAGTGTCCAAATAACAACTTAACATCATCAAATTTCTTTGTCGGGTCGTCAGAGGAGTGCGGTCGATTTTTAAATATTTTAAAGAGTTCTCAAAAATAGGATTCGGGTTGGTCCGCTTTATATTGAATCAAAATACATTCATTAGTGTCCAAATAACAACTTTCCGTCATCAAAGTTATTTGTCGGGACGTTAGAGGGGTGCGGTCGATTTTTAAATATTTTAAAGTGATCTCAAAAATAGGATTCGGGTTGGCCTGCTTTATATTGGGTCGAATTACATTCATTAGTGTCCAAATATCAACTTTCCAGCATCAAAGTTTTTTGTCGGGTCGTCAGAGGAGTGTGGTCGATTTTTAAATATTTTAAAGAGTTCTCAAAAATAGGATTCGGGTTGGTCCGCTTTATATTGAATCAAAATACATTCATTAGTGTCCAAATAACAACTTTCCGTCATCAAAGTTATTTGTCGGGACGTTAGAGGGGTGCGGTCGATTTTTAAATATTTTAAAGTGATCTCAAAAATAGGATTCGGGTTGGCCTGCTTTATATTGGGTCGAATTACATTCATTAGTGTCCAAATATCAACTTTCCAGCATCAAAGTTTTTTGTCGGGTCGTCAGAGGAGTGTGGTCGATTTTTAAATATTTTAAAGAGTTCTCAAAAATAGGATTCGGGTTGGTCTGCTTTATATTGGGTCACAATACATTCACTACTGTCCAAATGAAAACTTTCCAGCATCAAAGTTATTTGTCGGGACGTTAGAGGGGTGCGGTCGATTTTTAAATATTTTAAAGTGATCTCAAAAATAGGATTCGGGTTGGCCCGCTTTATATTGGGTCGAATTACATTCATTAGTGTCCAAATAACAACTTAACATCATCAAATTTCTTTGTCGGGTCGTCAGAGGAGTGCGGTCGATTTTTAAATATTTTAAAGAGTTCTCAAAAATAGTATTCGGGTTGGTCCGCTTTATATTGAATCAAAATACATTCAATAGTGTCCAAATAACAACTTTCCGTCATCAAAGTTATTTGTCGGGACGTTAGAGGGGTGCGGTCGATTTTTAAATATTTTAAAGTGATCTCAAAAATAGGATTCGGGTTGGCCTGCTTTATATTGGGTCGAATTACATTCATTAGTGTCCAAATATCAACTTTCCAGCATCAAAGTTTTTTGTCGGGTCGTCAGAGGAGTGTGGTCGATTTTTAAATATTTTAAAGAGTTCTCAAAAATAGGATTCGGGTTGGTCCGCTTCATATTGAATCAAAATACATTCATTAGTGTCCAAATAACAACTTTCCGTCATCAAAGTTATTTGTCGGGACGTTAGAGGGGTGCGGTCGATTTTTAAATATTTTAAAGTGATCTCAAAAATAGGATTCGGGTTGGCCCGCTTTATATTGGGTCGAATTACATTCATTAGTGTCCAAGTAACACTTTAACATCATCAAATTTCTTTGTCGGGTCGTCAGAGGAGTGCGGTCGATTTTTAAATATTTTAAAGTGATCTCAAAAATAGGATTCGGGTTGGCCTGCTTTATATTGGGTCGAATTACATTCATTAGTGTCCAAATATCAACTTTCCAGCATCAAAGTTTTTTGTCGGGTCGTCAGAGGAGTGTGGTCGATTTTAAAATATTTTAAAGAGTTCTCAAAAATAGGATTCGGGTTGGCCTGCTTTATATTGAATCAAATTACATTCATTAGTGTACAAATAACAACTTTCCGTCATCAAAGATATTTGTCGGGACGTTAGAGGGGTGCGGTCGATTTTTAAATATTTTAAAGTGATCTCAAAAATAGGATTTGGGTTGGCCTGCTTTATATTGGGTCGAACTACATTCATTAGTGTCCGAATATCAACTTTCCAGCATCAAAGCTCTTTGTCGGGTCGTCAGAGGATTGTTGTCGATTTTTAAATATTTTAAAGTGATCTCAAAAATAGGATTCGGGTTGGTCCGCTTTATATTGAATCAAAATACATTCATTAGTGTCCAAATAACAACTTTCCGTCATCAAAGTTATTTGTCGGGACGTTAGAGGGGTGCGGTCGATTTTTAAATATTTTAAAGTGATCTCAAAAATAGGATTCGGGTTGGCCTGCTTTATATTGGGTCGAATTACATTCATTAGTGTCCAAATATCAACTTTCCAGCATCAAAGTTTTTTGTCGGGTCGTCAGAGGGGTGTGGTCGATTTTTAAATATTTTAAAGAGTTCTCAAAAATAGGATTCGGGTTGGTCCGCTTTATATTGAATCAGAATACATTCATTAGTGTCCAAATAACAACTTTCCGTCATCAAAGTTATTTGTCGGGACGTTAGAGGGGTGCGGTCGATTTTTAAATATTTTAAAGTGATCTCAAAAATAGGATTCGGGTTGGCCCGCTTCATATTGGGTCGAATTACATTCATTAGTGTCCAAATAACAACTTAACATCATCAAATTTCTCTGTCGGGTCGTCAGAGGAGTGCGGTCGATATTTAAATATTTTAAAGTGATCTCAAAAATAGGATTCGGGTTGGCCTGCTTTATATTGGGTCGAATTACATTCATTAGTGTCCAAATATCAACTTTCCAGCATCAAAGTTTTTTGTCGGGTCGTCAGAGGAGTGTGGTCGATTTTTAAATATTTTAAAGAGTTCTCAAAAATAGGATTCGGGTTGGCCCGCTTTATATTGAATCAAATTACATTCATTAGTGTCCAAATAACAACTTTCCGTCATCAAAGATATTTGTCGGGACGTTAGAGGGGTGCGGTCGATTTTTAAATATTTTAAAGTGATCTCAAAAATAGGATTCGGGTTGGCCCGCTTTATATTGAATCAAATTACATTCATTAGTGTCCAAATAACAACTTTCCGTCATCAAAGATATTTGTCGGGACGTTAGAGGGGTGCGGTCGATTTTTAAATATTTTAAAGTGATCTCAAAAATAGGATTTGGGTTGGCCTGCTTTATATTGGGTCGAACTACATTCATTAGTGTCCAAATATCAACTTTCCAGCATCAAAGCTTTTTGTCGGGTCGTCAGAGGATTGTGGTCGATTTTTAAATATTTTAAAGAGTTCTCAAAAATAGGATTCGGGTTGGTCTGCTTTATATTGGGTCACAATACATTCACTACTGTCCAAATAAAAACTTTCCAGCATCAAAGTTATTTGTCGGGACGTTAGAGGGGTGCGGTCGATTTTTAAATATTTTAAAGTGATCTCAAAAATAGGATTCGGGTTGGCCCGCTTTATATTAGGTCGAATTACATTCATTAGTGTCCAAATAACAACTTAACATCATCAAATTTCTTTGTCGGGTCGTCAGAGGAGTGCGGTCGATTTTTAAATATTTTAAAGAGTTCTCAAAAATAGGATTCGGGTTGGTCCGCTTTATATTGAATCAAAATACATTCATTGGTGTCCAAATAACAACTTTCCGTCATCAAAGTTATTTGTCGGGACGTTAGAGGGGTGCGGTCGATTTTTAAATATTTTAAAGAGTTCTCAAAAATAGGATTCGGGTTGGTCTGCTTTATATTGGATCACAATACATTCACTACTGTCCAAATAAAATTTTTCTAGCATCAAAGTTATTTGTCGGGACGTTAGAGGGGTGCGGTCGATTTTTAAATATTTTAAAGTGATCTCAAAAATAGGATTCGGGTTGGCCCGCTTTATATTTGGTCGAATTTCATTCATTAGTGTCCAAATAACAACTTAACATCATCAAATTTCTTTGTCGGGTCGTCAGAGGAGTGCGGTCGATTTTTAAATATTTTAAAGAGTTCTCAAAAATAGGATTCGGGTTGGTCCGCTTTATATTGAATCAAAATACATTCATTAGTGTCCAAATAACAACTTTCCGTCATCAAAGTTATTTGTCGGGACGTTAGAGGGGTGCGGTCGATTTTTAAATATTTTAAAGTGATCTCAAAAATAGGATTCGGGTTGGCCTGCTTTATATTGGGTCGAATTACATTCATTAGTGTCCAAATATCAACTTTCCAGCATCAAAGTTTTTTGTCGGGTCGTCAGAGGAGTGTGGTCGATTTTTAAATATTTTAAAGAGTTCTCAAAAATAGGATTCGGGTTGGTCCGCTTTATATTGAATCAAAATACATTCATTAGTGTCCAAATAACAACTTTCCGTCATCAAAGTTATTTGTCGGGACGTTAGAGGGGTGCGGTCGATTTTTAAATATTTTAAAGTGATCTCAAAAATAGGATTCGGGTTGGCCCGCTTTATATTGGGTCGAATTACATTCATTAGTGTCCAAATAACAACTTAACATCATCAAATTTCTTTGTCGGGTCGTCAGAGGAGTGCGGTCGATATTTAAATATTTTAAAGTGATCTCAAAAATAGGATTCGGGTTGGCCTGCTTTATATTGGGTCGAATTACATTCACTACTGTCCAAATAACAACTTTCCATCATCAAAGTTTTTTGTCGGGTCGTCAGAGGAGTGCGCTCCATTTTCAAATATTTTAAAGAGTTCTCAAAAATAGGATTCGGGTTGGCCCGCTTTATATTGAATCAAATTACATTCATTAGTGTCCAAATAACAACTTTCCGTCATCAAAGATATTTGTCGGGACGTTAGAGGGGTGCGGTCGATTTTTAAATATTTTAAAGTGATCTCAAAAATAGGATTCGGGTTGGCCCGCTTTATATTAGGTCGAATTACATTCATTAGTGTCCAAATAACAACTTAACATCATCAAATTTCTTTGTCGGGTCGTCAGAGGAGTGCGGTCGATTTTTAAATATTTTAAAGAGTTCTCAAAAATAGGATTCGGGTTGGTCCGCTTTATATTGAATCAAAATACATTCATTGGTGTCCAAATAACAACTTTCCGTCATCAAAGTTATTTGTCGGGACGTTAGAGGGGTGCGGTCGATTTTTAAATATTTTAAAGAGTTCTCAAAAATAGGATTCGGGTTGGTCTGCTTTATATTGGATCACAATACATTCACTACTGTCCAAATAAAATTTTTCTAGCATCAAAGTTATTTGTCGGGACGTTAGAGGGGTGCGGTCGATTTTTAAATATTTTAAAGTGATCTCAAAAATAGGATTCGGGTTGGCCCGCTTTATATTTGGTCGAATTTCATTCATTAGTGTCCAAATAACAACTTAACATCATCAAATTTCTTTGTCGGGTCGTCAGAGGAGTGCGGTCGATTTTTAAATATTTTAAAGAGTTCTCAAAAATAGGATTCGGGTTGGTCCGCTTTATATTGAATCAAAATACATTCATTAGTGTCCAAATAACAACTTTCCGTCATCAAAGTTATTTGTCGGGACGTTAGAGGGGTGCGGTCGATTTTTAAATATTTTAAAGTGATCTCAAAAATAGGATTCGGGTTGGCCTGCTTTATATTGGGTCGAATTACATTCATTAGTGTCCAAATATCAACTTTCCAGCATCAAAGTTTTTTGTCGGGTCGTCAGAGGAGTGTGGTCGATTTTTAAATATTTTAAAGAGTTCTCAAAAATAGGATTCGGGTTGGTCCGCTTTATATTGAATCAAAATACATTCATTAGTGTCCAAATAACAACTTTCCGTCATCAAAGTTATTTGTCGGGACGTTAGAGGGGTGCGGTCGATTTTTAAATATTTTAAAGTGATCTCAAAAATAGGATTCGGGTTGGCCCGCTTTATATTGGGTCGAATTACATTCATTAGTGTCCAAATAACAACTTAACATCATCAAATTTCTTTGTCGGGTCGTCAGAGGAGTGCGGTCGATATTTAAATATTTTAAAGTGATCTCAAAAATAGGATTCGGGTTGGCCTGCTTTATATTGGGTCGAATTACATTCACTACTGTCCAAATAACAACTTTCCATCATCAAAGTTTTTTGTCGGGTCGTCAGAGGAGTGCGCTCCATTTTCAAATATTTTAAAGAGTTCTCAAAAATAGGATTCGGGTTGGCCCGCTTTATATTGAATCAAATTACATTCATTAGTGTCCAAATAACAACTTTCCGTCATCAAAGATATTTGTCGGGACGTTAGAGGGGTGCGGTCGATTTTTAAATATTTTAAAGTGATCTCAAAAATAGGATTCGGGTTGGCCCGCTTTATATTGGGTCGAATTACATTCATTAGTGTCCAAATAACAACTTAACATCATCAAATTTCTTTGTCGGGTCGTCAGAGGAGTGCGGTCGATTTTTAAATATTTTAAAGAGTTCTCAAAAATAGGATTCGGGTTGGTCCGCTTTATATTGAATCAAAATACATTCATTAGTGTCCAAATAACAACTTTCCGTCATCAAAGTTATTTGTCGGGACGTTAGAGGGGTGCGGTCGATTTTTAAATATTTTAAAGTGATCTCAAAAATAGGATTCGGGTTGGCCTGCTTTATATTGGGTCGAATTACATTCATTAGTGTACAAATAACAACTTTCCGTCATCAAAGATATTTGTCGGGACGTTAGAGGGGTGCGGTCGATTTTTAAATATTTTAAAGTGATCTCAAAAATAGGATTCGGGTTGGCCCGCTTTATATTGGGTCGAATTACATTCATTAGTGTCCAAATAACAACTTAACATCATCAAATTTCTTTGTCGGGTCGTCAGAGGAGTGCGGTCGATTTTTAAATATTTTAAAGAGTTCTCAAAAATAGGATTCGGGTTGGTCCGCTTTATATTGAATCAAAATACATTCATTAGTGTCCAAATAACAACTTTCCGTCATCAAAGTTATTTGTCGGGACGTTAGAGGGGTGCGGTCGATCTTTAAATATTTTAAAGTGATCTCAAAAATAGGATTCGGGTTGGCCTGCTTTATATTGGGTCGAATTACATTCATTAGTGTCCAAATATCAACTTTCCAGCATCAAAGTTTTTTGTCGGGTCGTCAGAGGAGTGTGGTCGATTTTTAAATATTTTAAAGAGTTCTCAAAAATAGGATTCGGGTTGGTCCGCTTTATATTGAATCAAAATACATTCATTAGTGTCCAAATAACAACTTTCCGTCATCAAAGATATTTGTCGGGACGTTAGAGGGGTGCGGTCGATTTTTAAATATTTTAAAGTGATCTCAAAAATAGGATTCGGGTTGGCCCGCTTTATATTGGGTCGAATTACATTCATTAGTGTCCAAATAACAACTTAACATCATCAAATTTCTTTGTCGGGTCGTCAGAGGAGTGCGGTCGATTTTTAAATATTTTAAAGAGTTCTCAAAAATAGGATTCGGGTTGGTCCGCTTTATATTGAATCAAAATACATTCATTAGTGTCCAAATAACAACTTTCCGTCATCAAAGTTATTTGTCGGGACGTTAGAGGGGTGCGGTCGATTTTTAAATATTTTAAAGTGATCTCAAAAATAGGATTCGGGTTGGCCTGCTTTATATTGGGTCGAATTACATTCATTAGTGTCCAAATATCAACTTTCCAGCATCAAAGTTTTTTGTCGGGTCGTCAGAGGAGTGTGATCGATTTTTAAATATTTTAAAGAGTTCTCAAAAATAGGATTCGGGTTGGTCCGCTTTATATTGAATCAAAATACATTCATTAGTGTCCAAATAACAACTTTCCGTCATCAAAGTTATTTGTCGGGACGTTAGAGGGGTGCGGTCGATTTTTAAATATTTTAAAGTGATCTCAAAAATAGGATTCGGGTTGGCCTGCTTTATATTGGGTCGAATTACATTCATTAGTGTCCAAATATCAACTTTCCAGCATCAAAGTTTTTTGTCGGGTCGTCAGAGGAGTGTGGTCGATTTTTAAATATTTTAAAGAGTTCTCAAAAATAGGATTCGGGTTGGTCTGCTTTATATTGGGTCACAATACATTCACTACTGTCCAAATGAAAACTTTCCAGCATCAAAGTTATTTGTCGGGACGTTAGAGGGGTGCGGTCGATTTTTAAATATTTTAAAGTGATCTCAAAAATAGGATTCGGGTTGGCCCGCTTTATATTGGGTCGAATTACATTCATTAGTGTCCAAATAACAACTTAACATCATCAAATTTCTTTGTCGGGTCGTCAGAGGAGTGCGGTCGATTTTTAAATATTTTAAAGAGTTCTCAAAAATAGTATTCGGGTTGGTCCGCTTTATATTGAATCAAAATACATTCAATAGTGTCCAAATAACAACTTTCCGTCATCAAAGTTATTTGTCGGGACGTTAGAGGGGTGCGGTCGATTTTTAAATATTTTAAAGTGATCTCAAAAATAGGATTCGGGTTGGCCTGCTTTATATTGGGTCGAATTACATTCATTAGTGTCCAAATATCAACTTTCCAGCATCAAAGTTTTTTGTCGGGTCGTCAGAGGAGTGTGGTCGATTTTTAAATATTTTAAAGAGTTCTCAAAAATAGGATTCGGGTTGGTCCGCTTCATATTGAATCAAAATACATTCATTAGTGTCCAAATAACAACTTTCCGTCATCAAAGTTATTTGTCGGGACGTTAGAGGGGTGCGGTCGATTTTTAAATATTTTAAAGTGATCTCAAAAATAGGATTCGGGTTGGCCCGCTTTATATTGGGTCGAATTACATTCATTAGTGTCCAAGTAACACTTTAACATCATCAAATTTCTTTGTCGGGTCGTCAGAGGAGTGCGGTCGATTTTTAAATATTTTAAAGAGTTCTCAAAAATAGGATTCGGGTTGGTCTGCTTTATATTGGGTCACAATACATTCACTACTGTCCAAATAAAAACTTTCCAGCATCAAAGTTATTTGTCGGGACGTTAGAGGGGTGCGGTCGATTTTTAAATATTTTAAAGTGATCTCAAAAATAGGATTCGGGTTGGCCCGCTTTATATTGGGTCGAATTACATTCATTAGTGTCCAAATATCAACTTTCCAGCATCAAAGTTTTTTGTCGGGGCGTCAGAGGAGTGTGGTCGATTTTTAAATATTTTAAAGAGTTCTCAAAAATAGGATTCGGGTTGGTCCGCTTTATATTGAATCAAAATACATTCATTAGTGTCCAAATAACAACTTTCCGTCATCAAAGTTATTTGTCGGGACGTTAGAGGGGTGCGGTCGATTTTTAAATATTTTAAAGTGATCTCAAAAATAGGATTCGGGTTGGCCCGCTTTATATTGGGTCGAATTACATTCATTAGTGTCCAAATAACAACTTAACATCATCAAATTTCTTTGTCGGGTCGTCAGAGGAGTGCGGTCGATTTTTAAATATTTTAAAGTGATCTCAAAAATAGGATTCGGGTTGGCCCGCTTTATATTGGGTCGAATTACATTCATTAGTGTCCAAATATCAACTTTCCAGCATCAAATTTTTTTGTCGGGTCGTCAGAGGAGTGTGGTCGATTTTTAAATATTTTAAAGAGTTCTCAAAAATAGGATTCGGGTTGGCCCGCTTTATATTGAATCAAATTACATTCATTAGTGTCCAAATAACAACTTTCCGTCATCAAAGATATTTGTCGGGACGTTAGAGGGGTGCGGTCGATTTTTAAATATTTTAAAGTGATCTCAAAAATAGGATTTGGGTTGGCCTGCTTTATATTGGGTCGAACTACATTCATTAGTGTCCAAATATCAACTTTCCAGCATCAAAGCTTTTTGTCGGGTCGTCAGAGGATTGTGGTCGATTTTTAAATATTTTAAAGAGTTCTCAAAAATAGGATTCGGGTTGGTCTGCTTTATATTGGGTCACAATACATTCACTACTGTCCAAATAAAAACTTTCCAGCATCAAAGTTATTTGTCGGGACGTTAGAGGGGTGCGGTCGATTTTTAAATATTTTAAAGTGATCTCAAAAATAGGATTCGGGTTGGCCCGCTTTATATTAGGTCGAATTACATTCATTAGTGTCCAAATAACAACTTAACATCATCAAATTTCTTTGTCGGGTCGTCAGAGGAGTGCGGTCGATTTTTAAATATTTTAAAGAGTTCTCAAAAATAGGATTCGGGTTGGTCCGCTTTATATTGAATCAAAATACATTCATTGGTGTCCAAATAACAACTTTCCGTCATCAAAGTTATTTGTCGGGACGTTAGAGGGGTGCGGTCGATTTTTAAATATTTTAAAGAGTTCTCAAAAATAGGATTCGGGTTGGTCTGCTTTATATTGGATCACAATACATTCACTACTGTCCAAATAAAATTTTTCTAGCATCAAAGTTATTTGTCGGGACGTTAGAGGGGTGCGGTCGATTTTTAAATATTTTAAAGTGATCTCAAAAATAGGATTCGGGTTGGCCCGCTTTATATTTGGTCGAATTTCATTCATTAGTGTCCAAATAACAACTTAACATCATCAAATTTCTTTGTCGGGTCGTCAGAGGAGTGCGGTCGATTTTTAAATATTTTAAAGAGTTCTCAAAAATAGGATTCGGGTTGGTCCGCTTTATATTGAATCAAAATACATTCATTAGTGTCCAAATAACAACTTTCCGTCATCAAAGTTATTTGTCGGGACGTTAGAGGGGTGCGGTCGATTTTTAAATATTTTAAAGTGATCTCAAAAATAGGATTCGGGTTGGCCTGCTTTATATTGGGTCGAATTACATTCATTAGTGTCCAAATATCAACTTTCCAGCATCAAAGTTTTTTGTCGGGTCGTCAGAGGAGTGTGGTCGATTTTTAAATATTTTAAAGAGTTCTCAAAAATAGGATTCGGGTTGGTCCGCTTTATATTGAATCAAAATACATTCATTAGTGTCCAAATAACAACTTTCCGTCATCAAAGTTATTTGTCGGGACGTTAGAGGGGTGCGGTCGATTTTTAAATATTTTAAAGTGATCTCAAAAATAGGATTCGGGTTGGCCCGCTTTATATTGGGTCGAATTACATTCATTAGTGTCCAAATAACAACTTAACATCATCAAATTTCTTTGTCGGGTCGTCAGAGGAGTGCGGTCGATATTTAAATATTTTAAAGTGATCTCAAAAATAGGATTCGGGTTGGCCTGCTTTATATTGGGTCGAATTACATTCACTACTGTCCAAATAACAACTTTCCATCATCAAAGTTTTTTGTCGGGTCGTCAGAGGAGTGCGCTCCATTTTCAAATATTTTAAAGAGTTCTCAAAAATAGGATTCGGGTTGGCCCGCTTTATATTGAATCAAATTACATTCATTAGTGTCCAAATAACAACTTTCCGTCATCAAAGATATTTGTCGGGACGTTAGAGGGGTGCGGTCGATTTTTAAATATTTTAAAGTGATCTCAAAAATAGGATTTGGGTTGGCCTGCTTTATATTGGGTCGAACTACATTCATTAGTGTCCAAATATCAACTTTCCAGCATCAAAGTTTTTTGTCGGGTCGTCAGAGGAGTGTGGTCGATTTTTAAATATTTTAAAGAGTTCTCAAAAATAGGATTCGGGTTGGCCCGCTTTATATTGAATCAAATTACATTCATTAGTGTCCAAATAACAACTTTCCGTCATCAAAGATATTTGTCGGGACGTTAGAGGGGTGCGGTCGATTTTTAAATATTTTAAAGTGATCTCAAAAATAGGATTCGGGTTGGCCCGCTTTATATTGGGTCGAATTACATTCATTAGTGTCCAAATAACAACTTAACATCATCAAATTTCTTTGTCGGGTCGTCAGAGGAGTGCGGTCGATTTTTAAATATTTTAAAGAGTTCTCAAAAATAGGATTCGGGTTGGTCCGCTTTATATTGAATCAAAATACATTCATTAGTGTCCAAATAACAACTTTCCGTCATCAAAGTTATTTGTCGGGACGTTAGAGGGGTGCGGTCGATTTTTAAATATTTTAAAGTGATCTCAAAAATAGGATTCGGGTTGGCCTGCTTTATATTGAGTCGAATTACATTCATTAGTGTCCAAATATCAACTTTCCAGCATCAAAGTTTTTTGTCGGGTCGTCAGAGGAGTGTGGTCGATTTTTAAATATTTTAAAGAGTTCTCAAAAATAGGATTCGGGTTGGTCCGCTTTATATTGAATCAAAATACATTCATTAGTGTCCAAATAACAACTTTCCGTCATCAAAGTTATTTGTCGGGACGTTAGAGGGGTGCGGTCGATTTTTAAATATTTTAAAGTGATCTCAAAAATAGGATTCGGGTTGGCCTGCTTTATATTGGGTCGAATTACATTCATTAGTGTCCAAATATCAACTTTCCAGCATCAAAGTTTTTTGTCGGGTCGTCAGAGGAGTGTGGTCGATTTTTAAATATTTTAAAGAGTTCTCAAAAATAGGATTCGGGTTGGTCCGCTTTATATTGGGTCACAATACATTCACTACTGTCCAAATGAAAACTTTCCAGCATCAAAGTTATTTGTCGGGACGTTAGAGGGGTGCGGTCGATTTTTAAATATTTTAAAGTGATCTCAAAAATAGGATTCGGGTTGGCCCGCTTTATATTGGGTCGAATTACATTCATTAGTGTCCAAATAACAACTTAACATCATCAAATTTCTTTGTCGGGTCGTCAGAGGAGTGCGGTCGATTTTTAAATATTTTAAAGAGTTCTCAAAAATAGTATTCGGGTTGGTCCGCTTTATATTGAATCAAAATACATTCAATAGTGTCCAAATAACAACTTTCCGTCATCAAAGTTATTTGTCGGGACGTTAGAGGGGTGCGGTCGATTTTTAAATATTTTAAAGTGATCTCAAAAATAGGATTCGGGTTGGCCTGCTTTATATTGGGTCGAATTACATTCATTAGTGTCCAAATATCAACTTTCCAGCATCAAAGTTTTTTGTCGGGTCGTCAGAGGAGTGTGGTCGATTTTTAAATATTTTAAAGAGTTCTCAAAAATAGGATTCGGGTTGGTCCGCTTCATATTGAATCAAAATACATTCATTAGTGTCCAAATAACAACTTTCCGTCATCAAAGTTATTTGTCGGGACGTTAGAGGGGTGCGATCGATTTTTAAATATTTTAAAGTGATCTCAAAAATAGGATTCGGGTTGGCCCGCTTTATATTGGGTCGAATTACATTCATTAGTGTCCAAGTAACACTTTAACATCATCAAATTTCTTTGTCGGGTCGTCAGAGGAGTGCGGTCGATTTTTAAATATTTTAAAGTGATCTCAAAAATAGGATTCGGGTTGGCCTGCTTTATATTGGGTCGAATTACATTCATTAGTGTCCAAATATCAACTTTCCAGCATCAAAGTTTTTTGTCGGGTCGTCAGAGGAGTGTGGTCGATTTTAAAATATTTTAAAGAGTTCTCAAAAATAGGATTCGGGTTGGCCTGCTTTATATTGAATCAAATTACATTCATTAGTGTACAAATAACAACTTTCCGTCATCAAAGATATTTGTCGGGACGTTAGAGGGGTGCGGTCGATTTTTAAATATTTTAAAGTGATCTCAAAAATAGGATTTGGGTTGGCCTGCTTTATATTGGGTCGAACTACATTCATTAGTGTCCGAATATCAACTTTCCAGCATCAAAGCTCTTTGTCGGGTCGTCAGAGGATTGTTGTCGATTTTTAAATATTTTAAAGTGATCTCAAAAATAGGATTCGGGTTGGTCCGCTTTATATTGAATCAAAATACATTCATTAGTGTCCAAATAACAACTTTCCGTCATCAAAGTTATTTGTCGGGACGTTAGAGGGGTGCGGTCGATTTTTAAATATTTTAAAGTGATCTCAAAAATAGGATTCGGGTTGGCCTGCTTTATATTGGGTCGAATTACATTCATTAGTGTCCAAATATCAACTTTCCAGCATCAAAGTTTTTTGTCGGGTCGTCAGAGGGGTGTGGTCGATTTTTAAATATTTTAAAGAGTTCTCAAAAATAGGATTCGGGTTGGTCCGCTTTATATTGAATCAGAATACATTCATTAGTGTCCAAATAACAACTTTCCGTCATCAAAGTTATTTGTCGAGACGTTAGAGGGGTGCGGTCGATTTTTAAATATTTTAAAGTGATCTCAAAAATAGGATTCGGGTTGGCCCGCTTCATATTGGGTCGAATTACATTCATTAGTGTCCAAATAACAACTTAACATCATCAAATTTCTCTGTCGGGTCGTCAGAGGAGTGCGGTCGATATTTAAATATTTTAAAGTGATCTCAAAAATAGGATTCGGGTTGGCCTGCTTTATATTGGGTCGAATTACATTCATTAGTGTCCAAATATCAACTTTCCAGCATCAAAGTTTTTTGTCGGGTCGTCAGAGGAGTGTGGTCGATTTTTAAATATTTTAAAGAGTTCTCAAAAATAGGATTCGGGTTGGCCCGCTTTATATTGAATCAAATTACATTCATTAGTGTCCAAATAACAACTTTCCGTCATCAAAGATATTTGTCGGGACGTTAGAGGGGTGCGGTCGATTTTTAAATATTTTAAAGTGATCTCAAAAATAGGATTTGGGTTGGCCTGCTTTATATTGGGTCGAACTACATTCATTAGTGTCCAAATATCAACTTTCCAGCATCAAAGTTTTTTGTCGGGTCGTCAGAGGAGTGTGGTCGATTTTTAAATATTTTAAAGAGTTCTCAAAAATAGGATTCGGGTTGACCCGCTTTATATTGAATCAAATTACATTCATTAGTGTCCAAATAACAACTTTCCGTCATCAAAGATATTTGTCGGGACGTTAGAGGGGTGCGGTCGATTTTTAAATATTTTAAAGTGATCTCAAAAATAGGATTTGGGTTGGCCCGCTTTATATTGGGTCGAATTACATTCATTAGTGTCCAAATAACAACTTAACATCATCAAATTTCTTTGTCGGGTCGTCAGAGGAGTGCAATCGATTTTTAAATATTTTAAAGAGTTCTCAAAAATAGGATTCGGGTTGGTCCGCTTTATATTGAATCAAAATACATTCATTAGTGTCCAAATAACAACTTTCCGTCATCAAAGTTATTTGTCGGGACGTTAGAGGGGTGCGGTCGATTTTTAAATATTTTAAAGTGATCTCAAAAATAGGATTCGTGTTTGCCTGCTTTATATTGGGTCGAATTACATTCATTAGTGTCCAAATAACAACTTTCCATCATCAAAGTTCTTTGTCGGGTAGTCAGAGGAGTGCGGTCGATTTTTAAATAATTCAAAGTGATCTCAAAAATAGGAATCGGGTTGGCCCGCTTTATATTAGGTCAGAATACATTCATTAGTGTCAATATAACAACTTTCCATCATCAAAGTTTTTTGTCGAGTCGTCAGAGGAGTGCGGTCGATTTTCAAATATTGTAAAGTATTCTCAAAAATAAGATTTGGGTTGGCCAGCTTCATATTAGATCAAAATACATTCATTATTGTTCAAATAATGACTTTTTATCATCAAAGTTCTTTGTCGGGTCGTCAGAGGAGTGCGGTCGATTTTTAAATATTTTAAAGAGTTCTCAAAAATAGGATTCGGGTTGGTCCGCTTTATATTGAATCAAAATACATTCATTAGTGTCCAAATAACAACTTTCCGTCATCAAAGTTATTTGTCGGGACGTTAGAGGGGTGCGGTCGATTTTTAAATAATTTAAAGTGATCTCAAAAATAGGAATCGGGTTGGCCAGCTTAATATTGGATCAGAATACTTTCATTACTGTCCATATAACAACTTTCCAACATCAAAGTTCTTTGTCGGGTCGTCAGAGGAGGGCGGTCGATTTTTTAATATTTCAAAGTGATCTCAAAAATGGGAATCGGGTTGGCCCGCTTTATATTAGGTCAGAATACATTCACTACTGCCCAAATAACAACTTTCCATCATCAAAGTTTTTTGTCGGGTCGTCAGAGGAGTGCGGTCGATTTTCAAATATTTTGAAGAGTTCTCCAAAATAGGATTCGGGTTGGTCCGCTTTATATTGAATCAAAATACATTCATTAGTGTCCAAATAACAACTTTCCGTCATCAAAGTTATTTGTCGGGACGTTAGAGGGGTGCGGTCGATTTTTAAATATTTTAAAGTGATCTCAAAAATAGGATTCGGGTTGGATTGCTTTATATTGGGTCGAATTACATTCATTAGTGTCCAAATATCAACTTTCCAGCATCAAAGTTTTTTGTCGGGTCGTCAGAGGAGTGTGGTCGATTTTTAAATATTTTAAAGAGTTCTCAAAAATAGGATTCGGGTTGGTCCGCTTTATATTGAATCAAAATACATTCATTAGTGTCCAAATAACAACTTTCCGTCATCAAAGTTATTTGTCGGGACGTTAGAGGTGTGCGGTCGATTTTTAAATATTTTAAAGTGATCTCAAAAATAGGATTCGGGTTAGCCCGCTTTATATTGGGTCGAATTACATTCATTAGTGTCCAAATAACAACTTAACATCATCAAATTTCTTTGTCGGGTCGTCAGAGGAGTGCGGTCGATATTTAAATATTTTAAAGTGATCTCAAAAATAGGATTCGGGTTGGCCTGCTTTATATTGGGTCGAATTACATTCACTACTGTCCAAATAACAACTTTCCATCATCAAAGTTTTTTGTCGGGTCGTCAGAGGAGTGCGCTCCATTTTCAAATATTTTAAAGAGTTCTCAAAAATAGGATTCGGGTTGGCCCGCTTTATATTGAATCAAATTACATTCATTAGTGTCCAAATAACAACTTTCCGTCATCAAAGATATTTGTCGGGACGTTAGAGGGGTGCGGTCGATTTTTAAATATTTTAAAGTGATCTCAAAAATAGGATTTGGGTTGGCCTGCTTTATATTGGGTCGAACTACATTCATTAGTGTCCAAATATCAACTTTCCAGCATCAAAGTTTTTTGTCGGGTCGTCAGAGGAGTGTGGTCGATTTTTAAATATTTTAAAGAGTTCTCAAAAATAGGATTCGGGTTGGCCCGCTTTATATTGAATCAAATTACATTCATTAGTGTCCAAATAACAACTTTCCGTCATCAAAGATATTTGTCGGGACGTTAGAGGGGTGCGGTCGCTTTTTAAATATTTTAAAGTGATCTCAAAAATAGGATTCGGGTTGGCCCGCTTTATATTGGGTCGAATTACATTCATTAGTGTCCAAATAACAACTTAACATCATCAAATTTCTTTGTCGGGTCGTCAGAGGAGTGCGGTCGATTTTTAAATATTTTAAAGAGTTCTCAAAAATAGGATTCGGGTTGGTCCGCTTTATATTGAATCAAAATACATTCATTAGTGTCCAAATAACAACTTTCCGTCATCAAAGTTATTTGTCGGGACGTTAGAGGGGTGCGGTCGATTTTTAAATATTTTAAAGTGATCTCAAAAATAGGATTCGGGTTGGCCTGCTTTATATTGGGTCGAATTACATTCATTAGTGTCCAAATATCAACTTTCCAGCATCAAAGTTTTTTGTCGGGTCGTCAGAGGAGTGTGGTCGATTTTTAAATATTTTAAAGAGTTCTCAAAAATAGGATTCGGGTTGGTCCGCTTTATATTGAATCAAAATACATTCATTAGTGTCCAAATAACAACTTTCCGTCATCAAAGTTATTTGTCGGGACGTTAGAGGGGTGCGGTCGATTTTTAAATATTTTAAAGTGATCTCAAAAATAGGATTCGGGTTGGCCCGCTTTATATTGGGTCGAATTACATTCATTAGTGTCCAAATAACAACTTAACATCATCAAATTTCTTTGTCGGGTCGTCAGAGGAGTGCGGTCGATATTTAAATATTTTAAAGTGATCTCAAAAATAGGATTCGGGTTGGCCTGCTTTATATTGGGTCGAATTACATTCATTAGTGTCCAAATATCAACTTTCCAGCATCAAAGTTTTTTGTCGGGTCGTCAGAGGAGTGTGGTCGATTTTTAAATATTTTAAAGAGTTCTCAAAAATAGGATTCGGGTTGGCCCGCTTCATATTGAATCAAATTACATTCATTAGTGTCCAAATAACAACTTTCCGTCATCAAAGATATTTGTCGGGACGTTAGAGGGGTGCGGTCGATTTTTAAATATTATAAAGTGTTCTCAAAAATAGGATTCGGGTTGGTCTGCTTTATATTGGGTCACAATACATTCACTACTGGCCAAATAGAACCTTTCCAGCATCAAAGTTATTTTTCGGGACGTTAGAGGGGTGCGGTCGATTTTTAAATATTTTAAAGTGATCTCAAAAATAGGATTCTGGTTGGCCCGCTTTATATTGGGTCGAATTACATTCATTAGTGTCCAAATAACAACTTAACATCATCAAATTTCTTTGTCGGGTCGTCAGAGGAGTGCGGTCGATTTTTAAATATTTTAAAGAGTTCTCAAAAATAGGATTCGGTTTGGTCCGCTTTATATTGAATCAAAATACATTCATTAGTGTCCAAATAACAACTTTCCGTCATCAAAGTTATTTGTCGGGACGTTAGAGGGGTGCGGTCGATTTTTAAATATTTTAAAGTGATCTCAAAAATAGGATTCGGGTTGGCCTGCTATATATTGGGTCGAATTACATTCATTAGTGTCCAAATATCAACTTTCCAGCATCAAAGTTTTTTGTCGGGTCGTCAGAGGAGTGTGGTCGATTTTTAAATATTTTAAAGAGTTCTCAAAAATAGGATTCGGGTTGGTCCGCTTTATATTGAATCAAAATACATTCATTAGTGTCCAAATAACAACTTTCCAGCATCAAAGTTTTTTGTCGGGTCGTCAGAGGATTGTGGTCGATTTTTAAATATTTTAAAGAGTTCTCAAAAATAGGATTCGGGTTGGTCTGCTTTATATTGGGTCACAATACATTCACTACTGTCCAAATGAAAACTTTCCAGCATCAAAGTTATTTGTCGGGACGTTAGAGGGGTGCGGTCGATTTTTAAATATTTTAAAGTGATCTCAAAAATAGGATTCGGGTTGGCCCGCTTTATATTGGGTCGAATTACATTCATTAGTGTCCAAATAACAACTTAACATCATCAAATTTCTTTGTCGGGTCGACAGAGGAGTGCGGTCGATTTTTAAATATTTTAAAGAGTTCTCAAAAATAGGATTCGGGTTGGTCCGCTTTATATTGAATCAAAATACATTCATTAGTGTCCAAATAACAACTTTCCGTCATCAAAGTTATTTGTCGGGACGTTAGAGGGGTGCGGTCGATTTTTAAATATTTTAAAGTGATCTCAAAAATAGGATTCGGGTTGGCCTGCTTTATATTGGGTCGAATTACATTCATTAGTGTCCAAATATCAACTTTCCAGCATCAAAGTTTTTTGTCGGGTCGTCAGAGGAGTGTGGTCGATTTTTAAATATTTTAAAGAGTTCTCAAAAATAGGATTCGGGTTGGTCCGCTTTATATTGAATCAAAATACATTCATTAGTGTCCAAATAACAACTTTCCGTCATCAAAGTTATTTGTCGGGTCGTTAGAGGGGTGCGGTCGATTTTTAAATATTTTAAAGTGATCTCAAAAATAGGATTCGGGTTGGCCCGCTTTATATTGGGTCGAATTACATTCATTAGTGTCCAAGTAACACTTTAACATCATCAAATTTCTTTGTCGGGTCGTCAGAGGAGTGCGGTCGATTTTTAAATATTTTAAAGTGATCTCAAAAATAGGATTCGGGTTGGCCTGCTTTATATTGGGTCGAATTACATTCATTAGTGTCCAAATATCAACTTTCCAGCATCAAAGTTTTTTGTCGGGTCGTCAGAGGAGTGTGGTCGATTTTAAAATATTTTAAAGAGTTCTCAAAAATAGGATTCGGGTTGGCCCGCTTTATATTGAATCAAATTACATTCATTAGTGTACAAATAACAACTTTCCGTCATCAAAGATATTTGTCGGGACGTTAGAGGGGTGCGGTCGATTTTTAAATATTTTGAAGTGATCTCAAAAATAGGATTTGGGTTGGCCTGCTTTATATTGGGTCGAACTACATTCATTAGTGTCCGAATATCAACTTTCCAGCATCAAAGCTCTTTGTCGGGTCGTCAGAGGATTGTTGTCGATTTTTAAATATTTTAAAGTGATCTCAAAAATAGGATTCGGGTTGGTCCGCTTTATATTGAATCAAAATACATTCATTAGTGTCCAAATAACAACTTTCCGTCATCAAAGTTATTTGTCGGGACGTTAGAGGGGTGCGGTCGATTTTTAAATATTTTAAAGTGATCTCAAAAATAGGATTCGGGTTGGCCTGCTTTATATTGGGTCGAATTACATTCATTAGTGTCCAAATATCAACTTTCCAGCATCAAAGTTTTTTGTCGGGTCATCAGAGGGGTGTGGTCGATTTTTAAATATTTTAAAGAGTTCTCAAAAATAGGATTCGGGTTGGTCCGCTTTATATTGAATCAAAATACATTCATTAGTGTCCAAATAACAACTTTCCGTCATCAAAGTTATTTGTCGGGACGTTAGAGAGGTGCGGTCGATTTTTAAATATTTTAAAGTGATCTCAAAAATAGGATTCGGGTTGGCCCGCTTTATATTGGGTCGAATTACATTCATTAGTGTCCAAATAACAACTTAACATCATCAAATTTCTTTGTCGGGTCGTCAGAGGAGTGCGGTCGATATTTAAATATTTTAAAGTGATCTCAAAAATAGGATTCGGG
Source organism: Chrysolina americana (assembly GCA_958502065.1). Taxonomy (NCBI): domain Eukaryota; kingdom Metazoa; phylum Arthropoda; class Insecta; order Coleoptera; family Chrysomelidae; genus Chrysolina; species Chrysolina americana. Next base: position 8,833,754 of record OY293419.1, on the reverse strand, counting down.
TTGGCCTGCTTTATATTGGGTCGAATTACATTCATTAGTGTCCAAATATCAACTTTCCAGCATCAAAGTTTTTTGTCGGGTCGTCAGAGGAGTGTGGTCGATTTTTAAATATTTTAAAGAGTTCTCAAAAATAGGATTCGGGTTGGCCCGCTTTATATTGAATCAAATTACATTCATTAGTGTCCAAATAACAACTTTCCGTCATCAAAGATATTTGTCGGGACGTTAGAGGGGTGCGGTCGATTTTTAAATATTTTAAAGTGATCTCAAAAATAGGATTTGGGTTGGCCTGCTTTATATTGGGTCGAACTACATTCACTAGTGTCCAAATATCAACTTTCCAGCATCAAAGTTTTTTGTCGGGTCGTCAGAGGAGTGTGGTCGATTTTTAAATATTTTAAAGAGTTCTCAAAAATAGGATTCGGGTTGACCCGCTTTATATTGAATCAAATTACATTCATTAGTGTCCAAATAACAACTTTCCGTCATCAAAGATATTTGTCGGGACGTTAGAGGGGTGCGGTCGATTTTTAAATATTTTAAAGTGATCTCAAAAATAGGATTCGGGTTGGCCCGCTTTATATTGGGTCACAATACATTCACTACTGTCCAAATAAAAACTTTCCAGCATCAAAGTTATTTGTCGGGACGTTAGAGGGGTGCGGTCGATTTTTAAATATTTTAAAGTGATCTCAAAAATAGGATTCGGGTTGGCCCGCTTTATATTGGGTCGAATTACATTCATTAGTGTCCAAATAACAACTTAACATCATCAAATTTCTTTGTCGGGTCGTCAGAGGAGTGCGGTCGATTTTTAAATATTTTAAAGAGTTCTCAAAAATAGGATTCGGGTTGGTCCGCTTTATATTGAATCAGAATACATTCATTAGTGTCCAAATAACAACTTTCCGTCATCAAAGTTATTTGTCGGGACGTTAGAGGGGTGCGGTCGATTTTTAAATATTTTAAAGTGATCTCAAAAATAGGATTCGGGTTGGCCTGCTTTATATTGGGTCGAATTACATTCATTAGTGTCCAAATATCAACTTTCCAGCATCAAAGTTTTTTGTCGGGTCGTCAGAGGAGTGTGGTCGATTTTTAAATATTTTAAAGAGTTCTCAAAAATAGGATTCGGGTTGGTCCGCTTTATATTGAATCAAAATACATTCATTAGTGTCCAAATAACAACTTTCCAGCATCAAAGTTTTTTGTCGGGTCGTCAGAGGATTGTGGTCGATTTTTAAATATTTTAAAGAGTTCTCAAAAATAGGATTCGGGTTGGTCTGCTTTATATTGGGTCGAATTACATTCATTAGTGTCCAAATAACAACTTAACATCATCAAATTTCTTTGTCGGGTCGTCAGAGGAGTGCGGTCGATTTTTAAATATATTAAAGAGTTCTCAAAAATAGGATTCGGGTTGGTCTGCTTTATATTGGGTCACAATACATTCACTACTGTCCAAATAAAAACTTTCCAGCATCAAAGTTATTTGTCGGGACGTTAGAGGGGTGCGGTCGATTTTTAAATATTTTAAAGTGATCTCAAAAATAGGATTCGGGTTGGCCCGCTTTATATTGGGTCGAATTACATTCATTAGTGTCCAAATATCAACTTTCCAGCATCAAAGTTTTTTGTCGGGGCGTCAGAGGAGTGTGGTCGATTTTTAAATATTTTAAAGAGTTCTCAAAAATAGGATTCGGGTTGGTCCGCTTTATATTGAATCAAAATACATTCATTAGTGTCCAAATAACAACTTTCCGTCATCAAAGTTATTTGTCGGGACGTTAGAGGGGTGCGGTCGATTTTTAAATATTTTAAAGTGATCTCAAAAATAGGATTCGGGTTGGCCCGCTTTATATTGGGTCGAATTACATTCATTAGTGTCCAAATAACAACTTAACATCATCAAATTTCTTTGTCGGGTCGTCAGAGGAGTGCGGTCGATTTTTAAATATTTTAAAGTGATCTCAAAAATAGGATTCGGGTTGGCCCGCTTTATATTGGGTCGAATTACATTCATTAGTGTCCAAATATCAACTTTCCAGCATCAAATTTTTTTGTCGGGTCGTCAGAGGAGTGTGGTCGATTTTTAAATATTTTAAAGAGTTCTCAAAAATAGGATTCGGGTTGGCCCGCTTTATATTGAATCAAATTACATTCATTAGTGTCCAAATAACAACTTTCCGTCATCAAAGATATTTGTCGGGACGTTAGAGGGGTGCGGTCGATTTTTAAATATTTTAAAGTGATCTCAAAAATAGGATTTGGGTTGGCCTGCTTTATATTGGGTCGAACTACATTCATTAGTGTCCAAATATCAACTTTCCAGCATCAAAGCTTTTTGTCGGGTCGTCAGAGGATTGTGGTCGATTTTTAAATATTTTAAAGAGTTCTCAAAAATAGGATTCGGGTTGGTCTGCTTTATATTGGGTCACAATACATTCACTACTGTCCAAATAAAAACTTTCCAGCATCAAAGTTATTTGTCGGGACGTTAGAGGGGTGCGGTCGATTTTTAAATATTTTAAAGTGATCTCAAAAATAGGATTCGGGTTGGCCCGCTTTATATTAGGTCGAATTACATTCATTAGTGTCCAAATAACAACTTAACATCATCAAATTTCTTTGTCGGGTCGTCAGAGGAGTGCGGTCGATTTTTAAATATTTTAAAGAGTTCTCAAAAATAGGATTCGGGTTGGTCCGCTTTATATTGAATCAAAATACATTCATTGGTGTCCAAATAACAACTTTCCGTCATCAAAGTTATTTGTCGGGACGTTAGAGGGGTGCGGTCGATTTTTAAATATTTTAAAGAGTTCTCAAAAATAGGATTCGGGTTGGTCTGCTTTATATTGGATCACAATACATTCACTACTGTCCAAATAAAATTTTTCTAGCATCAAAGTTATTTGTCGGGACGTTAGAGGGGTGCGGTCGATTTTTAAATATTTTAAAGTGATCTCAAAAATAGGATTCGGGTTGGCCCGCTTTATATTTGGTCGAATTTCATTCATTAGTGTCCAAATAACAACTTAACATCATCAAATTTCTTTGTCGGGTCGTCAGAGGAGTGCGGTCGATTTTTAAATATTTTAAAGAGTTCTCAAAAATAGGATTCGGGTTGGTCCGCTTTATATTGAATCAAAATACATTCATTAGTGTCCAAATAACAACTTTCCGTCATCAAAGTTATTTGTCGGGACGTTAGAGGGGTGCGGTCGATTTTTAAATATTTTAAAGTGATCTCAAAAATAGGATTCGGGTTGGCCTGCTTTATATTGGGTCGAATTACATTCATTAGTGTCCAAATATCAACTTTCCAGCATCAAAGTTTTTTGTCGGGTCGTCAGAGGAGTGTGGTCGATTTTTAAATATTTTAAAGAGTTCTCAAAAATAGGATTCGGGTTGGTCCGCTTTATATTGAATCAAAATACATTCATTAGTGTCCAAATAACAACTTTCCGTCATCAAAGTTATTTGTCGGGACGTTAGAGGGGTGCGGTCGATTTTTAAATATTTTAAAGTGATCTCAAAAATAGGATTCGGGTTGGCCCGCTTTATATTGGGTCGAATTACATTCATTAGTGTCCAAATAACAACTTAACATCATCAAATTTCTTTGTCGGGTCGTCAGAGGAGTGCGGTCGATATTTAAATATTTTAAAGTGATCTCAAAAATAGGATTCGGGTTGGCCTGCTTTATATTGGGTCGAATTACATTCACTACTGTCCAAATAACAACTTTCCATCATCAAAGTTTTTTGTCGGGTCGTCAGAGGAGTACGCTCCATTTTCAAATATTTTAAAGAGTTCTCAAAAATAGGATTCGGGTTGGCCCGCTTTATATTGAATCAAATTACATTCATTAGTGTCCAAATAACAACTTTCCGTCATCAAAGATATTTGTCGGGACGTTAGAGGGGTGCGGTCGATTTTTAAATATTTTAAAGTGATCTCAAAAATAGGATTTGGGTTGACCTGCTTTATATTGGGTCGAACTACATTCATTAGTGTCCAAATATCAACTTTCCAGCATCAAAGTTTTTTGTCGGGTCGTCAGAGGAGTGTGGTCGATTTTTAAATATTTTAAAGAGTTCTCAAAAATAGGATTCGGGTTGGCCCGCTTTATATTGAATCAAATTACATTCATTAGTGTCCAAATAACAACTTTCCGTCATCAAAGATATTTGTCGGGACGTTAGAGGGGTGCGGTCGATTTTTAAATATTTTAAAGTGATCTCAAAAATAGGATTCGGGTTGGCCCGCTTTATATTGGGTCGAATTACATTCATTAGTGTCCAAATAACAACTTAACATCATCAAATTTCTTTGTCGGGTCGTCAGAGGAGTGCGGTCGATTTTTAAATATTTTAAAGAGTTCTCAAAAATAGGATTCGGGTTGGTCCGCTTTATATTGAATCAAAATACATTCATTAGTGTCCAAATAACAACTTTCCGTCATCAAAGTTATTTGTCGGGACGTTAGAGGGGTGCGGTCGATTTTTAAATATTTTAAAGTGATCTCAAAAATAGGATTCGGGTTGGCCTGCTTTATATTGGGTCGGATTACATTCATTAGTGTCCAAATATCAACTTTCCAGCATCAAAGTTTTTTGTCGGGTCGTCAGAGGAGTGTGGTCGATTTTTAAATATTTTAAAGAGTTCTCAAAAATAGGATTCGGGTTGGTCCGCTTTATATTGAATCAAAATACATTCATTAGTGTCCAAATAACAACTTTCCGTCATCAAAGTTATTTGTCGGGACGTTAGAGGGGTGCGGTCGATTTTTAAATATTTTAAAGTGATCTCAAAAATAGGATTCGGGTTGGCCTGCTTTATATTGGGTCGAATTACATTCATTAGTGTCCAAATATCAACTTTCCAGCATCAAAGTTTTTTGTCGGGTCGTCAGAGGAGTGTGGTCGATTTTTAAATATTTTAAAGAGTTCTCAAAAATAGGATTCGGGTTGGTCTGCTTTATATTGGGTCACAATACATTCACTACTGTCCAAATGAAAACTTTCCAGCATCAAAGTTATTTGTCGGGACGTTAGAGGGGTGCGGTCGATTTTTAAATATTTTAAAGTGATCTCAAAAATAGGATTCGGGTTGGCCCGCTTTATATTGGGTCGAATTACATTCATTAGTGTCCAAATAACAACTTAACATCATCAAATTTCTTTGTCGGGTCGTCAGAGGAGTGCGGTCGATTTTTAAATATTTTAAAGAGTTCTCAAAAATAGTATTCGGGTTGGTCCGCTTTATATTGAATCAAAATACATTCAATAGTGTCCAAATAACAACTTTCCGTCATCAAAGTTATTTGTCGGGACGTTAGAGGGGTGCGGTCGATTTTTAAATATTTTAAAGTGATCTCAAAAATAGGATTCGGGTTGGCCTGCTTTATATTGGGTCGAATTACATTCATTAGTGTCCAAATATCAACTTTCCAGCATCAAAGTTTTTTGTCGGGTCGTCAGAGGAGTGTGGTCGATTTTTAAATATTTTAAAGAGTTCTCAAAAATAGGATTCGGGTTGGTCCGCTTCATATTGAATCAAAATACATTCATTAGTGTCCAAATAACAACTTTCCGTCATCAAAGTTATTTGTCGGGACGTTAGAGGGGTGCGGTCGATTTTTAAATATTTTAAAGTGATCTCAAAAATAGGATTCGGGTTGGCCCGCTTTATATTGGGTCGAATTACATTCATTAGTGTCCAAGTAACACTTTAACATCATCAAATTTCTTTGTCGGGTCGTCAGAGGAGTGCGGTCGATTTTTAAATATTTTAAAGTGATCTCAAAAATAGGATTCGGGTTGGCCTGCTTTATATTGGGTCGAATTACATTCATTAGTGTCCAAATATCAACTTTCCAGCATCAAAGTTTTTTGTCGGGTCGTCAGAGGAGTGTGGTCGATTTTAAAATATTTTAAAGAGTTCTCAAAAATAGGATTCGGGTTGGCCTGCTTTATATTGAATCAAATTACATTCATTAGTGTACAAATAACAACTTTCCGTCATCAAAGATATTTGTCGGGACGTTAGAGGGGTGCGGTCGATTTTTAAATATTTTAAAGTGATCTCAAAAATAGGATTTGGGTTGGCCTGCTTTATATTGGGTCGAACTACATTCATTAGTGTCCGAATATCAACTTTCCAGCATCAAAGCTCTTTGTCGGGTCGTCAGAGGATTGTTGTCGATTTTTAAATATTTTAAAGTGATCTCAAAAATAGGATTCGGGTTGGTCCGCTTTATATTGAATCAAAATACATTCATTAGTGTCCAAATAACAACTTTCCGTCATCAAAGTTATTTGTCGGGACGTTAGAGGGGTGCGGTCGATTTTTAAATATTTTAAAGTGATCTCAAAAATAGGATTCGGGTTGGCCTGCTTTATATTGGGTCGAATTACATTCATTAGTGTCCAAATATCAACTTTCCAGCATCAAAGTTTTTTGTCGGGTCGTCAGAGGGGTGTGGTCGATTTTTAAATATTTTAAAGAGTTCTCAAAAATAGGATTCGGGTTGGTCCGCTTTATATTGAATCAGAATACATTCATTAGTGTCCAAATAACAACTTTCCGTCATCAAAGTTATTTGTCGGGACGTTAGAGGGGTGCGGTCGATTTTTAAATATTTTAAAGTGATCTCAAAAATAGGATTCGGGTTGGCCCGCTTCATATTGGGTCGAATTACATTCATTAGTGTCCAAATAACAACTTAACATCATCAAATTTCTCTGTCGGGTCGTCAGAGGAGTGCGGTCGATATTTAAATATTTTAAAGTGATCTCAAAAATAGGATTCGGGTTGGCCTGCTTTATATTGGGTCGAATTACATTCATTAGTGTCCAAATATCAACTTTCCAGCATCAAAGTTTTTTGTCGGGTCGTCAGAGGAGTGTGGTCGATTTTTAAATATTTTAAAGAGTTCTCAAAAATAGGATTCGGGTTGGCCCGCTTTATATTGAATCAAATTACATTCATTAGTGTCCAAATAACAACTTTCCGTCATCAAAGATATTTGTCGGGACGTTAGAGGGGTGCGGTCGATTTTTAAATATTTTAAAGTGATCTCAAAAATAGGATTTGGGTTGGCCTGCTTTATATTGGGTCGAACTACATTCATTAGTGTCCAAATATCAACTTTCCAGCATCAAAGTTTTTTGTCGGGTCGTCAGAGGAGTGTGGTCGATTTTTAAATATTTTAAAGAGTTCTCAAAAATAGGATTCGGGTTGACCCGCTTTATATTGAATCAAATTACATTCATTAGTGTCCAAATAACAACTTTCCGTCATCAAAGATATTTGTCGGGACGTTAGAGGGGTGCGGTCGATTTTTAAATATTTTAAAGTGATCTCAAAAATAGGATTTGGGTTGGCCCGCTTTATATTGGGTCGAATTACATTCATTAGTGTCCAAATAACAACTTAACATCATCAAATTTCTTTGTCGGGTCGTCAGAGGAGTGCAATCGATTTTTAAATATTTTAAAGAGTTCTCAAAAATAGGATTCGGGTTGGTTATTTGTCGGGTCGTCAGAGGATTGTGGTCGATTTTTAAATATTTTAAAGTGATCTCAAAAATAGGATTCGTGTTTGCCTGCTTTATATTGGGTCGAATTACATTCATTAGTGTCCAAATAACAACTTTCCATCATCAAAGTTCTTTGTCGGGTAGTCAGAGGAGTGCGGTCGATTTTTAAATAATTCAAAGTGATCTCAAAAATAGGAATCGGGTTGGCCCGCTTTATATTAGGTCAGAATACATTCATTAGTGTCAATATAACAACTTTCCATCATCAAAGTTTTTTGTCGAGTCGTCAGAGGAGTGCGGTCGATTTTCAAATATTGTAAAGTATTCTCAAAAATAAGATTTGGGTTGGCCAGCTTCATATTAGATCAAAATACATTCATTATTGTTCAAATAATGACTTTTTATCATCAAAGTTCTTTGTCGGGTCGTCAGAGGAGTGCGGTCGATTTTTAAATATTTTAAAGAGTTCTCAAAAATAGGATTCGGGTTGGTCCGCTTTATATTGAATCAAAATACATTCATTAGTGTCCAAATAACAACTTTCCGTCATCAAAGTTATTTGTCGGGACGTTAGAGGGGTGCGGTCGATTTTTAAATAATTTAAAGTGATCTCAAAAATAGGAATCGGGTTGGCCAGCTTAATATTGGATCAGAATACTTTCATTACTGTCCATATAACAACTTTCCAACATCAAAGTTCTTTGTCGGGTCGTCAGAGGAGGGCGGTCGATTTTTTAATATTTCAAAGTGATCTCAAAAATGGGAATCGGGTTGGCCCGCTTTATATTAGGTCAGAATACATTCACTACTGCCCAAATAACAACTTTCCATCATCAAAGTTTTTTGTCGGGTCGTCAGAGGAGTGCGGTCGATTTTCAAATATTTTGAAGAGTTCTCCAAAATAGGATTCGGGTTGGTCCGCTTTATATTGAATCAAAATACATTCATTAGTGTCCAAATAACAACTTTCCGTCATCAAAGTTATTTGTCGGGACGTTAGAGGGGTGCGGTCGATTTTTAAATATTTTAAAGTGATCTCAAAAATAGGATTCGGGTTGGATTGCTTTATATTGGGTCGAATTACATTCATTAGTGTCCAAATATCAACTTTCCAGCATCAAAGTTTTTTGTCGGGTCGTCAGAGGAGTGTGGTCGATTTTTAAATATTTTAAAGAGTTCTCAAAAATAGGATTCGGGTTGGTCCGCTTTATATTGAATCAAAATACATTCATTAGTGTCCAAATAACAACTTTCCGTCATCAAAGTTATTTGTCGGGACGTTAGAGGTGTGCGGTCGATTTTTAAATATTTTAAAGTGATCTCAAAAATAGGATTCGGGTTGGCCCGCTTTATATTGGGTCGAATTACATTCATTAGTGTCCAAATAACAACTTAACATCATCAAATTTCTTTGTCGGGTCGTCAGAGGAGTGCGGTCGATATTTAAATATTTTAAAGTGATCTCAAAAATAGGATTCGGGTTGGCCTGCTTTATATGGGGTCGAATTACATTCACTACTGTCCAAATAACAACTTTCCATCATCAAAGTTTTTTGTCGGGTCGTCAGAGGAGTGCGCTCCATTTTCAAATATTTTAAAGAGTTCTCAAAAATAGGATTCGGGTTGGCCCGCTTTATATTGAATCAAATTACATTCATTAGTGTCCAAATAACAACTTTCCGTCATCAAAGATATTTGTCGGGACGTTAGAGGGGTGCGGTCGATTTTTAAATATTTTAAAGTGATCTCAAAAATAGGATTTGGGTTGGCCTGCTTTATATTGGGTCGAACTACATTCATTAGTGTCCAAATATCAACTTTCCAGCATCAAAGTTTTTTGTCGGGTCGTCAGAGGAGTGTGGTCGATTTTTAAATATTTTAAAGAGTTCTCAAAAATAGGATTCGGGTTGGCCCGCTTTATATTGAATCAAATTACATTCATTAGTGTCCAAATAACAACTTTCCGTCATCAAAGATATTTGTCGGGACGTTAGAGGGGTGCGGTCGCTTTTTAAATATTTTAAAGTGATCTCAAAAATAGGATTCGGGTTGGCCCGCTTTATATTGGGTCGAATTACATTCATTAGTGTCCAAATAACAACTTAACATCATCAAATTTCTTTGTCGGGTCGTCAGAGGAGTGCGGTCGATTTTTAAATATTTTAAAGAGTTCTCAAAAATAGGATTCGGGTTGGTCCGCTTTATATTGAATCAAAATACATTCATTAGTGTCCAAATAACAACTTTCCGTCATCAAAGTTATTTGTCGGGACGTTAGAGGGGTGCGGTCGATTTTTAAATATTTTAAAGTGATCTCAAAAATAGGATTCGGGTTGGCCTGCTTTATATTGGGTCGAATTACATTCATTAGTGTCCAAATATCAACTTTCCAGCATCAAAGTTTTTTGTCGGGTCGTCAGAGGAGTGTGGTCGATTTTTAAATATTTTAAAGAGTTCTCAAAAATAGGATTCGGGTTGGTCCGCTTTATATTGAATCAAAATACATTCATTAGTGTCCAAATAACAACTTTCCGTCATCAAAGTTATTTGTCGGGACGTTAGAGGGGTGCGGTCGATTTTTAAATATTTTAAAGTGATCTCAAAAATAGGATTCGGGTTGGCCCGCTTTATATTGGGTCGAATTACATTCATTAGTGTCCAAATAACAACTTAACATCATCAAATTTCTTTGTCGGGTCGTCAGAGGAGTGCGGTCGATATTTAAATATTTTAAAGTGATCTCAAAAATAGGATTCGGGTTGGCCTGCTTTATATTGGGTCGAATTACATTCATTAGTGTCCAAATATCAACTTTCCAGCATCAAAGTTTTTTGTCGGGTCGTCAGAGGAGTGTGGTCGATTTTTAAATATTTTAAAGAGTTCTCAAAAATAGGATTCGGGTTGGCCCGCTTCATATTGAATCAAATTACATTCATTAGTGTCCAAATAACAACTTTCCGTCATCAAAGATATTTGTCGGGACGTTAGAGGGGTGCGGTCGATTTTTAAATATTATAAAGTGTTCTCAAAAATAGGATTCGGGTTGGTCTGCTTTATATTGGGTCACAATACATTCACTACTGGCCAAATAGAAACTTTCCAGCATCAAAGTTATTTTTCGGGACGTTAGAGGGGTGCGGTCGATTTTTAAATATTTTAAAGTGATCTCAAAAATAGGATTCTGGTTGGCCCGCTTTATATTGGGTCGAATTACATTCATTAGTGTCCAAATAACAACTTAACATCATCAAATTTCTTTGTCGGGTCGTCAGAGGAGTGCGGTCGATTTTTAAATATTTTAAAGAGTTCTCAAAAATAGGATTCGGTTTGGTCCGCTTTATATTGAATCAAAATACATTCATTAGTGTCCAAATAACAACTTTCCGTCATCAAAGTTATTTGTCGGGACGTTAGAGGGGTGCGGTCGATTTTTAAATATTTTAAAGTGATCTCAAAAATAGGATTCGGGTTGGCCTGCTTTATATTGGGTCGAATTACATTCATTAGTGTCCAAATATCAACTTTCCAGCATCAAAGTTTTTTGTCGGGTCGTCAGAGGAGTGTGGTCGATTTTTAAATATTTTAAAGAGTTCTCAAAAATAGGATTCGGGTTGGTCCGCTTTATATTGAATCAAAATACATTCATTAGTGTCCAAATAACAACTTTCCAGCATCAAAGTTTTTTGTCGGGTCGTCAGAGGATTGTGGTCGATTTTTAAATATTTTAAAGAGTTCTCAAAAATAGGATTCGGGTTGGTCTGCTTTATATTGGGTCACAATACATTCACTACTGTCCAAATGAAAACTTTCCAGCATCAAAGTTATTTGTCGGGACGTTAGAGGGGTGCGGTCGATTTTTAAATATTTTAAAGTGATCTCAAAAATAGGATTCGGGTTGGCCCGCTTTATATTGGGTCGAATTACATTCATTAGTGTCCAAATAACAACTTAACATCATCAAATTTCTTTGTCGGGTCGACAGAGGAGTGCGGTCGATTTTTAAATATTTTAAAGAGTTCTCAAAAATAGGATTCGGGTTGGTCCGCTTTATATTGAATCAAAATACATTCATTAGTGTCCAAATAACAACTTTCCGTCATCAAAGTTATTTGTCGGGACGTTAGAGGGGTGCGGTCGATTTTTAAATATTTTAAAGTGATCTCAAAAATAGGATTCGGGTTGGCCTGCTTTATATTGGGTCGAATTACATTCATTAGTGTCCAAATATCAACTTTCCAGCATCAAAGTTTTTTGTCGGGTCGTCAGAGGAGTGTGGTCGATTTTTAAATATTTTAAAGAGTTCTCAAAAATAGGATTCGGGTTGGTCCGCTTTATATTGAATCAAAATACATTCATTAGTGTCCAAATAACAACTTTCCGTCATCAAAGTTATTTGTCGGGTCGTTAGAGGGGTGCGGTCGATTTTTAAATATTTTAAAGTGATCTCAAAAATAGGATTCGGGTTGGCCCGCTTTATATTGGGTCGAATTACATTCATTAGTGTCCAAGTAACACTTTAACATCATCAAATTTCTTTGTCGGGTCGTCAGAGGAGTGCGGTCGATTTTTAAATATTTTAAAGTGATCTCAAAAATAGGATTCGGGTTGGCCTGCTTTATATTGGGTCGAATTACATTCATTAGTGTCCAAATATCAACTTTCCAGCATCAAAGTTTTTTGTCGGGTCGTCAGAGGAGAGTGGTCGATTTTAAAATATTTTAAAGAGTTCTCAAAAATAGGATTCGGGTTGGCCCGCTTTATATTGAATCAAATTACATTCATTAGTGTACAAATAACAACTTTCCGTCATCAAAGATATTTGTCGGGACGTTAGAGGGGTGCGGTCGATTTTTAAATATTTTGAAGTGATCTCAAAAATAGGATTTGGGTTGGCCTGCTTTATATTGGGTCGAACTACATTCATTAGTGTCCGAATATCAACTTTCCAGCATCAAAGCTCTTTGTCGGGTCGTCAGAGGATTGTTGTCGATTTTTAAATATTTTAAAGTGATCTCAAAAATAGGATTCGGGTTGGTCCGCTTTATATTGAATCAAAATACATTCATTAGTGTCCAAATAACAACTTTCCGTCATCAAAGTTATTTGTCGGGACGTTAGAGGGGTGCGGTCGATTTTTAAATATTTTAAAGTGATCTCAAAAATAGGATTCGGGTTGGCCTGCTTTATATTGGGTCGAATTACATTCATTAGTGTCCAAATATCAACTTTCCAGCATCAAAGTTTTTTGTCGGGTCATCAGAGGGGTGTGGTCGATTTTTAAATATTTTAAAGAGTTCTCAAAAATAGGATTCGGGTTGGTCCGCTTTATATTGAATCAAAATACATTCATTAGTGTCCAAATAACAACTTTCCGTCATCAAAGTTATTTGTCGGGACGTTAGAGAGGTGCGGTCGATTTTTAAATATTTTAAAGTGATCTCAAAAATAGGATTCGGGTTGGCCCGCTTTATATTGGGTCGAATTACATTCATTAGTGTCCAAATAACAACTTAACATCATCAAATTTCTTTGTCGGGTCGTCAGAGGAGTGCGGTCGATATTTAAATATTTTAAAGTGATCTCAAAAATAGGATTCGGGTTGGCCTGCTTTATATTGGGTCGAATTACATTCATTAGTGTCCAAATATCAACTTTCCAGCATCAAAGTTTTTTGTCGGGTCGTCAGAGGAGTGTGGTCGATTTTTAAATATTTTAAAGAGTTCTCAAAAATAGGATTCGGGTTGGCCCGCTTTATATTGAATCAAATTACATTCATTAGTGTCCAAATAACAACTTTCCGTCATCAAAGATATTTGTCGGGACGTTAGAGGGGTGCGGTCGATTTTTAAATATTTTAAAGTGATCTCAAAAATAGGATTTGGGTTGGCCTGCTTTATATTGGGTCGAACTACATTCACTAGTGTCCAAATATCAACTTTCCAGCATCAAAGTTTTTTGTCGGGTCGTCAGAGGAGTGTGGTCGATTTTTAAATATTTTAAAGAGTTCTCAAAAATAGGATTCGGGTTGACCCGCTTTATATTGAATCAAATTACATTCATTAGTGTCCAAATAACAACTTTCCGTCATCAAAGATATTTGTCGGGACGTTAGAGGGGTGCGGTCGATTTTTAAATATTTTAAAGTGATCTCAAAAATAGGATTCGGGTTGGCCCGCTTTATATTGGGTCGAATTACATTCATTAGTGTCCAAATAACAACTAAACATCATCAAATTTCTTTGTCGGGTCGTCAGAGGAGTGCGGTCGATTTTTAAATATTTTAAAGAGTTCTCAAAAATAGGATTCGGGATGGTCCGCTTTATATTGAATCAAAATACATTCATTAGTGTCCAAATAACAACTTTCCGTCATCAAAGTTATTTGTCGGGACGTTAGAGGGGTGCGGTCGATTTTTAAATATTTTAAAGTGATCTCAAAAATAGGATTCGTGTTGGCCTGCTTTATATTGGGTCGAATTACATTCATTAGTGTCCAAATAACAACTTTCCATCATCAAAGTTCTTTGTCGGGTAGTCAGAGGAGTGCGGTCGATTTTTAAATAATTCAAAGTGATCTCAAAAATAGGAATCGGGTTGGCCCGCTTTATATTAGGTCAGAATACATTCATTAGTGTCAATATAACAACTTTCCATCATCAAAGTTTTTTGTCGAGTCGTCAGAGGAGTGCGGTCGATTTTCAAATATCGTAAAGTATTCTCAAAAATAAGATTTGGGTTGGCCAGCTTCATATTAGATCAAAATACATTCATTATTGTTCAAATAATGACTTTTTATCATCAAAGTTCTTTGTCGGGTCGTCAGAGGAGTGCGGTCGATTTTTAAATATTTTAAAGAGTTCTCAAAAATAGGATTCGGGTTGGTCCGCTTTATATTGAATCAAAATACATTCATTAGTGTCCAAATAACAACTTTCCGTCATCAAAGTTATTTGTCGGGACGTTAGAGGGGTGCGGTCGATTTTTAAATAATTTAAAGTGATCTCAAAAATAGGAATCGGGTTGGCCAGCTTAATATTGGATCAGAATACTTTCATTACTGTCCATATAACAACTTTCCAATATCAAAGTTCTTTGTCGGGTCGTCAGAGGAGGGCGGTCGATTTTTTAATATTTCAAAGTGATCTCAAAAATGGGAATCGGGTTGGCCCGCTTTATATTAGGTCAGAATACATTCACTACTGCCCAAATAACAACTTTCCATCATCAAAGTTTTTTGTCGGGTCGTCAGAGGAGTGCGGTCGATTTTCAAATATTTTGAAGAGTTCTCCAAAATAGGATTCGGGTTGGTCCGCTTTATATTGAATCAAAATACATTCATTAGTGTCCAAATAACAACTTTCCGTCATCAAAGTTATTTGTCGGGACGTTCGAGGGGAGCGGTCGATTTTTAAATATTTTAAAGTGATCTCAAAAATAGGATTCGGGTTGGCCTGCTTTATATTGGGTTGAATTACATTCATTAGTGTCCAAATATCAACTTTCCAGCATCAAAGTTTTTTGTCGGGTCGTCAGAGGAGTGTGGTCGATTTTTAAATATTTTAAAGAGTTCTCAAAAATAGGATTCGGGTTGGTCCGCTTTATATTGGGTCACAATACATTCACTACTGTCCAAATAAAAACTTTCCAGCATCAAAGTTTTTTGTCGGGTCGTCAGAGGAGTGCGGTCGATTTTCAAATATTTTAAAGTATTCTCAAAAATAAGATTTGGGTTGGCCAGCTTCATATTAGATCAAAATACATTCATTAGTGTTCAAATAATGACTTTCTATCATCAAAGTTCTTTGCCGGGTCGTCAGAGAAGTGCGGTCGATTTTTAAATTTTTAAAGTTTTCTCGAAAATAAGATTTGAGTTGGCCCGCTTTATATTGGGTCAAAATACATTCAATGGTGTCCAAATAACAGCTTTCTATCATCAAAGTTTTTTGTCGGTTCGTTAAAGGAGTGCGATCGATTTTTAAATAATTTGAAGTGATGTCAAAAATAGGAATCGGGTTGGCCAGCTTTATATTGAATCAGAATACTTTCATTACTGTCCAAATAACAACTTTCCAACATCAAAGTTCTTTGTCTGGTCGTCAGAGGAGGGCGGTCGATTTTTCAATATTTCAAAGTGATCTCAAAAATAGGATTCGGGTTGGCCCACTTTATATTGGGTCAGAATACATTCATTAGTGCCCAAATAACAACTTTTATAGGAAGATCGTTCGATGGTCACGTGAAAAAACCTGGAGGAGTTGTTTTTGCGACTGAAAAGCTCCGAACAGAAATTAAGCCCAGAGAAATACCATCTGTTCTTAAAAGAAGTACCATATCTCGGCCACGTAGTTTCTGGGGAAGGAGCAGCCGTGAATGAACAGAAGATCAAAGCTGTAAAAGACTGATCATTCACAGAAGACATACACCAGCACCGAAGTTTTCTTGGTTTATGCACCCACTACCGCTGATTCGTGCTGGAATTTGCTGACATTGCTGAACCACTGACCAAGCTCACAGACAGGGCAAACAAAGTTCCAGTGGTCCTAGGAATGCCAAGATTCATTCAGGAAGCTAAAATGAGCTCTGAGCAATGTGAGACTTGTAGCTATCTTGTCTCACATCCAAGAAGGACAAGAGATGTTGATTGGCTTCAGAACTCTAAGTCAACCGGAGCGTAATTATTGTGTCACCAGGCCGGAGCTGTTGATGTTGTTGAAGGAGGAGTCAGGTGGCTTGTTTGATCGAGAAACTCCAGGAATTCGACTTCCAGATTGAACATCGAGCAGGGACTAGCCATTGAAATGAAGATGCTCTATCGCGGAGACCATGCCCAGATGACTGTTCACATTGACGACGATTAGAGGGGAAAGAGTTGACACTTTGTAGAACCAGGGCAGTTAATGATAATTATTGGAACAAAAAATAAGATCCAGAAAAACCAAGACAGGAATCTAGACATTGGCTTAGTTATCGGCTGGATGAAGAGCAAGAAATATAAAATTATTCGCCAGCCGTTGAATCCTACTAGGTCCGATGGAACCTTTTCTGCGGGATAATTATTTATCATATTGTTTTTTTATCTTCATAATGGAATATGTTGGAAGTTCCGCTGCTCTATTCACTGATGAAATTTATATATATATATATATATATATATATATATATATATATATATATATATATATATATATATATATATATATATATATATATATATATATATATATATTCTGCAACTCGTATCTTGTATTCAATATAGCCCAGGATGCATATTGTACATTGCCGGTAATTTAGAATCAACTACCAAATTTTATGGCATAAATAAATCGTCATAAAATGTTCGATCCACACACAGATACCAGTGTTCCCGAACAACTTCATACCGAAATATATAAATTTTATTGGTACTTAAGGTGAAAACGGTCTCGGCTTTACATGTTTCCTTTGCTATAATTTCCCAGATATATTACGCATTCGAAGGCAAACTTTTGTAGGGCAGCGATAACGCTTATTTTCGACGATTGGATGTTCCTTATCGGATAAGCTCAACGAGTGAGGCTAGTAGGGATATTGTTTATCATACTAGTACGAAAGGAAACCCAGGATATTGAATGGAATATATTGGGTGGTATGAATAAAATCTAACAAATGCGTGTTGAATGAGTTTTGTCTTTTTGGCAACTCAATTAAATGAATGATGTGAATAAAATCAATAACTTCTTTCCCTGATGAAATCATACAATTTTATAACACTCCAAAACACACCGTTGTTCCTGGAATAGAATTTAAACCTGTTGACACTAATTTTGTGCTTCCAGTTTTGAAAAATATGAAATCAAATGCTTACGATCAATAATATATCAATTATTATTCTTTTATGTCCATTCAGAATTATCTATCAAATCCATATCAACGATTGCAATAGTCGAAGGTAATATAACAAGATCTTGATAAATAGTCGACTACCCTATCTATCTCTTCGTTTTTGGTTTCTCCAAAACGACTCATTTTCAAATACTTATACAGCTTCAACACGATTGATTTTATTTGACGTTCAAGATGTATTTATTTAGAGTACTGTCAGATGCACAGGTTCCTTGATATATAGGTATCATGCTGAATAGTCGGTGACTATTGTGTACCATGCAAATATTCGCTAAAGAGCGTGTTGATTGGTCCTGTCGAATAGGAAACAAACGTATGATTAGTTGATGACTGATATGTAGTAGACGAAAGAAATAATCGTTTTTATTTTTCAATTTCATGGAACGATACACTTTTCCTTCCTTTGCCACTGATTTTGATCAGTCGAGAGGTTTAACCGTATCATCAACTCCAAAGATATTGGAAAAGTCATAGAACATCAAATTCGTCTTCACACTACAGAAAACCTGATACTACCTATTCGTCAATTCGGATTTAGAGTTGGGTACTCATAACTTGACATCGCCCTAACCGATTTTGATTTTCTTTCCAGCGATGGTTATGCGATAGATTTTGGAATAAATTTCTGATAAAAAATACAGAGTGTTTCAATTGAAAATTTCCAACGTTTTTTTTTTAATTTCACAATAATCAATATCCAATAATGAAACATATCGCAAAATTTCTGCTACCACTGTATGCCAAAAATATTTTTAAATGAATATACCATGCACATTTCAACATGAACATCAATAGTGGTAATAATAGGTTTCTCAATTATATCTTGGCAACGCTGTAACTGATTTAAATATTTTTTTTCAAAGTATGTAAAGATAAAACTTGAATAAACATTTTAAATAAAAACTACAAGGTGTTCTATCCCAAAAAACTCGTATCTGAGTTGCCCAGCTGTTGTAAAACACCCAGTAATGTTGAATTTTTTTTTTTTAAATGGCCAGTTCAGTAACTAAATAAGTTTGTTCTTTGAAGTTTTCCTCTAGGTGTTATGACACACTGTATATTATATATAAATCTGTGTATGTCTATTTGTAATTTCAGACATAACAAATGTCTTATTTGATTTTCATTCCAGTCAGTATGACAGAATGGGAAGATGGTGCGCTAAGGTCAATCCTAGCAAAACAGTGCTGGTTCCATTCACCAGGTGGCGGAAGTATGAACTTAAAGCCCCAACTCTGAATGGAACCCAGCTAACATTTTTCAAAGAAATGAAATATTTGGGAGTTATAATAGACCAAAAACTGAGTTGGAACAGCCAAATCAACACATCCTTTCCAAAGCTATAGCGGCAAGCTGAACATGCCGCAAAGTCTGTGGTAAGACATGGGGTCTGAAACCAAAAATGATTTATTGGTCATACCAAACAATCATTAAACCCATGATCACCTACGCCTCACTGGTATGGTGGCAAAAAATTTATCAAATTTCGGCACAAGTCAAGCTGCAGCGGCTAGCCTGTCTGGGAATTGCAGGGGCTATATTTACGTGCCCTACTGCAGTCTTAGAGGCAATGCTAAACCTTTCGCCATTGCACCTATGTGAAATGAAAGAAGCAGCAAACAGTGCCTTCAGACTGAACCAAACAAAAAACTTAAAAGCAAGGGATCTGATCGGACACTTAAAGATTTTGAAATACATTTCCCTAGAAGCCATGACTAAACCGACATATCTCATGCCAGTTAGGTAGGACTTCGAAATGCAGTTTGAAGTCGTCATAAACAGCTACCAAACGTGCACAGAGACAGAGAACATACCTCAACATCAGTGTGGTACACAGATGGATCTTAGATGGACGAAAGGGTTGGAGTGAGCGTTACAGGACCAAATTTCAGGCTCTCAAAACCTCTTGGTAACACCCCAAACACCTTCCAAACAGAAGTACATGCTATAGAATTATGTGTCCAGGAATGCCTTCAAAGAGGCACTCGAAGGGCAGAAATCTAAATATTGTCAGACAGCCAAGCAGCACTCAAAGCTCTAAGGCCATACACCTGTGGGTCTAAGTTCACTTGGAACTGTAAACAATTCCTAAAACAACTGGCAGTAAACAATCAGGTCACCCTGATGAGGGTGCCAGGTTACAGAGGAATTAAAGGCGACGAAGAAGCATATTGCCTTGCCGAAGAAGGGGCAAACACACAATTTCCCGGCCCAGAACCCTTCTGTGGACCCTCCAGAGCCCACTTAAAAGAAGAGTTCCGACGCTGAAAAAACCGATTAAATGAAATCTCACTGGAATAAAGTGCCAGGACAAAGACAAGCGGAAAGACTATTGTGACTATCGCCAAAGGAAGCTAAACAGCTTCTCGAGTTGTACAAGAAATACTTGAAGATGGTAACAGGACTTCTCACTTGACACTGCCCTCTGGGATGCCAGCTCAAAAAGATGGGTAAATCAGAGAGTGGTAGTTGCCGCTATTACGAGAACTTCGCGGAAACTGCAGAACATTTGCTGTGCGAATGCCCAGTGCTTTTCTGCAAGAGGCTTAAGTTCTTGAAAGGGGCCTTCTCAATGCCCTCCGACATCAGGAACTTAGCTCTCAGGAAACTGATGAACTTCGCAAGAAGTCTCGGAATCCCGGGCAATAGATCAAGGGTCACGCACAAAAGAACTTATAGGTCGAAGTGCTTGTGAAGCAGCACAGCCTGTACGCGTTCCTTAAGCTGCGTCCACATATAGTTAGTCGACGTCGATCGATTTGGTTGAATTGAAAAGTCGAATATGTGTAGACGCATCGATCGACGATAATCGACAGTCTAGTCAACGTCGATCAACATCGATCGACGTCACGTCGACTGAGAATCCAAAATTATCAGTTTTCATCAAAGGATATTGGTCGAATGAAAAATATGTGGACGGATTGATAGACGTCGAACGAGGATTTGGCAGTGTGGTACGTCAGTCTTGATTTGACAGTGATTCAGGATGGGTGTATTTTTTTGTGCTAAAATAAGTCGCATCTGAATTCATAAAATGAGTTTAACCAATGGGCGTTACCCATTTCGGCCCGAGATGGCAGGTACCGTGCATAAAAAGAGCCCATTTCGGCCCCAAACACAAAATGTACCTATTTTAAATGTACCCATTTCGGCCCGGAGGGTTTAACGGTGGACTAGTAATTAGGTACCTAATTAGAATTTTAAATCTAATGCGTTCACAAGATCTGTAACTATACACAGAGAAATAACAACATATATCATTCAATTTTGTTAAAAAGTTTATTAATTTATCAATATGTACAATACTATTACAATTTGATTCGTTTTACATTACAGAAGGGTGGAACAACAGATTTTCCAGCCTTGCAAAAAGGCGAATCTGTCACCAGGTTAGTTCGTTCAGGATCAATCGAGTCAAAAAAATATGAAAAATCGTATTTTTTGGTCGTCGACGATGAACATTCCACAGAATTAGGTTAAAACTTTTATTGGTATTATATTGGTATTATATTCCGTAATATATCCAGTGATAAGGCACTCAACATGATCGTACGCGCAATTAAAAATCTATACTATACTATGGGACCCCACTCAAATGAAATATACAGTGTGTTTCACTTCTCATGGAAACACCCTCGTATCTTCTGTAATTTTTGACGAAATATCATGAAGTTCTCAGGATAGATAGATACACTAGAGATGAACTTTCTGCACGAAAGGCCTACGTGATATACACTGCTCGCCAGCAGCGATGAAACCACCCATTTTTCCGGAAAGTAATATTAGGGACTAAAATTGGCCCAAAATTCCTTCGGATTCGTATTCAGGATCCCCAATTTACTACTAATTCACTTGTCTCCTGAAAAAATTTCAGTTCTGAAAAATTAATTTTTTTTCAAATACTTCACGGATGATGACCCCTTTCGTGCAGAGAGGTTATCTCTAGTTTATCTATCGATCCTGGAAATTTCATGGTTCTACGTCAAAAATTACGGAAGATACGGTGGTGTTTCCATGAAAAGTGTAACAAGTTTGAAATTTTTAAGACTGAAAATTTTTCAAGAGTTAGGTGTAGTAGCAGTAATTCAGGGATCCTAAACACGAATCCGAAGGAATTTTTGGCCAATTTTGCCCCCTAATATAAGTTTCTGGAAAAATGGGTTCCATCGCTGTTTTCGTGCAGTGTATATCTCGTAGGATGACACCTTTTTTGCAGCGAGTTCATTTCTAGTGAATCTATCGATCCTGAAAATTTCATGGCTCTACGTTGAAAATTACGGAAGATACGAGGGTGAATCATTGAAAGTTATTGCTTTCTCTCTGTCCTTATCCTTGTCGTCATACATAAACCGTTTTTTGAATCATTTTTCGCTTTACATGCAAACTGATGACAGATGTCAAATTAAAAGAATCAATTGTCACACAAAGTATCACAAAAAATTCTCGTGGCAATTTTCAAGGTAGAAAATTCCCACTATTATAATGCTGTGATTGGCCTGACCGTACATGAATGCTTTGAATTGATGGTTTCGATTGGTTGCAAGAATTGTCAAAAAATAATCACAGAAAACACTCCCAATGTTATACTCACTTATAAGATCCAATAAAATAGATGTTATGAACAAGCTGCCCTCACCTGAAACAAAATGAGACAAATTACGCCAATATTCACGTGGATATGGAATCTAATTAGATGAATATTGTAATAAAAAACATTAGTAGGTCATAACGCTTATCAATAATTGCTAAACACCACCGTTGTCTAAAGTTATTCTCAAGAAATGATGAAACTGAAAAGCTGCTTCTACGTCTCCTGCTGTTGCTGTTTCCCACTAGTGGATAGTGGATTGTCACATCAACACATATCCCCCGAAAGTGTTTTCGTGACACAACACCATTGAAATTGTTTCGTAATGTTCACTAGAGCTCCATGAGAGAACAAATGTGAAATTCAGTATGCAGCTCACAATTCTCTGCTGCGAACAATGCCAACAGCAAGACTTCTCGAGCAAATAGACATAAATGCAATGCGCATTAGAAAACACTGAAACCACTACATTACCATGCAAATGCTCTCGTTGAACGCGCGGTATCATTCTCGTAACAAGAGCAGATGGAAGCAGATCAAACCGACGGGTCCTTCACAGCGAGTCTGTATCCTTTGATAACCTACACCATCTAGCGATGAAACAGACCCAGGTTGTCTAATTATGGCCCTTTTGATGGAATCGCCACTTGAAGGAGAACGCTAGGATGGCATAGAAATGGTAATTTGTATGAAAGCGTTCCACAAGGCGACGTTATAGTGACAGTTTTCGTCGGGCTGGCAATATTACATTTTCAGGCAAGTAGATGACTTCATTTGGGAAAAGCTTGGATAATCAGCCCTAAGCTATATCACTTCCGTCAAAATAACTTCACCGTTATTCGCCATTTCCGTTATTTTGCTATTACCAAGCAATAGCAAAATAACGGAAATGGCGGATAACGGTGACGTTATTTTTAACGGAAGCGATACAGCATAGGTCTGAATGTCTACAGTTTCTACTGTATGGATGGATATTTTCTTAGGATGTTGTATGCATTTGTTCATTTATGAATTTATTGAAAAATTCAATACAAAATAGAAGGAGGATCAACTATCAATGGTTTATCATCAATTGGAGATTTAAAATGCACTGTATTCTGCTTTAGAGATTTCTCTCTTTTAATGAAATGAGGAAAATATAGAATTTCGTCGAATGTGAATGAGGAATAGTTCCAAAAACCGAAGCAGTATTACCACGTTGGATAGGATACTTATTCTCTCTATCAAGAAAGTAGTTGAACGATTATCATTCGTTGCTTAACCTAATATTCTTCTGATATCGTGGATATCATGTATTTTATTGTATGTATTTTATTTATTCGAAATATTAGAATACTGTACCAGAACTAACTAACACACCTGTTCGTCCGTACAGCTTGTAAGAAATGCGATGATATCAATCACTACTACAGTCGTTTTTCAAATATAGATTATAGAGACAGATTGGATTGCATAGCAATAAATCAGTATATACGGTTAAGAATGTTATAACAACCCGAAACAGATACGGGACCCATATGATTAATTGCAGTGTGAAGATATCTGCCTATTTCGGAACGAAAATGATCTGATGAACTCAGATTTTGTTCAAAGACTATGTTTTTGAGGAAAATGCGCCTTTTGGACTTGAAGGCCATCGATTTGAAGCAAGAGTTGAAGTAAAGAGATCTCGATACCACTGATAGGAAAGCCGTAATTCAGAAAAGTATCGGCCAGCTTGATTCAATCAGGAGAAGACTCCGAAACCTGTTTATTCGAAGCTCGTGACACTGATTTCAGTTCAATGATGATTAAACTGGACGAGAATACCAAATCCTTCAAATAACCTAACTTCAAGAAAATGCAAAGAGCCTGAAGAAGAAGCTCAAGAAAATTGAGAGAGTCTGGAAAGTGAACTTTCAGAAAATTGGAATAGCTTAAAAGAGAAACCTCTAAAAAATACGGGGAGGATGTTGTTGTTATTGTTGTTGTTGTTATTTCCGTCAACCAGCTGCACACCCTTAAGAGTACAACCCTCAAAACTCTTTGAAAGACTTGTCGAAGCTAAGGAAGACGCAGCCCTTACCTTTTAACGTGTGGTGCCATGCACGAGACCGATGACCATGTTGGGAATCCAACCCATGACCCTTAGGTTAAGAGACAAACGCTCTACCATCATGACCATCACGGCCCGTATGGAAACCAAACTTCAAGATAATTTGGGGATTTTGAGTGATAAACTCCTCTAAAATACAGGAAGCTTGGAAAGAAGAACTTTGTGGTGTGGTGAATCGATAAGAATAAAAAATGGGAACAGTTGATATAGAGATGGATAATATCAAAGATGAAATCGGGAAAGGAATAAAAAAATGTAAGGAAACAACCTAACTAACTAACTAATACTAACTAGTCTATGGTTATCACTACTTCCATCACTTTATACCATGACTTTGAGTTTTACTACTTCGTAGAAACAATAAATAATGATTTTAAAGACGGAATCGAAATAGAAATGAACAAAATGAAAGAAAAATTAGTTATTATGGAAAACCTAATTTATACTGCCCACATCACAAAAACTGTCAGCAAAATTTCCATTCCGGACCTGACTTTGAAGTCCATGAGGTTGAAAAAGGAATAAAAAATGTCAAGGTCAATTTGGATAGGGATGCATTCCATAAAGCTGCCTCAGATCAACGGTAAAACTCCATGGACAAATTACCATCGACAATATGAAGCTACGGCCAAAGCAATTGGATGGAATTCCAAAGGAAGGGTTGTAGCCTTACGAGAAGAAGCAACGAAAATTCTACAAACCCCACCCACCCAAGAACAAGAGGACTATGAACAGCTCATTGAATATCCGGACCGATCTGGAACACTTATACATTTTCCAGCTAAAAAAATGTTACCAGATATCGGGGAAATCCTTGCAAAAATTCGAAGCTGATGTTACACGCGGATTCTCTCACATAACCAGCAACACCGGAAAACGTTATGTAGCGATAAGTGGTTCAGGGGTAGTATTTCGTGTACCATAGAATCCTATAGATGATATAATAA
This sequence comes from Chrysolina americana, assembly GCA_958502065.1. Classification (NCBI taxonomy): domain Eukaryota; kingdom Metazoa; phylum Arthropoda; class Insecta; order Coleoptera; family Chrysomelidae; genus Chrysolina; species Chrysolina americana. Next base: position 8,808,700 of record OY293419.1, on the reverse strand, counting down.
GTGAGATGTCATCATCGTTACATCTATGGAAAAGAAAGAGACATAACCGTCGACTATAGAATTCTATGGTACACGGAACCCCACTCCAGGCCTTCTTGGATAGATTTCGTGACCGAGAAATCAGGCAAACGTTGATACTAACTCAACAGATCTTGTAGATGCACCGGCATGTGTTTTTTGGAATTTGAGAAAGCGTAACAGTTCTGTATAAGCCAGAGTAAACTCCAAATAATTGAAGAAGAACCACAGGAGCCTACTGATATTAAGGATGTCATAAGATAAGTAATAAAGGAGTGTGAAAAAATACTGATAAAATGCCAAAATTGCAGAACTGTTGGACAAGTCCATTCAAGAAGGCCTGAATCGCTTGATAACATTTTCCGGTGTTGCTGCATATGCAAAACGAACCAAGAGATGTCAGCTCCGAATTTTTGTGAGAGTTTTCCAGATTTCTGGCAGTGGCTTTTCAGCTGGAAGTGGTATAAACACTTTCAGCCCCAGCTCATTGCAATACAAATAGCTACCTCAAAATATGTTTAATGTTAAAGATTCACCTATTATTTATGGAGGTTAATTTCGCAAGCAAACAACAAGATTTTAATGAGTAAACAACCCTACAGCAAGTGAAAGAATACTTTGAGAGTTGTCAGTGAGGTAGACATTTACTTATGTCCAGAATTGTGGATAGAGGTATTTTTTGATTCTGTTATTTATACTAGGTGGAAGTAGTGAAGAAAATATTAAACGTAAGTGCCCTGTGATTAGTAGTTCCATGTAAAAGGAGCCTGCTGAGGTCTTACTGTGGGGAAATCAACTCTACATTGTAGTTCACCAGACTCATGAGAATTCTGAGTAACGAGACAAGGTTCCATAATAACATTAAAGCAACCAGATCCGACGTTGACAACATCTTCCAAAGATTCGCTCAGACAATTGGTGGAGGTACACTTCCTAGGCAGTATCAACAATGACCAGGCCCTAGGAACACGGTAGGTTCCAAAAGGAGATTGGCAACTGGCAACGAAAGTCGTTATACATGACGCCATAGCTTGGGTAGTGGAAAAAAAAGCAGGACATGATGGAATTTTTTCGGCTATGCTACAGAAGGGCCTGGTATTTCTCACCTCAATTTTGAGATGATACTTCGAACCAAAATAGCATTTTCCAGATCAACTAGCAAAATCCTTGAGACGGATCAGCCTAGCACCGTTCCCGCTTAAAACACTAGAAGAGGTGGTGGATAGATACCTGATGGAGGGGTTCCTTGGGGTACCCTTTTCATAGAAATCATCACGCATGCCGCAAGGGAAGGTCGATGGAATCGACACTCCACACTGTAGTGCAAAGGGTCAAAATTGCGTTAAGGTTTCTAGAGTTAACGTTAGATGTATTCTTCGATGTGGAAGGTGCTTTCGACAAAGCGAAAACAGCGACCATACAGGCAGAGAAACGCTTCACTGGTTGGTCAGCTGGATTGTATTGTCGCTAACGAGGAGGAGAATTGACGTAACCCAGTGGTAACTCAGACTGAAGGCCGAGGTGGACGAACTCCTGGGTAAACACAAGGTACAAACATATGCGGACGATGGAATTTTCCAAGCTATTGAACAATTTTCCGCAATCGTCTGCAACTGAACGCAGGTCACCTGTTAACCAATCGTGAAATAGCGCATATTTGAAGATGTGGTACTCAGGAGTCTGGGTGAAGGAAAAAGCAGCAATGATAGGTGATGCGGAAATCACAAAGTAGGCAGAGCAGGAGGGTCCTCTATCTGCTCGCAAAGTGCAAAGCGCACAAGACAGACTGCGACAAAATGGAAAAGTTTGCTCTCACTATTCCGAGTGGAGAACTATGGGGAACAAATACTTTGGAAGCCTGATATGTTATACGGATGGTTTGCGTCTGACTAACAAACAGGCTTCGGGTGCGAGTATCTAGCTGAGAGGAAAAAGCGCTAACAGCTTTTCGAACTGTTATGCTCGCGATCCTGACTGCAGTTGCGAGGCGGGAGACGAAAGAAGAACCCAACAGAGAATTTGCATCTGTTCAGATAGTCAAACAGTGCTCTGCCACCATCATCGTCCCAAACCCAGTGCAGCACTTGTAAAGGAAAGTGAAGTTACTCTTGAACAACGAATTGAAGGAAGCTGGTATGAGTCACGGGTCATAGAGAGGTGCATGGAAACAAAGTGGCCGACGAACTTCTCCTGGGCCGTAGCCTCCACAAGGCATCGTAAGAAACCAAACCTCTCCAGCCCTTATTGACTAAGCGGCAGAAAAACATAACGAACTTTGAAGGAATATAAACGGGAACGGGCAGTCAAAATACATTAATATCGCCCTCAGCAAGTCAGGGACAGTAAGGCTCTCAGGCAGAAATTGCCAAGCAGTGCATCTACAGTCATACTGACAGGATATAACTGATTGGGCAGACATCTGTAACTGATAGGTTGATGTGAAGAAGACAATGAAACTTCATTTCACTTTATCGGCGAGGGCGGGGTCTATGGAAGATTCACAATTGAAATCTTCGGAGATAAAACACTCCAAAAAGAAAAACTACTCAAGCTGAAGTGAAATGACTTTCACCCGATGAAAACGAGAGTTCAAAAACTACTGTGATTTAACAATGCCGTTCGAAAAAAAGTCGGAATAGAAATATTGAAGACGTGATATTTTTGTAGGGGATCAGAAATCCCAAGTTGTGATCGATATATTGAAAGCAGCTGAATTTCAGGTATGATGAAAATAGTACATATTCATTTTGACAGAAAAATTACTCAGCGATGTCCGTTATCTGGAAATCTCTCAGTGGATGCTTTTGAAATCACGTCACTCACCTAAAAAACCATCAACAATCCAAGCATGTAGATGATTAAAGAAAATACGACGAGCTAAACTAACCTTTCTTGAGATTTTCCAGACAGAGGCCAGAGCAAACAATGGAAGCAATAAATTTGCCACGTGGGCATTGCAGAACGTTAGAATAAACAAAAAACGAATGGCTATTGATTCGCTGATGAGGGTCTTGAAATCATCGAATGGCGAACATGGAAAACGTTTCTAATAACAAGAATGCCAATTTACTAAATCCGCTGGCGAATTCAGTATTGAAGCTCGCCAGACGATAACTATCTTTCGATAATTCAGATATCGAAAAAAGTTTCTCTCCTTGTTTGGCCTTTTAATCCTGGGGCTGTTGAGTCTATTTGTCTAGGACACCAGGATTTGAATCACTTAGTTGGTGCTGATGGAGAGAGTCCTGTATTTCTGCGCGTTGGATAATTCATTACAGAATATATTCGTTCCAATTTGAATGCTCATCTCTATAAATATTGCCTCAGCTGAACATTTTCCACTTTTCCAATTTGATTGGGTTTTGATTGTGAATGGGTTCGTTTTAAGTAGAAGTGATCCTGAATGAACAGTCCTTGCTTTGCAGAAAAATCTGCATATTCAATAATAACAGGTATAATATTTTTTCACGCAGGGATAGTATAACAAAGAAAAACACAAACTGAATATGAATGAATGCGTACTTGATAAGTGTATCGAGAAGTTGGTCGAATGATTGATGGGTTAATCTATAAATTATAGACCCAGAATGAGGGGAAAATCTTTGTTTATTTCAAGGCTTTAAGTTCAATTGAACCAATCTCCTAAGATGATTATCAACTGTGTAACAGGGTGTCGAAAGGGGTGAAAAACATATTTGTCTTTATAATTCGGTACGACACTTGCCAGCAATCAGTTTGAAATTGTCAGTCCAGCATTTCTATTTGTGTACCAAGTAGAATATTAATGTGTTGGTCCTATCACAGGTCACTATTCAATTCTCAATATATTTCATTTGAATTCATTGAAGACTAATTTAGCGAAAGACAGCAACGTTCAAAATTTTTGGTACATTGAAAGATCGATAGATTTATTTCACTTTTTATACAATGTTCATGGTAGACGACACCTGCTAGCAGTCGAATAGCACTTTCTTTGTCATTTCCATTTTTTTGAGCATTACTAGAATTTTCATATAAAATATTGCCGTAACTGATTCGTGAGTGGAATAAACCAAGGAATGGTTGTCTGAGTACTACCGAACTCACAACACACCGTAATCTTCGTATGAGAAATGTTATACTAGAGAGCCCACTGTTTGAATTTTCGGTATGATGGTGCCAGCTGAGAGAATCATCAATTGTTATTCAAAGCAGTTTGCAGAGTGCCCCTGAAATATATTGGATATTGCTGGAAATGATCATCTGCTGAGTTTCAACAGCATTGAGTCACAAGAAATTAGCAGCAAACCAATTTTCAGCAATATCTTTTGACTTTTTAGCTATATTCTTGAGGTTCAGAATGTCAGAAGAAGTATCTATAAACGAAGTGTCGCCTGCAAAAAGGATAGTAGCAGTTTCCATTGGGGTAGGTTGACAAATATCCTTAATGTATATGATAAGGAGTAGGGGCCCAAGGACCGAACCCTGAGGTACTCCTTGTGTTATAGCTCTAAGGTCGGATGTTATGGCATTTATTTTAACAAGTTGTTGCCTGTTCGTTAAGTATGGGGTAAATAATTTGAGTGGTATCCCCCTGATCCCATACGTTAATTTCTATAAGAGTAGGTCAAGAGAGACACAGTCGAATGCTTTGGATAGATCGCACATTGAAAGGATGGTATGGTGTGGTGTTTGTTTTCTAGGCCCCTTAAGATGTCCCCTAAGAATTTCATTAACACCCTTATGGTGGATTTGTTTCGGCGGAAGCCAAATTGATCATTAGATGAAAAACATTCATTATGGAGATTGGGCGAAAATTGTCGATCATTTCAGGGTCACCTTTTATTAACAGCGGTAAAATTTTGAATAGTTCTGGGAAAATGTCTTCAACAAAAAAATGTATTGATGAGAGCAACTTGTGGTCCAAGCAGGGTATCGGATGTTTCCTTCATCAGTAATGAATTTATTTCAAAAGCATACTTTGTGAGCTACATCTCTTCAATGTTCTTAAAGCTGAAAGTACCTTGTTTGATGTAGTTCAACCTTGAAAAAAAACTGAATTTTGGAGATGGTAATTCTCTCAATAGATCGGAAGTAGTGAAGGAACTCTTTGATATTTTTTTTTTTATGATTCACTCGGCGATTGTACTGATTATTTTCTTGTGATAGTACAACTGAAAATAGTATTGAATATTCGTCAGGGCTAAAATATGTAACATCATTGTTTTTAGGTTTCTTGTTAACTGACAACACATCTTCAGCACATATTCATAGAATTAGAGAAAAAGTTGTCGTATGCTGTTTTTTCCGTATAATGATGGATGATAGTTCATTATCTAATCAGATTTTGATGAGGAGGATATCAAACTCCGTTTACATTTTCAACTGAGGCTATTTTTTATCCCTAGAAGATGACCGTGGCAGAACTTGCAATACTGCCTCTACACTCTCCCAACACTGAGTTGTTAAGGCATACTTAATTATTTGAATCAGTTAATACCCTTCATGATATTCTGTACTGAACCAATAAAGAAAACAAATAAAATTTATAAAATATCGTGAAGAGTACCAACTGGTCTCAACACAGACTTCTCTGATACACCACATTTACGCTGAGTGGAAAACATTCAAAAGTGTTACGGAACATATAATTTATCCTCAGATTATGTCACTTGTGTCAATTAAAATGCTCATCTCGATGAACACTGCCTCTGCGGTATATTCTGCGCTGTTTCAATAGGCATTGAATCATCAGAAATTGAATGGATATTGATTTTGAATGGCTCGTATACTAGATTCGATTCGTATCGTTCATATAGATAATAATATGTGGCTGATACAATTCAATTACGTCAGTATTGAGATCTGGTATTGAAATGATGATCAACCACAACCGAGAGTTGAATTACTTACACCCCGTTTTCCAAACTGAAGGAAATGTAATTAAAACGGCCTAGATTCGACGCACGTTGAGTAACTACAACAAAATATGAACCTATATTACAATAAATAGAAGAAATGGGAGATGAAAATGGAAGGATACAATAGGAAAACAAGAAGCAACTAACCTACACCAAATCTAACAAAATTTACAAATATTCAACGAGCTTAAGAAGAGGACAATCTTAAATCAAATTTTCAAATTATTATAAAAAATCTTTCTAATGGACTACTCACAGTTGAGCTCTTTGTATTCATGTGATAGTAATAAATAGTACTGCCCACGAGAGTCCTGCATGGTCTCGTCTCGTTTTCGAAACGAGACCCTATCGTATTGGCCCAGACGAGATTTTCATTACACATATTATTCATCTAGCAGTGCAAGATTTTTTCCAGTTGCCAAAACTAAATTCTGAAGCAACTGGAGAATTAAGTCATGATATGAAATTGAAGATGATTATGTCAAATAAGTTCTATTTTTTCCAAAATTGAACGTTCAGGTCACTTTTGATTGAATCAGGTGTTGAATGTGCATACACGTTGGATCGCCAGAGATGATATGGCAAGTAGCTCTTGAAGGCTGACATGGACTTGGTGTATTGTGAGAAAATGGTGTTGATTTGGAACCATACACCTTTTGGGATAAAGACTGAATACTGCTTAACTTTCAAATAAAAACTTGTTGGGGGAGAAAGTACGACTCCTCTTACCTCTGGTGGTATATAATCTTGAGAAAAAAGTGATTATTTGAATGGAATTGAGAGGTAGATTAACCCCTGTTGAAGAGCAGCTCATTGTTGGTTTCCAGACTGCGAAAGACAAAGTATTAAAGGGTTCGATATGAAATTTCAAGATTATATACAAAGTCTATATTTGACAATGAAATTGGCAACGATCGGAAGAAAAGTCTGTCGAAGGACGAGAGGATTCTGGGCCAGAAAATCCAGATTCTGTCAATTTTGATGTTTTTTAGGTAGGAGGATGAATGCAGGAGCTTCAAGAATGTATGCCCCGGTGTGATAGAAACACAGATATATTACAATGGTAGAAAATGCCTGCTTTCATATGGCACGAAATCTCTTGAGCATGCCGGATGCTTCAGCCCCAGAGGGAAGATAATTCTTACAGGCTGCGTTGACTATGAAAAAACAGTATTTAGCATTTTTTTTCAGACATTTCGTAAATATTGTGATTTTTCTGTATTATTTTCATCTCACAGTTTTCCCTCCCTACCTGTTCTTACATTCCAGCAATATAATAATAGCAGTTCTCTACCAGCACATGCTATGCCATTGGATACACTAGATGGTGTTTATGAGGGGGTATTATTATTATTATTCGTTGGAAATTTTCTAGTATCCGGTGACCCGAGAACCCCGATACTTCCGGATGGCGCACTGGATCATTTATCCCATTAACCACTCGCCGCGCCGTGGGGTAAGTGACTATTGGGTCGTGAATCATGTGCCCTGAGCAGGCAGAGTTAACCAAGAATAACAGCCATCTGCATTCGCCCGGCTAAGATTTCTGCCATATTACGGCAAGCCGGTACGATTCTTAAGTTTGAGAGCAGTGTGCCCATCATAACACCAAGGACCCCTGCATATGGGAGCATTATTTTATTGTTATTATTTTTTATATATATTTTTTTTCGTCAGGAATTTACCAGTCATGTCCTGCCGCAAGGGCCTCGATACCTCCAGAGGGCGCGCTGGTGTGTCCCCAATATGCCCCGGAGCATAAAGCAACACCGATGTCTCATCTATACCGTACGAGTGTCTTAGATGGTGGTACAACACTCGTAGCGCCGCGTAGTGCCTGTGAACATAGGCTGAGACAGCATAAGCTGAACAGGCTGACAGTTAAATGCATTATGGTCTCAGCTGACCCACGACATGTTCTGCATCTATTGATATCAGGTTGAATACAATCTTCATTTTTTAGGCTGCAATGCCTCCGGAGTTGACAAGTACAGCGGAGTTTTGTAAAAGCGAAATAGTAACAAATTTACATAAGCCCGGCTAGCTCAGTCGGTAGAGCATGAGACTCTTAATCTCAGGGTCGTGGGTTCGAGCCCCACGTTGGGCGTTATTTTTTTTAATTATTGTGTATTTTTTTGAAATTATTGAGTCAATTTTTTCCAGACCCGGTTTTCTGCTTTTAGCCTTTTCCGGGGTTAGCTCGCAATAATCCACCTCTCATGAACTTAGACAACAGCAGTATATGGATAGAATTCAATGAACGACAAGCATAAGCTTCACAGGAGGCGTGTATTATGTCACCTACAACCCTCATAGGCTCTACAGTTCGACCAACCGCCACCACCAGCGGAGGCGGCTGTCAGCGCCCCCTGACCGGGACCCTAGGCACCCCTTGGCACAAGCACTCGCCCTCCTCCCTAGCAATGGGGTGAAGGGGGAGGCGGCTCTCCGTGCTATTACACCATTGGACGTCCAAGCCCGCGTGGGGTGAAGAAAGAAGACGTTGCTATATGTTAATTTTATAAAATAAACTTTTATTTATTTGAAAATAAAATAGAAAATACAGTAATAAAATATCAACATTTAAAAATTGCATTAAACAGTAAAGTATTAGTATTATAGTAAAAGAACGGAGTGACAATAATATTTGATCCTTGTGTGTATTCGAAGAAACATCAAAATACTGTAACGACCCTGAACCCTGACCTGACCGCGTCTGTTTGGATATCCGCTCAGCCTGTCCGGATGATCTCATCTTCTTGTTAACAGTATACCCATGATTCTTCGTTCTACAGGAGCAATCTGAACGAGTCACAGTATACTCTCGACAGTTCGGGAATGGTTAAAGAAATTTGGTTGCCGGTATTCTAAATGCTCAAAATCAGATTGCAGACAGAGCATTCGCAGATATAGGTAGTTCCAAAGTTCGCAAATAGACAGTGACAGTGAAATCAATGTTTCAAATGAATTATTGTTCAGACAAGTGGAAATAAATACATATATTTCCAAGAAGAAAACGTTAAAAGAATGTAATCAAAAGTAATAGTCAAATGTAGCAAAATGTCCAGATGAAATGATAATAACGGATGTTCAAAACTGAAATAAATTAAAATGAAGAAGATTTTATAATTTTTTGACTACGAGCATTTCATGGAAAAACTAAGCATTGAAGATCGCAAAACTTTTGATTTGTTGATTTTGGTTAAACAAGAGACAACTCCATGAAAAGATTACTGACATGTAATTTCGTACCTGAGTATGCGAAGTATTCTTGCATTGAATGGCTACTTAATTTTTTTTTGTGTGAAGTTCATAGACGTTCACACAGGATCAGTCAAAAAAGCATTAATTTGGAAATTTGTCATGATATAACTAACTATATGAGATATTATGCTGAAAATTGGTACATGGGTGTTTAAAATATGCCCAAATGGAATGGGCTACTCACTTTTTCGAGAAAAAATTTCCTTGTAGTCCTTCTCAAAATTTCGAAAATAAGATTAATTCACACCTGTCAACATCTTTGAATAGAACTCGTCGAGTACTATAACTTGAAGTTCTCATTTTTCAAAATCTGTCCATGGGTTCCAAATTAAAAGGGTGTTGCAGTGGAGTTCAGATTGCATGTGAAAAAGTTTTCGAAATATTGAATTACTTTTCAACAGATAGCACCAAAAATATTAACAAGTCATCAAAATTTAACCCGGGATAACTGCTCGGCAAATAGAGTAAATTTGAAATGGGATACTGTTAAAAAATGCAAAAGCGTCACTTGTTTTTATCAGAAGTAAAGTATAAAGAGCATAGGAACATACTGAACAAATTGATCAGAAGGACAAAGGATACAAAAACAAAAGATTCGAATTCATAAATGATGCTTCAAAAAAACGTCAATAATTAATTTACAAAGAGAAGAAATGATAACTGAAAACTGATTCCAAATTACAACCAATTGCAAAAACAGTTGATCTGATGTGTTTGGTGGGTTAGGTAGTTGTCGTAGTCGTCTCCCTACAATTTCCCAAACGTACTCTATTGGGTTGAGGTCAGGACTCCTCGCAGGTCACACCATGGAAGGAATTCAAACCTCTTGACGGCATTGCTGCACAATTCCAATGTATGCAATAAATGTTGCAAAAATCATAAAGATAAAAAAATTCGTGTTGTAGAGAAGTACTGGTAACAAACACTGCACGGAGACGGCGGTATGTAATAATTGTGGAGGTAGACACGAAGGCAAGGAGTGCTTGGGTATCCGGCCACTTGACTGCATAAACTGCAAAAGGGCGGGGGTAAGTGAAAGAAGACATCCGGCGATAGACCCGAAATGCCCGGTATATATGAGGAGGGTAGAGCTTAGCAGAAGGCGGACAGAGTATTAAAGTCCTGCAATTCAACGCAGGACGGGGCAGGGAGGCCACACACCTCATAAAAGGTATGGCAGAGGAAAAAGGGGCGGATATAGTATGTTTACAGGAACCGTGGCAGAGAGAGGGGAACTGGGAAGGGTGGCATAAACATGACGGGGGTAAAGGTACCAAGGTCAGAACATGGATAAGGACAAAGATAGACAGCTCTGCCCTCATGGCAGTAAGGAGCATAAATGGGGTCGGAGTGATATTAAGGATGCAAGATGGGCAGGATGTCAAGATAATGAATGTGTATGAGGAACCTGGAAGGAGGAGGAATGATGAATGGAAAAAGGTGAGAAGGAATTTTTATAAATGGGCAGGCGGGAAGATCATCCTAGGGGACTTCAACGCCAAGCATGTCGCATGGGGAGGAATGGTGACGGATGAAAGAGGAGAGGATATACTGGACTGGATAGTGGAGAAGGGTTATCATATTGAGAATGATGCGAACAGCCTGGCGACGTTCTCTAGTGGAAGAGGCGAGAGCTGGATTGACCTAACCATTTGCAGCAAGAGCTGGGTGAGAGACTGGGAGGTAAGCGAGGATGAGTCACTGAGCGATCATCGAGTGATACGTTTCCTAATAGCCGGAGAGCCGACAACGCGAAAAAGGACCTTTTTGAATGTTGGAAGGACAAATTGGGCCGTGGTGGAGGAGATAGTCTCGACATATGATATGGGGAAAATAGATAGCAGTGAGGAGGTAGAAGCAGAAGCGGGGAAACTCCAGTCCTTTATTGTTCGGGCGTGTCGCAAGGCAATACCCAGGAGTACAAAAGAGGAGCAAGAGGAGAGAGAATGGTGGAATGATGATTAGGGTAGGATGAGAAGAAGAGTGAGGAAACTCAGGAGGGAGTACCAGGAAGAAAGAATAGAGGATGAAAGAATCAGAAAACGGGGTATATTTAGGAGAGAGAGGAATGAGTACAAGAGGGGGATTGCAAGGGCAAGAATCGAGTGGCTGAAAGAAAGGGTCGAGAGGTTGCAATCGGAGAAACCGTGGAACAGAGTGTTTGGGCTCCTGAGGAAAGAAAGGGCAGAGGAAATACCGGGCACGGCTAAGAGGGAGGATGGCACATACTCCGAGGGGAAGCACGAAACCAGCAGATACCTGCTGGACAAGTACTTCCCGAACGATGACAGGGGAAAAGACACCATGGGTAGACGCTGCATTAGGGAGGACGGAGATGAAGGATGGGGACCGGAGCAGCCCAACTTCACGGTGAGGGAGGTACAAGAGGTAATGGAAGGATTAAAAGACAACAAAACGACGGGAACAGACGGCATACCTAATGAGGTGATGAAACACGTGGCGAACCTAATAAGCGAAGATCTTACGGATATACTCAACGCATGCCTTAGGCTGAGGTATTTCCCTGCAGTATGGAAGGTGATGAAGGTTGTGTGGATTCCTAAGAAGGATAGTAGCCTAAGGCCGATCAGCTTGCTGACCGCGTTAGGGCGAACTTTCGACCGGCTTCTCAGCGGAAGAGTACAGGTGTGGTGTGAAAGAGGACAGAAGTTCTCTCCCTGCCAATTTGGCTTCAGGGCGGGATTGGGCACATCGACTGCTGTTGAGAATATGGTGGAGAGAATAAAGAGAAGTAAGAACGAGGGTATGCATAGCATGGTGATGGCGCTGGATTTGTCGAACGCCTTCAACACGGCATGGGGACCTGCGATAGGATGGAATATGAGAAAGATAGGGCTACCGGAGAACATTGGCAAGGTGTGCATGGAATTTGTAGGCGAAAGAAGAGTCAAGAGTGGAGGCGTGGAAGCGATCGTGGACAGGGGGTGCCCGCAGGGATCCAGCCTGGGACCCACGCTATGGCTTATTGTCATGGAAGCGTGGTTCGAGAGGATGAGGGCAGTAAACGAAAAGGAATATGACAGGATAAATGAAGGGGTGCCAGCAGCGCACAGAGTAAGTGGTGGGACGAAGGTGTGGGCCCAGGCCTACGCCGACGACCAACTGATAGTGGTGGTTGGCCCGTCGGTAAAGAAAATAGAAAGGATGTGGAAGGAGGTGTGGAAAGAATGTCAGGAATGGGAGGATGAAATGTGGCTGAGGTATAACGAAAACAAGACCGAATGCATGTTTGTCCCGGCCAGGAAACTGGACAAGGAACCGGTGGTTAGGGTGAGAGAGCAACGGATTGAGTGCGGCGGTAACATCACATACTTGGGCATGATAGTAGACAAGGGCCTACTGTACATTGATCATCTTAAGGAGGTAAGAAGGAGAACGGCTATAGTTGCAGGAAAACTAAGAAGATGGACGGGCCGTGACGTAAGGCTAAGGAGAGGATGTGTCAGACTGATTTTCGAAAGAGTGGTTAAACCGGCGGTGATGTATGGCGTCCAAGTGTGGGGAGCAAGAGCGAAGGACTCTAGGGTGATCAGACAATTGGGGGCGATACAGAGACCGTTTACGCTATCGGCCAGCGGGGCATATAGAACGGCGCCGTCAGCCGCGTTATGCGTGCTGACTGGGATGGCGCCTCTATACATAGAGGCAGCAACGAGGTATGAAGAATGGAAGGCGCACGGAAAAGAAAAAGTAAGAGGACGGATAAACGGATGCGACAGAATATACCCATGGATGATCGGAACAATTCTGGAGAACCGAGAAGGGCTGAAAGAGGTATTTGTGGACGCGGTTAAGAGAGAGGATGGACGAGTGGGTATAGGATGGGCGCATAAGGAGGGGAGCGAGTGGAGAATGGGTCGGGAAAGAATCAGTGAGCTGGGAAGCGTACAGGAAGCCGAAATGGTGGCTATAGGTAAAGGGGTACTGATGGGTGGAGAGATGGACATAAGAATAATAAGTGACTCGCCTGGAGCAGTGGAGACCATTAGGAATGCGAGGACGAAGAGCAAAAGGGCAGCTCGTATTAGGAGAATGCTTGAAAACAGAAGGGTAGCGGGATTGGTGACGGAAATTGAGTGGAGGAAAGGGCATGTTAGGGAGAATGAGGGTAACAGAAGAGCAGATGAAGAGAGTAGAAGAGGTGCGGAACTGCAAGAGATCACATGGCAAATAGACTTGGGACATAGCAGAATGGAGGAGAGGGAAAGGATTAGGAGAATGGTGATGGAAAAATGGCAGGGTGAATGGGACAGCGGCATGACCGGCAGAAGCGTACATGGTATGTGCAACAGGGTAGGGATGGGGTGTATACCATTAGCAAGGAAGGCAGTGCAACTGGTCACAGGGCATGGGAACTTTCGGGGTTACCTGGCAAGGTTCGGAATTGCACAAGAGACCCCATGCCAGTGTGGAACTGGCAGGACTGACACGGCGGAGCACATCAGGAACGATTGCATGCGGAGAGAAAGGGTAGAATGGAGAAGGAGGATCAAGGAAGAGGAGGATAGACTTGGAGCGTTACAGCTAAGGGATACGAATGGTGTGAAGGATGAATGGGTAAGGATATTGAATGAATGGGCGGGGGCTGTGGTCGAGGATGAAGAAGTATGAGAACCAACATAGTGTCAATGCGATGGTAATAGTGGCCTGGTTTCGGGATAAACGAGCGACGAAAGTAAATCGGGAGAGCAGGCGCTCGGATAGAATAAGACTGCCGACCAGGGAGGGCGCTGTTTGAATGTGGAGGATGAGCGGAATAAAGAAGGAAGGATCTTCCCCGCTGATTGCCCGCCCGGTATTCGGTGGGTCACGACCCAACGGTGGTGGGGGGGTGTGGCGGGGCGGAGGAGCGAGGGATATCGTGACGTGGACGTTGGAATGGGATGTAGGTGCAGCTTTATGGCCTAACGGCTTGGCAAGTGCAGCACACCTGGGGTGGTTTTAGTCAGTAAGAGTCTGACACTATACGCGATACGCGATGGACACCGAGCGATCAGAGTCCATGAGGATTTCCACCCCTGTGAAAAAAAAAAAAAAAAAAAAAAAAAAAAAAAAAAAAAACACACATTTGTACGAAATCTCAAAAACCGGTCTTGATCAGGAGTTGCAATCCTTCTATGCCCTTGAGAAGTGGCAGCAAAACGCGTTAAAACTCTTGAAATTGTTGACTGAGTGACATCGAACCGTTCAGTGAAGAGTAACTGCTGGTGGTTCATTTACAGGGAACACACTTAATGAAATTGAAAAACGCCTTTGACGATTCAACAAAACATCTTCAAATCAAACCAAATTGGAATTCGGATGACGAACTGCTATCATGTTCTCAAGCTTGCCAAAAATTATGAAAACTATCAGCGTTTTGGCAGTTCTACCGATACATTGAAATTATTTTATTTACAACGATTTTCAAAGTTATGTGTTCTAGATATTCTTTATCCACCACACATTATTGATATTGTACCCACAATTTCGTACTTCCGTGAGTACAAGAACAACTTCCCACCAGCCTGTCATCAATCATATATGCAATTAACTTGCTGGGAGTTTAATACGTGCAAGTACCGCCAGAAGGCGCACAAGACGGGAATTATGTTTCCGTTCTCCGGACCCTAAGGTCTAATTACCGACGTCGATGTCGGAAAACGTTTCGGTTCTCGTTTTAACACCGTAGGGTTGCTCCTAACTCCATTTACCCAATTTCCACTCCATTAAATGACACTGACCAGGGCAAGACATGAATTGCCTCATATATTCATAGCTGCATTCGCAGCTTCGGATGTCAGTTGAGAACTTTCCGGATTATTATAGTGGAGAGTATTCCATTCAATGCGAATACTAAGTTCATCAGTAACCAGAACTAAAGGATATATTTCATATAGTTCGAAAATTAATAGGATCAAATGCTATTATGTACTCAACATAGTTTCATTTGAATGTTAACCTTATTCTATCGAATTTGTCGATGCCCGAATTGTTCGTACTAACCAATTTTGTTTGACTCACCGATTACGAGCAATACAAAATTCACAGAATTTGGACTACCATGTGAATAATATCATAATAATAATATATTTCTTGTATAACCGTCAAAAAAACTTGACATTTCTGCATCTCTATACTGTCGTCCTAAGCAAAAGTACCGTATCTGCTATCTGCTATTTTGCTTAGAATTCTGTAGGTCCGACCTTCTTACATAGGAAATTCTTCAACTTTCGTATATAAGGCAATATAATTTGTCAACTTTGGCTCTATAAACCGAGTATACTTCCTCTGTGTTCGGTAAAAAGCAAAATTCATAGTATTTTAAACCAACAGAATCTAACATCACAATATTCATATTTTTTGCAGATACGGTACTTTTGCTTAGGACGGCAGTATAGATGTGTAAATGTTTACTTGTTTTCACTGTCAAAATAATTCACAAAATAAACAAGGAATATTACCTTTTGAAGAATTCATTTTTAACAGACTCAATTATTAGATCATTATTCGTAATAAGTTTGAACAATTACTTCCAACATGCATTCCCGAAATGTTCCATATTGCTGTTGATCAGAACCGTTAAATATTTCTTGAAGAGTTGATTCAACAATTTTATCAGATATTTTAATTTGTTTGGAAGAAGACGGATTTTGTTAGAAATCTTAATTTTGTTATCCAAATTATCTTCTACACTGGGTGACCACGAGGTGAGGTACGCCCCCCAATATTTCTATAGTTTTGAAGATACAGGGGTGGAATTCCGTGTACCATAGAATTCTATAATCGACAGAAAAAGTGAGATGACATTATGGTTGAATTCATGGGAAAGAAAGAGACATAACTGTCGGCAATAGAATTCTATAGTACACGGAGTCCCACCCCAGGTTTCAAATTTGGTACGTCAAAATATTACTCAAATACGCATATTTTGACTCCATTGCCGAAAATTCACCAATTCCGGTTTAAACGGAAGTGACCCCAAACTTTTTTTTTCAGATGACACCCTGTATATTTTTTTTTCATTATCCGGATTAACACGCAATTAGTGATAACACTGTTCTTCAAAATTGAAAATCGATTGAAAATGGCGGAGATACAGTTGACTGTTCAATCGAACAACGTTGGCCATGAACGTCAAACTCAAATCATCACAACTGACGAACGGCATCAACATTCACGAGAGGAAGGTTTGAGGTGAGATACAGCTGAAAATTGAGCTTCCCATGTAATTGCAGCAACCATATTTTCCAACAATTATCAAAAATTTTCTCAAAACGGAGTAGTACCCATAAAAAAAAACTCACAACTGCCATTTCTCAAATAGCAACATACTCTTTTCATATTGTCGTAATGAAAAGTTATGAATTATCCAAATGATCGTGTTGAAAGTTTCGGAGAATTCTGAAAGGAATCGAAGATACGGGATGTTTCATTATGAGTGTTTTCAAAATTGAATATTCTTAAACAGGGGCGGCTTGAACCTACGAAAGCTAAGCAAAAAATTAAATATTTTTATTTGAGTAATCTGATAATTCATCATTTTGACCCTATTGTTTCGCAAAAAAATGTGCACCCCAAATCCTTCCCTTCACGGACCTGCCGCAAAAACATTATGAGGAACAAATTATAATTAGTCGGTTCCTTCCCGTAACATAATTCAAAGACCCTTCCGGAATCCGGAAACCTGCGTATTTGTTACACAACGTAGGAGAAGAAATATGCACTTGTTAATCCAGATTTATGATAATTCGCTGTGATTGTTAAACAGCCCCGAAGAGATTTCACAGTGACGGTAATGCGACGAATTTAACTCACTGAGATTTAATGTCACCTTATGGTTTCAGTCCTACTAATGGATAATATATAATAATTTTCAAATTGTATTGGTATTTATGACGTGAGAAGCCAAAGATCAGCTGGTTGTTGTTTCATCTTAGTTAGGAAAATGAAACAGCCTTCGATAAGTGATCGTGGAAAATGAATACATTATTAGAATATGGATTTAAAGAAAACCCTACTGTTAGGAACCTTTTTTTTATTTCATCTTATTAAATTTTTTGTAAAATGTACTTAATTGATCAAATTCAGTCTTTCTTTTTATTACATGAAACCTTCAAAATGCAAGATTGTCAAAAGAAATGATCGAACAACTTCCAAAAGTACTATTGTCTATCTGTTCTGAAAGAAAAGCTTATTGAAATTATCAATTCTGTTGTCAAAACATCATTATTCTCATCAAATATTATCAAAAATAATTTAATTGAAGAAAA
Source organism: Chrysolina americana (assembly GCA_958502065.1). Classification (NCBI taxonomy): domain Eukaryota; kingdom Metazoa; phylum Arthropoda; class Insecta; order Coleoptera; family Chrysomelidae; genus Chrysolina; species Chrysolina americana. The sequence goes on along the minus strand of OY293419.1, from coordinate 8,791,245 downwards.
ATCGTTCACTCTGCATGTAAAATATTGCTAATCTATGCACTAGGATTTTGAACTGTTTAAATGATATTTCTATATTGATGATCTACGGTTTCGTGAGTTCACGTTGACTACTGAATTCATATATAAAACATCGCTTATGCCACAGTGCAATTGTCACTTTGACAGCGGCAAACATTGGCTGCAACTTTTACAGCGCCAAATGCACTAGTGGGTCTTTCACTTATTCATTTGTTCATCAATTATCGCGGTCTTGGTTGCCAAAATAAATAGTTTGACATGTTTGTCAACAACTTATTGAATTGCACTAACAATGAGTCGATTCGGTGGGTCTACGAACGCCGAAATTAGTCAAATTGTTGATACCTGTTCAATCATCAATCTGAGTCCAATTTTCTACGTTTTGCGATGCAAAAAAAAAAAAAAAATTGAGCCCCATACTCCCATCGACAAATTGAATGTAATATTGCAAGATTGTGCATTTAGTATGCGAAAAAGTTACGGAGAAGATAACAAAGAAGCGATAGTTGAAACAATTTGGAACACCACAGCTCAAAAGCTACAAAGTAAATATTATAACGAATTCAATATTAAGTAAGTATTTGCAATGGAAAGATTATATGACGAAAATTAACTAGAAGGACTTCAAAAGTAATCATATCACATTTTGGCGTTTGAATTAGCTTGGCACGGAGGAGGGGCAGCTTACTGCAAAACTACTTATTTCGTATCTGAAATTGAAAATAATGTAAAAACTGGACGTATTGAATATGATCCTCTGTTTTCGAAAACGAGACTAGGCGTTAACAATACATTATGTGACAGCAAATGGATGATGCCTAATATTTTAGAGGAAGATATTTGCTTGAAATGTTCATTCAAGAAGTTAATGGAAAAACGAGACCCTTTCATAACATTGGACAGAGTATTTTCTACTCAAAATCTCTTTTGGAAGAAAAAGTTCCAAAGGATGATATAAGAATGTGTCGACTGGAATTATTGAAATTTCCAAATGGACTAACTGCTCAGCATAATGCATTGGTACAGATGTCAAACGTGTCAAAATTACAAATCACACAAATCGAGCGGCAGCAGTTAGCGAATTAAGTAAAAGCGGAATTGAAGAACAAGCTCTAATTAGATTAACAGGACACAGCAATTCATCATCAATAAAACCGTACTTACAAGTTGACAATTCGAGAATCATTCAATCAATTCGTCTGGGAATAGAAAAACTTCAACATCTACTATAGAAACGATTAGCTGTGGCATCCGCAGCGACATCACTGTTCCTATTATGAATTTCAATAACTGTGTCTTCAATAATCGTTCAATTCAAATTATTAATATGTTTCTGAATTTTTTGGAAAATGGAAAGTAAATATTTTCGGAAAGGACCCAGAAAAATCCTTATGGAATTCAGGTTTCGGTGATTTTTTTGAAAACTATTTGTAACTCCAGAATTTCACACTTATTCCACAAAGAAACTGATACAGTAGAAATCCTGGATACCAATAATACTCAAGTTACCAATAACGTCGGGACCAGTCGAACGAACTACTGATGTTGAAGTAGGTATAGTATTTGCGTACAATCGTATACATTACTTCAGAGTGTCCTAATTTGAAATGACTTATTTCTCGGAATACTGAATTCCATCCGTTACGGTAGTAAACTTGTTTACAATCAATTTCCATGAAATTACTTCGATAAACATGTTTACATCCAATAACGAATATTTATTGGATGAGTGTTTGTCTAGCCATTGAATAAAATTATCCTGAGTTTTTGTTTGCACCATAGTATCGATCGATATCCGTAACAGATAGTGTCAATCGTGTTTGGCACCTAATTGCTTAGAGGATTTCTAGTTCAGTGATGTCCAATGCATTTGTATGAAAAGTTCGAAGAATACGAACCGCTTACATGGAAAACATTCATCAAATCAAAGTTTCAACAGAAGTGACACAGTTGTTAATTTCCACCAAACTGAACAAGAGATGGATTCATCGTTTCAAACTACCTTCTAGTTCTGTTCTGTGATGTCTAATAATGAGAAACTAGTAATACTGCTGTACATTTCCGAATTCAAACTCATTGCGGAACTAGGATTCGGGTTTCGGTAGAAAAAAATACAATAAGAGTTCATTCGAAATACAAAAGACATCAATCTGCAAGAAGGTGAAATTTTGGTTTCCTTCGATGTTGGTTCCTCATTTTGCAGTGTTCTATAGACTGTGATATGTCGAGGAATTACTGAAGAAACAAAAAATTTCAATGCAAACGAAATCGAAGAATTCGTTTTCCTCACTAAACTATGCATGAAGCCAAACCGTGTCCAGGTATGAGTTTGATTTAATGAACAACAGGAGGGAATGGCTATAGAAGCCACCTGTCAAATGTGATAGATAAAAGAGATCTGAAAAATATATTTTTTTTTTAAGTCAGAACTGAATGCCATTGTCCCATAGTTAGTCCTATGGAACCGTTACTCAAATGAAAAAATGTGAATACTTCTCAAGGTTCTAGAGTTGACAGAAAGGCAGAGCTTTTCTAAAAGAGCAAAGCAAATGAAGTAAAAATTCATTAAATTATGGAGAAATAGAACCATTGCAAGTTTACGTCAGTCCTCAAGTGACAGTGAATCTAATACAGACAGCTTTGAAGATTGTAAGGGGGTCACAAGCACTTCGACCAATAAGTTATTTTTCTACAAACGCTTAACAAAGTAGTCTTTGACGCTTTCAGATTTCAACGCAAAATTGACGTTTTCCGTGAAATGTCATTTTGTGACAGCATTTGCGCTCTAGAGCGAAAATATTTCGAAACGCTCGCTTCTTCAACGTATTTCTGCATGATGATTGATGATAGTGACAGTGAATTATCAAACACTCCTCCTGATGTAGCAGAAAGTGCAAACATTGTTACTTTGAATCTCCTACTAGAGAAATCAAGGAAAAAATATGAATTACAATACGGTGAATTCATGACGTGATTTCCAATATTCGGGGGAATTAATGTTAGATGGATCTGCTGATCGTCCATCAGGTTCAGGAATAATAATTAAAGAGTGTCACAATTGTACATTCAATTCAATATAGTCAATGGTGATAATTATAAACTGTGTTCGATATTCGAGTTAAAATGAAAGTTTGTTATAATGTGATGTACTTTTGTTGAATAAAGCATCTGGTGATTTTTCTGAAAACTGCATTTCTAGGAATAATCTTGTCTGTATTTCGAGAACAGTGTTATTGTCGCTCTCCAAAGATTACCGCACTCTGCTTCGCATCGCGCGGTAACTCTCTTTGTCAAGCGGCAATATATCACTTTGCGCTCTTAATACACAAATAGCTATTGTGCATTACAGACAGCTTTACTTGTGGGTAAAATCAAATATATGGTAAGCCAAGTTTCCAAATTAGATATTTAGTGAAACTATTCAGAACTTTTTCAACTCTGTATGACAAGCATAAATAGGACACCAAATTACGCTATTATACTCTCTGTCCTTCTCCTCATGTCATTTCAACGCTACCAGTAACTCAGAATGAAACGATACCGAGCACTAGTTCTTATTGCGAATGGTAAAGAATAGGACCCAGGTCGTATTCTCTAAATTCTCCATACAATTCTTAATGTTAATTTAAAAAAAAATATTATCAGAGTAAGTAGGCACCATTTATCCAGGTAATTCTGAATACGTTCAATATCATTGCTGGATTGTACTGTTTTAAAGAGCTTAGGATCGTCTGCATATAGAGAGATATACAAGTATTGGAACATGTTGCTGTTACACCAGAAGAGAACAAATGCTTTGTCGGTTTGATGTCTAGAATAGAAATTTTTTAAATTACTAGTTATTTGTTGATATAACATAGAATATTCTTGAAATTATAAGATTAGTGGTCTACTGCAGCCCTCAGTGGATTCAATGCAGGACAAATTAGTTGTGATTTTATGAAAATGGCCCATAGTAATATACATGCCTTAAAAGTTCTCTAATTCCCGAAATATACCGTTGAAAACTAAGATATAATATTTATGAAAATACACAACCGGAACAAAGTTATTCCAACTCAGTTGAACTGAATAACACAACTACGAAATTGTTTCCAATTACACTCGACGCATAAACTTGCTCAGCAATTATCCAAAGACTTTGAGTACCCTGGCTATTGGTGTTTATAGTCGTGCGGAAACTGTGTAAGTTCATTACTAATTTGGAGATAATTCTGGGTCTACAGGCGAAACGAAATTAATCGGCTGGAGCTGAGACAAAGCGAAAACTAATTAGGCTTTCGTTTCTTATTCGTCCGCGAGATGGTGATGGTGTCGAGTTGATAGAATTAACACCGTGTCAAACTTTCGAGGGTTCAATTTGTGTTAACGACTTGAGTCAATATTTATTATTTGAGTGATCATTTAGAGCCAAGTTGGGCGGAACTGCCGCGAAATGAAAATGTGAAATAGCCCCAGAGAAATGGTGGAGTAAATATTATTTGTCATGCAGAGAAAATTTATCTGAAATAGTTTCGAAGAAAATCATCAAGTCAAAGCCAATATAACTGCAGAAGACACCATGGCGAAGCATTAATAATAATAATGTTTCTTGTAGTAGGTGAAACAGCTTGATTTGAGCCAATTGATATAAAATATATGTATAATTGTAACTGAATTATTATTATTTATTGTATAAGCATCTCATTAGGTATATAAAACATGAAATAATAGCAACGCAAAAACGCAGCTTTAGTGTTGCGTTATCCATTTGTGTTGAGGCTAGATATTCGAGTTTTTCAAAATTAATAGTGAGTTCGTTATTACGAAATCATATTTCAATCTTTCTGAAGTTTATTCGACTGTTATTTTTAGTTGTTTCCATGTTGAATCTCTGTAATGCATCTTTGCCTCTAGTATCTAGTCGAAACAATTTGTAAGTATATATGTTGAACAAGATAGGTCCGAGGGCAGTTCCTTGGAGAACACCAGAATAGTTTCATAGAACTGCTCACTGTCAATACAAATCCATTGTACTAAGTCACTTAGTTAGTATATGCTCGAAACCTTGTTTCATAATTCTTTTATTTTTCCGGTAGTTTGCAATGACTCGCAGTATCAAACGCTTTGGAGAGATCAACAAAGGCACACATTGAGGGCATTTCTTCATCTAAGGACTCAAATATATACAAAATTGTGCATGTGTCGCTCTTCTGTCGATCTCTACTTCCAATCTCTCATGAATATTTTTCTTCAAATTTTACCTATTTCATTTTCAATGATTTTTCTATCACTTTCGCAGAATTAAATAAGTTGAAGAAAAAATATTGAAAGGAATTTTCTCTTGACCTAGACTTTGCTGATGACTGACAAGTATAATGATACCGTTACGCAGGTGTTCTCCCATTTTAATCGAAAAATTATTTCAGATGGTTTATTCAAATCACAAAGCAAAGTTACTGAATCTTTAAAAATAAAAACGTATTTATTGTAGCAAATAGTAGTTTATACCAACAATTTTCATTATGGAGTATACATCCAGCGCCATCTCTAGGTTCCGAAAAACTATTGTGCGGACTTTAATATCAAGCCAAAAATCAATCCTTGAAGAAATTAATAATGAAAAATCGAGAAATAAATAATTTCAGTTTTCATATTTAAAGAGCATCGCAAAGTATTTCTTCAAAGGTTGTAGGGAGCAGTAGTCGTTTTTGTTTGAATAACGTAGTCCCATTTTTCATCATCAGTTCTTTGAGCCAATTAATTTCGTTCCTAACATACGGAACCCTTGAGTTGGGTAGTAAATCGAAATGCACAATATCCAAACGGCACTTCAAAGCCACAAAGCGCGATCGAATGAATTATGATCGCCAATATCCCACCTACATCTGAAGACGTGACTTCAATACGTTCGGTTATTAGTTCTGTTTATACCGGATACTAATTAACCGGGGATTTTTCGAGGCGGAAAGCCGATTGCACAAGTTCGGATTCTTTTATTAGTATTCTAACACCCTAATAACCTCCTTTAACGAAAGATGAATTTTGTCAAGAAGTTTTCCACGCGGCCGTTCTTGTATTGAGTTTTTAAAGAATCGCCCCGTGCTACACACTCAGTTGTCGTGCTGGAAGTTTGGGATTTGTTTTCAAATTGGGTTGTGATATTTTGTTGATGTAAAGAAATTCATTTCATTGTTGCTTGGTGATTTGATAAGAGTGAATCTAAATTTCGAGACGGAAAAATACGCGAAACATGAGGCGGGCTACCTTATATGTGAGTGCAGACGAGTTGAGTCGTTTCCCAGACTCGGGAATAACGCCAGACACGTACGAAAACTGTTTCTGTGTAATAATCATTCTAATATTTGTTTTTTTCCCTGATTCGAAAAAGTTGCTATAGTGTGTTTGAGTATATGTGAATGTGAATAGGTAGACATCGCCGATTTCTCTAGACCAAACCGTTCGTAGAGGAAGAACTTTTTTATTCTATTTTAGTAGGAAACTTGGGTCCAAGAGCTAGAAAGTAGGCATATTGATTTTGATGAGTTATTTATGAGTTGCTAGAATAACTTTAATTATCTCCTTCTGAGAAGTTTTTATTTAGTTTTTTTTATTATATACAGGGAACGCTCGACTTGTCGAGGCCCTGACAGTTTTTGTCAAAACAAAATTTATTCATTTTTTATTAAATTTTGGTCTTATTGAAAGATTGTGCATAATTTTATATCCCTCAACCTAAGAAAACAAGTGAAAACAAAAAGAATCAGGAAATTCCACAATAGCTGAGCAAAGTATTAGTAACAATAAAGTCTGTCCCGTTTGCTGGACAGCCGAACCCGGCCTATAGAATAATTCGGACGGAGTGGTGACAAAGCAAGCTGCCCATATTGATCTGGTTTTGCGCTGAGCCTAAAAAGATCCTTTCAAAAGGAAACTAGGAAATTGGGCCTGGAGAAACTTTTTCTCCAGCCACCTGTATTTTCTCCAGCCACCTGTAGAGTCAGTGAAACTCCAAGGAAGGCCAAGAGAAGCAGTTTTTCTATTAATATAAAACATTGCGACGGAAGGGGTTTAACGTTAGGTGATAGCCCGGTGGATTTAGTTCCAAATTTTATTATCATAAAAGTAAAGTATTAACGTCCAGTATTACAGTCTTCTGCATTTTGAAAGTGTTTCGTTAACTGAAAAAACTGGTCACTACAGTCCCGGTAGCTGCACATTCTTAAGGATTTGAATGGTAGAGATAATTTATCACTTTACAGTGAGATTTTAACAATATGGTTTCAAGATGACGCGAAAAAAAATCATTATACAGGATTCTGCTTTGCTTCAAAAAAGACACGATAAACAAATAATACCTCCAAATACTCATATTCGGAACTCGAAGACTTTGCAAGATTTTTCATTTGCTCTAGATTTCGAAGTTGGAAAAAAATAAGGCTCAAATATTTTCAAAAACCCCTATACCTGAAAAGTAGTTGTTCAACAACTGACCTACGACAACTTATCTGTTCCATTGAAAACTGATATTTTTTGTTATCCTGAGGCATGTTTCAATATCTAATAAAAAAAATCAGCAGATACTTCAGTTTGTTTTCGTTTCTCATGCCAAATGAGCAAAGATTATTTTATCATTCCATGAAAAAGAGATAATATTCAGTTCAAGACCAAATTACAAGAACAATCAACAAACATATATCGAATTCACCTGAACAATCGACTGACAAAACAATCAGAGTTGTTCTGAAAACAAAAGCAAAGCTGAAGCTTTCACAAACTACATTTCAATAACTCCATTATTTAACATCTATACCGGCCATACCTGTTCCGGAAATATCTTTGACAAACTCTCGGGATCCTGTTACGATTCATTCCAGGAAAAACTATAGGCAACCCCACAATTCGATTTGAAACCGAATACATCTGCGGGAAGTTAATCTGATTATACGTCGAATGGAAAAGAAATTCAATACGTAATATTCGTTTTGAATCGTGGAAAAGCTATACAGTTTTTCCTTTATTCTCTTCTCCATTTCGAATAATGCCAAAGGAAACGTTTCATTATTTCAGGGCCTGTCGAAGACATAAATTCAGCTCAGGATTGTTTGAAATGATTCCAAAACTAACAATTATAAAAGGAGAAACGAGATACATTTATGAAAAGAGTGTCCTTCGTTCATGTTTAGGAATATTCGTGTTTTGTTTTTATTTCAGGTAATGCTTGCATTCTCAGTTCCTTTTCAATGGAATAAAATTGTTGATTAATCAACTGACAATTCTAGAAGGGACTAATTTCGATTATACTAATCTGGTTGTAGTTCATTTACTCTTTAGGAGCCATTTCAGATAGCCTCGATCACTGTCGAAGGTATTATCAAAAACTATAACCCTTATCGAGACAAAAAAAAATTGACTAGAATAGTAGAGGTCAAAGTTCATCTCTAAGTTTCCCTATATTCAATTTCAGAAACCATACTGTAGCAATAATATGAAATTAGTATCAGTCTCCCGATCTTAAAACTTTATATTCTAGCTCGAGCACACTCTGAGAACTCTCATCAGTGTTTAATAATTCACACAAAACTCAAGACGAGAATAAACGGTAAAACCCATATAGTAGATTGACGTTATCCAACACAGCGGGCTATTGGAGATAATATTAACCAGGATCATCAAATGAGGTTTTATAAGAGAGACCAGCTTCTTAGAGATTATTTGTTCGCTAGCTGGTATGAAATAATTATGTTTTGTTGACCTTTACGTAGGTTTATTTACCTTTTGTTTCAACGGAAACCTAAATTCTGTAAGGTTGTGAAAATATTGTGAAAACCAAGAGACAATAAATAACATTTTTCTGTAGTGGTACAGTGTTGTTCACTCTGAGAATCCACGATAATTATCGATCACCTGATTTGTTTTTATAACAGTTTTTCCGAGTGATATCATATCGGAAGGTGACAATGAACCATTACAGGTGGGATTTTTATGTTTTATTTCATAATTTGAGTGTTTATATTGAATATGTATCTAGATGTTTCAAAAAATTGCAAATATCATAAATCCTTTCATAAATCGATCATTCACTCGGGAAATGTCAAGTGTTTTTAAATGACAGTAGGACTATCCCTTGCTGTAATAGTCTCAGGACAGTAATATGTCGTAATTATTTGCAGCTATTGGAAGAAACCATTATCGCACACTGATCTTATAGAAGAGCTTCAAAATTCGGACCGTCCAGTATCACCAGATAATATTTCCATTTTACTTCCGGACGATGCCAATGATACTGACGAAGATTCTTATATAGTTACCACAAGTAATTTACCGGGTTCTCAAACACGAGCAGATGCCGAAGCAATATATGAAGATGAAACCTTTGTTAGCGTTGATAGAAATTCAAATATCCACGTATTTAGAGAAATACTTACAATCGGAATTTCCAAAGGGGAATCCTTTACATACTGTGAAGAATGATAGTTTTCCTCCGGCAGCAATGTTCAAATTTTTGTCTATGATGTTCAGATTGAACAGATTGTTACTTTCATTCATGCTTGTGCTCCCAAAAAAAATCGCTTTGGAGACATGAAAATATTCAACTGTTGAGTGGATATGATGTAGTGTCCAGAATAAAAATGTATTGGCAGAACAAATAACAAATTCGTCTGCGACGCTATTTCCAGAAATATTTTCTAACATATAATGAGTAACATAGATTGCAAGGACAACAACTTATATCCATATGATACATTTCTCAAGTAGAGACCTTTGCTTGATTCTCTAAATGAAAGATTGCTTGAATATGCTCCCAAAGAAAGAAACCATTGATTCAACGAAGCCTTGGTACTATACTATGAGCGTCATGGATGTAAGCAGTTCAAACAAGATAAGTACATAAGTTGGGGTTACAATTTCTGGGTTGGAACAACGAGGCTTGGATACATAATATATTCCAATCCATATTGGTCGGCCGGTGCCTCAGTGGCTAAGGTCTCTAGCAGTGGAACTTCTAGCTCGCATCAGACAGACGTCCGAGGCTCGGGTACGGAATCTTTTCTCAAGTATATGGATCTCTTCAGGTGGCCACATGCCTTGTTGTGAATCAAGTGTGATGTGAGCTGCCTAAATGCCAATCCCGACGTCTGGTGCTAGCTTGAAGTGCGCACCGACCAGCCGGGGTGATGCTGTAGGTTTTCCGGGTTTTCCTACAGCTGAAAAGTGAATACACCACCGACAATATCAGTAAGTCGCCCCGGAGCGCCACGGCAAATAATAATAATAGCCATCCTCTACCCGCACAGGCCTTTGGGTACACTCTACGAGTGTTTATGAGGGAGTATTATTATTATTATATCAAGGTTCAACAACTACTATTCCTGAAAAATAAATACAGTTAAGTCTTGGAGCTTCTGTAGTTCTTCAATTGTTTTTCCTTGTCACTACTGAAATAATTGGAATTACGGAATATAAAGGGTACTCTGGGACTACTCGCGAGAACCGAATTCCACAGTCACCTTTTGACAATGCTATGTCTGGAGAAGAAAGAGCAGGGATACTTTGAATATACACTGGCAGCCAAATAAATAGTTGTGTGTAAATGGAATGATAATAGTGTCGTCAACTTTGCATCGAACGACTCATCACAGTCCAAAAAGAAGAAGGTTCTTATAGATCAACCAAATCTCATCAAACGTTATAACAAGAACATAGGTGGCGTCAATATAGAATCTCCGTACATGAAAAAGGTGGTGTTTTCTCCTAATTGCCCACCGCATTCGCATGGCAGTTGAAAATTCCTGGTATCGATACAAGAACAACAGTGAAAAGATGGAACAATTTTCGAAGGACCCTCACCGAATTATTGGAAACGTATCGTGAATTTTCTCGTTTTCATGGAGTCGACCATCAAGAAAGTCAATCGGTTTTTTCTTGCTTCATAGTGCTATCACAGAAATAAATGAACTGCGCATTTTCGAACAAAAAAAAAAGTTTCAGTGTTATATGGTTGAATTTACACGAAACATCAGGGTAACCAGTTGTTTACAGTCCCAAGTCAGCTTTGACTCACAAATGTGTGACTTCAGAGCTTTTAGTGCTGCTTGGCTATCTGATAAGAATTTCTACCCTTCCGGTGCCCCTTCCAAGGCATTCCTGGGCACAAATCTCTATAGCATGTACTTCTGCTTAGAAGATAGTTGGGGTCCTACCAAGGGGTTTTGAGAGCCTGAAATTCCATCCTGTAACGCCCTCTCCAACCCCTTCGTCCATCTTCGATCCATCTGTGTACCATTGCCAATTAAGGACCGTTCTCTCTGTGAATTTGTTGGTTGTTTATGATCACTTCTAACTACACTTCGAAGTCGTACCTGATCGGCATGATATCTGTCGGTTTAGACATGGCTTCTAGGGACATGTGTTACGAAACCTTCAGATGTCCGATCAGATTTATTGCTTTTAAGTTTTTCGTCTGGTACAGTATGAAGGCACTGCTGGCTGCTCCATCCATTACACACAGGTACAATGGCGGAAGGTTTCGCAACGCTGCAGTAAGGCACGTAAATATTCCTCCTGTGGTTCTCAAGCAAGCTAGCCGCTGCACTTGTGCTGATATTTGGTTTATGTATGTATGTGACCATATGCCATAGGTTTGATGATCATTTGGTATGACCAATAAATCATTTTCAGTTTCAGACCTCATGTCATACCGAAGACTCTGCGTCATGTCCAGCTTGCCGCTATAGCCCTGCAAGGAATGTGGCTGATTTGGCAGAGAAAATTTCATACACCATACAAAAAAATCCCTAGATATTTTAATGAAATTAATGACTTTATTCATGTCAAGAAAGAAAACATGAATAGTAAAATGTATCTCACGATTCGAAATGATCCGTGTAGCAGCAGTGGAATTATCCAGTACTTTCTTAATAATGACAACTCAAGATGCTTTTATGTAATACCCGATCAAGCTCGTTAAACACTGTAATCTGCAAACCGAGTCATTACAGAGAATCAGGTGGGACGGAACACTGATAAATTGGAAAGCTGATACTTTGGAATTAATAAACGGAGATGCAAATTCCCGATAGCCGAGTGTATAAGACTCTGTTCGGGCTAGGGGAAAATGAGAAGTTTCTTTGATGGGATTTCGGAAGGCGGATAGTTATGAAGTTCTGCAAGTTTCCGCACATTGAATCTAGGAGAATATGAGTTCGAATACTTGGTTGGATTCACATTGATAAAGGTTAATGGAAAGGGGGTTTGTGATATAAATTGAAGGTCCGATCATTTTGTCTTAGAAATATGAAAATGTAGTTCACTGGTGCTAGTTAAATCGAGAGAATTTCATTTCATTCAGGTCTTGTTGCTGATGAGAAACATTCTAGTTTGTAGCAAAATGAGTGGTATCATAATGAGATTGGTGTTTTACATGTTTACGTAAATCGTGCATGTTTCACAGCGATAAGATGGTGAACAATTTGGAATAGCATCGCTAAAATTATACTAAATATTATAACAAATTCAACATTATATTTAATCCTTTCAGTGACGTTCAGTTTGATTCATCACGAGCTGTATGTAATGCTAAATGTAAAATTCTACGAGCAATGACCAGATTAAATGACGAAAATGAACAATACTATATTTGTGAATTAGAAGATCAAAAAAATTTGAGTCATTTCGGGAGACACCATGTTGACTAGTTACTGGCTTCAATGACTGGTTCTCTTCGGTAAATTGCTAGGGATTTTATTCACTGCTTCATGATATCCATTACAAATGTCAAAACAGATTATTCCTTTTGGAAGTCTGATTTTATGGTCTGTCGCGTCTATACATGACTGAAGTTTCGATGCCAAACATTGAGATACAAAAATTCTATTAATTCGAAATAGTGCTTTGTCTGAGTATAAAGACCGCCAATCGTTATTTATTTTCTGTCTCCAGTTTTCTTTTGAAAACTGATTAAAAATTCTTATCAATTCTAGGTCATTAGTGAACTTTCAAAACTAATTTCGTTCCAAACTAGCGTCTCGAAAGCATTATCTCTAATGAAACTCCTGAACATCAAAGTCGAGATAAAAACTTTACTTGTTCTTCGCCAAAAAGTTTTCACAAACGCTTCAGTCTGAGGAATGCTTGTCGACAATGGTGATCATAACGTTACAAGAAGTAATTAGCTGATACTCGGAAATTCGAAGTGATTTCTTCCAAACTTCTATAGATTTCTAATTACGAAGTTGTTTGGATAACTTGCATAGTTTGAGCGGGATCACAGATTTGATTGAGATTGGCTTTTAGCGCACTTCTTCAATCATGAACGGTCGATTTCCAGGCACGATGAGCCTGCTTATGTTTCTAAAGCGTGATTCCCAGAGATTAATATACCTGGTTCGAATCTGACTTGATTGTATTGTATCAACACAAGTCAACAGATGTTGAAACTACTGCCTGCTGATCCTCATTCGCTGTAATTGTAATTCATTATCAACATCGAAGGACTATTTCTTTAAAAATCACTTTTTACAAGTCAACATGTGCTCTAAACTACTACTGCCGGACTCTTTGCCTCCCAGATGGTCTAAGAAGACAGAGAAGATATTGTAGTGTCAGTTAACAAAACCGATTGGAAATCAATTACAAATTGTGGCAGAGTCTGTACTGATGAGCGAGTTGAATCGTGAAACTAATCTGCAGATGTTACATGTTTTCGATTACCAGTTGGTGGATAGACGTGATTCGGCAGTCGTATGGGGCTGTAGAATTACTTCTGTTCGACGTTTGTCGACATTCATATAGTATAGGAAAATATGCAGAAGGCTGGATTATTTTTATAATCAAATTTCAGTTTGGGATTGTAACAAATGCTGAATATTACGACGTCTTTAATGCCTAAATAAAAATTTAACTGCTACCAGTATACATTTGCATTCTGTTTTATCACCGCGTCGTCCAAAGCCTACTTGTTCAAGATGTGCGTTTCAAAGTCTACATGAAAAAATCTAAAAGCTCTGTATTTCAAACATGACTCTAGCAAAACATCAAGTGTGCAACATTTTTGGAGAAGTAATTTTGAGCTCTATGGAAATATAAAGGAATATACACGATGTCTCATTTAAAAATAACTATGTAAATGTATCAATAACTGTAGATACCTTATTTGAAAAGTAAGTCACTTACACCATTGGATTTTACGTAAAAAAGTGATTTGGAAATATTTTCATAGAAACAAGAAAAAAGTTACAGCAACTTTTCGAAAATGTACATTGTAATGTAACTCAAAAACGATGATAGATATCGATATGCGGTTTTCACCATTAGGTTTGTCATATTCGGCAATATTTTTTTGTGTAATATCTAGTTCACTTTGGTCAGCGAATAATCTTCCTAGCAATCATAGAACTCAAGCACTATTGCCACACCCTGTATACTTCAACTGGAGTTCAAAAACTGACCCCTCGAAAATAAAAATCTACCTAGGCATTCGAAGATATTTCCAAAATATATTCATATTAAAAAACAGTCAGTTTATTTCATACCTCATTTATATATTATTCACTCTGATTCATATTCGTTGTAATTCTCAATATGTCTCCATGCTCAGTTCTTGACAATGAAGCATACTAAGAATCTTTGTTCCAAAATATAATCAAACGTGTTATAGTCTTCAACTGTTAAATATTACCGGTAACAAATGGTTGTCATCTGTCGGAAAATTCAAAATCCGCTATATTACCAAGAGATGTACCATCTTCCCGATATTAATTTTCTTGCCAATGTCACATCGAAACTTTCAAATAATTTGCGCTCTCGAAAACTCAAAGGCCGCATAATTCAAGCTATTCAGGCTGCTTGAAACATTATTCAGTCAGTCGTTCGTGAATAGCTGAAAGGAAATGAGGCGATGAAGAGACATTTTCAATTTGTTTGATATTTTAATGGGAGCCGTGAAAAATGCTTGAGTTATCGGATTATTCAGATTTTTATTGAAGTTTTCACGGTTTTCTGATCGAGCTTAAACCTCAGATTGAAGTGAAAGCATTCTGCATATTCGACTACAGCAGGGCTTTAGCTAAATGTGCGATCCCAATAAACATTTTTGTGTGTATAATGATTACAGTAAACGTTTTATTGCCTACCTTAAATAACTTGAATTTATGCTATTAGGTAACGGAACTGTTACCTTCACCCCAATAAACCCATTGAAGAGCCAAAATAAAGCATTCATACAGTTTACGAATACTTTCCTTTAGAAACTCTATAAAGCATCAAGTTATGTTACCACAAAGAAGAAACGTTCCGGAAACCGCTATATAACTTCCCAAATAACTGCAGCTGATCACCTCTAGTCTCTAGACCTCATAAAACTTGCCTATAATGGTTTTGGTAAGATTTCTGTAAACAAGTTCTGCTATTTCTTCCTGTCAATTCGATAAGTTATACGTTCCTCTCTCTTGAATAGTTTTAGTTTTTGGTCTTTTTTTTCATATGATGGTACTTGAACAGAGAACATACAGAATAATATCAAAGTATAATATATTATAACTTTATTATTAGTATGACACAAAATTGAAGTGAAATTTTCAACGGAAATATTACCAGAATACTTCCAAAAAAACAGGGGCTTTCAAAATTTCTAGCAATAATAAACGTTTAGTTTATATTCTATGAGATGCATATAAGTATTTCCTTTTCAACATCATCATCATTTGGAGCATCACGGATCATTTTGCATTGCATCTACTCAACAAGTGATCATTTATTTTGGGTTTTTTCGCAAAATAAATCAATTATCACTTAGTATAATTATAAGAGATTATGTAGCGTCTGATATATATGGCCAAATAATCTTGGCGAAACCAACTTAGTTACCTGATAATCATTAGAAAGCCTTATATCACTCTAGATAACCTAATATATTCTTAAGTAACAGATTAGTAGTATTATAAAGTGTCTTTCTAAAATATCGGAACGGTCTCATATTTCAGAAACGGCACTCAGAAAATTTATGAAAATTTCGATAGGGTGGTTTTTGATATGCCCGATACAAAGGTGATATCGGCAATATTGCCAAATCAACAGTTTTCTAGATATTCAGGGTAACTCAATTTTTTCAAATGGAATACCCTATTTATTTTCATTGCAATCAATTCAGCGACGCCTCGTTACTTATGTCTCCAAATATCAGATTTTCAATCAATGCATTTTTTGAAATATGACAACATGGCTTTTTCATTCACAAGACTGGGAACGTTCCAATATTTTGAATCGGGCATCATCGAAATAATGAATCTCATTATGAAACGGATTATGGGCATATAAGTGTATTATTATAATACGGGTGTGGAAAGAACTTTTTGTATGACCCCGTTAACATTTTAATTCATTTATATAACTAAAGGTTTTACTATAAGTTACGAAAATCGAGTTGATAAACTTTTGGAAAATGTCAAGAAATCCAATCCCAGTTCTTTCCAATTTACTCAGGATAAACACTCAATAAACGAATAAAGTAAAGTATCAAAATCAGTGGATTTTCCAAAAACGAAATGACGCAAGCAATGGGAGGCCATCATAAATTTTCTTCTAATTACATGACCTGATTTTCATATTATTATCCCTCGATCTTTGCCGGGTGCTGGCCAAGAGATGAACAAGACCCGAAGGCTCATTAAAAACGAATTAGGAATCCTCCCACAAGTGGAATGACAAGATCTAGTTGATTTCATTAAGAAGGAAATGGAACGCTTCCTGGAAAGCTGGATATAAATAATCAAGTGATCTAGAGTTTCTCTCATTTGCAGATATAGATATAATCCGTATGGAAAAGAATAAGTAGTCTAAATTGCCTATTTTTGCAAAAATCCAGAATGAGTTACCAATACATGATATCGTCGATTGAATTTCTACCTTCTGTTATCACATTACTTCCACATCGTTTATTCAGAATCAATATACAAGAACGCCCCATTATGACAGGAACTACTATAAAAATTACAACACGAAAATAATGAAATATGTATACTATCGAGAAATGTAATTGTATTTGAGAGCAATTGAAAGGCCTTACATGAATGAGTAATTGAATACCTATTTCTTAATTGTGGCTGACTTTAGTGTAGAAAGTTATTGGATTGTTTATTCATTTATTTCGAAGAAACTAATAAAAAAGCATTAATGTGTATTCAGATAGACATGATTGATATTGCACTAATTATTTGTAGTGTTTACCAAATTTGAAAGCGATGCCAAGGGTCGACTAAATAATTCATGGGCTTTTTTTGGAACCTCTACAATTTCGAGCTAAAAATTTTCGAAAATTCAAAATTTTATCTGATGATGTTTCCATTTCAAATCCACAGAATATACAAATTTCATCATTCTGACTCGATTGGTGTTTGCTTTATCTCAAACCGTTCTCGTGTTTAAAAGTTCATCAGGATTCGTATGATTTTTAGGGGTCTACCCCTTGGACTTTTTTTGAAATTGACGAAAGTATACTGATTACATCGATTGGTGTTCGCAGAATTGTTTTATCTTTAACCGTTCCCATATTGAGAAAGAAGTTCATCTGGAACTGAAAGCGGTAATATCCCTCCAAAATATTTTTTTATATTTTTTCAAGTCGTTTACCCAAAACTCAATGTTTTTAGAATATGGTCACCAAATTTGAAAGCGATGCCGAGTCGATTAGATATTTCATAGGCTTTTTACGGAACCTCTGCAATTTCCAGCTGGAACATTTTGAAAATTTGCTTATGTAGTCGTCCAAAGTTTTATCTGTTGATATTTTCATTTCAAATCCACATAATATACTAATTCCATCATTCTGAATCGATTGGTGTTCGCAAATTTGCTCTATCTCAAACCATTCTCGAGTTGAAAAGTTCATCTGTATTCGAGTGATTTTTAGGAGTCTAACCCTTATCATTTTTTTGAGTGATTTCAATTTTAATTTCGATCGATTTGAAATTGACAGAGTGTACTAATTTCATCATTCTGAATCGAATGATGTTCGCAGAATTGCTCTATCTCAAACCGTTTCCGAGTTGAAAAGTTCATCTGGATTCGCATGATTTTT
Source organism: Chrysolina americana (assembly GCA_958502065.1). Taxonomy (NCBI): domain Eukaryota; kingdom Metazoa; phylum Arthropoda; class Insecta; order Coleoptera; family Chrysomelidae; genus Chrysolina; species Chrysolina americana. Next base: position 8,773,172 of record OY293419.1, on the reverse strand, counting down.
AGGAGTCTAACCCTTATCATTTTTTTGAGTGATTTCAATTTTAATTTCGATCGATTTGAAATTGACAGAGTGTACTAATTTTATCATTCGTAGAATTGTTCAAACCGCTCTCGAGTTGAAAAGCTCATCTGGATTCAAATGATTTTTAGGGGTCTACGCCTTGGTGCGCACTTCAAGTGAGTTTTTTCAGTATATGAAATTTTTTCAGTGCTCTTGATCCCAACTTTCGTAATGAAAAAAGTTAATTGATTCTTTCAAGAATTGAATCAATTTTAGGTTTTCAACATACAAATTCGATGATTCAATGATATATTCATCGTGCCTCCAGAGATTCAACCCATCCATTTCCACCAGGTATGTTATATTCGTGAAAATTTCTGAATGGTTCACAGACCATTGAAGAAATGAAAAAGTTAATTCCCCGAACTATTTCAGATGCCAAAGGTTTCAAAATCCTCAACAATACCGTTCACAAATAATAATATATAAATATAAATAAATAATATTTCATATTATTTATTATACAATCTTCCACATTTCATGAGTTACAAAAAATCCAGAATAAAGTTATCATTCATTTGAGTAAGAAGTAAACGGAAGATTATCAACGCTGTCTTGATGAATATTGTGAGGACTGTAAAAAATGTGGCGTACATTAAAACAGATAAGTGGATTAAAATCTGCTAATCCTGCGATTCAAAAATATCCCATCGCATCATTCCACTCAACATGAAAGGAACGCCAAACTCATTTAATACTCCGAAACAAATAAACAACTCGAGCACAACACCCTTCCATCCCTTTTTGTCGACGCAAACATTAAAACTCCAAACTTAAGCTTTCCGTTACTCCTAACGCGGAATTTCGACAAAAAATTCTCAATTTACTGGAGGCACCCTCCAGATGGATCCCGTAACATAAAACTGAGCCCTGATATCAGGTTATTGCTTTTTGTTGAGACAAGAAAGTGGATATCCATGTTTTGTCCCGGATATATCAGGAGGAGGTCACAGAAGGGGCTGCAAAAAAGTGTGTCTCTTAATATAAAGGGGCGACAGACTACAGAGGATTCTTATTGTTTTCGCATAAAAAACACAGAAACAGCATATCATGACATTTACCAGGTATCTTTATTCCAAATATGATTCTATTTGGAACAGGAATGAGAAAAGTTACCTACAATTTTTCTGCCTTTTTATAGCATTAGTGAGTCTCTGATTTGATGAAAAATTCTACAAAAATCATCATTTCAGATTATTTATTATAGAAGAATTGGAGCATAACTTGGAATCTTTGGCCCCAAACAAGAAATTGAAATCCTAATCTCATCAGACTGCTAGTAGCAATATACGCACGGAAAAACTCAGGTTCGGATTATCATCATTCCAGTCACAGTCTCAGGTGATGTGTCGGTAGGAAAAAAGATGCAGGAAACAGAATACAGCTTTGATTCTGTTGCACACGAACATGACATTCGACACCGGATTGTTTGAAGGTCAGATCACCAAAATGCTAAGAGCAGGCATGCCCCAGTACATCGTGAGAATCATCAACTCATATTTGGTTGAGAAGACTTTCAAGATTTCAATCAACATCACTGGTGTTCTACAAGATCATGGCGATCACATGCAACACCGAGGCCATCAACTTCTAGAAGAAATCCGGCAAAATTGATTTGAAAATTCCAAGGAAGTAAGTCGCCAAAGGAGTACCCGTAGAGTAATCGATCTCTGTGGATCACCTGGAGGTACTACAGGACAACAATCTAAACATAAGAAGGATCCATCTCCACCAAGCCAGTGGATCCAACCTCAGCCTCAAATCATTAGGCCAGCAATGCTGTGTGCTTATCCAGTGTTCTGCAGCCCGAACAATAACTACAATGCTAGGATCGATAGGAGAACAAAGTGCTGTGTATCATCTCATGCAATGATAGAAACATTTGATTGGATGAGCTGCGTGAGCTTGCAGGTGTTGATTCAATCCTGATAGACGTGATTTAAATCTTGTGTGAATTCTACGAATACTTTCTTCAGGAAAGCCCGCTGACAAAAGAGTTTGATACAATTCAATTCATGAAACGTTGAAAGTTCGAAGGTGCGTGAAGTATTAGAATTGAAGGGATCAATTCAATGAAACGAAATTTTCAGCAAATCGAAAATATCCGTCTATCTATCCATACATTCCCACTTCCGTAGATATTTTAGATTTTGCCGAAAATTTGTTTTAACGATGATCATTTAATTTGTTAGAATAATAGTGAGTCTCAACTCGTTATCATCGAATGGCGTTCCACTGAACAATCTATAATGATTTTCAATTCATATCAATAAACTTTTTCAATTCACTCGTTATTACTTCAATAGAATATACGAAAATTAGGTAACATGAGAATGTACTCACTCAAATGTTGTTTTCTCAACTGGCTCACCTGGAAATAAAAATTTAATTATTAGAATAATTATAGTATTATCACGCAATAACAAGAAAACCAATCTCCATTTTATTTTGCCTAAAAAAATGAATGAAATGGAAAAAAATCCATTTTCTGGACTTAAAGAATGGTATTCGCAATTCCAAAATATCCTGCACTATTTTATGAATATTTAAAGACAGGAAGAAGGAAAATGTTACGTTTGCTAACCACTACTTGATATTTGAAACTATGATAGCTTCAACTAATTGTCTGACAATCAACAATCACTCTAAAACTTCCAATACACCAACATTTCTTTCATAGTGAGAACTTTTATATTTTGAAAATTGCTGCCTTTACGTGAAATCTCCAGAAGTATTTGAGATACTTGTGTGGGCCTATTGAAAATAAGACTATAACTTCCTTCGTGCATTTTGAGGCACAGAAAATCGATGCTCCAGTATATTTTTCGTCTATATAATGGAATTGGAGGAACTACATTTGGAAAGATCCATTAAACTTGAAGGTGGCGAAAACATTCCCCAAACACTCCCTACGGACGGCACTGAACAGAAGTCGTTCTCTCACAACTCGCAAGAAAATTTAATATCTCGACAAAATCAGGAGAAAAAACGTCTTCCCCCCATTTGGGTTCATTGATATTTTTGTCTTTGTGTTCTGAAACATATAGGAGTGTGTGTGAGCAGCGTTAGAGTAGAGTGGCAGGACGATTTATGAGAAGTTTGGTGAATTCTCGAGTACTTCCATAAATCTTCAGTTTTTTGTAAGAGAAATGTACACACTCTTCCATATACACTTGTTTCGGATTATCCAAACATTCAACAGAATTCAAGAAAGAAGTAATGTCGTTGTTACGAGATGGTTCAGGTTTTGACATTGTTTTTCTACAGTAGCTGATTTATCGGAACAAAATTGAGACTATTCCATATTTTCAGGATTCCTAACGAATTCATTTCACGGGCAGGAAAATAAGTCCAACAGTATTCGAAGAGCTAGCTGATGGCGAATTTGCAGATGGTATCTGATAATATGTGTTATTAAAAAAAAACTGTACAATATAAGTGTCAGTGAATCTGGAATTGGCAGTCAGCAAATACGTTTGCGGATATTCGTATTTATATAGCTTATGACACGAGCAAAATATCCAAACAATATATTTTTTAGGGACATTTTTATTTTTTTATTGCAACCCCACGAGCAAAATAAATCACTTTCATCAAATGTATCATACAAATTATTTTCTACAACTGTTACTGCTAGCAAGAATAAACCGAAAAAAAGTATGAAAGATCCATATGATTCGATCACGTGATCTATGCAAGGCGGAGGCTTCAGCTACATGGGCTAATGTACTTTAATACGGACTGTGATATTTTGTATTTCAAATCTTATAGTATGCATGACATTGAGGCAATTAAGAAACAGTTAATAATGTTTTCATGAGTTGCCACAAATTAATAAAAATTGCTATTGCTTTCTTGTGGTCGTACCTATTACCTACTGCTGCAAATATAAAAACAACTCTTTCACCAGAAATTCAAGAAGCTGCAAACAGAGTAACTTAGGATCTTTTGCATTAAAAATAACGGAATGAATATTAAATTGTTCATAATGGAATATTCGAATGGAGTCAAATGAAAAGAGTTGAATGCAAATATAGAAAGCGTGTTTTCAGTTTATTTCGATAAGAAAGTTAAGGACGTCATCAAGGTTGTGGACTGAATTCTCTATAATAAAAGCTGAATTGAAAATCATTTAAAACGTTTTGATGAAGCTCCTAATACCAAATATATCATGATTAAAATGTCAACCAGTTTCGAAGAACTCTGCAAGTTAGGCGTAGATGACAATTTCTGAAATTTTTTCATAACCCATTCCTTGCGAAATACTGAAAACATGTTTTAAATAATCCATGTGAGACTCAAAATACGAGTAGAAGATGACATAAAACTGAAGAAAGAACAAGTGGTATCTGTGATATATGTCTATTTAATATTTATTTCATATGTTACTATTATTATATCAGGTTCTTTTGAGTGTCCTCTACTTGGCAACCCTGCAAGGGCAGTGGTATTATTTTCCTAGAACAGACATGTGTGTCTGATAGCTATCGTGTTCTAAATCTGTATCAATATCAAATACAACATACATTAAATAACCTATTTGTTATAAACGATTGTGTGTGTTATTATTACACTCATGACTAAGTGAAACTACATATATTACAGTATCAAAATGATATACATGGTTAGTATACTAATTGTTCAATTTGTTTTTTCAGTTAATTAAATTTCTTGACTTATTACAAGAATTAACTTTGTCACGGCGACTTCACCATATTATTACATCATATTTGAAACCGGTGCCTCCGCCAAAAATTCAGTTTTCCTATGAAATTCCACAAGCTCAGTTGAATCCAATTTCCTTTTATTTTGTTCCATCCGGAGTTATATTGAATCGTAGAATGTTCACTGGAAATTGAAGTACGCATCATCACGCTTCAGAAAAGTAAAGATTTTTAAATGAAGCCCCCGATATCAAATATGTCATAATTAAACCATTTTTGTATTATTTGGAGCGTGCCGACGTGAAGAACTCTGCAAATTGATCCTATGAATTGAAAACGTTATTTTCAGTGACAGTTGTACAAAAAATATACTTTAGGCATTCCGAATTTTTTTTTATAACAGATTCTGACAATATGTTCTAAAATCAAGACGAGTATGAAGGTTTTGGATAATCCAAGGAAGAATCAAATTACGAGTAGAAGATGGACATAGACTAGAATTATTGGAAAATAATGCTTCATGATTCCATGATTCAATACCTAACGTCTTCAGCATTTCTGTAAATGGTACTTTCTGGTCGGGATTATAATTATTTTTCATTCAGTTGATTATACAATTACCACTTATTTATTTAGGGTTTAACAATATTATTTGTATTAATGTTATTATTATATATTTATGAATTAACCAAGTTGCAGAGACATAATAAATATGAAATTTTTATTCAAATATTGTATTCAAGATCGTTTTGCCTTTGAGCTAAGATATATTTTCGATATGCCTGTTATTTACTTACTTTTTTTTCTAGGTTTAGCTGAAAAACACTATGAAGTGATGCTCCACATTTCATTACTTATGAATGAAGTCATTTATTATTATCATTACTTCGTCAGTAACAATCAATCAATGAATATTACCAATTGCACAAACTTCCAAATACATGTGAAAGTTTATAAATAATTCCTCTTAAGCAGGTGTTGTGATTATTATAATATCTAATTACGGTATTTTTTTTAAAGAGATTTGTAATTATCCATCATTTCATCTGTCATTTTACTCTGACACCAGTATTAAAAGTATTTTAAACACTAGTATCAAAAGTATTTCAACACTATTGTTAAAAGTATTTTAACACCGAGTTAAAGTTATTTTGACGCATAATATGAAAACGTCAGTTTTCAATTCATAATCCTATGAATTAAAAACGTCATTTTCAATAACAGTTGTACAAAAATATACTTTAGGCATTCTGCACTTTTCTATATCAGATTCATTGAGAAACATTGAAAATGTGATCAAAACTCCAGACAAGTACGAAGGTTTTAAATAAGGAAAAATTAAAATACGGGAAGAAGATGACATAGAACTGACGAACAAGTGGTATCAAAACGAAATACACAGACAGTATATCCATTGAATAATTCGTTTTTTCAGTAAATTGAATTACTTGATTCATTTGTCACGGTGACTTCACCATATTATAAAGTATTTGACACTGGAGCCTTCGCCAATAATACTGTTTTTCTCAATATTTCACAGGTTCAGCTTGAACTAAATTTCCCCTTCATTTTGTTCATCCGAAGTTATATTAAACTTTAGAATGTTCATTCAAAATTGAAGTACGCATCACGGTTCAGAAAAGCGAAGATTTTTAAATGAAGCTCCTGATAGCAAATAACTCATAATTGAAGTTGCAACCATTTCGAGATTATTTGGAGCGTGCCGTCGTGAAGACGTAGATGACATTGAAGAAACAATTCAGTCATTACTGATTCACATTTTGGATTGTAGTTGAGGGTTACATCGAGTGGAAATAAGAATGCTTATAAAATGTTCTCAGGTATGAGTTCTAGTTTTACACCAGCATTATTTAATCATCTCACTTCAATAGCACCATCAGTGGTTAGCGATGAAGGACCTTCTACAGTTGGACAGAATACTTCGTCAGTAAAAGGAGTTATTATCACCAATTGTACAAACTGCCAAATACATGTGAATGTTTATAAACATTATTCCTTCTGACTAGGTTTTGTGACTATTATAATGTCTGATTACTTTCACTCTTAACCCCAGTGTGGAAGGTATTTTTAACACTAGTGTAGAAACATAATATAAAAACGATTGTTTTAATTCATATGCCTATGAATTTTTCAGCAACAGTTGTACATAGTAAATATACTTTGGTCATTCAGAAATTTTCCATAGCAGATTCATCGAGAAAAATTGAAATCCAGACTAGTTGGTACGAAGGTTTTATATAATTCAAGGGGAATCAAAACACGAGTAGAAGATGATGTAGAACTCAAGAACGAACAGTATCAAGAGAAACAAGCACAACATATTTATTATCTTCTACTTTGGAACTATAATATTTATTACACGCATCATCTTTGTCGCGGCGACTTCACCATATTATGGCAAATTTGGTACCGGTGCCTTCGCCAATAATTTTGTTTTTCTTCGTGATATTTCACAGGCTCAGTTGAATACAATTTCCCTTTAATTTTGTTCTATAGTTGTTATATAGAACCGTGGAATGTTCATTTGAAATTGAAGTACGCATCACGGTTCAGAAAAGTTTGCTGAATTGTGAATCCCGTTCGAAATGAAATTCGAAAGTTAACAAGCAGTTCATTAAATGGCTGTTAATACTCAATCAATTGAATTATGTGATTCATTCCTGGAAGCACTCAAAAGGAAAAAACTAATTTAAAAGTTATTACTCAGGATAAAGCAGGAATATATCTCGATATACAAAATATCAAATCAATATTAATAAGCACATTGAACTTAAATTGAAATGTGTTGCTAAATGTAATAAAACGTACAGTATAAGTAATGATATCAGAAAATATCACTTCACATGGGACACACAAAGGATTTGATGCTATTGTATTGAGTCATAAGAAGGGGCGTTAACAAATCTAAACTTTTGATCCTTATTTCGACTGATACATCTGTATCAAATTACATTTTGACTGTTATTTCCGGAGCGAATTGAAACTGTGTATTTTTACCCGTTTTTCATGAATAACTTAAAAAATCAGTTTTATCGAAAAAATCATTTAGAAAAAATTGTAACAAATAAAAACCAAAGAGATTCGTGTCTGAAAGACCTATGTAAACCCAATAACGGATGAGTTATTGCCCTTTGAAGGATGGTTATTTTCGAAGAACCCCGAAATTCAAAACATTCAATCTCAAATTACTCGGATATGGTGGAATTTTTGGGGAAAACTCATAAACTTTTTGTTGAAGTGCATGAAGAATCCTTTCAAATGAGCTTTGTTGATAGTCTTTTGCATAGGAATTGACTGACTTGTGACCAAACTGAAGTAACTCCCAATTTTTTTTAAATGTAACAATGAAACCCTCGTCATTAGAACCCTAAAATAAATTAATGGCTCCCCGCTTGCAATTAACTTCATTTAGGTATAATTGATATGCTCCATGTGATTTGACCAGTTTGGAATGCTTAGTTTCGAAAAAATAATAGATTAAATTATAAACGACTAATTTATAATTAAAAAAATGCAGTTTTTTCAAATGAACCAAAAAGTATTCATGATTTGAAAAAATGTTTCGGATATTAATTGTGGGATTTCTTTCACTAAATTTGTTTTATTCTTTTAATTTTTTGTTTCATAAAAATTAAAGGAAATATGGCGGTTCAAAGTTTGCATTCATCCACTAATTATGGCTTACCAAACCACTTTGAAATCACCCCTTTTCAAAAATGAGGATTGCAGACATGTTCCCTTGAAATTCTCTACGAAATGCTTTCTTTTGGAAAATTGTTTGTTTAAAAAATTAAGGAGTTAACGGCAAAAAACCTACTGATTTTTTTTCTAATGTAATGTTAGTAAATTTTGCAATGCTACTGATGCATGGCGCTTCTTTTATGGGTGATTCCTGTATCATTTTATAGTGTGTTAATTCAAAAATACTGTCGACCAGCCCAGTACAGGTAACGGTAATGGTGATTCTGTTCCTAATGTGTGTCAAATTTGTTTTTTAAATACTGACGAGAAACTTGAAAACGTCACTGATCAGGGGAAGAATCCTTTAAAAATTCTTCAATCGTACGTGGTGATAAATCATTTGCAAAGATAGATTTTTCTAAAACTGTACAAGTTCATGTATTGTGCAAGATAGATTATACGAACAGAAAAAATATCCAAGCTGCTGAAAGAAAGAATGGGGAACAAGCTTTAAATATTAGTCCTGTGAAAAAAAAAATTTGCGACTATCTAGTGAATCATTGAATTCAGATTCATCAAGTGAGCTTGATGTTACGGAAACTATTAATTGGAAAGATAATTAGTTTTCTGTCGAAAAGAGGTTAATGTTGAAAAAGATACAAAAAGTTGCTAGAAGAAAAAAGATATGGCAGAATGAATCGTCCGATTTTGCATTTGTAAAGTAATTGTAAGGTAAAAATAAAAATTATTTTCAGTATGAATAAATTTTCAACATTTTTAATCAATACTGCAAAAAAAATTGTAACCGTTATAAGGGTTGAGGGGTTGACAAAATTATTTTCATATCATTATTGAATTATTCTCAATTCAATATAAATTCGATTTGAAAATATATTTAATTGTGAAAAAAAACTTTGAGAAAGAATTATTTTTTAATAATTCATATTTTCAGGAGGTGGTTTATAAGGGTTGAAGCATTTTGGAAAATAATAATTTTATTCTAACAATAATAATAATTTTCAATCGTTTCAACTTGTAATGAACATCTTTGATAATGGTTCTGAAAATAATTACCCCATAGGGAATTATTTGCAGGGGTTGCATTTGTCTGATAAATCATAAACTCGTTTGAAAATGTCAAGTAGTCTACAAATGATTAATTTCAACTTTATTTCAACCAAATGTATGCTAAAATCTACGTTTTTCTATTTTTTGCAATAAGGGGTAGTTTTCATCCCTAAAAAATTAAAAGTCCAGTTCGACACAGGGTAGATTTTCATTGAAATCGGTGTTGATTCCACAGTTTTACAGTTTTTTACTGAAGACGACTGGAGTAGATAGCAGACTCAACAACTAAGGAGACATGTCACATTGTGGCATCAATTTCACAAAATTCAAAATTCATAAATTTGGAAAATGCATACATTTTTGCCACGCACACAACTCTAGTTCGTTTCATCAGAACAATTCCGCATCTCTTCTGAATCCAACTAACTTCTTACAATGTATTTCAACTGTAACGGAAACGGGAGTTGGGATTCTCGATGTGTCTTCGTAAAGAGTTACTTCACTTCGTAAAGTAGACGCAACTCGAAATAATTTAGCGTATTCCAGCAGAAAGCAGTAGTTTTGTTGGTGAGAAGTTCACTGTACTTCAACGGATCCATTTCAGTCATCCAGACAGTTGAGTATAGAGAACTTGAAACTTGATTTTGCAGTTGATAATGCGATGTGTATTTTCTTTATTTGAATTTAGATTGAATAACTTTTTCCTTCACATGGCAGAGTTTCGAAAGATATATCACATCATCAGAATCATCCTTTCGAGTATATCGTATAATAAAGTCCAACCTATATTGAAAAAATATTTATTTTCACGAATTTTAGAGAAAATTATTTTTTCAATGTTTTGAGGGAAAATGACCCCTCTCAACTCCAGATGAACTTTTCAACTCGAGAACAGTTGAAGCTAGAGCAATTCTGCGAACGCCAATCGATTCAGAGTGATGATATTAGAATATTCTTCGAATTTCAAGTCGACAAATGAAAAAAAATTGCTTGAAAAAACTCCTAAAAATCATAAAAGTACAAAATCATCAGGACCTTTTGAAATCCGAACCATATACGTAAAATTTCACGCTGATTCCAACCATAAATGACTTGTATATGCTGAGATACGAGAGGGTTAGTATAAAAAAGGAATAAAACTTTAAAACTTCCCTTGCAAGATAAAAATGGTGGAGGTGCCGTGAAAAAGCTACGAAATTTTCAATTGACTCGAAATTGACTTCACATTTGGGGTGTTTATTGAAGAAACTTTGTATTTCAAGAATATGAGTGAAAATAATTTTGTTTTTAAGTTTTGAGAGAATATGGCCTAGATGAACTTTTCAACTCGAGAACGGTTGAAGATAGAGCGATTTTGCCAACGCCAATCGATTCAGAATGATAAAATTAATAGTGGTAGACGTCTAAAAATTATGAAAATACAAAATCATCAGATACACTCGAAATGCGCATTATATACGTAGAATTTCACGCTGAAAAAAGGAATAAAACGTTTAAAACCTTTGCATGATAAAAATGGTGAAGGTGCCGTGAAAAACCTGCATAATCTTCATTTGGATCGTAAGTGATTTCAGATTTAGGGATTCTATTGAAAAAATTATCCCTATCAACTCTAAATTAACTGATCATCTCAAGAACGGTTGAAGATAGAGCAATTCTGTGAACGCTAATCGATTCAAAATGATGAAATCAGTAAATTTGTGATTTGCAAAATGAGCTAGAAGCACTATGAAATCTTACTTGACTCGGAACCGACTTCAAATTCTGTGTGTATTTTGAGAAAAGACAGAATTTCACTCCAGATGAACTTTCCAACTCGAGAACACACTAAACACAATCATAATAATATCTTTTCTCTAGAAATGCCGATCTCATAGTAGCCACTATAGTAAAATCATGTCAGGAGTATTCATCCCACTGGTACTACTGTATCCTGTCCTCTATTTCGATGCTAGGTACCAACAGTATCCTTTCATGGGAAAAATGGCCTCTCAAAAAGTTGGGTTTCTGTTTCATACCAAGATCTTCTTCACTACCCGTTCCGGGATCCAGAACATCATTGACTTCCTCGAACGGGACACATCTCAGTTCTAAATAACCATGTCTTATCTGTTGAGTTCTGTAGCAACCATACATCTATATGCCATCATGGACTTGATAACCTTGTTGTATTATAGTCATAGAATAATTTTTTAGTGGAATCCTCAAAATTCACCCGCACATTCTTTTATCAAGGTTGAAGGATTTCATGCTATTTTGGGATATTTTTTAAAGGTGTTTGTTCACTGATGTTCAGAAATGACTGAGTATCCTGCCTCTTGTGCAATTGGAATTTAAACACCGTTTAGAACTTGTGTCATTGGTCTTCCAAGTGCTCTCTTCCTTGTGAATATAACTTTTGTGGTTTTGTGAGGGTTTACAGTTAGTTTCTTCTGGTAGCACCACTTAGTCACTATGTTGAGAGCGTTTTGTGTTTTCTCCGAGATTTTTCCAGCAAATTTACTTTGCCATTATCATTACCATTATTATAAAATTGATTTTTTCATTATCTACCAAATATTTCATATTTCAACTCAGAGTAGGGTAAAGTCGGGGAATACCGGCCGTCTAAGGAAATCATGAATTTATGGCGAATTTTAATAGTTAAAAAAATGGTATTCAGTGACAAAACAAATAAATATGTACTAGAATATAAAATATAATTAAAAACATATATAACACGAAACTAAAAATTCTATAAAATAATAACTAAAACTGTGTTCTGTCCGGTATTACCCGCTCAATTGGGGTAATAGCGCCTGTGTGGCAGAAATTGCCCTCAAGTAATTTTTATTGACAGAAATCGCAATTCCAGTTGAGATCATCGATATCAGTACATTCTTGGTATGCCCATTCTAAACACATTGTACATCTGACCCACAATTCCCTGTTTTTACCAAATTCGCCACATATTAGACATATGTCCTCATTGATAGAATTGCCTTCATCTGAATAATCTTGTTCTTCTTCATCTTTATCTTGAACTTGATACTTAGCGATTTTTGCTTTTCTACTTATTTTTTGTCGTAACTGTGGTGGCTTTCGTTTTTCCACAGTAATTTGATCAAATGAGCCAGTTTCACTTAATACATTTCGCTTAACTTTCTTCACATTTTCTGTCTGCTTCTTTTTTTCAAGCCTTTCTTGTTTTTTCTTCTCTTTCTTTTCATTGGGGTCGAAGTAAAAATCTCAGACTGCTGCTTGTTCCTACCTTTTTTTTTTGGCATTTCCATTATATTTCGAACAACTTGGAATAGGTTCGAGTAATTCGACAAATGAAGACGCTATGATGGTTTTATTTTTTTGTGAAATTTCCTTTTCGTTTCTTTCAGAACATTTAGCATCAATCGTCTTTTGTCAAGCTGTTTCGAATGATTGTTCAGGTGTTTTTTCGAGTACTGCTTCTTGTGGTTTTTTGGGTGTTGCTTCTGGTCTTTCTTCGGATATTTTTTCAGATATGATCTCAGGAGTTTCGTCAGGTATATCTTCGGCTGTATTTTCTGCATTATTTTCGAAGTTGTTTTCTTCGTCATTGAAAACAACTCCTCGAACAGCTTGCCAGTTCCCGGTTGACAGGAAAAATTCCTGTGGCTTAAAGCCATTAATTGCCTTCTCCGGAGTCGCAACTCTGCCAAAGCATTATTAAAAAGTTCGGCAATTTCAGTAGCAGATATCCTTTCGCCTATATGAGTTCTCATGTATTTGTCACATTCCGAATAATACGCTTTTTTAAACGGACCAAAGAATGTAACATCCAAGGGTTGGATACGGTGGGAAGTGTGAGGGGGTATAGTTAGTATGTTGATACCATTTTCTTTGCGGTAATTATATGCCTGTAGAGTGCAATGCGTGGTATGATTATCAAGAGCTAACAATACCGGGTCCTCTAGAGAAGCTTTGGAAAACTTCTGAAAATGCTTAAGCCACTCTACAAACAAATCTTCCGTAATCCATCCATTATCTGAACACGTATAAAGCGCTTCTGGAGGACCATTTTTTTTTAGCTGTGGAGCCATTCGCTTCCGGGCAAAGATAAACATTGGAGGTATGTACATACCCGATGCACTCATTGCACACATAACAGTTTAACAGTTGTATTCTTTCCTCTTTCTGCACTTGTTGCGAATCCCACTCTTTTTTGGCCCTTCTCTGTGTAGATCTTCCGAGGATTTTGAACACTGGTAACACCTGTTTCGTCAGCATTAAATATTCTTGACTGAGAAAATTTATGTTTTGCCATAAGTTCTTCTAAGTTATCATAAAATCGTGAAACTTCTTCTCTATTAAAGGAGTGTATCCTATTCATGCTGAGTTTCTCCGGTTTCCTCAAAGAAATCTGGCTATTTCTTTTAATAAAGCCTTCCAACTAGTCTCTCCCCGCCGCCTCATTTATTTCTACAAAAGGATGCTTTGGATTATTTTTCTTTGCATAATCATGGCACAGCGCTTCACTTCCAAGGGTGTTATCCCTTAAAATAGTTTTGAAAGTTTAATAATTTGAAAAGTAAGTGCTTCCTCTTCAGTCTTACAAAAAACTTGCTTGCGCCCTAGAGCTGGTTTAGAAGATGTTCCAGCTCTACGGCGATCCTGCAAATTTGATCTAAGTATACCGAAGGCTATTGAAACTTGTCTCAAACTGCGTCCATTTTCTATCTCTTGTAAGGTACGCTTGAGACTTTCTTGTGTATATGAGGCCTTTGCTGTTTTTCTGTTGTATTTTCGAGGCATCTGAAAAAAAAAAGTAATAGGTTGTGGGTAATACCGGCCAGGCCGTTATTTCCCCCAACGGCATAGTCGGTATTACCCCATATTTACGAAAGATGCAGATCACTTTTTTATCAAATAAATTACGACTAGATTGAATTTCAATGCTAAAGGTATGAAAGACCATTCATATTACTGCAATAATTTGAAATAAATTAATTTATTTTTCAAGACTGTATACATACCTTTCAAAAATTTGTTGCGTTATAAACACGACCTTCAATATTGTATAAACTGTCGCCGAAATGTTTAACACGTCCTCCCTTACATCGCAGACAACACACAGTGAAACCAGACGTTAAAATACACTGACTGACTTATCCCGATAGCGGAGGGGGACACAGCAATGGAGAAGTTGGTTGTCCGCAATTCCCCCCGGGGCCGGAATTCCTCCACTTTCCCCTATTCCCTAAATTCGAATTATTCCAACGATAAAATGACTAAAATAAACAGCAGTAAGTGTTCCTAATATTTAATAATCAATATGTCAATTCAGGCCACTTAGTGTTTCATATAAGCTCCCTTGAGTTACTGGTAATCGCTCGATAAGTTCATTCCAAGGGCTATTTTGGAAATATTGCTCATAAATACTTATGCGACCTTCGAAATTAGATATTTATACTCGATCTCATGAATCTTATAGAAAGTAAGCTTCGAGTATATCGATTCCGTGATCGGGTTGTCATCGAATGTTCGATTAACATTTAATGTAGAAGAAAGAAAGCAGTCGAAGTTTTCGTACAAAGGACGTCGTCGCTTGGAAGATGGTTTTTCAGGTTATTAGGTCGACATTATTGCCTGATGTTCTCGACGTTTCGCCTACATGAATTTGTAAACAGTAAACAGTGATCAGAGCTACTGTAAACATCTCTCTCTCTTGAAAACTCCAGCCACTCGTGTTGGCAAAACGTCGAGAACGATATTTCGAAAGTTTTTGTATATTTCAACTTTAGCAAAACTGATATCTTTTGTGACTTCAATAAGCTCTCAAATCTTGATCAGATTCATTTACATATCTCGTAACACTAAATAAATGAATTTACGGAAATACTTATGTGATATTTCGTAAATTGTCTGCTTTGAAATTGTATAGCACCAACAAGGCGTATCTAATATAAGCAACAACCCACTGAAATATCTGAAATTCTGCCGTACATTCTCTTTGTCAGAGTACACAAATGTCAACCCCACTCAACTGTTTAGAGGTCTATGGTCGAGCTAATTGGCTCAAGCTTCACATGAAGTGGTTGATAAAAACTGTTGGTCATTCCTGAAAGCCTGAAACAGATTTTCCTGCATCAAAAAGGAATTGTGAATTGACGAATCTTCAGGAATATATAATATTAAATGCAGGAAGAAAAAAATGGCTCAAGAACTGAAAAGTATGAAAAAAAATTGTTGCACAGAATCCCCCAATCTTATTTAATCTATCGATGATGATAATATACTGAAAACAAAATATTCCCCAAAACAAAAAGATAAACAAAAAAATATACCTATACCGATAAATTATGGATGTTGTTCAATACTCCTCTGCTACTTCAAAACGCAGTTTTTTATACCCCGTAACATATTTGTGTCATCGCCTACTCTTTGAAGGAGAAAAGACTCAAAAAGTATACTACATTCGATACTGCTCTGTCTTCAAAATCTATTTTGATGTTTTGCTGCCTAAAAATCACAAATACAGTATCGTTATTGATTGATTATTTTATATTTCATATTAGTTCATACTGATATATGCTAACAAACAAACAAATAGAGCCAGATATATTATTTAAAATTGTCAAACGCAAAGAGAAATATTGTCTCCAGTCGTGAAAACAATCTTCCGTCGAGAAAGCTATTATATCCATAACGACCACTTGAAAATGTATCGAATTACAGTTTCAATTTTCAACTCATTATTTCAAAACCCTTCTGGATACATGCTACAAAGGATTCTTGTATGAATTTCAAGTGTTCCAGTATGAAATAAACAATTTCCAAATGTGACTACGTGCAATATCATTTAACATTTTTGTAAGAGGCACGATATTCTAATGACATCCTCTAAGGAAATTCTGAGAAATGAGAGGGAGATTGAATCTCCAAAATTCGATAGTGTCTTGGAAAACTAGGTCAGTCTTTGTTTTAACTCGTCAAAGTCCAAATGTTCATGTTCCGTTTGTGTTAATTCTGTTAATTTTTCCTAAGGCTTCAACTCTGATCATTATCAATTATTCAGTTCCTTAAAGAATATTTTCTCTGAAAATATCAGTCATTATAATCATTTTTATTGAATTTTCTTGCATTCATTGTATTTCGATCCAACCATATCATTGTGTTGTATCTCGTTAAGATGTTAGTCTGTTATTCATAGAATAATGATCACCATTTCATACCCCCAATGGAACACAATGAAACCATTCCCATTGCTATCAACAAATGGTACCGATTGAAGTAAAATATTCGAAAAATCGGAAAATTATATTGGATCCCCTCAAGGAATTTCCTTCGCGAACAAAAACAAACAAATATTATGAACGTAGTGAAAGTTAAAAGTTATACTAACGTTTGAAGTCGGTTAAAAACTGTTATCCAAATATACAGAATAAAACAATCATCTCTATTTCCATTTCAACATCACCATAATTAGCGACCTCATTTCGGAATATGTCGAAATATCAAGCCTTTGTCAACGTTCTTTTCCAACCGCTATACTTCAAACAAATAGAATTCTTACAACCTGAATCAACGCGAGCGACATAGTACGTTCGTTTCTGGAAAGAAGGCATTTTATATTTTACGATACACAAATGCCGTTTCAATTTATCTGCATACGCAAAGACGTAGTCCACAACTTCCTCCACAAATTGCCCTCATGCATATATCCGAATAGAATGAGGATAATAACTCGTTATTCAAGAGGCTTAGCTATAAGGTAACGTGTAATATGCACATGGATTCCACTCACGCAAATCCAATTTACGATATAGTGGAACTTGCATTATAATTTATTCTGCGTTGTACTGCTGACAAAGTATAACGTCTTCGTTATTTAAATTGTGGAGAATATCATGCATTTGATATGTGACGTAGTTATAGCACTATACTGTACCAGTATATTATATTTTTTCTAAGACTGAAAAAAATAACCATCAATGAAATTCACGAGCACCTGAAGAGAGCAAGCAATATTTTGTTTTTTAATATGTCTGGATCCAGTCAAGCAGAGAGTGATATTGATCATGTCTCCGCCCTTGAAAGTGAAGCAGTTGGTGAAGCAACAGTAGTAACTGTCAATAGCGCTTTTTAGTTCGGAAAGAAGCACAAATATGGTAACCGCTCTCTCAAAATTGTTCTAGCCACATGACGTTCATTCAATTTTGAAGAACAAATTAAAGGCTAGTCAAGAAAGTGAGATTTTCATTCAATCTGACACCCACTCCAGAAACAAAAATCGATGCTGCTAGAGCTGAGCTGATGAGGCGTCAGGAAATGTTTCATTAAATTCGAAACTATGATTTGAGAAGATAAGCAGCCTCGATGTTAGAAAGGGTCCAGGGCCTGACGCTATTCCCCCATTTTTCTTATGAACTGCAATTATTTATTGTCTAGGCCACTATTTTACATTTTCAAGAAATTTTTGGAAACTGGGCCTTCCCCGACTACTGGAAGCTTTTTTACGTCACACCCATTTATAAATTAGTTGATAAATCGGGCATTAGTAACTACCGTCCAATCTCAATTCTCAGTACTATCCCCAAATTGTTCGAGAGCATCATCATAACTGATTACTTGACTCGGGGCTGTTGATCTCAAGTCAGTTTGGCTTTTCATCTGGTATGTCATTGAAACTCAACGTAACCACCTATACTGATCTGTCTGAAGCCCTAGGTATGGGTGGTCAGGATGACTTCATCTATACCGATTTCTTCAATGCCTTTGGATAAATCATGAGCTGGTAACCTACAAGCTTAGTAGTAATATTTTGGAAGAGCTTTTTTGAATTGAATTAATGATTATTCGACAGGTAGGTCCCAAATACTGAGATGCAACCACACTTCTCTCTTGACATTCCTGCAACTTCGGACGTTCTCCAAGATTAACATTTTGGACCTCTACTTGTTAACTCATTCATCCATGATATCACTTCATGCTTCCACATCTTTCAACTGACGACCTTAAGCTTTATTATATTGTCAATTGTGTAGATGATGCTGCTGGGTGACAGAGCGACATTAACAGACTTGCTGCTTGGTGTACGATAAATGGCATAGACCCTCAATTTAGATTATACCATCAATGACTAGACCCTTAAAGCTGCTGACCGTATCAAGAAGCATGTAGTATTCAAATACTCTCTGACCTCCAAATATCAGCTAACTTCCATGTCAATAAGTTTATCAAAATGTGGGGCTTTGTAAAATCTGAAGGCCATACAGATCTTATACATGCATACTCGTGAGAACTCACCTAGATTACTGCTTCTCTGTTTGGTCTCCACACTATGCGAAAGAGTTTTCTTAAATAAATTACCTTTAAATCTAACATCTTCAGTTACTTACCCTACAATTCATTATTCCGTCTCTGGAGATTGATCGTAAACATCAAGATCTGTCGATTCTCTACAAGATCTTAATTGGTAGGTACTGTCCTAACCTGTCTTAAATCAGTTTTGTAGTTCCCATACTTTTTAGCATACAGAAAGTTACTTTTCATATTCCCTACTTTCGTACCAACATTGCTTATTTCAAGTAACTATCTCTGTCATTCTAGTCCCTATTTTAAAACTGACTGCATTTTTTTTTTTGTAGATGTTTACATCAATATCATTCAAATCAAATCACTTTATTGATTCTGTGGAACATGAGTTATAGGATAAGTCAGATTTTTACATATATAAGATAATACTAAAAGTAAAGTTAAACATACAGAGTACATATGATTGTTATAAGCATACAATATACAATTAGGAACGAAACATATCAATTTAATTCACATTCAATAAAAGAGATGGTAAAATTATATCACAGATTGAAGAATTCGTCAATAGTATAAAAATTATGATCTGAAAGAAACTTTTTGAGAGTGCTTTTGAAAACTAGGATTCTATGAGTAGTTTTCAATGATTCAGGCAGTTTGTTATATAGTTTTAATCCCAAATAAGAAGATTAGTTAACCGTTATATAATATTTGTAGGGATTTATGTGGAAATCATTTCGTTTTCTCGTTTTTATATTATGGTAAGAAGAAATGCGATCTTATTTCGACTTATTGGTGTGAATGAATACACACATTTCAAAAATGAAAATATCCGGAAAAGTTAAAATTTTAAATTGTTTCTATAAGTCCCTGCAGGAAGTTTTCTGATTCTCTGATTCGTATTATCTTTTTTTGGGCAATAAATACATTTGAAGCTAGTGGGGAGCTTCCCCAAAGGCAAACGCCATATCTAATTCTTGACTCTATGTGTGCATAGTAATAGTTTACTAACTGTTCAGTGGTTAAAATGGACTTGAGAACAGAACTTAGTCTTGATATTATTTACATTCATCACTTAGAGAAATGGTGTTATCATTAACATTGATTTTTATTTCAACGTTGGAACAGATTTTTTGTCTGTGGTGAAACCGTACTAATAATGTAACTGTGGTACATTTTTCCTTTAAAAAATTGTCGTCTTTGTCCGAAATTAGAAGTGATGTGTCATCTGCATATATAATGCATGTTTTAAAAGGAACCACAGCCTCAACGTTATTGCAGTATATCATTCAATGTTTGTTGTACTGCTCCCCCCCACCCCATTGGGCCTGCCCGTATAAATAAATAAATGAATAAATATGGAAACAAATTTTTTTCAAAAATATACTGGATCAACGGTAGTTGACTTCTAGGAAGAGAGTAGAGAACATGGATATCTTTCCAGACGACATCATGGAATTGATGGGCCTGCAAATGTCCTCAAGAAGATGGCAATCTATAGGACGTTTCAACTGGAGAAAGCGTGTGATTTCCGTGACAACGGAAATCTAATACATTATACAACAGAGAAGGCTATAATGAGTTTCACTGTAAAGCACAGTAAAGAATTCTCTCCTCGATAGATCTGGTCATCATAACTGTCGAGTGAAGAACAAAATGGCTGCTAGTAATATGCTCGCCGTTCTGATCCCCTTTTGGAGTGATGAAATGGACTTTACAAGTCGACGTAAAAACTCTCGAAATGATGGCTATTTATAGGAACTTCCATCGTTAATCTTCCATACCACCATTATACTTCCCCAGATAACAGGAAGTACTTTGCGTGTTTACTCAAGAGAATAGTACTTGACGGAGCTTGTAAAGTCAGAGCAGAGATCAGAGCATTACTCTGTCACCTACTTGGAACTTGTTCAGCAGAGAGCTTACGTCAAAACTGAGTTACCTAATCTGTAATAAATATTGATCAATAATTAGTGGAACCTTACCTTACCTAACCAAACATATCTGAGCAGCCTATCAGCAGAAGAAAAGTGATAACGTGCAGTGATTTTCAATTCTTCATTTCAAATTTGCATTTTCATAGTTGTGGAACAATATAAATTAAATTATTGTCGTTCACCATTAGAATAATTCCCTCCCGTTTTTGTCTTGTCCCACTCACCAAGTATTATTTCCCGGTATTCATTGCCGTAAGCCGCTTCAACTCAAATATTTATCGAGCAGAAAAACATGTAAACGTTCCCAATTAACATGTAATCCCTCCAAGTCAAGTCGCAACCTCCTGACTCCGAACTCTCGACGATTCTTCAATGTCGGTCGCTAGATTAGACCGGTGTTTGCTGAAATAAATAATCACGAAGCTGATTGTAAACACGGCGGTTACTGGATCGGCACGCTCCATCTTACTCACTTCATAAGGCAGCCAAGTCAAACAAAAGTTCTCCGATAGAACAGCGTTGCATAGGGAATTTTGTTACCGTGTTACCGGGGAGAATGCTAATGGCTATGCTGCATGCAAGAGACTGCCTTGGCGCTTAAACGGTTAGTGTTTGTACAACCTCCGATGACTGAGGGTTTAAATGTGAGTAAAGAGTACGTGATATTCGAAAAACCCCACTCGATGAATCGACAGTTTTTCTACGAGTCAGGTTGGGTGAATGTCACGTTGCATCTCAAAATGTTTATAATAATCCAAATCTGCAAGTGCACAGACAATAGACAAGGGAAAGAACTAGAAATGAAACGGATCCAATATAATATTTTTTCAACTTTGACCTTATATGGAATGGAACCTGATAATGTTCATACAACATCGTATAAACCAGGAAAACAAAGGAACAGAGGTAGGTGTTGGAATCCTATACGAAAGTATGGAGACTATTATTATTAAAATTGTACTTTTCCCCACTGCCAGGAGTGCTCGGGAACTTCTGATGGACTGTTGACTCACTAGGTGTTCCTGTGGAATGATAAATAGTCTGGACTGAAGTGTCGAAGATATCCATCCTAATAAAAGCAATATGTAAGAGGTCATTTTACCCTCTTAATCACAAGCAGATGCAGATGTTGTTTCAGGTGGTACTACCTTGCCAGGAGACCCACTACCTTCCAGTAAAAAGAACGACTCAAACCGAGTACATTGTCTTGATAGCATCATCATTTGTTTGTGATTATTGACTGAGACATTTCCTCGGGCAGATTGATGAAGTATCCCAGCCAATTTTTTCGTGTCCTGTCTGATGTTTCTAAACGGTACCTAATCCATAGGCTGCTTCTGGTTCCATAAAAGTTGTTGTCCCCGCTCTTGCTGGTGCATTCGCCTTTTCTTTCCCCAGGATGCTCTGGGACTAGACCAGTTTTATTGCTTTTTGCTCTTTGTTCTTTCTTTGTCTCCCGAACATAAGTAACGGTTGTTTTCTAGGAATCCTCCTCAGAATCTTTCTCTCTCTCTTTGGCTATCATTCTTGGTAATCAGCCTTCGTCAACACATTTTCCAGATGTTTGTTCCAGAAGAGCATTGAGTCGATGTTTAATTCTGGGTATTTTTACTTTACTGGCACAAAAATTAGTAGAGCTACTTCAAGAAGAGCGAGGAAGTTTTTCCAGTCCTGCCGACTACGCCATTTTTAAAGATGAATAATAACTGTTAGTTTTCACTTGATATTTCGAAAAACATGTTACAAAGAATCCTTCAACCAATAACCACTTGTTAATTAATTATTCCAATGTTCGATGATACCATTAGAGAAGCAATACGCCCTATCGCTTGGGACGTAGTCAGGAATGAAAACAGAAGAACTTGGTTTCTTCTAGGTTTACCCACAGATAAATGACCACAGACTATGTACCCAATGGTACAAAGGGACAAGTCAACAGATAACAAATAATATAGCATATGCGAGGGGTTCTTACCAAATGAAAATGATCAGTTTACTATGGAGATCTTTCCGAGGAGGCTTTGTCAGAGAGGACGCTGATTTGTACAACTAACAAAATTGTTCACATCGCAATCTCAACTTTACAGCCAGGATATCCCTTTAAACCCACGCTAGGTTCGACTGATCCCATCGTCCTTTATCAACATATATGTATTAAATTTTCGTATTTTTGTTACGTGCATTCATTCTATTGAAAACGTTGAAATATTCATTATCGTGTCAGTGACTCGAGTATTTTGCTTTTGATATCATATAAAATGAAATGAGAAGAGGCACTTCATGAAATTCTCGAAGAACAGAGAAAAGAGCGAAAAGATGAAATGCAAGAACGGGAAGGGGCACTCCAGAACATTTTCGAACAACAAAAAAACGAATTAGAACGAATAGAAAAACACATAAAAATTGACTTTCAGAAGGTTCTAGAACGTCAAGACAAGTTCTTCCAACATGTATTACAAAACCGAAATAAAAATGGAGGAACTGAAATGAGAACCTGAAGAAAACGTCAAGAAAATCGACGGTAAGTAACAGTGATTATTATCGAGAAATTCCAGAGTGAGAATGGAATTTATGGCATTCAGTGATATTATGAAAAATTTTTTGCGTGGAATTCGTTCCATACTCTTCAAAACTGAGCGAATTCGACCGAGAAGCCTCTAATGCTGTACGATCATAGAATAAACTCTGCTTCATATAAAATTACCCACTTATGCCAGCATCACTTTGAAAATTCACATTTTCGTCTGTTTGAACAAACTATCTTGTTAAGGCATAATCCACATGCATTTTCATCTCCGGAACGAAAGATGAGAGTTAACTAGCAAAACCAACAGCGCACTCACATATCTAAGGGTAGCTGAAATGGCTTTTCAGTGTTTAAATAGTATATTTGTTGATTCTTCGGAGTGTGCTTTGCTTTGCTATTCAGAAACGGTAAGTGGTATATCATAGATCGGATGTAGGCAAATTTGCACTAGTAAGGGCTTCCATGGAATATTTTCAGTTCATAGATGTATGGAAAAGAGTCCGTGGAATACAGTTGCTCATTGAGTTTTTCCCAGTCATGAGTGCCTTTGGTGCATGTACGTGCTCAATCAGCTTGAGTCTTCCAGTACAACTGATAAATTACATTTCCGTGTTGCCTTAGATTGGGTGTTAATGAAAATTTATAATCAGATGAAATAACAGTAAAATTATAGTTACCTTTTATTGTCCCTTATTTTTCATGTGAAAATGTATAGGGCGATTTAAATTGGATATTTTTCGTGGGGTTTAGAAAGTACCCCCACTTGCATGGTTAGATTTTTTTTGTGAAATAATCGTAGGTAATATCCCAAGACCATGAATAGCCGACTATTATTTTCTTCATGATTCTATCGAGAGTACCTTGTATTTTGACAATTTAATGAGACCATATGACCATATTACATTACCATAACTCCCGAGAGCTTTAGCTCGAGGAAGTTATTCTTTGATTATTAATGTTCATATAGTCGAATTGAATTGTCTCAAAATACAAGTTACTCAAGATGAATTAAAGAAAATAATAGTCTCTATTTGTCATGGTCGAGTGATATTCAGGAAGATTATTTCATGTACAGTATAAAATCATTCAAATAAACTCGTTCATATACTCTTTACTCTTCCCGATATATTCTGGGATAGATTTGCTTATATATGCATTGATTTCTGTCATAGCAGACAACCCAAAACGAGACATTTCAATTTTGAGCGACTGAGTTGTCAAAGTTTGACACTTATATAAATAAAAGAAAGCTTTGTTTATATGAATAGTCGTGATGACCTAAATATCCGGGTGTTTACCTAAATAGCCGCTCATATCACATATCATGTGACTTCAGTCATGAAATTTCATTGGTGTAGCAATGTGTGAATGAAATAATCTTGATATATCAAGATGTTTTCGAGCAACGAGGGGTTTTTGAAGAATTTACATTCTGAAATAAGGTCTATCACATTTTTATTTCTTGAAATTTTTTATTTTGTGCCAATACCTTCCTCCTAGACTTTTTTCCTGGGGAACTCAAATGAAAAAATTATTCTTTTTTATTAATTCATTTCATTTCCACACTCAACATAAGATTCACATTAAAACTATAACGTTTGATGTTTTGTTCAGCTGTTTTCAAGATATTTTTCAATTTTTCATCAACATCCAGTATGCCATATCTAAAGAATGGTTTTGATGATGAAAATTTCCTATTTTTTATTTAAGATAGGCAATGCTTCCAAATATATGATTACCTTTTTTATTTTGTTCTTTGATATTATTTCAAGTATCTAAAAGTGGGCTTAACTTTTTGTTTAATTTTTCCAAACACGAATACAAGAATGCTCCGGTAAATTATCGTTTTCGGTTAGTAGAAAAAATGGGATATGTATGGACGAGCCTAATTTAATCTATATTATAAGTGAGCTTGAACGTTGTAATAAAAAAATTATTATATCCCATTATATTTTCAAACGGCTTTCATAAGAGAAAATAAACGAATACCAACAAATACAATACTTTGATCTCAGCTGAAGAAAAAAGAAAGGTACTATAGAAAATGATTAGAATAGGGACAGTTTTATGCGTCAAGCAATTTGTCTTGTTGAAAAAGGAAACATTTCCAAATGAAAATATAAAAACAAATTATTGAAAATGGGAGAACCCTACGATGAGAATGAGGATTTTTTTTTATAATAGCCAACAGAAAACAACTATTTCCCCAGCTGAGAAGTTACATTTACAGTTAATTTTCTTCCATTTTCAACATTTTTTTAAATACTCATTTAGGATTTTTTTTTCAATATGGTTCCAAGAGATCATCTTGAACAGTGGAAAATGGCGACTAAAGTTTGAATTCCAGTCGCAGATGATTCCACATCAAACTTGATGAACATCATGTTCATATTTTCATTAAAATCAAGCAGTCAAGTTCGTAAGACCTACTTGTAACCAAAGGCTCATGACACACTAGATATAAAAGGAAAAATATCTGCATCACAATATCAAGTGTGATGAACCATTTTGTTAGGATTTTCATGTCGAGTGCTAAAATTAAATAAAATGCAATGCGTTCCCTGAGAAAAATGATCAATTTAAAAGTTATATCTCAAAAACTTAAAGAATCAGTTGGAATTCCTCAGAAAAGTCTGCAAAACAGCTTTGTAAATAAATTCAAAATTTTCATTAAATACCTACGATATAAAAAAATAATTTTTTCTGTAATATCTAACAAAAAACAACCACACTCCCGGCTGAGATAAAAAACTTTCATTCTAATCGTGAGTTTTTTCCATGTTCAAAAAAATTCAATAATTTTCTGTTTTCATTCTAGAATATTTTAATTATTTATGAAAATTCATTTTGTTTCTTTATCTATTTCAATTTCTCAACTTCGTGATGTATTGAAAGCTTAGTTCAATATTTTTTCAACTCATCGTTTCCAATAAGAAGTGTTTTTCTTTATAATTTTATCTATGTCTTCATTCCACGTGAGAAACAGGCATGAAGGAAGTATCGATCTAGTTCTGAAAGATGAATAAGTAAACAATTGAATCTATTTATGGGAAGCGCAATGCTCAGTCGATATTTCTTTAGAATTTGTGAAACACGCGACTAGCACAATTTTTTTTATTTATAATAAATTATTTTTTTTTATTGTCACTGTCCATTTTATTTCCTGTTCCTGCTTATCATCAACCCCGGACCATAGCAACAAAACAGTCAAATCGCTGAAGATGAAATATCACACCCAGTGAGGATGCCAAAGTATACAGAGTGACAAAAAGTTCCCATAAATGCTTTCGTCATAGTATCTGTATATCGGAGAATATTTTCCAAACGTATCAGTTATCATTCCTCGAATTATGCTCTTGTCATTTTCTCCTATAAGTATCAAAGATGGTATAATGTTTCGCTGTAAACAAGTAGTGTGGCAATCAATTTTCCTCCTGAATCGGTTCGATGATATCATTAGTACTGAAAATGTTTCGATTTATAAGCACTTTCTGTGGAAAATAGCACCAACTTCAGATTGCCAATCTTCTCAAAGGAAAATTTCATCAGAATTCGTGAAACAAACTCCGCAGCATTGCCATAAATTTTTGGCGACCCAATTCTGTTCAATCGATTTTCGCAGAGGCCAACAAAATTCCAACAGGCAGCGCTAGGCCTACGCGACGAACAATTAGAGATATTAAGGTACAAAAAGGGTTCTGGAAGTAACGAGGGTAGTGGCAGGTTGCATCAGTTATTGTTTTCACTAAATGAAAACTCTTGTCCCTATACTATCCTTTTTGAATTCGTAAGCGAGTAAGCGAGGAAAATAATGAATATAGTTGAAGTCAACGATATAAGACCACCTATCTTCAAACAGTAACCCTTTAAAAAATAGTACGTAAACTAAGCTATTTCTTATCGTACCATTGAGCCTTTGTTATACTTAACGAACAAATACTTCGCTGAGGGCATCTTTCCTTCGTCATTAGAGTTGACACAGGTAAATAATACCATTTAATACCCATTTATAAATATGGCAACAAGGATCAGTTCATATACTAGACCGTCCCATCCCTCTTGTTACTGCCGTGGGAAAAATGTTTGATTTGAATATGCAACCATTAGGTCGGCTGCTCGATTCCAAAAACCAGTATGTGAAAAAAACAAAATTGGGAGAAAACGAGTTTTAGTGTTTTAGGAGTATGTCATATCTCTGAAATTAGTACTGCTATCAACAAACAGGTCGGGTTGAAAGATGCGCTTAAATATCCAAAAATAATGAAACTTCATTTTCTGAAAAAATGTTGGATACTGTGTTTTGGAATGGAGCAGCCGAGGTGTATTCATAGATATTTCAAAGACCTTTGATACAGTTGGTCATCCACTCCTTCTCCAGTCACCAGAAAATATTAGCATAAGAGGATCCATATCCTTCAAAAGTTACATGCCGAGAGGAAAACAATTCGTGAAGATTGGAGAAACGGAAAGCAAATTCAGAGATATAATTTATGATGTACCCCAGGTAATCATCTTAGGTCTGATGTTTATCTTAAGGACACATTTTCAGTCTCTAGAACTGAGATAATATTCACCTTTGCAGACGATACAGCAATTTTTTATAAAGATACAACATGGGCTACATTGGAAAACAATCTGGAAGTAGACCTAGAGAACATCGCAACCTTCCAACAATTAATTTCAGTAAATAAAACTACCTACCAATTTTCACCACAATGCGATACTCCCATATTTACATAGGTATAATTGTTGATAACCAAATCAAATGGGAGTCTCACATGAATTTCGTGATGAAAAAACTTCAATTCCTAATGTATCGGTTCAAGATTCTTAGGGGAGTATATTATACATTGAAACACTCAAACTACGGTATACTGGCTGGTAAACTAGAAAACACACTGACCGACTAGAATCGACCATCCGCGACTGTCCAGCCACGACCAAAAATTGAAAGGGATCAATGAAAACTTTCAAACTCACACTGATCGACCAAAATTTTCAGTAGATTGGAATTTAAAACACGATCTTTGAAAACCGGTCGAGGACGATCATTCCGTGTGAGTTATCCGATAAGAATACACGTGTTGGAAATTTTGGTCGTAGTTCACTCATACTTTTTTGAAAATGTTGACCATCATTTATGAAAGTTTTTTCAACTTTGTATGTTCTAAAATATGCAATTTTGGAATTTACGGTATTCCATTATGTGGGGTTGTTACTGTCGATGGAACAAAATTTCAGGAAACCTTTCGATAAATTATATCCTAGTACATAACTTTTCTATACCAATTGCTTAGTACTATAAACAACCAACCTAGTTCCAACAACAGGATTGAACTGAACAATATATGCAAACTCAAGAACAAATTAGGAATAGGATATGCTCGTCATGAAAGAACAAAAAAGTACCCTAGCCAGGAACTATTGAGTAATATTTGAGATTGCGCAAATAAACCAGTCAATAACAATACCCAAGATATTATTTGAATCTTAGATTTTGAGTCAATGGCTATTTTTTGTTTTCTAGAGTACCTTACGTTTATATTGTTTGTGAATAATTAATGTCAATTTCGAACAATGTCCATAATTTTGATTAACTTTTTTTGTTTGAAGTCGTTATTTATTATTTATTCTTAAGTTTTCCTGGTTTGTTGAGTTCAATCCATTTATCAACAGGTTCCCAAAAGTTTTGTTCAATCGATAGTAACAACATATGGGGTTGTTCGTGAACTTCAAAAATACACATCTTAGAAATGCAACATATAAAGTCGCAAAAAGTTCCATAGATGGTAGTCGATATCTTCAAAATGGTATGAATGGAATTAGGTCCAAATTAACTGAACAGTTATTGAGATATTCAATAAGAACATAATGAATGACCTAAAAAAATATCGCACCCTGATTCTTAATGAGGGGTAATGTTGACCAACTGAATGAATCACAAATTCACTTTATCTTCTTTTAAATCAATAGTCTTGATGAATATTTTTTTTTGTAGTCAAAAACGATCTGTAAATTGTTTTCATTATAGAAGTATTTTCCAAAATTTTGAAAATCCATATTTCAAGCAGAGAGAGATATGTCTTACCAAAATATGACTTGCTTGTTCTGGAATAGTGCTAGAAAAAGAATTCAGAAATACGATATTTTTGACTATGCCCCGTATAGACCCCATTGTACTATCATTAATAAGATTAAAATTGGACATGTTAACGAGTTCCGATAAATACATTTCCATTTTAAATTTGTCTCATTTCGACTAACGAAACAGTTCTTTTCTATGCCAATCCCACCCAACTACGACGTTTTTACAAACTTTAACTGCTTACGTTTAGAAAAGACACGTACGAAATCATTCAAACTCACACACTTTTCTCACGATCCATGCTACTACAACATACTACGATTCCAGCCAATTTAAAGGAGAGCCAATTTCCCATAGGAAACATCATGATATGATAAGAATATTTTTTTTTTTAAACTTTGGATATCAAATCTAAAAACACCATTATGTAGCTGGAGAAAAGTGGAAAAATGGAAGTGCACTTCATTTTCGAATCCATCGAAACATAAAGCCAGAAAAAAATTTAAACAATTTTCCAAAACTTCTGTTTATTCCGGATATCTCCGGATATATTCGAAATTTCAGAACTTTCTCAACGGCATGTTGTTAGTAAAGTAAATGCGCAACTTTGCCCCAATTCAACCATCTTCGTATCTCTTATAGTTGCCGAAATCCCAATAGTGAGGATCGAATTTGAAACACCGTGCAATATCTGCTGATATCAAGTGGTTTTTTTTTTCTTCAAACGAAAGAAGTTGAATTGAATGTTCTCGAGCAGACTCGCCGAATATCCACGAATTCACTTTCATTAATAACTCTCACTCGACATTATATTTCGGCCTACTGGCTACCATGCCCGGAGCAATACGAAAGCGACAAAGAAGACAGGCCATAAAAACGTAATGAAAATCATGTCCTCCGCAATGAACCATTTTGCTTGGTCAAGATGCCGACCACGCTTCCACCATCAATATCGGTCAGCCATGGACAATTTTCCGTTGTGGATTATTTGTCTGAGAAAGAAATAATAAAAAGAGAAATTCCTCGGGGATTTGCGGGCTCCCATGAAAGGGCGAAGAGAATGAAGAGGATATAGCCGCAAAAATGCTGGGAGAACGTCTGGAGTATGAGTCATGAGAAAATATAATTGAATGTGGCGTTTTATAACTCCCGAGCTGCGGTAGTAGTAGTCTTACGTGAATGAAGTATATAGGCAGTTTTTTTTTTCGCCAAATAGACTTTCATGGATATTCTTGATGAAAAGTTCTGAAATGTTTATTTCAGTGGGGAATTTGGTCAAATATGCTGAATTTGAGGTTCCGCAGAAACCGAGAAATAAATTTTTTGTAATGAGTGAAATCAATAACCTCTGGGGATGGTTGTTTCTAGTAAATACTTTCAATGAGGAATCGCACGTTAAAAGGTAAGACCTCGTTAATCCTAGACTCGCACAAGTTTCAACTTCTTAGGGCTGTCGATCGTAGGCGGACGACAGCTGGTAAACGGATTTTTCACTCACTTTTTGATTTACTCAATGAAATCTACGATAAACATATATATTCTGTAGTGACTTTAATTTAGACTTCAGTTCTCCTAGCAAAGAACTAGACAACTTTCAAAACATTCTGAGTATGTTAAATATCAGAACTACTATCACAGAACCCACTCAAATATCGTCGACCTCTTTGAAAACAATCGATAATATATTGATAAACTCAAACATGAATTTCAACACATCAGTCGTGGATTCACCACAAAGCTCAATTCTTATGTATTGATATGGAACAGAAAAGCGAAAGTACAAACATTTACGAATGAAGGTTTACAAACTACATGCGCAACAGTAATTATTGGTCATCTCTAAATGATTCCATCCACACCAAAGACGCATGTAACCTATTAAATCATTTACCCTTCTTTCAATAGATCTTTCCCATTGAATAAATCTTCATTTAAAAAAGACAGAACAAACATCTAAATAAAATATAATTTTAAAAAAATGTAAAACACGCTTTTATAACATATTGAAATAAAAAGTAAAAAATAATTGTTTATATAGGCAGAAAATAATAATAAATGAAAAATATTAGTATCAGTATGAAAAAAGCATGGGGCGCTTTGTTTAATATTTTCGTATATCGAGCACCCCACACTTTTTTCACAGTGATACTGTTACTTTTCATTTATCATTATTTTTTTAAAATAATATTTCATTTTTCACTTTTTAGTTCTCAATTTATTGAATAAAAACGTTGTTCGCCGAAGAGAGCCTGAAAAAATATAGCGACCCTATCCAAGGAAGGCAGCAGGCGCATTAATTACCCATCCACGACGCGCAGAATCCTTAAAAACCACTTGCACATATTTGCACTTTTAGAATAACTAAATAAAATATTAGAATCGAAGCAAATTCCGGTGGGCATATTTTGCAATCTTTCCAAAGTTTCCAATTACGTAAATCACAATATCTTACTGTACAAATTGCAATATTATGGAATACGAGGTATTCCTGGTATTCCAGGTATTCCTGACTGGTTCAAGCAGAAAATCAGCTAGTAGACTTCGAATCGAGTTTTGCTACGGTTCAATGTGGAGTGCCACAAAGCTCCGTAATGGGATCGACTCTATCCATAATGTATATTAATGACATTATTTGCTACTTCCCAAATGCCACATTCTCCTTATTTGCGGATGATACAAGTATAATCATAAATGGAAATAGCCTGCAGTCGCACTATCATCAACATCCACAAATATACTGATTCAAATTTCGGATTGGTTTCTCACAAACCGGCTCACTGTGAACTATAGCAGAACTCACAATATAATCTTTCAACTATACGAAACTCAGCAAAACGTTGAGATTGAACTTGACAATGAAATCAATAGTTAAAAAAATTATTAGGTTCATTGATAGACATAATACTGGATTGGTTGGAATATATCACAAAACTCAATGTCAATCTCAGTCGCGTCTTCGCAATCCGAACTATCCAACAAAATACCAACGTACCACTTGCCAAAACAGTATATTTCGCATTTTTCAGTAGCATTATGCAATACGGAATTGAATTTTGGGAAACGGACGTAAACAGTATATAAAAGTACAAAAAAAATATGGAGCGAAAGAGTTGAAGATAGAGGAATTTTGCTAACGCCAATCGATTCAGAATGATGAAATTAATATAATCTATGAATTTTGAGACAATCGATATATAACGAAATTATTTGAAAAATCGAAAAAAGACAGACTTGCAATTCGCTCTATGAACGCAAAATTTCAAACAGATTCCGAAAATATACGTTTTGTTTATTCTCAGATCAAAGGTTTGGCATAGAAAAAAATACAATGTCAAAAATGTCACGAATAGAAATAGAAAAAAAATATGGAGGCAAATGCCTCCTTTCTCCAAATGAACTCAATGAAGTCAATCAACAAAATATTTTTATTTTGTGCTTCACTAATGCATGCATGTTACAAATTTCAATAAAACATGTGAAATGAACAAATCATTTAATTAATTAAAGGAGAAAAATATTCATTCATTTTGCACAAGAATTATTTTTTTCCAACAGTGAACTCAGAAAAAAAGCTGGTATATTCATTTCAAAATTAATGCCGATTATCAGCAAATATATTCGCTGGTCACCTTCAGTAAATAATGATAATAATAATAATAACCATCCTCTACCCACACAGGATTTGCCATTGGGAAATATTATCATTAAATCGGACAGAAAATAAGGGCGCTATAACTTGGGGAATTTTTGTCAATCTTCAGCTCTTCAACAAAAAGTTATTGTGCATCTCATAGTGAAAGCCCAATTGGGAGGCCCCATCCGTGTAAATTTCCCGGAAGACCCCCTTTGCCAATAATTCAACGCTGGTTAACTTGATATCGTTGATGTACACGTACTAGAGGCCAATTCACGTAACATGCAAGTCGATCATAGATATCAAAAGAATTATTATTTTTGAGTTCTTCGATGGAAATGATGATCTCTGCTAATGTGACAGGAATAATAAAAAATGGGTCTTTTGGTACGGGATTTGTTTTCATAAAATCAGCAGCAACATCCGTCATGTATTATGTGTTCAGCTACTTTTGACTACTGTTATTACGTTCGGAGTTGAGAAATCGCCACGAATCTTAACTTAAATTAGTAGATTCATTAATATAATCGTCATAGGCCTTCTTTTCGCACATTCTAATGTTAAATTGTAATGCTTTTGGTATGCATTGAATATGTATGAATATGTCTGTGGGTTGCCAGATGAGAACACTGATGGTATTCAATGCAGACAATGTATCTCGCTAATTTCTCAATTCGTCACTGAAGAATATTACTGGAATGGCCATTCCTAGTTTATTTTGTTTCAACAGAAAATATTTATAGAGGTGAATGTTCAGTGTGGTGATCATAAGATCTGATAAGAACTCAATATATTTTGATTGAGTGGAGACATTTCAATTCACTTCAGCTAATAATTGCTGTTTGAAGTTCCCCAAGCTGAAGGTGACAGGAGGGGGGAACAGCATCTCGTCTCTCTTGAATATGTGGTATTATGATGAAGTTGCGTTCCTCATTACTTTTCTAGATTTTGTCTATACCATTTTTTTTTTTTAATACTGTATACGTATTAGTCAACCCTCAATATGAAGTATCTATCCGTACATTTCCAAAGCCCACAAACTTTTGAAAAATCGGACAATCTATGATTCTGAACACCCCTTTCACCCTTCCGATTCAATGGTGATATCGGCAATGTTGCCAAATCAAAAGTTTTTCAGATATTGAGGATAACTCAATTTTTCCAAATGGAAAATCCTATTTATTTTCATTGCAATCAATTCAGCGCCCCGTGGTTACTAATGTCTCCAAATACCATATTGTGAATTGATGTGGTTTTTGAAATATGAGAACATGGTTCGTTGAAATTTCTGTCCAATATTTTCAAAAGAGCTCGAGAAAATTTCATCAAATTTCATACAAAATGGTTTTTGTCGAAACAACTTTTTAATAATTGAATTCTTTTCTAATAGAGTTTTGAGTCAAATAACAGAAACTGAAAACTATCTGACCAAGTGCTCAAAATGTTTGCCATCAATTTGCTAAACAATAGCCCAAGCTTTCATAAAATTCCCTCAAGGTATTAGTTAGCTTTTGAGGCGTGATTAAAAGAGCTACCTGACATATTTTATTTTTTGAGATTTCTAAATTTGCTGTTTTCTCAAACTACATCAATTCAAAATCTGATATTTGGAGACATAAGTAATAATAATAAAAACAAATAGGGGATTCCATTTCAAAAAATTTAGTTACTCTCAATACCATTGAATCGGGCATCATCCAAAACCACCCTGTCGAAATTTTCATAAATTTTTTCTGGTCCGTTTCTGAAATATGAGACCGTTCCAATACTTTTGAAAGACACAACCAACGGGCCGAATTTCCTGAAGGACCTCGGCCTCCTCAACTTGCTGACTGCCATAAAATTCAAAGTGCAGCCACAGAAATGCAAAGAACGTCAGCCGACGATTCACAAGTCTGCCCCGTACCCATTAGGGAGAGCAATAGTAATTGATAACTCCTTTGGGATATTTAGCGCAGCCTTTACAGTACGAGACAAAGGCGGCCAAGGAAACCGCTAGGTGGCGGCTCTTTGTGAGATCGGTGCCGTCGGTGATGGAACACGACGGGAATTAATTCCTGGGGTGTTTTGTATTCTTTTGAAGCGTTCGAGGACTGAGAATTGCCTACGAGGAGATGATCGAAAAACTTCAGACTGTTTTTTTCAGCTTCGACAGTTCTTTCAGAACAAAGAAAGAATCCAGTTGTTTCTCTTTGAATCTTTGAGAAGAGTACTATCATTTTCAAACCTCCATTCATTATTGAAGTGGTGCATATTAGCTTTGGACAAAAAATACCGCAAGCAAATATCAAATTTATCGCGTTAATACAACGTTGCGAGTCACCATAGATTGCAACATACAACGGATTGAACTTTGCTGTCATCACTTAGAAATTTTTTTTTTCCTAACAAATCACTCAGGTTTTAACCCCTCACAAGCAAAGATTGTACGAGCAAACGAGATCCGGGACCTACAGCTTGAATAAAAGCGGATTCCAAACCACTTCAGCTCAGTGGCAGATCACAGTTTTAGAAGATCCTCGTCTACGTTTCTAGAAGATTCAGGCAGATTCAGAAATTTATGAAGTGATATAGTTTTAAATTGATTTCATTTATAGAACCAATTTTTTTATATAATATAGGCCGCGGGCATGTGACGTCATATGACAACTGTCAATCAGCCTGCTGGACAAACAAACCGTATTTAAATAAAAAACAATGGTAAATTAATGAGATTATAATTGCAATTCTGAGATTATGGGTGAAATGTGTTTTGAAGATATTCGATCTGTTTCGTTTTCGGTGCCCCACACTGTATAAGGCTCTACAATATTATAAATCACAACCAACTTTTCATATGGTAATCCTGTATAAAAAAGGCATTTAGATGGATTATGCTCTAAATTTTTCATTGTTAATGTATAAGTCTGCAAAGTTTCCCGGAGACGATGTATTTCACTATAACAATTCTGTAACTCAAAATTGACATTGGTGTTCACCAGAGTTTTGTGCGTGTTCCACTTCTTTAACAGGTTCATTTATATCATTCAGAGCTTGATCTTCCTCATCAATAATATCCAAGTTTTGAACAGCTGAATCATTCAAGTCTTCACACAAAGGATCATTGTCAATTCAATCCCAAATTCTATCCATATCAACTAGATTATCTCAATTTCATCACGCTACTTCCTACGATTCAATCTCTGGATGCTTTGAATCGCATTGATATTTTTTTTGTAGCCAAATGATTGATTCGGTATCCAGTCTATATTGTCAAATCTTTCGCACTTGGCTTGCCTTAAATGATTTTTTTTTTTATGTTGCCTATGTTTCCTAGATTCGGTGAACATACCTCCTACAAAATGTTTTTAACATACTGTTGCCCATTTCAACTTCTCAGTAGTTAAATCTACTCTTTTAGTTAGCCTGAATCCACACTGAATGACATAAATGCACAATAAGCATTTGTAGACCCGTTTGTTTGTCCAGCAGACTGGATTGACAACTGTCATTTTCTGTCGTCTGTCAGATGTGCCTGCGGTCTATTGTGATGGATTAGCTTGAGTTTGGTTAGTTCAGATCGGTTTAGGTAAGGTTAGTTGAGGTTATGTTGGGTAAGGTTAGTTTAAATTTAGGTTATGTTGAGTAGTATATAATATGAAGTTAATGCCACAGAATCGGCTAAAGATTTGTATTAATATTATCCACAAAGTCAAAATATCAATAACAAGCTGATTGAATAGTATAATGTCTATTTCTATCCATCACAATATCAGATGTCCAGTAATCTGAAATGACCAACTTTGCAACAGCATATTTCCGCAAAACAAAAATAATATAATTGATACTATTTAAATCGACCAAAGATTTATATTAATATTTTCTTATAAAAATTTCTGAGAAACTTCTCTGAATAAGTTTCCGCGTCCACAATTTGGCAACAGCGCGTTTCCACAAAGTAAAAATTTCATGGCAAGAACCACTTAATTAAACAGTATTATTTCCATTACGATTCATCTCCATATCAGATTTTCAGTAATCTGAAGTGTCCAACACTTGGCAACATCGCATTTCCGCAAAAAAAATGGTACCATTAGAATCGCCTCATACCACAAAATTGCATTGTAATTTTTTTATAACAGATTTCCAAGAAACGAATTTTTTACCAAACAGGTTTGTGGAATTTAGGGATGGCATGGTTCCAGGAAATTCAATTTTTTTATCATAATGATTCTCGTGGAACATTTTTCGTTGCTTTTTTTACAGTTTTTCGTGATATTCCCGTCTGTTCTGCTACTGATCGTAAGGAGTTCGTGGGCTCTGCAACTAATATTCCCAAAACTACATTTCATTTAGTACTTAGCGGTTATTTTTTCTTATTTTCCACCAAACCAGTTCTATAAAACTTTGTCACCAAATCAAGCACATACCGGTGACTTACATTACAATTTGGACTTCTTTCTCTAGAAAGAAATGCCGCCTTCGTGCGTATTTTCCAAACTCTTCATGAATTAAAATTAACAAATATCTTTCTTTAAGAACGTGAACCTTCGATCAAATAACACTTCCTAGATGAATAATTCGCCGCACACGCATTAAAATTTGTGTGTAAGGGACATCTTCCACCAACGACAGTGTCGTGCGTTGTTAACAGAAATATTGAGGTTCAATAAAAAAGAAATGATGGAAACCCAATATGGAATGGAAACCTGATCTCCACATGATTTTGAGAACAGCCGATGCTCTAATTGACATGTTTTTTCATAATTCATTAATTTTTCTCTTTTCCAATTTGGTTTCCGTTCCTCGATAGTTACGACACTAGTAGCTTACCTATGAAATGACATATTTTCATTTCCAGCTTCAAAAGATCTTTTACACATTTCACAATTCCTCACCATTGCTGCATAATAAAAGCTAATGATAGTTTAACACAAATTAACTCAGAATTTACCCTTTATTTACGAAAAAACACTCCAATGAGCCAAAGACGAAATCAAACAGAGATTGTTTGTTGTTGTTCTGTCAAATTTGACATTTGATATTTCAAATGCAGCGTTGCCGTACTGACCATACTATATCGACAACAAAAAAACTCCGTTCGGCAATGGAAATACTATCGTTTTACATGCTCCCAACAAGCTGCAATGAACGTTTCAATTACCTTCTTATTGCTATATATACAGTATTTTTGGGTTTTTGTTGCTCATTGTATCCTTAAAAAATTGTGACATGGCAAAAATGTCATAATTTAAGGGATAACATTATGAAAAGATGTTACCTTCAGTTCTATTTGAGTATTACTCATCTAGGTTGTTACCTGATCGGAAAAGTGAACCATTTTCACATTCCTATACACTCATTAAACAGCCCAACTAGTAAAACTGCATTCACTGAACTTTTCGCTTGTTAACAAAAGCTTTTTACAGCAGGGGTAGCAAAAAAGGCATTTCAGAGATGAGAATTAAAAATGCATCATTAAATAAACGGAACTCAACTACCATCTACATTTTACTATTAAATTACTTTCTAATGTAATTTTTATAGAGCTTGTGGCTAATATTAAACCTGATAAAGGGTTGGAATGGTGCCACCTAATAGTCTAACCAGTTCTACTAGAAGAGGACTCAATACAATGATTTTCGTTTGAATAATAACCTGAGAACCATGCATCTCAGTAGAGATAAATTCTCATTACTTCTGTAAGTTTAGAACGCTATCCTTTGGAAACTGCTCTTCGCAAATGTTGAGTCGAGATACTGTTGGGAAGATATTGAACCCCTCATCAAAATGATGACCACCCTTCCCATTAAAGATCCTAAGGGTAACATCTACCCCTACTAGTGGGTTGCCGAAAGCTATAAATATTCTTCAGTGTAGCCCTCCAAATTAAAACTGACCTGTTTTTTCGATTCCTCATATTATTCACTGGATGGAAGATATCGAGGGTGGAAAGCTCTCAACGTGACACCGTGAATAAGTAATTGATACTAGTCAACGCAGTAGCATCAAAATACTAGAATATGTTTAACTAAACTCCCATACGAAACTTGAGTCAGAACATTCCAAACCCTTCCGATGGAAGATTTTATGGCAATAAAGGATATTATTATTTATTATTAATTCGAAACGTTCATTAGGAGTGAAAAAATCCAGTGGAATAATTCATTCAAAAAGGTAATCACAAAATCCTTCGACTAATTCAATTTCATCTCGTACTGAATCTACTCAAATTCTGTCGACAACCCTTCAACCAATCAAACCGGCTCCAACAACATATTTTCCAATAACAAGTTCGAGTGCTCTTTCAGGTATCATAATTGGCTTTCAATCAGTTCAATCTCCCCAACAAGCATATCAACCAGAATAAATTGTTCAATTCAGTATGAAGCGTATTTTTCATCCCAATGCCAGCACATTCCCTCCAGAGTTCTTCATTATTGATGAAATGGAGCTAGTTACTTGTTCTCTTTCGCTCGAATCTTTGTTTATTTTCAGACGGCGGAATCGTCTGGATTCCTTCTATCCATATGATTAAATCAACCCAATACATTTCCTGCCTCTTCAGGGAAATGTCCATATACTGACCTAGATATGCCAAACAGAGTTATATAATGCATGTTATGTATTATCAGCATAACATCAATGATTTTTTCTCGAAAGAGTTGTTTTGTTGAAACGATTGGCAGCTTTCCAAGGCATTTATCATACAGAGAAACGACTCCAATTTACATATTCGGAATTGCTATCACAGTGCTCTTGACATGTACATTATATCTCTAATTCATTTGTAAATGCAGCAATGTTAATATTATGAACTCTCAATTTATCAGGCCCGACGTACAGAGTGATACAGTTTGTACCAGTTTTGAATAAATGGAAATTATAACATGTACATTTACTAACATTTTTATATTATGGTATATCAAAATGTTTCATGTATTCTCACTACTGCATTTCGGGGCAAACTTATTGTCAGACCGAACTATATCAAATAAAGAAACTGTTAGACTTCACCCCAGAAACATCTTCTTGATCAAAAAATTAGATGAACAAATCCATACTTCTTTCTCCCCACTGGAGAAAGTAAAACTCCACCATATTGAACCGATTTTTATCAGTAGAATAAAAAATATCGACTGTACAGTACTAGATTTTCATTTCGGCAGATTTGCAAAGAAATGATCGTACCGACGGAAGAAAGGATTCAAGATATCTCATATCAACTGCAGTTAACCACATTTATCATTTCTTGAAATTTTTCATTGACAGCCTTCTACTGAATGTGTTTATTGAATTCATATAATAATTCTAGTTGATAACAGAACTGGACTCATATAAAAAAATTAAACCAAAACATCCACTGATGACAACTCTTTCAAATTGTGCCAGTATTTCTACTCAAAAGTGACTATCAAATTCACTTTATGGACTTGAAGACCCGTTGGGCAGATATGTGATATATTTTTTTTATATTCAGGAAAACACCACTAACAACAGCCGAGCTGTTAGGTGAAATAGAAAGACTTGACTAAGATGATCCTAATATTCCTGATGCTATATATATCACTCCGCCGGGTGACAATGATTTTGATAGTGGTGAGGATTCTAGGGACGAGGACAGCAATGATCCGAACAGACTAAATCCCAGGCATCTTCAAGCAGAAGCAGAAAGCAACAGGCTAGAAGTAAACAATAGCGACAATGAGGAGGAAACTCAAATACAAGAGAAAAGTGGCCCATCTAGGAAAAATAAGTTTCCAAAAAAACGTAACTGGTCAAAGGGTGATTTGGATAAGACAACGTCTCAATCATCTACTGCAAAATTTCCTACGGTTGACATATTACCTGTGCTTACGCTAAGCGATCAAAGTGAACCTTCAGAATTTTTAGAACTATTTCTAAACGCAGATGTACTCGAAGATCTTGTAAAATATACTGTTTTGTATGCAAATAGCAAAAACTGTCGATTAGAACTAAGCAACGATGAACTACTCGTTTTCATAGCAATATTATACTTGATCGGTTATGTTCCACGTCGAAGAATGTTTTGGGAAGGGCGAGACGACACTCGAAATATTCTGGTGTATAACTGCATGCGTAGAAATAGATTTGAGGAAATATTCACATTCCTACATGCAGCAAACAACAATAATTTGACAGAGAATGATAAAATGGCTAAGTTGCGTAACAGTGTTGTTACTTTGTTGTCGAATGAATATGGTTTATGCCCAATCCAAAAAGCAATAAGATATTCTTCAACACATAAAAAAAGTAGATATACAGCAACCATACGTCGTGCAATATTATAATAGATATGGGAGGGGTAGATCAGATGGATAATAATATTGCAAATTATCGTATAGGTCTGCGAGGAAAAAAATGGTATATTCCTATTTTATTTTGGATGTTCGACATATGTATGAGTAATTCCTGGGTTTTGTCACGTAACGTATTTCATAAAATTTAGCTTTCTTCATGAACAACAAAAATTATTCAGTTTTCTCTTGGACAAACTAATTATGCCATCATAACAGAACCCTCTCCATACGATGGCATTTTTTATCGTTCCGCAAATATTGTGGTTTGATTATGACTGCGTTCTCAGGAATTTCAAGCGAGACACATGTTCGCTTGTGAACCACAAAATACTGCTGTGCGAACTCCAGCACAATAGATTCAGAAATCAAAGCCTCAAACGGATCGAATCTCATCCAAGTCAACGATCCCAAGTTGTGAGAACTGAGCAGATATTGGCTTTGTCAGACATGGTGTGCCTCAAGGCTCGGTACTTGGGCCAGTACGGTTTTTATTGCATTTCATCGATCTGGTTAATATCGAATTAAATGGCATGTTCCCAATTTCTGATGATGATACAACCATATTGTGGCAGGACATGATCTCCATAAAAAAGTAGCTCAAGACATTGTCAGTATAAGAGAGTGAAACCTGTTATCCTTCAATGTAGATAAAAACAATCTTCTATCATTAAATTGCAATATACCAGGCATTCCGTTGGATGATACTCTTATATCAAATAAAACATCCAATAAATTCCTTGGTATCAACTTGGACAGTAACCTTACTTTCCATGACCATGTCAAATTACTGAGCACAAAACTTGCTTCGGGATGTAATGCTTTACGAACGGTGTCGAATGAACTGGGTATTGTAACCTCAAAAATTGTGTACCACACTGTAGTTGAATCGCATCCAAACTATGGTCTAGCTATCTGGGGCACTTGCAACCAACAGCACTTCAATTTAGTTTTTATTCTTCAAAACCGTGGAAAGTTGAGCCCAGAGTGTCTTGTAAACTCTTATTCATGGAACAAAAATTACTAACACTTTCTTCCTTATTCGTTCTGGAAACCGTGTGCCTACATAAAAACAAATCATCTTATACGATGCTGTTGTTGGCTTCACTCGTCCAAATGACAATTTAAGACTGCCAATTCTATCTTCAAATTTGATCAAAAATACACTGATCTAAAAGCAGCTAAAATATATAACCATCTTTCAACAAGATTTAGAGATATTCAATCACTTGACCAATTCAAGTGAAGTACCTTTATGTCGGATATTCAGATCTTGATGTGATGTTTTTTTTATGTTTTTCATATTTTTTTAATTAATTCGTAGTACTTCGTATGTAGGTACACTTTCGTCACACCACCACTTAATCTAATAACAAATGTTGGCCAATAGTCCCGTGCGGATTAACTTCCTTGGGACTGGCAATTGTTTTGTTCTGATAATTTTATATATTTTATATAATTATTGTCACTTTGATGAATAAACATATTATTATTATTATTATTATTCGGGAAGCCGGTAAAGCAAGTTCTCGTTGAAAAAGCATTTTATAGTGTTCAAGAGTACTTTGATAAAGATTTGGATGGCTTACTATAAAATTATATTTGGCTTTTATCATCGTTTTGTTCTTTGTGAAGAGTCTTTGTTACTTGGGTTCCATTCATTTATTTCAGCTGTTTATTTATTTAAATAATTTATTTATTGTCTCATTTATTATTACGTCTGACTATAGATTCATCTCAGATCTTTATACATACATATTATTATATTTTTCTAAAATTATGTCTATTTTCAACTCACAATGTTTTTATATATCCCTGAATATATAAAAACAGGGTTTCGACTTATGTTTTATTGCAAATTTGATAGTCTAATTTTCGCACCCATCTCAATTTGACTGACTTTTTCATTTATACACTAATTTATTATAGCTTTATCTACGAGATGATCTTCTTTCGACAATAAAATATATTTTGATTGATTGATTGATGCTATGCATATTTGCCACTCTACTTCAACCATAATGTGGGGTGAACTTAATCCCAGAAATTTCGGATGACCACGACGTTGGATGACCCAAAATATTCAAAAACTGAATTGTTCAACATGACCATTCACTGAACTTTCTTTGGTGAAGAACCTCAAAGACACTGTGGGGGCAAACGCCAGAAACTGTTACCGTCCATGCAGTTTAGTATAGTTCAGTTCAAAACCACATAGTTTCGCAATAAATTGCGCTGCGGTAGCGTTGCATAGAACATTGTAATTGATATGAGGAATTATCTTTAACTAGATCACAAATTTTACATTCAAACAACTATTAATCCCATCCATACTGAAGTAGCAATTTAGATGGTAGCTATTGATATACAATGATGTGCGTACATGTTATAATAGATTTATCCCACGCCGCTTTCAATTCTGAAAGGACAGAGAGCGGATGTGGATCTGATAGAGCTGTCACTTGGATATCGGCTATTTGGGGAAGTGGTTCAATTCAATAGCATATGAAAGGACGCCGCGTTAACCTTATTATAGAAAGTGGCCAACCCAGTGTTATTAGATGAATGTTCAATATCTATACTCTAGTCGTCGATCACTTGGATACTAGAGGGTGTTCTCACCGATAAGCCATATTTTTCGACAAGTCATGAAACTTCTCATAATGGATTGTTCCACCAATAATCTGGAAAGATAATAAGTTGTGAAACTGCAGGCAAAAAAAATGTCTGCCAATGAACAACTTTACATGCGTTGTCTTTCATTCAGTCACTTTTGTCACACTGTTATTATTATTACTACCAGAAATTTTTCAACATTTCCCTAATTATGAATTAACGACGTCTCCGTCCATTTGAGGCTTTCACAGAGGTGATTTTCGATGAAATCTACGAATTCTCAATCCCGCTGACTTTGATGCTTTACCTTCGAGCACCCCCTTTAATAGTTTTCATCTCGAACCCATAGCTTGATTTTTTATAGAAGAACAAAGGATTGCAAAACGTTATCACATGTTGCAGTCCATGTTATGAGTGATAGTAACTATACAACATTTTTTGATATTCGAAGCAATTTTTGTATGGGCTGCAAAAAATATTGTCAGTCAATGATGTCAAAACTAAATTCTTCATCATATCAATTATCAACCACTAGGAAGGAATTCGACAGGAGATCATGTAAAATGTGTACCATGAGGATCTTTCACACCAGGTGCCTTAACCGTTTTTGGAAATTAGGTATCTAAGAAAGCCTAAGCTATTATTTTTTTATGTTATAGGTAGCCTGATCAGCATGATCTCGAATCCCAGAAGTATTCCAAGAGAATAAATAGTTTTAGAAGAGTAGCACGTTACAGGAATGTGCCTTTCTTGACGTATAAGGAGCTTTCGACAATTGTTTAAAAAAATTTAAATTGTTCAAATTTTTTTTCCGGTAACCAGCTGTCGTCCACCTACGAACGACAGCCCTCAAAAGTCGAAACATGTTCGAGTCAAGGATTAACGATTAATCTAACCAATCGGCTACCTGACCTTACACCACATAAAGCTATCAGAAGAGCACTAGAAGACAGATTAATAGTTAACATGACAACTGGGTATGTCACAATTACTTTCTACAACAGCAGAGACAAAAATAGGACGTAACACCATTTCCATCTACATGACCAAAGCAGGTCCCGATTCAATCACGAACTAATTTCTAAGTGGAAT
Organism: Chrysolina americana; assembly: GCA_958502065.1. Lineage (NCBI taxonomy): Eukaryota > Metazoa > Arthropoda > Insecta > Coleoptera > Chrysomelidae > Chrysolina > Chrysolina americana. Next base: position 8,728,220 of record OY293419.1, on the reverse strand, counting down.
ATAATCTACCGAGTACATTGAATACGGAAAATTGTATGCTTCAATAAAATCATACCATAATTGCGATTCCTATTAGATGCAGTAGTTTTTACACCTAACATTTCCAAAGCAAACGCTTTCCCGCCCTATACTGCAACATTTGACGGAGACACCCCCTTAACCATAATTACACCGATCCCATTATAGACAGGTAATTCGTGGCTGTTTTTGAAGACCACAGATGTCACCTACATGTTTCAAAAAATTAAATTTTTCATCAGGAGTTAGAAAAGAAATGCCGTGTTTGCTTAATCCTATGACTCACCTGAATATTGTGATGAGAAAGAAGTCTTATCTGAAACAATAAAATATATTTTGTAACAAGTATTCCTAGTATTCCTAGTTGAATTTGAAACGTTAGTATTCCATGACATGATATCATGTTGTTACGATATTTCTGAGTGATACTTTGAGCACACCAAACTGTTTTTATTGAATTTGCTATAAAGAAACTATCACTACACTAGCTCATTTGGATTTAAATTGATGGATGTAGCCGTTACTACGTGGTAGTAGATCATCCTAAGAAACAGAAAAGAAAGTTTCTATGTTTTTATACAACTTTAACTTGTAACACTTCGTTAGTGCAGTTTCGTCCTATATGGACATTCTCAAACAGATGCAAACAGAGAATGTTCATACAGGACGAAACTGCAGTAACGAAGTGTTACAAGTTAAAGTGGTATAAAAACATAGAAATTTTCTTTTTCTTATCATTTGGATTCATTTGAACTGCTCATTTGACTCCAACCAGTTAAATCTTCCAAAAACTTCTTCCTCTGAGTGAAATGTATCTTATATACTCAATTCGAGCAGAGTAGATTTTTCGGGATTTTTCTGTTCTTCAGAGTGATCAGTACAGAGAGACATAAAAAAAATGCCACAAGAATGAGGAAAGGTTTAGAGCGATCAGTCGGTTTATTTGTTATGCAAATGAGTTGCGACAATATATATAATTTCAGTTTGCTAGGACAGTAAAGCAGCAATACTGGCACTGAAATCACACAGGATCACATCCAAGCTAGTGTCTGAATAGAAATCCTGGCAAAAAGAAGAGAAGTCAGCCTCATATGGATCCCAGGACAGTCGTGTGTCCACAGAAACGAGGAAGCAGACAGGCTAGCCAAAGAGGGATTGAACAGACCACCATAGGAATCCCCAACAGCCTAGCAGTTCACGAAAACTTGGTAGGACACGCCTGACATGAGACAATCCACATAACCAAAAAATTACATCCTCTCCCTTGGGACACGAATTCTCAAGCTAGTGACAGAGCTCCTGACGGGACACAATCACCTGAACAGGCACATGGCCCTCATTGGGATCACAGAGGATCAACTCTGCAGGTGGTGCCTGGAAGAAGACGACACTTCACCACACCTCACAGAATTTCCTGCACTGGTGCCCCAGGGGAATATGGGAAAAGCATACTAAACCCAGAGTACGTCAAAAAGATTCAGCTATGAGCTAGTCACTCTGACGTTGAGCCAGGGTATATAATTCAGGCTTCCCTAAGCAACCGGCGGTCTCTAAAATAAAAGAGGATGGAACCACCCACAGCCGAATGAAACGTCGAAATGGTGATACTGTAGGTAGGCCAAATCAATGCAACCGGGAAACTGGAAAGCATCTAAACTGGTGAGTCTGAGACACTTTGAATACAGGAACCATACGTTCACAGGAATGAAGTGAGGTGCTCAAGAGAAAGCGGCTACCAGCTTCTGGTGAAAAAGATAGATAAAGAGTAGGTACTAAGGGCGGCGATGCTGGCGTCAGGAAACCTTCAAGGACATAACAATATAGGCATAGAACACAACCCCAAATGTGGAGAAGACGATGAAACTTCATCTCACTTTCTCAGCGAGTGCTAGGCCTACTTAAGGATGAGATTTGTCTTCGAAGATGCGAAACTCCAAAAGAATGATCTACTTAACCTGGAGTAGACGAACATACTTACTTGCATCCGAAGGTTCGTAAAAAGAAGACAAGGAGTATTGTAGATATGTGGAAAACAGGAGATGGCGAAAAGGGTCCATGAGGGCCTACTCATTTGGCTGCGGCAACAGCTTCCTCACGTTTCCGATCACTACTACTTCACTGGGCCAAAAAATGGAGATCATGGCATTCGTTTCACATGCTCCATAGATGAATCTTCATCTAAGATATGAAAGCCTCAAGCTCTACTAAGAACCTTCGACCACAATAATTCAAGACGTAATATTGATTTCCAAAAGATTGAAATCCTCCATTCCATTTCAATTAACCTTTCCATCCACAAGAAGCGTTGCACATAGTTTGAAGTCACCCCACACGAACTGGCACAATCGAACGAAAAGGTAAGTAACGTTATCGACTCCATCTTATCATCGGTTCCGATTGCGGCAGCTGCCTTACGTCACTGGATATGGAGAGACGCATCTGGCATGGGAATTAGGCAATTGGCACTATTAAAGTGGAAAGCGAAACTCGACAGGAACGAGATACACCCACATGATTTTCCGTCCAGATTGGAATACACCGAGAGCCTCTATTGTAGTGATGATTAGAGGTGTATTACGATCCTTTGTACGATACTGAATACGGTTCTAATTGTTTCTTAGTCGGATAGCATCGCGTCGAGATAATGCAAATTGGCACGGTTATCAACGGATATTATCGTAACTGTATGTGTACACTGCAGACTAATCCCCATGGTTTTGATGGAATATTGGCAAGCTCATATATGAATTAGGGCAAGATACTATGCACATTCCTAGGGAGTGAAGCCAGCATGGCGTCATTGCCGTCAAGACATACATAAAGCGCGGCACTTTGAAATAATGATCTTATTATGTACATGTCAATCAATGGGCAGGACGGGATTTCGACGGAAAAGCGCCAGGTAGCTTTGCTTTCCATCCCGTCGGCCCAAAGTTGCAAAAATTTGTATTTGTTTTGGGACTTTGGATAAACTTTATTTTTCAACGAATATTTCTTTTCCGAATAAGTCCTGAAAAGGACTCTCGGAATAATTTGCATCTCAATGCTGATACGAATTCTTTTGATAGTATAGTGGTGTTTTCCACCGAAATCCCACTGAGCACAGTAAAGCCAGGCCGTAGATTTACTAGTTAGCACCAGAAACACTAATTTTAATAAAATAAAAATAAACCGAGGACTAAAATATTCCGGACCCCAGTGGGCCATCGGAAAGAGTCTCTCTCCAAGCATGGCTCGGCAGAGAAATCTCTGGCGAAGAATTGAGCCAAAACGCTCATATTTATATGGTAGCCCAGTTGGCCGAGCATCGCGTCTGACCAATCAGAGCGCGTAGTCCAAGTGGGCGGAGCTTAATAAGAATTCTCTTCCAGAATTACTCTCGAAGTTGGAATTTTCGAGAGAATTCTTTTCTTAACTTCTCGAACTTTCGTTTTGAATCAGATACGGATATTAGTGTTTCTGGGGGACCATAACATACAAATGGTTTCCTCAAAGAGGGCCGGTTGAGATACGCGACGAGACGTCGTGCGCCGCCGAACATTTGTTGTCTGGTTCTGAAACAGTCGTGGCATTTCTCGGTCGCGTGGGTAAATCCATGCTCCTGTCAGTGTCACGACGTCTTTATAGGAAAGAGTAAGGAAAACGGTAATCTCTCCGATTTTGTGAAATTTTTACTGATGAATCATCAGTGCACATATGGAATGGTGAAAAACAAAAGCTATTCTTTCACTCCCGCATCCGAGGTTTACTGTCAGAGGGAAACAAATGCAGGGGAAGAAAAATAGCTATTTACATACCAAGGGAGAAAAATAATGCTGTCCCTCCCACGGATAGTTTGATATCCGACGCGAAGCGGGGAGCATTGATATCTGCGGGAGGAAAAACATTTTTCTCTTGAGGTATGTATACAGAATGGCCACTTTTTTAATGGGATTGTATTGGTAACTTTCAACCCATAAGAGTTAGAAAATCGGTTAAATGGTGAAAAAGTTGCATTCATAGAAGCATTGTCAAGCAGTTTAAACAAATCGAGATTATCAGGGCCGGTTATTGAGATATCATAAGAAAGGTAAATTCTGTCATTTTGATTTTTCTTTTTTTCCCACTTTATTTTAGATATCAAAAAATGTTAAAGGATTTTTTTATTCGGCAGTAAATTATCCTCAATTTGACGTAATCAGATTTCGTATCCAACGTTTCGTACACTCTGGGCCACCCTCAATCCCATCTTTTTTTAAATGCGGACCCGCATATTTTATGACACTTTACGAAATAACTTTTAACACTGAATTCAATGATATGTCATTCAAAGTTGATTTTCTGGTGATTTTGACCATAATCCAAATTTCTTTGGGTCGGATGTGTATAATTTACCATTAGTTCAATTAACAACATGCAATACATTTCGATGAAATAATCAACTTACTTATCTTAAACTGAATGGAACGTATCAGAATCAAAGCAAGAAACACACAGACTATCTAAATCGATAAAAACGATGTTGAATTTTTACCAAATCTTATGTTATCCTCACGTACATGAAGAAGACCTTCAATATCACCAAATCAATCAAAATATACTGTATTGTCCAAGAGCAATTCTTATTGACAAAGCGTAGTGAAAAGGAATTACAACAATGGAATAAAAATTATTACACATAAAATATATCCATACACATACATACATTTGTAAATATATAAACAAATATATAGAATATATTCACTAAAATGTACAAGAAATAACACTTCCAAATCATGGTAAGATATTATTTGTTGATTGTCATAACATGTAAAAAAAGAGAACGTCAAGATACACAATTATATGTTACATAAAATACATCAAGTACGATAAAGTCACTAAAAATAAAAATGAGTGAAATGAGTAGATGGTTTTAAATCTTTCTGCTCCATGGAAACAAGAGGTCCAGTAGCATGGCCTGCCAGATCTCCGGATTTGAATCCGCTAGATTTAAAAAAAAAATATTATACCATGAACCCGAATAGAGATTCTTCGCGAGAAGATTGAGAATGTATTGGAAGGTATTCAAGGAGACGAAATAAGCAAATGTATAAGAAGTATGGGTTCCAGAACCGCAAAGTGCATTTTAAAAAATGGTGGACACTTCGAACACTTACTTCATTAATTTTCATTTACTTTCGAATAATCATTTAATTTTTCTTTCATTAATGATAGTTTCGTTTAATTATTATGAATTAGGTTTTTCTCCTCTTGAAATATGTAAATACTTATTACTTGTTTCTTGCGTTGATTCTGATACGCTCCATTTAGTATAAGACGAGTAAGTTGATTTTCTTATTGAAATGTATTGAATGTTGTTAATTAAACTAAAGGTGGATAATACAGATCCGACCCAAAGAAATTTGGATAAGGGTCAAAATCACCTGAAAATCAACTTTGAATGGCATTGTGTGATATATCGTTGAATTCAGCGTTGAAAGTTATTTCGAAAAGTGTCATAAAATATGCAGGTCCGTATTGAAAAAAATGAGGTTGGGGGTGCCCCAGAGAGTACGATACGTGGTGAACAAAATCTAATTACGTCATACTGCCGAATAAAAAAATCCTTTATCATTTTTTGATATCTAAAATAAAGTGGGAAAAAAAGAAAAATCAAAATGACAGAATTTACTTTTTCTATGATATCTCAATAACCGACCTTGATAATTTCGATTTGTTTGAACTGCTTGACAATGCTTCAATGGATGCAACTTTTTCTCCATTTGACCGACCTTCTAACTCTTATGGTTTGAAAGATACCAATACAATCCCATTGAAAAAGTGGCCACTCTGTACAGCTTTTTCTACTACCTTCAAGGTCGTCATTTCTATAATGTCCTAAAAATTATAATGCATGCATTCTCATATGAACAACTGCAGCAAATTGTGGAACTATATGCGGCTATATGACAAAAAAGTGTTGTGTCGCGTGGTCATCGTGTTGACAAATCTTTGTTGCTATGACATTTTTGGTAATACAAACATAACAATTTTCTGCCACGTTGTTACCCTTTTGAGTTGCTCCTAAGTGTGAAACAAGTTCTTGCGAAGACGACCCGCCAAAAGACCTTGCTCAATAGGTAAAACTGATTCAAATGCATCTTCTTCCTAATAAATCGAGAGAGCAATATAAAAAGAAAACAGCGTTGAGTAAAAAAAGTCTTAGAAGATGCCACCGTACTATTTTTCTAGCTGCGAGCAAGAGAATTAAAATCATCAACATCATGGACCAAAGATATTATGATACGATCAGTACTAAACTTTAGGGAAAATAAAAATTCCTCAATCACCCAACAGTTACGTGCCAAAGAAATCTCTGAAAGAAAGGGAATTTGAATATTTTGACAGAGGCCTGGAATAGAGATTATTTGCATAAGAAGGTAAGCTCTTTTATTTCAGTACATTTTATTAAATTGTTTAGTAAAGAAATGGTGGTATGAATGGTCGTTTAAATTGTATTTTCCTCAAAAATCAAACTGACATTTAAAGGTCATCAATTAAATTATAAAATATGCATTTTTTTAATGAATTGTGTATTCTTTTCAGGTCGCTCAACTATTTGGCATTTACGGGGTTCGCAGATGCGAAGAACTAATCAAAAAGAGTTTATGAAGTTTTACACAAATTGTGCAAATTTCACTGAAATCGGGCTCATGTCCACATTTGCAAGTTCTATCCGAAAAGGACGTTAAAGTCCTTGATAATCGTGGCGATATTCTTAGTCACGAAATCAAAAAAAAAACGCAGCTTAATTGTTTCTGATGACATAATGAATGGAATATCCGCATAAGCTAATCAAAAATATAAAACTTCCAGACAGTCCAAAATATTGCATTCCAGATTAATCTGTTAATAACTATAAAGAAAAATCATCTATCAATGTAATCGGAAAGAATTACAATGGCTAAAATTCCATTTAAAATTGCAACATTTTCAAAACATTTTCAGAATCAAGAAATCCCCAAATTATACCGGCCATTGTTTCCGAAGAACTTTGGCTACGCTGATCGTCAATGCAGGTGATGACTTGCTGACACTTAAGCAGCATAAAGGTTAGGAGTCTGGGAAGATTGCTGAGGAATATGTCGCAGAATCATCGAAAAAGAAAGGGAAATTGCAAGTAAAATCATTATTGGTCGGAAATGCACTTCAATGTCAAGTTCTTCCAGGGATCACTTTGATAACTTTGTGTCGATAGCTCTGCCTTCATTGGATAGCATTCTAACAAGGAGCCACACTAAAAATGGCTTTTCATGAGGGATTAGTTTCAATGATTTGACAAACTGTACAGTCAATTCAAGTTGTTAAGTTTTTCATTTCATCAATTTTTTTTTTTGGGTATTTATAGTGGCATCGATTGCTAAGATCATCAGCCACTATGTGTTCTGGGTAGGCTGCGTTACTAACTCCATACGCCACTTTAGGAGCAGCACTGTTAATGTGAACGCAACAGTGAATCATGCAGTCAAGCCACAAGATTCGTCTATTATATTGTTGTTTGATTAAAAAAAAAAGAAAAAAGACAATGATGTGTATTTTTTATTCCATTTCCATAAATCTTCCTCATAAAAATCGAACAGACGAGGTAAAAGAGAAACTCTAGCTTATGTGACAGTATTGAGAAACTCAGAGAGAGAAAAAATTTTTTTCCCGAGGAGGAAAAATGTTTTTCTCTGGGCGGGATGAAAAGTATCATTTTCCTCCTTTCTTCAGGGGTCAAAAATGATGGTTTCTGGTAAAGTATCAGAAAAAAAAATTACAGAAATGCTTGGTAGACGGTTATTTTTTTAATATTTGATGAATAGTGGTAACTATGTGGAGGTTAAGAAATACAAACGCTTTAATCAAACTGTAGAAATGTTCCTGCCAAATGGATAATAATCAACCGTTCGACTAATACTTCCCCACGGATGACACTACGACCCACAGCTTAGTTGATCGCAGCGCCATCTGCACGGGATATCAAGAACAAGACAAACAATCCTAGGCAGCACAGACTCCAGGAAGAGTAAAATGTAATATTTCGAATAATTTCGGAAATATTGTGCCAAAGAGGTATCAACAAAGTGAAATGAATACGAATTACCCTTCTCTCCAAACGTTTCCACCAAGTGGAAAAATTAAGGCAAACATCTGTCAGAAAACATCTACTTCCCTGGCTAATACCAAGACGGACATTGAACTACATCTGACAGATATTTGTGCAACGTTCTTCCAAAGAGACCCAATTGCAAGTGCTTGTCTTGTAATCAAACAGATTATCTTTCATTTGGCTGGAAATGACCACCTGCAGGCATGCATGTTTCGAGGTTTATTGCGTCTCACCAGTGACAGGGTAGGTCGGACAACATTATAATCGTCCTGTCAATAATAGGTATAAAATGCACTACAAAAATACCTTCATTCAAATGTGTTTTTAAAAGGAGTTTTTTTTTTTGTATTTCGTTCGGAGAAAACTTCCCCAAAACGACTAATAATGCGTATCAACAATACTCAAAAATCATATTCGAAACTGAAAATAAACAACTGTACAGAAAATCGTGATAACAAAAATATATTTTTTTACTCTCGACCACAGTTTCCTTTTAGAATATCACTCGTTCTGGATTCGTTGATAAATGAACTCCCCCAACGAGTTTATATTCATTGATTCCCGGCAAAAAATAACGAGTCAGAGCACTCTGAGCACTTGACGTTCCCAAAATCATTAATCATGTCACGCTACTGACACACTGGCTGGATGAAATTAATTGGAATCGCCGACTATGAATAATAATTAATGAATATAAACCTACCGCATCAGTCACCTAACCTCAAACTATCGGAAACTAATTAGGTTATTTTCACAGTAGTGTCGTAGCTAAAACCGAACTGAAATGGTCGCTGAAATGGTTGATGGGAAACTGATAATAGTTACGAGATCACTATCGTTCGATGGTGGGCAAGGCCGAACGCTATCAACAAAAAGTACTATACCTACACGCTATAGATTGTAAACAAAACACTGCCATTTATTTATTCGCGTCACCAAAATTGAAAGTCTCTCACGTATCAGTAGTTGCAGTGGCGTGCTGACTAGGTGTTTGATGGAAAATGAAATCGCAGGAGAATGCATTATGCACATAGGTAATTATTTATATATTCAACAAATAATATTCAAGATGTAAATTCAAATAATAGTTATACGGCATAATCGTTGTTCAGTATATTGAAAAGATTCAAGATTTACAGAGTGTAAGGGGGGCAGAAAAATGTACACATGTTTCAAATGTAAACCTCTGTAAAGAACCCCGCAATAAAAGTCTCCCAAAAAAGGTCCCATATATCCGAAACTACACATAGGATATTTTTATGCCCGTAGTGACTTTTGTTCGGGATGCCGAGAACTTCATTTTTCCAAAATTACAGAGGGACAGATTCCCATAAGGTTTGTGCGGGTTCTTTTCCCACAAATGAGTAACAAATTTTACATATAGGATTATCAAGTTTCTACAAAAATTTTGAGACGAGAGCAGAAAAAATGAGAAAAATATCTGAGAGAAAACAACAACTTTTCCCTACGGACATTGAATTAAATCTGTCATACATTTGTGCAATGTTCCTCAAGGAGGTCACTTATACTTGCAAGTGCTGATCGTTGTTGTTTTCTCTGAGATATTTGTATCACTTTTCCACTTAGTGAAAATGTGTGCAGGGAAACGTATTCTTGGCCGTAGTCGGAATCATATTTTTTGATTCAGGAATGACACCAAGGAAAATTTATTAATAAAATGTAGCCATAAAGTAGGCTAAGATTCAGAACTTGGCATAGGCATATATAAAAAATTCATATTTCTCAAACTTATACTTATATAAAAAAAGCAGTATACTTACACATCATTTTTTTTTTTTTCAAACTCTGAAGAGTTAAAATACCAAAATAAAAATCGTTGTTCCTTTTATTTACTGTTATACTGAATGTTCAGTTTGTTTTGTAGGTTTTCTAAGATTTGTACAAATGTTATTTTGAATATTTTCATGTCATCGAATTTGATTGAATCGCAAAAATTGTTGTTATTCAGTTAATCCTTATCCTAATCATAATTTGAAATCAGCTCTTCGAGATACTCGTTAGAGGAAAAATTATGATTTTTCAAAAATTCCAGACATTTTATCACTTTTTCATGGTACACCTTGGTATCTGAGTATATCCAAATCGATTTTTTCCGGAATGAGCATGATATTTTGAGTATGAAGTGCAAAATTCAATTGAAACTGATAATTTTCTACTCTCACGATTTTGTGTTATTTCTTTTCGTCATCCTGAATCGATTTCTATCTCAAACCGTTATCAGTTGAAAATTCAACCTAAGTTGAAAGCTGTAATTTCCTGCTAAACATTTTTTAACTTTTTTAGTCGTAAAATCCAACTTTTTTTGTCATATTCGTAAAATCCAACTTTTTATTATACGCTCACTGAATTTGAAATCAATTGCAACATTGATAAAAGTTTGGTAGGAATCTCGGCAATTTCGAAAAGTTTTCTTTTTCAATTTTCGAAAAATAGCAAACTTTCTTCAGACGTCTGCATCAAAAATTCAATTCGAGAAAATTTTGCGATTATCACTCATTATTATCAATTTCTCGATTTCAACTTTTGACACGTTTTTTGAAATCAGCTCGTCGAGTTACGTCTGAAAGAAGTTTAAAAAAAATAAAAAAAATTCGGAAATTTGGTGGTGCGACAGAATTTTTTATGTGTTATCGCTTTTTTATGGTACATCTTGTATCTGAGTATATCCAAATCATCTATTTTCGAAATCACCATGAAATTTTGGGTATATAGTGCTAATTTCAAGTGAATCTGATGATTTTGCACTTTTCATGATTTTTAGGGGTCTACCCCTTAGGACTTTTCAGAGTATTTTTTTCCTATCGATTGACTTCAAATTCACAGATTATACTAATTCCGTCATCCTGAATCGATTGGCGTTCGTAGAATTGCTCTGTCTCAATGCCGAGTTAAAATCACATTTTCGTGTCATAATTCAAACTTTTTTTCTCACTCATAGAATTGAGGCACGCATACCCCTTGCAGTGGGCACAAATATCCGAGAAAAGGAGTTTTCTGTCAAATTCTGTTTTTTATTTTCGTGTATTTCGTCTGTAATAAAATACACCAAACTGCAATAACCATATCAATATCAGTTTCCTTTGTCAAAGCTATTCGTCTCTCAGCGGAATCATTTATATTTTCACCTGTTCGGTGAACCGAGAGCAATATCTTTTTTTTTCAGTAGTGTCTTTAATATTTATTCATTCTGGAGAATCGATATAAAACGAGATTGTCACAGACAGAGTATTTATTACAGACTGAAATGCATTGTTTCCATTTTTAGTCGGCGACTTGTTATCCTCATTGTCAACTAGACACAAAAATATACATTCTGTCCTACGTCGTAGGAGTATTGCTTTGTTGAAATCGGTGGCTGGTACAGGGTAGAGTGGGGGAGCTCTTGTCAAAAAAGCGTTATAGTTCTGGTTATTTCTTATGTTATTACCGTAATGACAACAAATGTATGTACAGTATGAGTCATCTGTTATCATACACTTTTTCTCCTTACTTTGTCAAGTTGAGCATAAATAATTCTGTACTTGCTTCAAAATATACAATACAATAATCACTGTTTAATTGTCTCAATCCAACGATACTTTGGAAACACCCTGTATTTAACAACATTTAGAGATGTTCTAAAAGATTTGGCACTTTTTATTCTCTACTACGGAGCATGAAGCAACAGAGTTATCTCGTCTATACCTTATGAGTGTCAAATACTTATAACGCCTCGATATGCCTGTCGATATGAGCTGAGACCGCATAAGCTGGACAAGCTGAGAGCAAATGCTTAATGGTCTCAGGTGCCCCTTGAAACGATCTGCAGTGTCTGAAACCTCTATACTCATCACGCGACCACTTTAAACCAGGGGGTTGAAGACACCATCCCGGAAAGCCATAAACGAATCCATTGATTTCTGACTTCAGCCTAGTTGACCTGAGGAAGTCAAAGGTCAAAGTTCAAGATATGGAGAGGCCTTTCATGTTCTTGAGCTCAGACTCATTTAATTTTAGCTTTGATATGACATTTTTGCTAAATGGGTACCAACTCGGTGACAGAATTTGGATCACCGCGTTCAGTTGATGCTATTTGGGCAGGAACGAATGTATCCTGACCCATCACGAAGCAGGCCAACTCGAATTCTATTTTTGATATCACTTCAATATACATAAAATTCGACCGCACTCCTCTGATGACCCGACAATGACCTTCGATGATGAGAATTTGTTATTTGGACAGGAACGAATGTATCCAGACCCACCACAAAGCGGACCAACTCGATTCCTTTTATTGAGATCACTTCAAAATACATAAAAATCGACCACACTCCTTTGATGACCCGACAATGACCTTTGATGATGGAAAGTTGTTATTTGAACAGGAAAGAATGTATCCTGACCCATCACAAAGCAGGGCAAATGGAATTATATTTTTGAGATCACTTCCAAATATATAAAAATCGACCGCACTCCTCTGATGACTCGACAATAAACTTTGATGATGGAAAGTTGTTATTTGGACAGGAATGAATGTATTCTGACCCACAACAAAGCGGGCCAACTCGAATTCTATTTTTGATATCACTTCAAAATATATAAAAATCGACCGCACTCCTCCGATGACCCGACAATGACCTTTGATGATGGAAAGTTGTTATGTGAACAGGAAAGAATGTATTCTGACCCATCACGAAGCGGGCCAACTCGAATTCTATTTTTGAGATCACTTCAAAATATATAAAAATCGACCGCACTCCTCCGATGACCCGACAATGACCTTTGATGATGGAAAGTTGTTATTTGAACAGGAAAAAATGTATTCTGACCCATCACGAAGCGGGCCAACTCGAATTCTATTTTTGAGATCACTTCAAAATATATAAAAATCGACCGCACTCCTCTGATGACCTGACAATGAACTTCGACGATGGAAACTTGTTATTTGGACAGGAAAAAATGTATTCTGACCCATCACGAAGCGGGCCAACTCGAATTCTATTTTTGAGATCACTTCAAAATATATAAAAATCGACCGCACTCCTCCGATGACCCGATAATGACCTTTGATGATGGAAAGTTGTTATTTGAACAGGAAATAATGTATTCTGACCCATCACGAAGCGGGCCAACTCGAATTCTATTTTTGAGATCACTTCAAAATATATAAAAATCGACCGCACTCCTCCGATGGCCCGACAATGACCTTTGATGATGGAAAGTTGTTATTTGAACAGGAAAGAATGTATTCTGACCCATCACGAAGCGGGCCAACTCGAATTCTATTTTTGAGATCACCTCAAAATATATAAAAATCGACCGCACTCCTCTGATGACCTGACAATGAACTTCGACGATGGAAACTTGTTATTTGGACAGGAAAAAATGTATTCTGACCCATCACGAAGCGGGCCAACTCGAATTCTATTTTTGAGATCACTTCAAAATATATAAAAATCGACCGCACTCCTCCGATGACCCGACAATGACCTTTGAAGATGGAAAGTTGTTATTTGAACAGGAAAGAATGTATTGTGACCCATTACGAAGCGGGCCAACTCGAATTCTATTTTTGAGATCACTTCAAAATATATAAAAATCGACCGCACTCCTCCGATGACCCGACAATGACCTTTGATGATGGAAAGTTGTTATTTGAACAGGAAAGAATGTATTCTGACCCATCACGAAGCGGGCCAACTCGAATTCTATTTTTGAGATCACTTCAAAATATATAAAAATCGACCGCACTCCTCTGATGACCTGACAATGAACTTCGACGATGGAAACTTGTTATTTGGACAGGAAAAAATGTATTCTGACCCATCACGAAGCGGGCCAACTCGAATTCTATTTTTGAGATCACTTCAAAATATATAAAAATCGACCGCACTCCTCCGATGACCCGACAATGACCTTTGATGATGGAAAGTTGTTATTTGAACAGGAAAGAATGTATTCTGACCCATCTCGAAGCGGGTCAACTCGAATTCTATTTTTGAGATCACTTCAAAATATATAAAAATTGACCGCACTCCTCCGATGACCCGACAATGACCTTCGATGATGGAAAGTTGTTATTTGAACAGGAAAGAATGTATTCTGACCCATCACGAAGCGGGCCAACTCGAATTCTATTTTTGAGATCAGTTCTAAATATATAAAAATCGACCGCACTCCTCTGATGACCTGACTATGAACTTCGACGATGGAAACTTGTTATTTGGACAGAAAAAAATGTATTCTGACCCATCACGAAGCGGGCCAACTCGAATTCTATTTTTGAGATCACTTCAAAATATATAAAAATCGACCGCACTCCTCCGATGACCCGACAATGACCTTTAATGATGGAAAGTTATTATTTGGACAGAAAAGAATGTATTCTGACCCATCACGAAGCGGGCCAACTCGAATTCTATTTTTGAGATCACTTCAAAATATATAAAAATCGACCGCACTCCTCCGATGACCCGATAATGACCTTTGATGATGGAAAGTTGTTATTTGAACAGGAAAGAATGTATTCTGACCCATCACGAAGCGGGCCAACTCGAATTCTATTTTTGAGATCACTTCAAAATATATAAAAATCGACCGCACTCCTCCGATGACCCGACAATGACCTTTGATGATGGAAAGTTGTTATTTGAACAGGAAAGAATGTATTCTGACCCATCACGAAGCAGGCCAACTCGAATTCTATTTTTGAGATCACTTCAAAATATATAAAAATCGACCGCACTCCTCCGATGACCCGACAATGACCTTTGATGATGGAAAGTTGTTATTTGAACAGGAAAGAATGTATTCTGACCCATCACGAAGCGGGCCAACTCGAATTCTATTTTTGAGATCACTTCAAAATATATAAAAATCGACCGCACTCCTCCGATGACCCGACAATGACCTTTGATGATGGAAAGTTGTTATTTTAACAGGAAAGAATGTATTCTGACCCATCACGAAGCGGGCCAACTCGAATTCTATTTTTGAGATCACTTCAAAATATATAAAAATCGACCGCGCACTCCTCCGATGACCCGACAATGACCTTTGATGATGAAAAGTTGTTATTTGAACAGGAAAAAATGTATTCTGACCCATCACGAAGCGGGCCAACTCGAATTCTATTTTTGAGATCACTTCAAAATATATAAAAATCGACCGCACTCCTCCGATGACCCGACAATGACCTTTCATGATGGAAAGTTGTTATTTGAACAGGAAAGAATGTATTCTGACCCATCACGAAGCGGGCCAACTCGAATTCTATTTTTGAGATCACTTCAAAATATATAAAAATCGACCACACTCCTCCGATGATCCGACAATGACCTTTGATGATGGAAAGTTGTTATATGAACAGGAAAGAATGTATTCTGACCCATCACGAAGCGGGCTAACTCGAATTCTATTTTTGAGATCACTTCAAAATATATAAAAATCGACCGCAATCCTCTGATGACCTGACAATGAACTTCGACGATGGAAACTTGTTATTTGGACAGGAAAAAATGTATTCTGACCCATCACGAAGCGGGCCAACTCGAATTCTATTTTTGAGATCACTTCAAAATATATAAAAATCGACCGCACTCCTCCGATGACCCGACAATGACCTTTGATGATGGAAAGTTGTTATTTGAACAGGAAAGAATGTATTGTGACCCATCACGAAGCAGGCCAACTCGAATTCTATTTTTGAGATCACTTCAAAATATATAAAAATCGACCGCACTCCTCCGATGACCCGACAATGACCTTTCATGATGGAAAGTTGTTATTTGAACAGGAAAGAATGTATTCTGACCCATCACGAAGCGGGCCAACTCGAATTCTATTTTTGAGATCACTTCAAAATATATAAAAATCGACCGCACTCCTCTGATGACCTGACAATGAACTTCGACGATGGAAACTTGTTATTTGGACAGGAAAAAATGTATTCTGACCCATCACGAAGCGGGCCAACTCGAATTCTATTTTTGAGATCACTTCAAAATATATAAAAATCGACCGCACTCCTCCGATGACCGACAATGACCTTCAATGATGGAAAGTTATTATTTGGACAAAAAAGAATGTATTCTGACCCATCACGAAGCGGGCCAACTCGAATTCTATTTTTGAGATCACTTCAAAATATATAAAAATCGACCGCACTCCTCCGATGACCCGACAATGACCTTTGATGATGGAAAGTTGTTATTTGAACAGGAAAGAATGTATTCTGACCCATCACAAAGCGGGCCAACTCGAATTCTATTTTTGAGATCACTTCAAAATATATAAAAATTGACCGCACTCCTCCGATGACCCGACAATGACCTTTGATGATGGAAAGTTGTTATTTGAACAGGAAAGAATGTATTCTGACCCATCACGAAGCGGGCCAACTCGAATTCTATTTTTGAGATCACTTCAAAATATATAAAAATCGACCGCACTCCTCCGATGACCCGACAATGACCTTTGATGATGAAAAGTTGTTATTTGAACAGGAAAGGATGTATTCTGACCCATCACGAAGCGGGCCAACTCGAATTCTATTTTTGAGATCACTTCTAAATATATAAAAATCGACCGCACTCCTCTGATGACCTGACAATGAACTTCGACGATGGAAACTTGTTATTTGGACAGGAAAAATGTATTCTGACCCATCACGAAGCGGGCCAACTCGAATTCTATTTTTGAGATCACTTCAAAATATATAAAAATCGACCGCACTCCTCCGATGACCCGACAATGACCTTTAATGATGGAAAGTTATTATTTGGACAGAAAAGAATGTATTCTGACCCATCACGAAGCGGGCCAACTCGAATTCTATTTTTGAGATCAATTCAAAATATATAAAAATCGACCGCACTCCTCCGATGACCCGACAATGACCTTTAATGATGGAAAGTTATTATTTGGACAGAAAAGAATGTATTCTGACCCATCACGAAGCGGGCCAACTCGAATTCTATTTTTGAGATCACTTCAAACTATATAAAAATCGACCGCACTCCTCCGATGACCCGACAATGACCTTTGATGATGGAAAGTTGTTATTTGAACAGGAAAGAATGTATTGTGACCCATTACGAAGCGGGCCAACTCGAATTCTATTTTTGAGATCACTTCAAAATATATAAAAATCGACCGCACTCCTCCGATGACCCGACAATGACCTTTGATGATGGAAAGTTGTTATTT
Source organism: Chrysolina americana (assembly GCA_958502065.1). NCBI lineage: Eukaryota > Metazoa > Arthropoda > Insecta > Coleoptera > Chrysomelidae > Chrysolina > Chrysolina americana. The sequence goes on along the minus strand of OY293419.1, from coordinate 8,710,885 downwards.
GAACAGGAAAGAATGTATTCTGACCCATCACGAAGCGGGCCAACTCGAATTCTATTTTTGAGATCACTTCAAAATATATAAAAATCGACCGCACTCCTCTGATGACCTGACAATGAACTTCGACGATGGAAACTTGTTATTTGGACAGGAAAAAATGTATTCTGACCCATCACGAAGCGGGCCAACTCGAATTCTATTTTTGAGATCACTTCAAAATATATAAAAATCGACCGCACTCCTCCGATGACCCGACAATGACCTTTGATGATGGAAAGTTGTTATTTGAACAGGAAAGAATGTATTCTGACCCATCTCGAAGCGGGTCAACTCGAATTCTATTTTTGAGATCACTTCAAAATATATAAAAATTGACCGCACTCCTCCGATGACCCGACAATGACCTTTGATGATGGAAAGTTGTTATTTGAACAGGAAAGAATGTATTCTGACCCATCACGAAGCGGGCCAACTCGAATTCTATTTTTGAGATCACTTCTAAATATATAAAAATCGACCGCACTCCTCTGATGACCTGACTATGAACTTCGACGATGGAAACTTGTTATTTGGACAGGAAAAAATGTATTCTGACCCATCACGAAGCGGGCCAAATCGAATTCTATTTTTGAGATCACTTCAAAATATATAAAAATCGACCGCACTCCTCCGATGACCCGACAATGACCTTTAATGATGGAAAGTTATTATTTGGACAGAAAAGAATGTATTCTGACCCATCACGAAGCGGGCCAACTCGAATTCTATTTTTGAGATCACTTCAAAATATATAAAAATCGACCGCACTCCTCCGATGACCCGATAATGACCTTTGATGATGGAAAGTTGTTATTTGAACAGGAAAGAATGTATTCTGACCCATCACGAAGCGGGCCAACTCGAATTCTATTTTTGAGATCACTTCAAAATATATAAAAATCGACCGCACTCCTCCGATGACCCGACAATGACCTTTGATGATGGAAAGTTGTTATTTGAACAGGAAAGAATGTATTCTGACCCATCACGAAGCAGGCCAACTCGAATTCTATTTTTGAGATCACTTCAAAATATATAAAAATCGACCGCACTCCTCCGATGACCCGACAATGACCTTTGATGATGGAAAGTTGTTATTTGAACAGGAAAGAATGTATTCTGACCCATCACGAAGCGGGCCAACTCGAATTCTATTTTTGAGATCACTTCAAAATATATAAAAATCGACCCCACTCCTCCGATGACCCGACAATGACCTTTGATGATGGAAAGTTGTTATTTGAACAGGAAAGAATGTATTCTGACCCATCACGAAGCGGGCCAACTCGAATTCTATTTTTGAGATCACTTCAAAATATATAAAAATCGACCGCGCACTCCTCCGATGACCCGACAATGACCTTTGATGATGAAAAGTTGTTATTTGAACAGGAAAAAATGTATTCTGACCCATCACGAAGCGGGCCAACTCGAATTCTATTTTTGAGATCACTTCAAAATATATAAAAATCGACCGCACTCCTCCGATGACCCGACAATGACCTTTCATGATGGAAAGTTGTTATTTGAACAGGAAAGAATGTATTCTGACCCATCACGAAGCGGGCCAACTCGAATTCTATTTTTGAGATCACTTCAAAATATATAAAAATCGACCACACTCCTCCGATGACCCGACAATGACCTTTGATGATGGAAAGTTGTTATATGAACAGGAAAGAATGTATTCTGACCCATCACGAAGCGGGCTAACTCGAATTCTATTTTTGAGATCACTTCAAAATATATAAAAATCGACCGCACTCCTCTGATGACCTGACAATGAACTTCGACGATGGAAACTTGTTACTTGGACAGGAAAAAATGTATTCTGACCCATCACGAAGCGGGCCAACTCGAATTCTATTTTTGAGATCACTTCAAAATATATAAAAATCGACCGCACTCCTCCGATGACCCGACAATGACCTTTGATGATGGAAAGTTGTTATTTGAACAGGAAAGAATGTATTGTGACCCATCACGAAGCGGGCCAACTCGAATTCTATTTTTGAGATCACTTCAAAATATATAAAAATCGACCGCACTCCTCCGATGACCCGACAATGACCTTTGATGATGAAAAGTTGTTATTTGAACAGGAAAGGATGTATTCTGACCCATCACGAAGCGGGCCAACTCGAATTCTATTTTTGAGATCACTTCTAAATATATAAAAATCGACCGCACTCCTCTGATGACCTGACAATGAACTTCGACGATGGAAACTTGTTATTTGGACAGGAAAAATGTATTCTGACCCATCACGAAGCGGGCCAACTCGAATTCTATTTTTGAGATCACTTCAAAATATATAAAAATCGACCGCACTCCTCCGATGACCCGACAATGACCTTTAATGATGGAAAGTTATTATTTGGACAGAAAAGAATGTATTCTGACCCATCACGAAGCGGGCCAACTCGAATTCTATTTTTGAGATCAATTCAAAATATATAAAAATCGACCGCACTCCTCCGATGACCCGACAATGACCTTTAATGATGGAAAGTTATTATTTGGACAGAAAAGAATGTATTCTGACCCATCACGAAGCGGGCCAACTCGAATTCTATTTTTGAGATCACTTCAAACTATATAAAAATCGACCGCACTCCTCCGATGACCCGACAATGACCTTTGATGATGGAAAGTTGTTATTTGAACAGGAAAGAATGTATTGTGACCCATTACGAAGCGGGCCAACTCGAATTCTATTTTTGAGATCACTTCAAAATATATAAAAATCGACCGCACTCCTCCGATGACCCGACAATGACCTTTGATGATGGAAAGTTGTTATTTGAACAGGAAAGAATGTATTCTGACCCATCACGAAGCGGGCCAACTCGAATTCTATTTTTGAGATCACTTCAAAATATATAAAAATCGACCGCACTCCTCTGATGACCTGACAATGAACTTCGACGATGGAAACTTGTTATTTGGACAGGAAAAAATGTATTCTGACCCATCACGAAGCGGGCCAACTCGAATTCTATTTTTGAGATCACTTCAAAATATATAAAAATCGACCGCACTCCTCCGATGACCCGACAATGACCTTTGATGATGGAAAGTTGTTATTTGAACAGGAAAGAATGTATTCTGACCCATCTCGAAGCGGGTCATTTCGAATTCTATTTTTGAGATCACTTCAAAATATATAAAAATTGACCGCACTCCTCCGATGACCCGACAATGACCTTTGATGATGGAAAGTTGTTATTTGAACAGGAAAGAATGTATTCTGACCCATCACGAAGCGGGCCAACTCGAATTCTATTTTTGAGATCACTTCTAAATATATAAAAATCGACCGCACTCCTCTGATGACCTGACTATGAACTTCGACGATGGAAACTTGTTATTTGGACAGGAAAAAATGTATTCTGACCCATCACGAAGCGGGCCAAATCGAATTCTATTTTTGAGATCACTTCAAAATATATAAAAATCGACCGCACTCCTCCGATGACCCGACAATGACCTTTAATGATGGAAAGTTATTATTTGGACAGAAAAGAATGTATTCTGACCCATCACGAAGCGGGCCAACTCGAATTCTATTTTTGAGATCACTTCAAAATATATAAAAATCGACCGCACTCCTCCGATGACCCGATAATGACCTTTGATGATGGAAAGTTGTTATTTGAACAGGAAAGAATGTATTCTGACCCATCACGAAGCGGGCCAACTCGAATTCTATTTTTGAGATCACTTCAAAATATATAAAAATCGACCGCACTCCTCCGATGACCCGACAATGACCTTTGATGATGGAAAGTTGTTATTTGAACAGGAAAGAATGTATTCTGACCCATCACGAAGCAGGCCAACTCGAATTCTATTTTTGAGATCACTTCAAAATATATAAAAATCGACCGCACTCCTCCGATGACCCGACAATGACCTTTGATGATGGAAAGTTGTTATTTGAACAGGAAAGAATGTATTCTGACCCATCACGAAGCGGGCCAACTCGAATTCTATTTTTGAGATCACTTCAAAATATATAAAAATCGACCCCACTCCTCCGATGACCCGACAATGACCTTTGAAGATGGAAAGTTGTTATTTGAACAGGAAAGAATGTATTCTGACCCATCACGAAGCGGGCCAACTCGAATTCTATTTTTGAGATCACTTCAAAATATATAAAAATCGACCGCACTCCTCTGATGACCTGACAATGAACTTCGACGATGGAAACTTGTTATTTGGACAGGAAAAAATGTATTCTGACCCATCACGAAGCGGGCCAACTCGAATTCTATTTTTGAGATCACTTCAAAATATATAAAAATCGACCGCACTCCTCCGATGACCCGACAATGACCTTTCATGATGGAAAGTTGTTATTTGAACAGGAAAGAATGTATTCTGACCCATCACGAAGCGGGCCAACTCGAATTCTATTTTTGAGATCACTTCAAAATATATAAAAATCGACCACACTCCTCCGATGACCCGACAATGACCTTTGATGATGGAAAGTTGTTATATGAACAGGAAAGAATGTATTCTGACCCATCACGAAGCGGGCTAACTCGAATTCTATTTTTGAGATCACTTCAAAATATATAAAAATCGACCGCACTCCTCTGATGACCTGACAATGAACTTCGACGATGGAAACTTGTTACTTGGACAGGAAAAAATGTATTCTGACCCATCACGAAGCGGGCCAACTCGAATTCTATTTTTGAGATCACTTCAAAATATATAAAAATCGACCGCACTCCTCCGATGACCCGACAATGACCTTTGATGATGGAAAGTTGTTATTTGAACAGGAAAGAATGTATTGTGACCCATCACGAAGCGGGCCAACTCGAATTCTATTTTTGAGATCACTTCAAAATATATAAAAATCGACCGCACTCCTCCGATGACCTGACAATGACCTTTCATGATGGAAAGTTGTTATTTGAACAGGAAAGAATGTATTCTGACCCATCACGAAGCGGGCCAACTCGAATTCTATTTTTGAGATCACTTCAAAATATATAAAAATCGACCGCACTCCTCTGATGACCTGACAATGAACTTCGACGATGGAAACTTGTTATTTGGACAGGAAAAAATGTATTCTGACCCATCACGAAGCGGGCCAACTCGAATTCTATTTTTGAGATCACTTCAAAATATATAAAAATCGACCGCACTCCTCCGATGACCGACAATGACCTTCAATGATGGAAAGTTATTATTTGGACAAAAAAGAATGTATTCTGACCCATCACGAAGCGGGTCAACTCGAATTCTATTTTTGAGATCACTTCAAAATATATAAAAATCGACCGCACTCCTCCGATGACCCGACAATGACCTTTGATGATGGAAAGTTGTTATTTGAACAGGAAAGAATGTATTCTGACCCATCACAAAGCGGGCCAACTCGAATTCTATTTTTGAGATCACTTCAAAATATATAAAAATTGACCGCACTCCTCCGATGACCCGACAATGACCTTTGATGATGGAAAGTTGTTATTTGAACAGGAAAGAATGTATTCTGACCCATCACGAAGCGGGCCAACTCGAATTCTATTTTTGAGATCACTTCAAAATATATAAAAATCGACCGCACTCCTCCGATGACCCGACAATGACCTTTGATGATGAAAAGTTGTTATTTGAACAGGAAAGAATATATTCTGACCCATCACGAAGCGGGCCAACTCGAATTCTATTTTTGAGATCACTTCTAAATATATAAAAATCGACCGCACTCCTCTGATGACCTGACAATGAACTTCGACGATGGAAACTTGTTATTTGGACAGGAAAAATGTATTCTGACCCATCACGAAGCGGGCCAACTCGAATTCTATTTTTGAGATCACTTCAAAATATATAAAAATCGACCGCACTCCTCCGATGACCCGACAATGACCTTTAATGATGGAAAGTTATTATTTGGACAGAAAAGAATGTATTCTGACCCATCACGAAGCGGGCCAACTCGAATTCTATTTTTGAAATCAATTCAAAATATATAAAAATCGACCGCACTCCTCCGATGACCCGACAATGACCTTTAATGATGGAAAGTTATTATTTGGATAGAAAAGAATGTATTCTGACCCATCACGAAGCGGGCCAACTCGAATTCTATTTTTGAGATCACTTCAAACTATATAAAAATCGACCGCACTCCTCCGATGACCCGACAATGACCTTTGATGATGGAAAGTTGATATTTGAACAGGAAAGAATATATTCTGACCCATCACGAAGCGGGCCAACTCGAATTCTATTTTTGAGATCACTTCAAAATATATAAAAATCGACCGCACTCCTCCGATGACCCGACAATGACCTTTGATGATGGAAAGTTGTTATTTGAACAGAAAAGAATGTATTCTGACCCATCACGAAGCGTGCCAACTCGAATTCTATTTTTGATATCACTTCAAAATATATAAAAATCGACCGCACTCCTCCGATGACCCGACAATGACCTTCGATGATGGAAAGTTGTTATTTGAACAGGAAAGAATGTATTCTGACCCATCACGAAGCGGGCCAACTCGAATTCTATTTTTGAGATCACTTCAAAATATATAAAAATCGACCGCACTCCTCCGATGACCCGACAATGACCTTTGATGATGGAAAGTTGTTATTTGAACAGGAAAGAATGTATTCTGACCCATCACGAAGCGGACCAACTCGAATTCTATTTTTGAGATCACTTCAAAATATATAAAAATCGACCGCACTCCTCTGATGACCTGACAATGAACTTCGACGATGGAAACTTGTTATTTGGACAGGAAAAAATGTATTCTGACCCATCACGAAGCGGGCCAACTCGAATTCTATTTTTGATATCACTTCAAAATATATAAAAATCGACCGCACTCCTCCGATGACCCGACAATGACCTTTAATGATGGAAAGTTATTATTTGGACAGAAAAGAATGTATCCTGGCCCATCACGAAGCGGGCCAACTTGAATTCTATTTTTGAGATCACTTCAAAATATATAAAAATCGACCGCACTCCTCCGATGACCCGACAATGACCTTTGATGATGGAAAGTTGTTATTTGAACAGGAAAGAATGTATTCTGACCCATCACGAAGCGGGCCAACTCGAATTCTATTTTTGAGATCACATCAAAATATATAAAAATCGACCGCACTCCTCCGATGACCCGACAATGACCTTTGATGATGGAAAGTTGTTATTTGAACAGGAAAAAATGTATTCTGACCCATCACGAAGCGGGCCAACTTGAATTCTATTTTTGAGATCACTTCAAAATATATAAAAATCGACTGCACTCCTCTGATGACCTGACAATGAACTTCGACGATGGAAACTTGTTATTTGGACAGGAAAAAATGTATTCTGACCCATCACGAAGCGGGCCAACTCGAAATCTATTTTTGAGATCACTTCAAAATATATAAAAATCGACCGCACTCCTCCGATGACCCGACAATGACCTTTGATGATGGAAAGTTGTTATTTGAACAGGAAAGAATGTATTCTGACCCATCACGAAGCGGGCCAACTCGAATTCTATTTTTGAGATCACTTAAAAATATATAAAAATCGACCGCACTCCTCCGATGACCCGACAATGACCTTTGATGATGGAAAGTTGTTATTTGAACAGGAAAGAATGTATTCTGACCCATCACGAAGCGGGCCAACTCGAATTCTATTTTTGAGATCACTTCAAAATATATAAAAATCGACCGCACTCCTCTGATGACCTGACAATGAACTTCGACGATGGAAACTTGTTATTTGGACAGGAAAAAATGTATTCTGACCCATCACGAAGCGGGCCAACTCGAATTCTATTTTTGAGATCACTTCAAAATATATAAAAATCGACCGCACTCCTCCGATGACCCGACAATGACCTTTGATGATGGAAAAATGTTATTTGAACAGGAAAGAATGTATTCTGACCCATCACGAAGCGGACCAACTCGAATTCTATTTTTGAGATCACTTCAAAATATATAAAAATCGACCGCACTCCTCTGATGACCTGACAATGAACTTCGACGATGGAAACTTGTTATTTGGACAGGAAAAAATGTATTCTGACCCATCACGAAGCGGGCCAACTCGAATTCTATTTTTGAGATCACTTCAAAATATATAAAAATCGACCGCACTCCTCCGATGACCCGACAATGACCTTTAATGATGGAAAGTTATTAGTTGGACAGAAAAGAATGTATCCTGGCCCATCACGAAGCGGGCCAACTTGAATTCTATTTTTGAGATCACTTCAAAATATATAAAAATCGACCGCACTCTTTGATGATGGAAAGTTGTTATTTGAACAGGAAAGAATGTATTCTGACCCATCACGAAGCGGGCCAACTCGAATTCTATTTTTGAGATCACTTCAAAATATATAAAAATCGACCGCACTCCTCCGATGACCCGACAATGACCTTTGATGATGGAAAGTTGTTATTTGAACAGGAAAAATTGTATTCTGACCCATCACGAAGCTGGCCAACTTGAATTCTATTTTTGAGATCACTTCAAAATATATAAATATCGACTGCACTCCTCTGATGACCTGACAATGAACTTCGACGATGGAAACTTGTTATTTGGACAGGAAAAAATGTATTCTGACCCATCACGAAGCGGGCCAACTCGAATTCTATTTTTGAGATCACTTCAAAATATATAAAAATCGACCGCACTCCTCGGATAACCCGACAATGACCTTTGATGATGGAAAGTTGTTATTTGAACAGAAAAGAATGTATTCTGACCCATCACGAAGCGGGCCAACTCGAATTTTATTTTTGAGATCACTTCAAAATATATAAAAATCGACCGCACTCCTCCGATGACCCGACAATGACCTTTGATGATGGAAAGTTGTTGTTTGAACAGGAAAGAATGTATTCTGACCCATCACGAAGCGGGCCAACTCCAATTCTATTTTTGAGATCACTTCAAAATATATAAAAATCGACCGCACTCCTCCGATGACCCGACAATGACCTTTGATGATGGAAAGTTGTTATTTGAACAGGAAAGAATGTATTCTGACCCATCACGAAGCGGGCCAACTCGAATTCTATTTTTGAGATCACTTCAAAATATATAAAAATCGACCGCACTCCTCTGATGACCTGACAATGAACTTCGACGATGGAAACTTGTTATTTGGACAGGAAAAAATGTATTCTGACCCATCACGAAGCGGGCCAACTCGAATTCTATTTTTGAGATCACTTCAAAATATATAAAAATCGACCGCACTCATCCGATGACCTGACAATGACCTTTGATGATGGAAAGTTGTTATTTGAAGAGAAAAGAATGTATTGTGACCCAACACGAAGCGGGCCAACTCGAATTCTATTTTTGAGATCACTTCAAAATATATAAAAATCGACCGCACTCCTCCGATGACCCGACAATGACCTTTGATGATGGAAAGTTGTTATTTGAACAGGAAAAAATGTATTCTGACCCATCACGAAGCGGGCCAACTCGAATTCTATTTTTGAGATCACTTTAAAATATATAAAAATCGACCGCACTCCTCTGATGACCTGACAATGGACTTCGACGATGGAAACTTGTTATTTGGACAGGAAAAAATGTATTGTGACCCATCACGAAGCGGGCCAACTCGAATTCTATTTTTGAGATCACTTCAAAATATAAAAAATCGACCGCACTCCTCCTATGACCCGATAATGACCTTTGATGATGGAAAGTTGTTATTTGAACAGAAAAGAATGTATTCTGACCCATCACGAAGCGGGCCAACTCGAATTCTATTTTTGAGATCACTTCAAAATATATAAAAATCGACCGCACTCCTCCGATGACCCGACAATGACCTTCGATGATGGAAAGTTGTTATTTGAACAGGAAAGAATGTATTCTGACCCATCACGAAGCGGGCCAACTCGAATTCTATTTTTGAGATCACTTCAAAATATATAAAAATCGACCGCGCACTCCTCCGATGACCCGACAATGACCTTTGATGATGAAAAGTTGTTATTTGAACAGGAAAAAATGTATTCTGACCCATCACGAAGCGGGCCAACTCGAATTCTATTTTTGAGATCACTTCAAAATATATAAAAATCGACCGCACTCCTCTGATGACCTGACAATGAACTTCGACGATGAAAACTTGTTATTTGGACAGGAAAAAATGTATTCTGACCCATCACGAAGCGGGCCAACTCGAATTCTATTTTTGAGATCACTTCAAAATATATAAAAATCGACCGCACTCCTCCGATGACCCGACAATGACCTTTGATGATGGAAAGTTGTTATTTGAACAGGAAAGAATGTATTCTGACCCATCACGAAGCGGGCCAACTCGAATTCTATTTTTGAGATCACTTCAAAATATATAAAAATCGACCGCACTCCTCCGATGACCCGACAATGACCTTTCATGATGGAAAGTTGTTATTTGAACAGGAAAGAATGTATTCTGACCCATCACGAAGCGGGCCAACTCGAATTCTATTTTTGAGATCACTTCAAAATATATAAAAATCGACCACACTCCTCCGATGACCCGACAATGACCTTTGATGATGGAAAGTTGTTATTTGAACAGAAAAGAATGTATTCTGACCCATCACGAAGCGGGCCAACTCGAATTCTATTTTTGAGATCACTTCAAAATATATAAAAATCGACCGCACTCCTCGGATGACCCGACAATGACCTTTGATGATGGAAAGTTGTTATTTGAACAGAAAAGAATGTATTCTGACCCATCACGAAGCGGGCCAACTCGAATTCTATTTTTGAGATCACTTCAAAATATATAAAAATCGACCGCACTCCTCCGATGACCCAACAATGACCTTTGATGATGGAAAGTTGTTATTTGAACAGGAAAGAATGTATTCTGACCCATCACGAAGCGGGCCAACTCGAATTCTATTTTTGAGATCACTTCTAAATATATAAAAATCGACCGCACTCCTCCGATGACCCGACAATGACCTTTGATGATGGAAAGTTGTTATTTGAACAGGAAAGAATGTATTCTGACCCATCACGAAGCGGGCCAACTCGAATTCTATTTTTGAGATCACTTCAAAATATATAAAAATCGACCGCGCACTCCTCCGATGACCCGACAATGACCTTTGATGATGGAAAGTTGTTATTTGAACAGGAAAAAATGTATTCTGACCCATCACGAAGCGGGCCAACTCGAATTCTATTTTTGAGATCACTTCAAAATATATAAAAATCGACCGCACTCCTCCGATGACCCGACAATGACCTTTCATGATGGAAAGTTGTTATTTGAACAGGAAAGAATGTATTCTGACCCATCACGAAGCGGGCCAACTCGAATTCTATTTTTGAGATCACTTCAAAATATATAAAAATCGACCACACTCCTCCGATGACCCGACAATGACCTTTGATGATGGAAAGTTGTTATATGAACAGGAAAGAATGTATTCTGACCCATCACGAAGCGGGCTAACTCGAATTCTATTTTTGAGATCACTTCAAAATATATAAAAATCGACCGCACTCCTCTGATGACCTGACAATGAACTTCGACGATGGAAACTTGTTACTTGGACAGGAAAAAATGTATTCTGACCCATCACGAAGCGGGCCAACTCGAATTCTATTTTTGAGATCACTTCAAAATATATAAAAATCGACCGCACTCCTCCGATGACTCGACAATGACCTTTGATGATGGAAAGTTGTTATTTGAACAGGAAAGAATGTATTGTGACCCATCACGAAGCGGGCCAACTCGAATTCTATTTTTGAGATCACTTCAAAATATATAAAAATCGACCGCACTCCTCCGATGACCTGACAATGACCTTTCATGATGGAAAGTTGTTATTTGAACAGGAAAGAATGTATTCTGACCCATCACGAAGCGGGCCAACTCGAATTCTATTTTTGAGATCACTTCAAAATATATAAAAATCGACCGCACTCCTCTGATGACCTGACAATGAACTTCGACGATGGAAACTTGTTATTTGGACAGGAAAAAATGTATTCTGACCCATCACGAAGCGGGCCAACTCGAATTCTATTTTTGAGATCACTTCAAAATATATAAAAATCGACCGCACTCCTTCGATGACCGACAATGACCTTCAATGATGGAAAGTTATTATTTGGACAAAAAAGAATGTATTCTGACCCATCACGAAGCGGGTCAACTCGAATTCTATTTTTGAGATCACTTCAAAATATATAAAAATCGACCGCACTCCTCCGATGACCCGACAATGACCTTTGATGATGGAAAGTTGTTATTTGAACAGGAAAGAATGTATTCTGACCCATCACAAAGCGGGCCAACTCGAATTCTATTTTTGAGATCACTTCAAAATATATAAAAATTGACCGCACTCCTCCGATGACCCGACAATGACCTTTGATGATGGAAAGTTGTTATTTGAACAGGAAAGAATGTATTCTGACCCATCACGAAGCGGGCCAACTCGAATTCTATTTTTGAGATCACTTCAAAATATATAAAAATCGACCGCACTCCTCCGATGACCCGACAATGACCTTTGATGATGAAAAGTTGTTATTTGAACAGGAAAGAATATATTCTGACCCATCACGAAGCGGGCCAACTCGAATTCTATTTTTGAGATCACTTCTAAATATATAAAAATCGACCGCACTCCTCTGATGACCTGACAATGAACTTCGACGATGGAAACTTGTTATTTGGACAGGAAAAATGTATTCTGACCCATCACGAAGCGGGCCAACTCGAATTCTATTTTTGAGATCACTTCAAAATATATAAAAATCGACCGCACTCCTCCGATGACCCCACAATGACCTTTAATGATGGAAAGTTATTATTTGGACAGAAAAGAATGTATTCTGACCCATCACGAAGCGGGCCAACTCGAATTCTATTTTTGAGATCAATTCAAAATATATAAAAATCGACCGCACTCCTCCGATGACCCGACAATGACCTTTAATGATGGAAAGTTATTATTTGGACAGAAAAGAATGTATTCTGACCCATCACGAAGCGGGCCAACTCGAATTCTATTTTTGAGATCACTTCAAACTATATAAAAATCGACCGCACTCCTCCGATGACCCGACAATGACCTTTGATGATGGAAAGTTGATATTTGAACAGGAAAGAATATATTCTGACCCATCACGAAGCGGGCCAACTCGAATTCTATTTTTGAGATCACTTCAAAATATATAAAAATCGACCGCACTCCTCCGATGACCCGACAATGACCTTTGATGATGGAAAGTTGTTATTTGAACAGAAAAGAATGTATTCTGACCCATCACGAAGCGTGCCAACTCGAATTCTATTTTTGATATCACTTCAAAATATATAAAAATCGACCGCACTCCTCCGATGACCCGACAATGACCTTCGATGATGGAAAGTTGTTATTTGAACAGGAAAGAATGTATTCTGACCCATCACGAAGCGGGCCAACTCGAATTCTATTTTTGAGATCACTTCAAAATATATAAAAATCGACCGCACTCCTCCGATGACCCGACAATGACCTTTGATGATGGAAAGTTGTTATTTGAACAGGAAAGAATGTATTCTGACCCATCACGAAGCGGACCAACTCGAATTCTATTTTTGAGATCACTTCAAAATATATAAAAATCGACCGCACTCCTCTGATGACCTGACAATGAACTTCGACGATGGAAACTTGTTATTTGGACAGGAAAAAATGTATTCTGACCCATCACGAAGCGGGCCAACTCGAATTCTATTTTTGATATCACTTCAAAATATATAAAAATCGACCGCACTCCTCCGATGACCCGACAATGACCTTTAATGATGGAAAGTTATTATTTGGACAGAAAAAAATGTATCCTGGCCCATCACGAAGCGGGCCAACTTGAATTCTATTTTTGAGATCACTTCAAAATATATAAAAATCGACCGCACTCCTCCGATGACCCGACAATGACCTTTGATGATGGAAAGTTGTTATTTGAACAGGAAAGAATGTATTCTGACCCATCACGAAGCGGGCCAACTCGAATTCTATTTTTGAGATCACATCAAAATATATAAAAATCGACCGCACTCCTCCGATGACCCGACAATGACCTTTGATGATGGAAAGTTGTTATTTGAACAGGAAAAAATGTATTCTGACCCATCACGAAGCGGGCCAACTTGAATTCTATTTTTGAGATCACTTCAAAATATATAAAAATCGACTGCACTCCTCTGATGACCTGACAATGAACTTCGACGATGGAAACTTGTTATTTGGACAGGAAAAAATGTATTCTGACCCATCACGAAGCGGGCCAACTCGAAATCTATTTTTGAGATCACTTCAAAATATATAAAAATCGACCGCACTCCTCCGATGACCCGACAATGACCTTTGATGATGGAAAGTTGTTATTTGAACAGGAAAGAATGTATTCTGACCCATCACGAAGCGGGCCAACTCGAATTCTATTTTTGAGATCACTTAAAAATATATAAAAATCGACCGCACTCCTCCGATGACCCGACAATGACCTTTGATGATGGAAAGTTGTTATTTGAACAGGAAAGAATGTATTCTGACCCATCACGAAGCGGGCCAACTCGAATTCTATTTTTGAGATCACTTCAAAATATATAAAAATCGACCGCACTCCTCTGATGACCTGACAATGAACTTCGACGATGGAAACTTGTTATTTGGACAGGAAAAAATGTATTCTGACCCATCACGAAGCGGGCCAACTCGAATTCTATTTTTGAGATCACTTCAAAATATATAAAAATCGACCGCACTCCTCCGATGACCCGACAATGACCTTTGATGATGGAAAAATGTTATTTGAACAGGAAAGAATGTATTCTGACCCATCACGAAGCGGACCAACTCGAATTCTATTTTTGAGATCACTTCAAAATATATAAAAATCGACCGCACTCCTCTGATGACCTGACAATGAACTTCGACGACGGAAACTTGTTATTTGGACAGGAAAAAATGTATTCTGACCCATCACGAAGCGGGCCAACTCGAATTCTATTTTTGAGATCACTTCAAAATATATAAAAATCGACCGCACTCCTCCGATGACCCGACAATGACCTTTAATGATGGAAAGTTATTAGTTGGACAGAAAAGAATGTATCCTGGCCCATCACGAAGCGGGCCAACTTGAATTCTATTTTTGAGATCACTTCAAAATATATAAAAATCGACCGCACTCTTTGATGATGGAAAGTTGTTATTTGAACAGGAAAGAATGTATTCTGACCCATCACGAAGCGGGCCAACTCGAATTCTATTTTTGAGATCACTTCAAAATATATAAAAATCGACCGCACTCCTCCGATGACCCGACAATGACCTTTGATGATGGAAAGTTGTTATTTGAACAGGAAAAATTGTATTCTGACCCATCACGAAGCTGGCCAACTTGAATTCTATTTTTGAGATCACTTCAAAATATATAAATATCGACTGCACTCCTCTGATGACCTGACAATGAACTTCGACGATGGAAACTTGTTATTTGGACAGGAAAAAATGTATTCTGACCCATCACGAAGCGGGCCAACTCGAATTCTATTTTTGAGATCACTTCAAAATATATAAAAATCGACCGCACTCCTCGGATAACCCGACAATGACCTTTGATGATGGAAAGTTGTTATTTGAACAGAAAAGAATGTATTCTGACCCATCACGAAGCGGGCCAACTCGAATTTTATTTTTGAGATCACTTCAAAATATATAAAAATCGACCGCACTCCTCCGATGACCCGACAATGACCTTTGATGATGGAAAGTTGTTATTTGAACAGGAAAGAATGTATTCTGACCCATCACGAAGCGGGCCAACTCCAATTCTATTTTTGAGATCACTTCAAAATATATAAAAATCGACTGCACTCCTCCGATGACCCGACAATGACCTTTGATGATGGAAAGTTGTTATTTGAACAGGAAAGAATGTATTCTGACCCATCACGAAGCGGGCCAACTCGAATTCTATTTTTGAGATCACTTCAAAATATATAAAAATCGACCGCACTCCTCTGATGACCTGACAATGAACTTCGACGATGGAAACTTGTTATTTGGACAGGAAAAAATGTATTCTGACCCATCACGAAGCGGGCCAACTCGAATTCTATTTTTGAGATCACTTCAAAATATATAAAAATCGACCGCACTCCTCCGATGACCTGACAATGACCTTTGATGATGGAAAGTTGTTATTTGAAGAGAAAAGAATGTATTGTGACCCAACACGAAGCGGGCCAACTCGAATTCTATTTTTGAGATCACTTCAAAATATATAAAAATCGACCGCACTCCTCCGATGACCCGACAATGACCTTTGATGATGGAAAGTTGTTATTTGAACAGGAAAGAATGTATTCTGACCCATCACGAAGCGGGCCAACTCGAATTCTATTTTTGAGATCACTTTAAAATATATAAAAATCGACCGCACTCCTCTGATGACCTGACAATGGACTTCGACGATGGAAACTTGTTATTTGGACAGGAAAAAATGTATTGTGACCCATCACGAAGCGGGCCAACTCGAATTCTATTTTTGAGATCACTTCAAAATATAAAAAATCGACCGCACTCCTCCTATGACCCGATAATGACCTTTGATGATGGAAAGTTGTTATTTGAACAGAAAAGAATGTATTCTGACCCATCACGAAGCGGGCCAACTCGAATTCTATTTTTGAGATCACTTCAAAATATATAAAAATCGACCGCACTCCTCCGATGACCCGACAATGACCTTCGATGATGGAAAGTTGTTATTTGAACAGGAAAGAATGTATTCTGACCCATCACGAAGCGGGCCAACTCGAATTCTATTTTTGAGATCACTTCAAAATATATAAAAATCGACCGCGCACTCCTCCGATGACCCGACAATGACCTTTGATGATGAAAAGTTGTTATTTGAACAGGAAAAAATGTATTCTGACCCATCACGAAGCGGGCCAACTCGAATTCTATTTTTGAGATCACTTCAAAATATATAAAAATCGACCGCACTCCTCTGATGACCTGACAATGAACTTCGACGATGAAAACTTGTTATTTGGACAGGAAAAAATGTATTCTGACCCATCACGAAGCGGGCCAACTCGAATTCTATTTTTGAGATCACTTCAAAATATATAAAAATCGACCGCACTCCTCCGATGACCCGACAATGACCTTTCATGATGGAAAGTTGTTATTTGAACAGGAAAGAATGTATTCTGACCCATCACGAAGCGGGCCAACTCGAATTCTATTTTTGAGATCACTTCAAAATATATAAAAATCGACCACACTCCTCCGATGACCCGACAATGACCTTTGATGATGGAAAGTTGTTATTTGAACAGAAAAGAATGTATTCTGACCCATCACGAAGCGGGCCAACTCGAATTCTATTTTTGAGATCACTTCAAAATATATAAAAATCGACCGCACTCCTCGGATGACCCGACAATGACCTTTGATGATGGAAAGTTGTTATTTGAACAGAAAAGAATGTATTCTGACCCATCACGAAGCGGGCCAACTCGAATTCTATTTTTGAGATCACTTCAAAATATATAAAAATCGACCGCACTCCTCCGATGACCCAACAATGACCTTTGATGATGGAAAGTTGTTATTTGAACAGAAAAGAATGTATTCTGACCCATCACGAAGCGGGCCAACTCGAATTCTATTTTTGAGATCACTTCTAAATATATAAAAATCGACCGCACTCCTCCGATGACCCAACAATGACCTTTGATGATGGAAAGTTGTTATTTGAACAGGAAAGAATGTATTCTGACCCATCACGAAGCGGGCCAACTCGAATTCTATTTTTGAGATCACTTCAAAATATATAAAAATCGACCGCACTCCTCCGATGACCCGACAATGACCTTTCATGATAGAAAGTTGTTATTTGAACAGGAAAGAATGTATTCTGACCCATCACGAAGCGGGCCAACTCGAATTCTATTTTTGAGATCACTTCAAAATATATAAAAATCGACCACACTCCTCCGATGACCCGACAATGACCTTTGATGATGGAAAGTTGTTATTTGAACAGGAAAGAATGTATTTTGACCCATCACGAAGCGGGCCAACTCGAATTCTATTTTTGAGATCACTTCAAAATATATAAAAATCGACCGCACTCCTCCGATGACCCGACAATGACCTTTCATGATGGAAAGTTGTTATTTGAACAGGAAAGAATGTATTCTGACCCATCACGAAGCGGGCCAACTCGAATTCTATTTTTGAGATCACTTCAAAATATATAAAAATCGACCGCACTCCTCTGATGACCTGACAATGAACTTCGACGATGGAAACTTGTTATTTGGACAGGAAAAAATGTATTCTGACCCATCACGAAGCGGGCCAACTCGAATTCTATTTTTGAGATCACTTCAAAATATATAAAAATCGACCGCACTCCTCCGATGACCCGACAATGACCTTTGATGATGGAAAGTTGTTATTTGAACAGGAAAGAATGTATTGTGACCCATCACGAAGCGGGCCAACTCGAATTCTATTTTTGAGATCACTTCAAAATATATAAAAATCGACCGCATTCCTCCGATGACCCGACAATGACCTTTGATGATGGAAAGTTGTTATTTGAACAGGAAAGAATGTATTCTGACCCCTCACGAAGCGGGCCAACTCGAATTCTATTTTTGAGATCACTTCAAAATATATAAAAATCGACCGCACTCCTCCGATGACCCGATAATGACCTTTGATGATGGAAAGTTGTTATTTGAACAGGAAAGAATGTATTCTGACCCATCACGAAGCGGGCCAACTCGAATTCTATCTTTGAGATCACTTCAAAATATATAAAAATCGACCGCACTCCTCCGATGACCCGACAATGACCTTCGATGATGGAAAGTTGTTATTTGAACAGGAAAGAATGTATTCTGACCCATCACGAAGCGGGCCAACTCGAATTCTATTTTTGAGATCACTTCAAAATATATAAAAATCGACCGCGCACTCCTCCGATGACCCGACAATGACCTTTGATGATGAAAAGTTGTTATTTGAACAGGAAAAAATGTATTCTGACCCATCACGAAGCGGGCCAACTCGAATTCTATTTTTGAGATCACTTCAAAATATATAAAAATCGACTGCACTCCTCTGATGACCTGACAATGAACTTCGACGATGAAAACTTGTTATTTGGACAGGAAAAAATGTATTCTGACCCATCACGAAGCGGGCCAACTCGAATTCTATTTTTGAGATCACTTCAAAATATATAAAAATCGACCGCACTCCTCCGATGACCCGACAATGTCCCTTGATGATGGATAGTTGTTATTTAAACAGAAAAGAATGTATTCTGACCCATCACGAAGCGGGCCAACTCGAATTCTATTTTTGAGATCACTTCAAAATATATAAAAATCGACCGCACTCCTCCGATGACCCGACAATGACCTTTCATGATGGAAAGTTGTTATTTGAACAGGAAAGAATGTATTCTGACCCATCACGAAGCGGGCCAACTCGAATTCTATTTTTGAGATCACTTCAAAATATATAAAAATCGACCGCACTCCTCCGATGACCCGACAATGACCTTTCATGATGGAAAGTTGTTATTTGAACAGGAAAGAATGTATTCTGACCCATCACGAAGCGGGCCAACTCGAATTCTATTTTTGAGATCACTTCAAATTATATAAAAATCGACCGCACTCCTCTGATGACCTGACAATGAACTTCGACGATGGAAACGTGTTATTCGGACAGGAAAAAATGTATTCTGACCCATCACGAAGCGGGCCAACTCGAATTCTATTTTTGAGATCACTTCAAAATATATAAAAATCGACCGCACTTCTCCGATGACCCGACAATGACCTTTGATGATGGAAAGTTGTTATTTGAACAGGAAAGAATGTATTGTGACCCATCACGAAGCGGGCCAACTCGAATTCTATTTTTGAGATCACTTCAAAATATATAAAAATCGACCGCACTCCTCCGATGACCCGACAATGACCTTTGATGATGGAAAGTTGTTATTTGAACAGGAAAGAATGTATTCTGACCCATCACGAAGCGGGCCAACTCGAATTCTATTTTTGAGATCACTTCAAAATATATAAAAATCGACCGCACTCCTCCGATGACCCGACAATGACCTTTGATGATGGAAAGTTGTTATTTGAACAGGAAAGAATGTATTCTGACCCATCACGAAGCGGGCCAACTCGAATTCTATTTTTGAGATCACTTCTAAATATATAAAAATCGACCGCACTCCTCTGATGACCTGACAATGAACTTCGACGATGGAAACTTGTTATTTGGACAGGAAAAAATGTATTCTGACCCATCACGAAGCGGGCCAACTCGAATTCTATTTTTGAGATCACTTCAAAATATATAAAAATCGACCGCACTCCTCCGATGACCCGACAATGACCTTTAATGATGGAAAGATATTATTTGGACAGAAAAGAATGTATTCTGACCCATCACGAGGCGGGCCAACTCGAATTCTATTTTTGAGATCACTTCAAAATATATAAAAATCGACCGCACTCCTCCGATGACCCGACAATGACCTTTGATGATGGAAAGTTGTTATTTGAACAGAAAAGAATGTATTCTGACCCATCACGAAGCGTGCCAACTCGAATTCTATTTTTGATATCACTTCAAAATATATAAAAATCGACCGCACTCCTCCGATGACCCGACAATGACCTTCGATGATGGAAAGTTGTTATTTGAACAGGAAAGAATGTATTCTGACCCATCACGAAGCGGGCCAACTCGAATTCTATTTTTGAGATCACTTCAAAATATATAAAAATCGACCGCACTCCTCCGATGACCCGACAATGACCTTTGATGATGGAAAGTTGTTATTTGAACAGAAAAGAATGTATTCTGACCCATCACGAAGCGGACCAACTCGAATTCTATTTTTGAGATCACTTCAAAATATATAAAAATCGACCGCACTCCTCTGATGACCTGACAATGAACTTCGACGATGGAAACTTGTTATTTGGACAGGAAAAAATGTATTCTGACCCATCACGAAGCGGGCCAACTCGAATTCTATTTTTGAGATCACTTCAAAATATATAAAAATCGACCGCACTCCTCCGATGACCCGACAATGACCTTTAATGATGGAAAGTTATCATTTGGACAGAAAAGAATGTATCCTGGCCCATCACGAAGCGGGCCAACTTGAATTCTATTTTTGAGATCACTTCAAAATATATAAAAATCGACCGCACTCCTCCGATGACCCGACAATGACCTTTGATGATGGAAAGTTGTTATTTGAACAGGAAAGAATGTATTCTGACCCATCACGAAGCAGGCCAACTCGAATTCTATTTTTGAGATCACTTCAAAATATATAAAAATCGACCGCACTCCTCCGATGACCCGATAATGACCTTTGATGATGGAAAGTTGTTATTTGAACAGGAAAGAATGTATTCTGACCCATCACGAAGCGGGCCAACTCGAATTCTATTTTTGAGATCACTTCAAAATATATAAAAATCGACCGCACTCCTCCGATGACCCGACAATGACCTTCGATGATGGAAAGTTGTTATTTGAACAGGAAAGAATGTATTCTGACCCATCACGAAGCGGGCCAACTCGAATTCTATTTTTGAGATCACTTCAAAATATATAAAAATCGACCGCGCACTCCTCCGATGACCCGACAATGACCTTTGATGATGAAAAGTTGTTATTTGAACAGGAAAAAATGTATTCTGACCCATCACGAAGCGGGCCAACTCGAATTCTATTTTTGAGATCACTTCAAAATATATAAAAATCGACTGCACTCCTCTGATGACCTGACAATGAACTTCGACGATGAAAACTTGTTATTTGGACAGGAAAAAATGTATTCTGACCCATCACGAAGCGGGCCAACTCGAATTCTATTTTTGAGATCACTTCAAAATATATAAAAATCGACCGCACTCCTCCGATGACCCGACAATGACCCTTGATGATGGAAAGTTGTTATTTGAACAGAAAAGAATGTATTCTGACCCATCACGAAGCGGGCCAACTCGAATTCTATTTTTGAGATCACTTCAAAATATATAAAAATCGACCGCACTCCTCCGATGACCCGACAATGACCTTTCATGATGGAAAGTTGTTATTTGAACAGGAAAGAATGTATTCTGACCCATCACGAAGCGGGCCAACTCGAATTCTATTTTTGAGATCACTTCAAAATATATAAAAATCGACCACACTCCTCCGATGACCCGACAATGACCTTTGATGATGGAAAGTTGTTATTTGAACAGGAAAGAATGTATTCTGACCCATCACGAAGCGGGCCAACTCGAATTCTATTTTTGAGATCACTTCAAAATATATAAAAATCGACCGCACTCCTCCGATGACCCGACAATGACCTTTGATGATGGAAAGTTGTTATTTGAACAGGAAAGAATGTATTGTGACCCATCACGAAGCGGGCCAACTCGAATTCTATTTTTGAGATCACTTCAAAATATATAAAAATCGACCGCACTCCTCCGATGACCCGACAATGACCTTTGATGATAGAAAGTTGTTATTTGAACAGGAAAGAATGTATTCTGACCCATCACGAAGCGGGCCAAGTCGAATTCTATTTTAGAGATCACTTCAAAATATATAAAAATCGACCGCACTCCTCCGATGACCCGACAATGACCTTTGATGATGGAAAGTTGTTATTTGAACAGGAGAGAATGTATTCTGACCCATCACGAAGCGGGCCAACTCGAATTCTATTTTTGAGATCACTTCTAAATATATAAAAATCGACCGCACTCCTCTGATGACCCGACAATGACCTTTGATGATGGAAAGTTGATATTTGAACAGGAAAGAATGTATTCTGACCCATCACGAAGCGGGCCAACTCGAATTCTATTTTTGAGATCACTTCAAAATATATAAAAATCGACCGCACTCCTCCGATGACCCGACAATGACCTTTGATGATGGAAAGTTGATATTTGAACAGGAAAGAATGTATTCTGACCCATCACGAAGCGGGCCAACTCGAATTCTATTTTTGAGATCACTTCAAAATATATAAAAATCGACCGCACTCCTCCGATGACCCGACAATGACCTTTGATGATGGAAAGTTGTTATTTGAACAGAAAAGAATGTATTCTGACCCATCACGAAGCGTGCCAACTCGAATTCTATTTTTGATATCACTTCAAAATATATAAAAATCGACCGCACTCCTCCGATGACCCGACAATGACCTTCGATGATGGAAAGTTGTTATTTGAACAGGAAAGAATGTATTCTGACCCATCACGAAGCGGGCCAACTCGAATTCTATTTTTGAGATCACTTCAAAATATATAAAAATCGACCGCACTCCTCCGATGACCCGACAATGACCTTTGATGATAGAAAGTTGTTATTTGAACAGGAAAGAATGTATTCTGACCCATCACGAAGCGGGCCAACTCGAATTCTATTTTTGAGATCACTTCAAAATATATAAAAATCGACCGCACTCCTCCGATGACCCGACAATGACCTTTGATGATGGAAAGTTGTTATTTGAACAGGAAAGAATGTATTCTGACCCATCACGAAGCGGGCCAACTCGAATTCTATTTTTGAGATCACTTCTAAATATATAAAAATCGACCGCACTCCTCTGATGACCCGACAATGACCTTTGATGATGGAAAGTTGATATTTGAACAGGAAAGAATGTATTCTGACCCATCACGAAGCGGGCCAACTCGAATTCTATTTTTGAGATCACTTCAAAATATATAAAAATCGACCGCACTCCTCCGATGACCCGACAATGACCTTTGATGATGGAAAGTTGATATTTGAACAGGAAAGAATGTATTCTGACCCATCACGAAGCGGGCCAACTCGAATTCTATTTTTGAGATCACTTCAAAATATATAAAAATCGACCGCACTCCTCCGATGACCCGACAATGACCTTTGATGATGGAAAGTTGTTATTTGAACAGAAAAGAATGTATTCTGACCCATCACGAAGCGTGCCAACTCGAATTCTATTTTTGATATCACTTCAAAATATATAAAAATCGACCGCACTCCTCCGATGACCCGACAATGACCTTCGATGATGGAAAGTTGTTATTTGAACAGGAAAGAATGTATTCTGACCCATCACGAAGCGGGCCAACTCGAATTCTATTTTTGAGATCACTTCAAAATATATAAAAATCGACCGCACTCCTCCGATGACCCGACAATGACCTTTGATGATGGGAAGTTGTTATTTGAACAGAAAAGAATGTATTCTGACCCATCACGAAGCGGACCAACTCGAATTCTATTTTTGAGATCACTTCAAAATATATAAAAATCGACCGCACTCCTCTGATGACCTGACAATGAACTTCGACGATGGAAACTTGTTATTTGGACAGGAAAAAATGTATTCTGACCCATCACGAAGCGGGCCAACTCGAATTCTATTCTTGAGATCACTTCAAAATATATAAAAATCGACCGCACTCCTCCGATGACCCGACAATGACCTTTAATGATGGAAAGTTATTATTTGGACAGAAAAGAATGTATCCTGGCCCATCACGAAGCGGGCCAACTTGAATTCTATTTTTGAGATCACTTCAAAATATATAAAAATCGACCGCACTCCTCCGATGACCCGACAATGACCTTTGATGATGGAAAGTTGTTATTTGAACAGGAAAGAATGTATTCTGACCCATCACGAAGCGGGCCAACTCGAATTCTATTTTTGAGATCACTTCAAAATATATATAAATCGACCGCACTCCTCCGATGACCCGATAATGACCTTTGATGATGGAAAGTTGTTATTTGAACAGGAAAGAATGTATTCTGACCCATCACGAAGCGGGCCAACTCGAATTCTATTTTTGAGATCACTTCAAAATATATAAAAATCGACCGCACTCCTCCGATGACCCGACAATGACCTTCGATGATGGAAAGTTGTTATTTGAACAGGAAAGAATGTATTCTGACCCATCACGAAGCGGGCCAACTCGAATTCTATTTTTGAGATCACTTCAAAATATATAAAAATCGACCGCGCACTCCTCCGATGACCCGACAATGACCTTTGATGATGAAAAGTTGTTATTTGAACAGGAAAAAATGTATTCTGACCCATCACGAAGCGGGCCAACTCGAATTCTATTTTTGAGATCACTTCAAAATATATAAAAATAGACTGCACTCCTCTGATGACCTGACATTGAACTTCGACGATGAAAACTTGTTATTTGGACAGGAAAAAATGTATTCTGACCCATCACGAAGCGGGCCAACTCGAATTCTATTTTTGAGATCACTTCAAAATATATAAAAATCGACCGCACTCCTCCGATGACCCGACAATGACCCTTGATGATGGAAAGTTGTTATTTGAACAGAAAAGAATGTATTCTGACCCATCACGAAGCGGGCCAACTCGAATTCTATTTTTGAGATCACTTCAAAATATATAAAAATCGACCGCACTCCTCCGATGACCCGACAATGACCTTTCATGATGGAAAGTTGTTATTTGAACAGGAAAGAATGTATTCTGACCCATCACGAAGCGGGCCAACTCGAATTCTATTTTTGAGATCACTTCAAAATATATAAAAATCGACCACACTCCTCCGATGACCCGACAATGACCTTTGATGATGGAAAGTTGTTATTTGAACAGGAAAGAATGTATTCTGACCCATCACGAAGCAGGCCAACTCGAATTCTATTTTTGAGATCACTTCAAAATATATAAAAATCGACCGCACTCCTCCGATGACCCGACAATGACCTTTCATGATAGAAAGTTGTTATTTGAACAGGAAAGAATGTATTCTGACCCATCACGAAGCGGGCCAACTCGAATTCTATTTTTGAGATCACTTCAAAATATATAAAAATCGACCGCACTCCTCTGATGACCTGACAATGAACTTCGACGATGGAAACTTGTTATTTGGACAGGAAAAAATGTATTCTGACCCATCACGAAGCGGGCCAACTCGAATTCTATTTTTGAGATCACTTCAAAATATATAAAAATCGACCGCACTCCTCCGATGACCCGACAATGACCTTTGATGATCGAAAGTTGTTATTTGAACAGGAAAGAATGTATTGTGACCCATCACGAAGCGGGCCAACTCGAATTCTATTTTTGAGATCACTTCAAAATATATAAAAATCGACCGCACTCCTCCGATGACCCGACAATGACCTTTGATGATGGAAAGTTGTTATTTGAACAGGAAAGAATGTATTCTGACCCATCACGAAGCGGGCCAACTCGAATTCTATTTTTGAGATCACTTCAAAATATATAAAAATCGACCGCACTCCTCCGATGACCCGACAATGACCTTTGATGATGGAAAGATGTTATTTGAACAGGAAAGAATGTATTCTGACCCATCACGAAGCGGGCCAACTCGAATTCTATTTTTGAGATCACTTCTAAATATATAAAAATCGACCGCACTCCTCTGATGACCTGACAATGAACTTCGACGATGGAAACTTGTTATTTGGACAGGAAAAAATGTATTCTGACCCATCACGAAGCGGGCCAACTCGAATTCTATTTTTGAGATCACTTCAAAATATATAAAAATCGACCGCACTCCTCCGATGACCCGACAATGACCTTTAATGATGGAAAGTTATTATTTGGACAGAAAAGAATGTATTCTGACCCATCACGAAGCGGGCCAACTCGAATTCTATTTTTGAGATCACTTCAAAATATATAAAAATCGACCGCACTCCTCTGATGACCTGACAATGAACTTCGACGATGGAAACTTGTTATTTGGACAGGAAAAAATGTATTCTGACCCATCACGAAGCGGGCCAACTCGAATTCTATTTTTGAGATCACTTCAAAATATATAAAAATCGACCGCACTCCTCCGATGACCCGACAATGACCTTTGATGATGGAAAGTTGTTATTTGAACAGAAAAGAATGTATTCTGACCCATCACGAAGCGGACCAACTCGAATTCTATTTTTGAGATCACTTCAAAATATATAAAAATCGACCGCACTCCTCTGATGACCTGACAATGAACTTCGACGATGGAAACTTGTTATTTGGACAGGAAAAAATGTATTCTGACCCATCACGAAGCGGGCCAACTCGAATTCTATTTTTGAGATCACTTCAAAATATATAAAAATCGACCGCACTCCTCCGATGACCCGACAATGACCTTTAATGATGGAAAGTTATTATTTGGACAGAAAAGAATGTATTCTGACCCATCACGAAGCGGGCCAACTCGAATTCTATTTTTGAGATCACTTCAAAATATATAAAAATCGACCGCACTCCTCCGATGACCCGACAATGACCTTTGATGATGGAAAGTTGATATTTGAACAGGAAAGAATGTATTCTGACCCGTCACGAAGCGGGCCAACTCGAATTCTATTTTTGAGATCACTTCAAAATATATAAAAATCGACCGCACTCCTCCGATGACCCGACAATGACCTTTGATGATGGAAAGTTGTTATTTGAACAGAAAAGAATGTATTCTGACCCATCACGAAGCGTGCCAACTCGAATTCTATTTTTGATATCACTTCAAAATATATAAAAATCGACCGCACTCCTCCGATGACCCGACAATGACCTTCGATGATGGAAAGTTGTTATTTGAACAGAAAAGAATGTATTCTGACCCATCACGAAGCGGGCCAACTCGAATTCTATTTTTGAGATCACTTCAAAATATATAAAAATCGACCGCACTCCTCGGATGACCCGACAATGACCTTTGATGATGGAAAGTTGTTATTTGAACAGAAAAGAATGTATTCTGACCCATCACGAAGCGGGCCAACTCGAATTCTATTTTTGAGATCACTTCAAAATATATAAAAATCGACCGCACTCCTCCGATGACCCAACAATGACCTTTGATGATGGAAAGTTGTTATTTGAACAGAAAAGAATGTATTCTGACCCATCACGAAGCGGGCCAACTCGAATTCTATTTTTGAGATCACTTCTAAATATATAAAAATCGACCGCACTCCTCCGATGACCCGACAATGACCTTTGATGATGGAAAGTTGTTATTTGAACAGGAAAGAATGTATTCTGACCCATCACGAAGCGGGCCAACTCGAATTCTATTTTTGAGATCACTTCAAAATATATAAAAATCGACCGCACTCCTCCGATGACCCGACAATGACCTTTGATGATGGAAAGTTGTTATTTGAACAGAAAAAAATTTATTCTGACCCATCACGAAGCGGACCAACTTGAATTCTATTTTTGAGATCACTTCAAAATATATAAAAACCGACTGCACTCCTCTGATGACCTGACAATGAACTTCGACGATGGAAACTTGTTATTTGGACAGGAAAAAATGTATTCTGACCCATCACGAAGCGGGCCAACTCGAATTCTATTTTTGAGATCACTTCAAAATATATAAAAATCGACCGCACTCCTCCGATGACCCGACAATGACCTTTGATGATGGAAAGTTGTTATTTGAACAGGAAAGAATGTATTCTGACCCATCTCGAAGCGGGCCAACTCGAATTCTATTTTTGAGATCACTTCAAAATATATAAAAATCGACCGCACTCCTCTGATGACCTGACAATGAACTTCGACGATGGAAACTTGTTATTTGGACAGGAAAAAATGTATTCTGACCCATCACGAAGCGGGCCAACTCGAATTCTATTTTTGAGATCACTTCAAAATATATAAAAATCGACCGCACTCCTCCGATGACCCGACAATGACCTTTGATGATGGAAAGTTATTATTTGAAGAGGAGAGAATGTATTGTGACCCATCACGAAGCGGGCCAACTCGAATTCTATTTTTGAGATCACTTCAAAATATATAAAAATCGACCGCACTCCTCCGATGACCCGACAATGACCTTTGATGATGGAAAGTTGTTATTTGAACAGGAAAGAATGTATTCTGACCCATCACGAAGCGGGCCAACTCGAATTCTATTTTTGAGATCACTTCAAAATATATAAAAATCGACCGCACTCCTCTGATGACCTGACGATGAACTTCGACGATGGAAACTTGTTATTTGGACAGGAAAAAATGTATTCTGACCCATCACGAAGCGGGCCAACTCGAATTCTATTTTTGAGATCACTTCAAAATATATAAAAATCGACCGCACTCCTCCGATGACCCGATAATGACCTTTGATGATGGAAAGTTGTTATTTGAACAGGAAAGAATGTATTCTGACCCATCACGAAGCGGGCCAACTCGAATTCTATTTTTGAGATCACTTCAAAATATATAAAAATCGACCGCACTCCTCCGATGACCCGACAATGACCTTTCATGATGGAAAGTTGTTATTTGAACAGGAAAGAATGTATTCTGACCCATCACGAAGCAGGCCAACTCGAATTCTATTTTTGAGATCACTTCAAAATATATAAAAATCGACCGCACTCCTCCGATGACCCGACAATGACCTTTGATGATGGAAAGTTGTTATTTGAACAGAAAAGAATGTATTCTGACCCATCACGAAGCGGGCCAACTCGAATTCTATTTTTGAGATCACTTCAAAATATATAAAAATCGACCGCACTCCTCCGATGACCCGACAATGACCTTCGATGATGGAAAGTTGTTATTTGAACAGGAAAGAATGTTTTCTGACCCATCACGAAGCGGGCCAACTCGAATTCTATTTTTGAGATCACTTCAAAATATATAAAAATCGACGGCGCACTCCTCCGATGACCCGACAATGACCTTTGATGATGAAAAGTTGTTATTTGAACAGGAAAAAATGTATTCTGACCCATCACGAAGCGGGCCAACTCGAATTCTATTTTTGAGATCACTTCAAAATATATAAAAATCGACCGCACTCCTCCGATGACCCGACAATGACCTTTCATGATGGAAAGTTGTTATTTGAACAGGAAAGAATGTATTCTGACCCATCACGAAGCAGGCCAACTCGAATTCTATTTTTGAGATCACTTCAAAATATATAAAAATCGACCGCACTCCTCCGATGACCCGACAATGACCTTTGATGATGGAAAGTTGTTATTTGAACAGAAAAGAATGTATTCTGACCCATCACGAAGCGGGCCAACTCGAATTCTATTTTTGAGATCACTTCAAAATATATAAAAATCGACCGCACTCCTCCGATGACCCGACAATGACCTTCGATGATGGAAAGTTGTTATTTGAACAGGAAAGAATGTATTCTGACCCATCACGAAGCGGGCCAACTCGAATTCTATTTTTGAGATCACTTCAAAATATATAAAAATCGACGGCGCACTCCTCCGATGACCCGACAATGACCTTTGATGATGAAAAGTTGTTATTTGAACAGGAAAAAATGTATTCTGACCCATCACGAAGCGGGCCAACTCGAATTCTATTTTTGAGATCACTTCAAAATATATAAAAATCGACTGCACTCCTCTGATGACCTGACAATGAACTTCGACGATGGAAACTTGTTATTTGGACAGGAAAAAATGTATTCTGACCCATCACGAAGCGGGCCAACTCGAATTCTATTTTTGAGATCACTTCAAAATATATAAAAATCGACCGCACTCCTCCGATGACCCGACAATGACCTTTCATGATGGAAAGTTGTTATTTGGACAGGAAAGAATGTATTCTGACCCATCACGAAGCGGGACAACTCGAATTCTATTTTTGAGATCACTTCAAAATATATAAAAATCGACCACACTCCTCCGATGACCCGACAATGACCTTTGATGATGGAAAGTTGTTATTTGAACAGGAAAGAATGTATTCTGACCCATCACGAAGCGGGCCAACTCGAATTCTATTTTTGAGATCACTTCAAAATATATAAAAATCGACCGCACTCCTCCGATGACCCGACAATGACCTTTGATGATGGAAAGTTGTTATTTGAACAGGAAAAAATTTACTCTGACCCATCACGAAGCGGGCCAACTTGAATTCTATTTTTGAGATCACTTCAAAATATATAAAAACCGACTGCACTCCTCTGATGACCTGACAATGAACTTCGACGATGGAAACTTGTTATTTGGACAGGAAAAAATGTATTCTGACCCATCACGAAGCGGGCCAACTCGAATTCTATTTTTGAGATCACTTCAAAATATATAAAAATCGACCGCACTCCTCCGATGACCCGACAATGACCTTTGATGATGGAAAGTTGTTATTTGAACGGGAAAGAATGTATTCTGACCCATCTCGAAGCGGGCCAACTCGAATTCTATTTTTGAGATCACTTCAAAATATATAAAAATCGACCGCACTCCTCCGATGACCTGACAATGACCTTTGATGATGGAAAGTTGTTATTTGAACAGGAAAGAATGTATTCTGACCCATCACGAAGCGGGCCAACTCGAATTCTATTTTTGAGATCACTTCAAAATATATAAAAATCGACCGCACTCCTCCGATGACCCGACAATGACTTTTGATGATGGAAAGTTGTTATTTGAACAGGAAAGAATGTATTCTGACCCATCACGAAGCGGGCAAACTCGAATTCTATTTTTGAGATCACTTCAAAATATATAAAAATCGACCGCACTCCTCCGATGACCCGACAATGACCTTTGATGATGGAAAGTTGTTATTTGAACAGGAAAGAATGTATTCTGACCCATCACGAAGCGGGAAAACTCGAATTCTATTTTTGAGATCACTTTAAAATATATAAAAATCGACCGCACTCCTCTGATGACCTGACAATGAACTTCGACGATGGAAACTTGTTATTTGGACAGGAAAAAATGTATTGTGACCCATCACGAAGCGGGCCAACTCGAATTCTATTTTTGAGATCACTTCAAAATATAAAAAATCGACCGCACTCCTCCGATGACCCGATAATGACCTTTGATGATGGAAAGTTGTTATTTGAACAGAAAAAAATTTATTCTGACCCATCACGAAGCGGACCAACTTGAATTCTATTTTTGAGATCACTTCAAAATATATAAAAATCGACCGCACTCCTCCGATGACCCGACAATGACCTTTAATGATGGAAAGTTATTATTTGGACAGAAAAGAATGTATCCTGGCCCATCACGAAGCGGGCCAACTTGAATTCTATTTTTGAGATCACTTCAAAATATATAAAAATCGACCGCACTCCTCCGATGACCCGACAATGACCTTTGATGATGGAAAGTTGTTATTTGAACAGGAAAGAATGTATTCTGACCCATCACGAAGCGGGCCAACTCGAATTCTATTTTTGAGATCACTTCAAAATATATAAAAATCGACCGCACTCCTCCGATGACCCGACAATGACCTTTGATGATGGAAAGTTGTTATTTGAACAGAAAAAAATTTATTCTGACCCATCACGAAGCGGACCAACTTGAATTCTATTTTTGAGATCACTTCAAAATATATAAAAACCGACTGCACTCCTCTGATGACCTGACAATGAACTTCGACGATGGAAACTTGTTATTTGGACAGGAAAAAATGTATTCTGACCCATCACGAAGCGGGCCAACTCGAATTCTATTTTTGAGATCACTTCAAAATATATAAAAATCGACCGCACTCCTCCGATGACCCGACAATGACCTTTGATGATGGAAAGTTGTTATTTGAACAGGAAAGAATGTATTCTGACCCATCTCGAAGCGGGCCAACTCGAATTCTATTTTTGAGATCACTTCAAAATATATAAAAATCGACCGCACTCCTCTGATGACCTGACAATGAACTTCGACGATGGAGACTTGTTATTTGGACAGGAAAAAATGTATTCTGACCCATCACGAAGCGGGCCAACTCGAATTCTATTTTTGAGATCACTTCAAAATATATAAAAATCGACCGCACTCCTCCGATGACCCGACAATGACCTTTGATGATGGAAAGTTATTATTTGAAGAGGAGAGAATGTATTGTGACCCATCACGAAGCGGGCCAACTCGAATTCTATTTTTGAGATCACTTCAAAATATATAAAAATCGACCGCACTCCTCCGATGACCCGACAATGACCTTTGATGATGGAAAGTTGTTATTTGAACAGGAAAGAATGTATTCTGACCCATCACGAAGCGGGCCAACTCGAATTCTATTTTTGAGATCACTTCAAAATATATAAAAATCGACCGCACTCCTCTGATGACCTGACGATGAACTTCGACGATGGAAACTTGTTATTTGGACAGGAAAAAATGTATTCTGACCCATCACGAAGCGGGCCAACTCGAATTCTATTTTTGAGATCACTTCAAAATATATAAAAATCGACCGCACTCCTCCGATGACCCGATAATGACCTTTGATGATGGAAAGTTGTTATTTGAACAGGAAAGAATGTATTCTGACCCATCACGAAGCGGGCCAACTCGAATTCTATTTTTGAGATCACTTCAAAATATATAAAAATCGACCGCACTCCTCCGATGACCCGACAATGACCTTTCATGATGGAAAGTTGTTATTTGAACAGGAAAGAATGTATTCTGACCCATCACGAAGCAGGCCAACTCGAATTCTATTTTTGAGATCACTTCAAAATATATAAAAATCGACCGCACTCCTCCGATGACCCGACAATGACCTTCGATGATGGAAAGTTGTTATTTGAACAGAAAAGAATGTATTCTGACCCATCACGAAGCGGGCCAACTCGAATTCTATTTTTGAGATCACTTCAAAATATATAAAAATCGACCGCACTCCTCCGATGACCCGACAATGACCTTCGATGATGGAAAGTTGTTATTTGAACAGGAAAGAATGTTTTCTGACCCATCACGAAGCGGGCCAACTCGAATTCTATTTTTGAGATCACTTCAAAATATATAAAAATCGACGGCGCACTCCTCCGATGACCCGACAATGACCTTTGATGATGAAAAGTTGTTATTTGAACAGGAAAAAATGTATTCTGACCCATCACGAAGCGGGCCAACTCGAATTCTATTTTTGAGATCACTTCAAAATATATAAAAATCGACCGCACTCCTCCGATGACCCGACAATGACCTTTCATGATGGAAAGTTGTTATTTGAACAGGAAAGAATGTATTCTGACCCATCACGAAGCAGGCCAACTCGAATTCTATTTTTGAGATCACTTCAAAATATATAAAAATCGACCGCACTCCTCCGATGACCCGACAATGACCTTTGATGATGGAAAGTTGTTATTTGAACAGAAAAGAATGTATTCTGACCCATCACGAAGCGGGCCAACTCGAATTCTATTTTTGAGATCACTTCAAAATATATAAAAATCGACCGCACTCCTCCGATGACCCGACAATGACCTTCGATGATGGAAAGTTGTTATTTGAACAGGAAAGAATGTATTCTGACCCATCACGAAGCGGGCCAACTCGAATTCTATTTTTGAGATCACTTCAAAATATATAAAAATCGACGGCGCACTCCTCCGATGACCCGACAATGACCTTTGATGATGAAAAGTTGTTATTTGAACAGGAAAAAATGTATTCTGACCCATCACGAAGCGGGCCAACTCGAATTCTATTTTTGAGATCACTTCAAAATATATAAAAATCGACTGCACTCCTCTGATGACCTGACAATGAACTTCGACGATGGAAACTTGTTATTTGGACAGGAAAAAATGTATTCTGACCCATCACGAAGCGGGCCAACTCGAATTCTATTTTTGAGATCACTTCAAAATATATAAAAATCGACCGCACTCCTCCGATGACCCGACAATGACCTTTCATGATGGAAAGTTGTTATTTGGACAGGAAAGAATGTATTCTGACCCATCACGAAGCGGGCCAACTCGAATTCTATTTTTGAGATCACTTCAAAATATATAAAAATCGACCACACTCCTCCGATGACCCGACAATGACCTTTGATGATGGAAAGTTGTTATTTGAACAGGAAAGAATGTATTCTGACCCATCACGAAGCGGGCCAACTCGAATTCTATTTTTGAGATCACTTCAAAATATATAAAAATCGACCGCACTCCTCCGATGACCCGACAATGACCTTTGATGATGGAAAGTTGTTATTTGAACAGGAAAAAATTTACTCTGACCCATCACGAAGCGGGCCAACTTGAATTCTATTTTTGAGATCACTTCAAAATATATAAAAACCGACTGCACTCCTCTGATGACCTGACAATGAACTTCGACGATGGAAACTTGTTATTTGGACAGGAAAAAATGTATTCTGACCCATCACGAAGCGGGCCAACTCGAATTCTATTTTTGAGATCACTTCAAAATATATAAAAATCGACCGCACTCCTCCGATGACCCGACAATGACCTTTGATGATGGAAAGTTGTTATTTGAACAGGAAAGAATGTATTCTGACCCATCTCGAAGCGGGCCAACTCGAATTCTATTTTTGAGATCACTTCAAAATATATAAAAATCGACCGCACTCCCCCGATGACCCGACAATGACCTTTGATGATGGAAAGTTGTTATTTGAACAGGAAAGAATGTATTCTGACCCATCACGAAGCGGGCCAACTCGAATTCTATTTTTGAGATCACTTCAAAATATATAAAAATCGACCGCACTCCTCCGATGACCCGACAATGACTTTTGATGATGGAAAGTTGTTATTTGAACAGGAAAGAATGTATTCTGACCCATCACGAAGCGGGCAAACTCGAATTCTATTTTTGAGATCACTTCAAAATATATAAAAATCGACCGCACTCCTCCGATGACCCGACAATGACCTTTGATGATGGAAAGTTGTTATTTGAACAGGAAAGAATGTATTCTGACCCATCACGAAGCGGGAAAACTCGAATTCTATTTTTGAGATCACTTTAAAATATATAAAAATCGACCGCACTCCTCTGATGACCTGACAATGAACTTCGACGATGGAAACTTGTTATTTGGACAGGAAAAAATGTATTGTGACCCATCACGAAGCGGGCCAACTCGAATTCTATTTTTGAGATCACTTCAAAATATAAAAAATCGACCGCACTCCTCCGATGACCCGATAATGACCTTTGATGATGGAAAGTTGTTATTTGAACAGAAAAAAATTTATTCTGACCCATCACGAAGCGGACCAACTTGAATTCTATTTTTGAGATCACTTCAAAATATATAAAAATCGACCGCACTCCTCCGATGACCCGACAATGACCTTTAATGATGGAAAGTTATTATTTGGACAGAAAAGAATGTATCCTGGCCCATCACGAAGCGGGCCAACTTGAATTCTATTTTTGAGATCACTTCAAAATATATAAAAATCGACCGCACTCCTCCGATGACCCGACAATGACCTTTGATGATGGAAAGTTGTTATTTGAACAGGAAAGAATGTATTCTGACCCATCACGAAGCGGGCCAACTCGAATTCTATTTTTGAGATCACTTCAAAATATATAAAAATCGACCGCACTCCTCCGATGACCCGACAATGACCTTTGATGATGGAAAGTTGTTATTTGAACAGAAAAAAATTTATTCTGACCCATCACGAAGCGGACCAACTTGAATTCTATTTTTGAGATCACTTCAAAATATATAAAAACCGACTGCACTCCTCTGATGACCTGACAATGAACTTCGACGATGGAAACTTGTTATTTGGACAGGAAAAAATGTATTCTGACCCATCATGAAGCGGGCCAACTCGAATTCTATTTTTGAGATCACTTCAAAATATATAAAAATCGACCGCACTCCTCCGATGACCCGACAATGACCTTTGATGATGGAAAGTTGTTATTTGAACAGGAAAGAATGTATTCTGACCCATCTCGAAGCGGGCCAACTCGAATTCTATTTTTGAGATCACTTCAAAATATATAAAAATCGACCGCACTCCTCTGATGACCTGACAATGAACTTCGACGATGGATACTTGTTATTTGGACAGGAAAAAATGTATTCTGACCAATCACGAAGCGGGCCAACTCGAATTCTATTTTTGAGATCACTTCAAAATATATAAAAATCGACCGCACTCCTCCGATGACCCGACAATGACCTTTGATGATGGAAAGTTATTATTTGAAGAGGAGAGAATGTATTGTGACCCATCACGAAGCGGGCCAACTCGAATTCTATTTTTGAGATCACTTCAAAATATATAAAAATCGACCGCACTCCTCCGATGACCCGACAATGACCTTTGATGATGGAAAGTTGTTATTTGAACAGGAAAGAATGTATTCTGACCCATCACGAAGCGGGCCAACTCGAATTCTATTTTTGAGATCACTTCAAAATATATAAAAATCGACCGCACTCCTCTGATGACCTGACGATGAACTTCGACGATGGAAACTTGTTATTTGGACAGGAAAAAATGTATTCTGACCCATCACGAAGCGGGCCAACTCGAATTCTATTTTTGAGATCACTTCAAAATATATAAAAATCGACCGCACTCCTCCGATGACCCGATAATGACCTTTGATGATGGAAAGTTGTTATTTGAACAGGAAAGAATGTATTCTGACCCATCACGAAGCGGGCCAACTCGAATTCTATTTTTGAGATCACTTCAAAATATATAAAAATCGACCGCACTCCTCCGATGACCCGACAATGACCTTTCATGATGGAAAGTTGTTATTTGAACAGGAAAGAATGTATTCTGACCCATCACGAAGCAGGCCAACTCGAATTCTATTTTTGAGATCACTTCAAAATATATAAAAATCGACCGCACTCCTCCGATGACCCGACAATGACCTTCGATGATGGAAAGTTGTTATTTGAACAGAAAAGAATGTATTCTGACCCATCACGAAGCGGGCCAACTCGAATTCTATTTTTGAGATCACTTCAAAATATATAAAAATCGACCGCACTCCTCCGATGACCCGACAATGACCTTCGATGATGGAAAGTTGTTATTTGAACAGGAAAGAATGTTTTCTGACCCATCACGAAGCGGGCCAACTCGAATTCTATTTTTGAGATCACTTCAAAATATATAAAAATCGACGGAGCACTCCTCCGATGACCCGACAATGACCTTTGATGATGAAAAGTTGTTATTTGAACAGGAAAAAATGTATTCTGACCCATCACGAAGCGGGCCAACTCGAATTCTATTTTTGAGATCACTTCAAAATATATAAAAATCGACCGCACTCCTCCGATGACCCGACAATGACCTTTCATGATGGAAAGTTGTTATTTGAACAGGAAAGAATGTATTCTGACCCATCACGAAGCAGGCCAACTCGAATTCTATTTTTGAGATCACTTCAAAATATATAAAAATCGACCGCACTCCTCCGATGACCCGACAATGACCTTTGATGATGGAAAGTTGTTATTTGAACAGAAAAGAATGTATTCTGACCCATCACGAAGCGGGCCAACTCGAATTCTATTTTTGAGATCACTTCAAAATATATAAAAATCGACCGCACTCCTCCGATGACCCGACATTGACCTTCGATGATGGAAAGTTGTTATTTGAACAGGAAAGAATGTATTCTGACCCATCACGAAGCGGGCCAACTCGAATTCTATTTTTGAGATCACTTCAAAATATATAAAAATCGACGGCGCACTCCTCCGATGACCCGACAATGACCTTTGATGATGAAAAGTTGTTATTTGAACAGGAAAAAATGTATTCTGACTCATCACGAAGCGGGCCAACTCGAATTCTATTTTTGAGATCACTTCAAAATATATAAAAATCGACTGCACTCCTCTGATGACCTGACAATGAACTTCGACGATGGAAACTTGTTATTTGGACAGGAAAAAATGTATTCTGACCCATCACGAAGCGGGCCAACTCGAATTCTATTTTTGAGATCACTTCAAAATATATAAAAATCGACCGCACTCCTCCGATGACCCGACAATGACCTTTCATGATGGAAAGTTGTTATTTGGACAGGAAAGAATGTATTCTGACCCATCACGAAGCGAGCCAACTCGAATTCTATTTTTGAGATCACTTCAAAATATATAAAAATCGACCACACTCCTCCGATGACCCGACAATGACCTTTGATGATGGAAAGTTGTTATTTGAACAGGAAAGAATGTATTCTGACCCATCACGAAGCGGGCCAACTCGAATTCTATTTTTGAGATCACTTCAAAATATATAAAAATCGACCGCACTCCTCCGATGACCCGACAATGACCTTTGATGATGGAAAGTTGTTATTTGAACAGGAAAAAATTTACTCTGACCCATCACGAAGCGGGCCAACTTGAATTCTATTTTTGAGATCACTTCAAAATATATAAAAACCGACTGCACTCCTCTGATGACCTGACAATGAACTTCGACGATGGAAACTTGTTATTTGGACAGGAAAAAATGTATTCTGACCCATCACGAAGCGGGCCAACTCGAATTCTATTTTTGAGATCACTTCAAAATATATAAAAATCGACCGCACTCCTCCGATGACCCGACAATGACCTTTGATGATGGAAAGTTGTTATTTGAACAGGAAAGAATGTATTCTGACCCATCACGAAGCGGGAAAACTCGAATTCTATTTTTGAGATCACTTTAAAATATATAAAAATCGACCGCACTCCTCTGATGACCTGACAATGAACTTCGGCGATGGAAACTTGTTATTTGGACAGGAAAAAATGTATTGTGACCCATCACGAAGCGGGCCAACTCGAATTCTATTTTTGAGATCACTTCAAAATATAAAAAATCGACCGCACTCCTCCGATGACCCGATAATGACCTTTGATGATGGAAAGTTGTTATTTGAACAGAAAAGAATGTATTCTGACCCATCACGAAGCGGGCCAACTCGAATTCTATTATTGAGATCACTTCAAAATATATAAAAATCGACCGCACTCCTCCGATGACCCGACAATGACCTTCGATGATGGAAAGTTGTTATTTGAACAGGAAAGAATGTATTCTGACCCATCACGAAGCGGGCCAACTCGAATTCTATTTTTGAGATCACTTCAAAATATATAAAAATCGACCGCGCACTCCTCCGATGACCCGACAATGACCTTTGATGATGAAAAGTTGTTATTTGAACAGGAAAAAATGTATTCTGACCCATCACGAAGCGGGCCAACTCGAATTCTATTTTTGAGATCACTTCAAAATATATAAAAATCGACTGCACTCCTCTGATGACCTGACAATGAACTTCGACGATGAAAACTTGTTATTTGGACAGGAAAAAATGTATTCTGACCCATCACGAAGTGGGCCAACTCGAATTCTATTTTTGAGATCACTTCAAAATATATAAAAATCGACCGCACTCCTCCGATGACCCGACAATGAACTTTGATGATGGAAAGTTGTTATTTGAACAAGAAAGAATGTATTCTGACCCATCACGAAGCGGGCCAACTCGAATTCTATTTTTGAGATCACTTCAAAATATATAAAAATCGACCGCACTCCTCCGATGACCCGACAATGACCTTTCATGATGGAAAGTTGTTATTTGAACAGGAAAGAATGTATTCTGACCCATCACGAAGCGGGCCAACTCGAATTCTATTTTTGAGATCACTTCAAAATATATAAAAATCGACCACACTCCTCCGATGACCCGACAATGACCTTTGATGATGGAAAGTTGTTATTTGAACAGGAAAGAATGTATTCTGACCCATCACGAAGCGGGCCAACTCGAATTCTATTTTTGAGATCACTTCAAAATATATAAAAATCGACCGCACTCCTCGGATGACCCGACAATGACCTTTGATGATGGAAAGTTGTTATTTGAACAGAAAAGAATGTATTCTGACCCATCACGAAGCGGGCCAACTCGAATTCTATTTTTGAGATCACTTCAAAATATATAAAAATCGACCGCACTCCTCCGATGACCCGACAATGACCTTTGATGATGGAAAGTTGTTATTTGAACAGGAAAGAATGTATTCTGACCCATCACGAAGCGGGCCAACTCGAATTCTATTTTTGAGATCACTTCAAAATATATAAAAATCGACCGCACTCCTCCGATGACCCGACAATGACCTTTGATGATGAAAAGTTGTTATTTGAACAGGAAAGAATGTATTCTGACCCATCAAGAAGCAGGCCAACTCGAATTCTATTTTTGAGATCACTTCAAAATATATAAAAATCGACCGCACTCCTCTGATGACCTGACAATGAACTTCGACGATGGAAACTTGTTAGTTGGACAGGAAAAAATGTATTCTGACCTATCACGAAGCGGGCCAACTCGAATTCTATTTTTGAGATCACTTCAAAATATATAAAAATCGACCGCACTCCTCCGATGACCCGACAATGACCTTTGATGATGGAAAGTTGTTATTTGAAGAGGAAAGAATGTATTGTGACCCATCACGAAGCGGGCCAACTCCAATTCTATATTTGAGATCACTTCAAAATATATAAAAATCGACCGCACTCCTCCGATGACCCGACAATGACCTTTGATGATGGAAAGTTGTTATTTGAACAGGAAAGAATGTATTCTGACCCATCACGAAGCGGGCCAACTCGAATTCTATTTTTGAGATCACTTTAAAATATATAAAAATCGACCGCACTCCTCTGATGACCTGACAATGAACTTCGACGATGGAAACTTGTTATTTGGACAGGAAAAAATGTATTGTGACCCATCACGAAGCGGGCCAACTCGAATTCTATTTTTGAGATCACTTCAAAATATATAAAAATCGACCGCACTCCTCCGATGACCCGACAATGACCTTTGATGATGGAAAGTTGTTATTTGAACAGGAAAGAATGTATTCTGACCCATCACGAAGCGGGCCAACTTGAATTCTATTTTTGAGATCACTTCAAATTATATAAAAATCGACCGCACTCCTCCGATGACCCGACAATGACCTTCGATGATGGAAAGTTGTTATTTGAACAGGAAAGAATGTATTCTGACCCATCACGAAGCGGGCCAACTCGAATTCTATTTTTGAGATCACTTCAAAATATATAAAAATCGACTGCACTCCTCTGATGACCTGACAATGAACTTCGACGATGAAAACTTGTTATTTGGACAGGAAAAAATGTATTCTGACCCATCACGAAGCGGGCCAACTCGAATTCTATTTTTGAGATCACTTCAAAATATATAAAAATCGACCGCACTCCTCCGATGACCCGACAATGACCTTTGATGATGGAAAGTTGTTATTTGAAGAGAAAAGAATGTATTGTGACCCAACACGAAGCGGGCCAACTCGAATTCTATTTTTGAGATCACTTCAAAATATATAAAAATCGACCGCACTCCTCCGATGACCCGACAATGACCTTTGATGATGGAAAGTTGTTATTTGAACAGGAAAGAATGTATTCTGACCCATCACGAAGCGGGCCAACTCGAATTCTATTTTTGAGATCACTTTAAAATATATAAAAATCGACCGCACTCCTCTGATGACCTGACAATGAACTTCGACGATGGAAACTTGTTATTTGGACAGGAAAAAATGTATTGTGACCCATCACGAAGCGGGCCAACTCGAATTCTATTTTTGAGATCACTTCAACATATAAAAAATCGACCGCACTCCTCCGATGACCCGATAATGACCTTTGATGATGGAAAGTTGTTATTTGAACAGAAACGAATGTATTCTGACCCATCACGAAGCGGGCCAACTCGAATTCTATTTTTGAGATCACTTCAAAATATATAAAAATCGACCGCACTCCTCCGATGACCCGACAATGATCTTCGATGATGGAAAGTTGTTATTTGAACAGGAAAGAATGTATTCTGACCCATCACGAAGCGGGCCAACTCGAATTCTATTTTTGAGATCACTTCAAAATATATAAAAATCGACCGCGCACTCCTCCGATGACCCGACAATAACCTTTGATGATGAAAAGTTGTTATTTGAACAGGAAAAAATGTATTCTGACCCATCACGAAGCGGGCCAACTCGAATTCTATTTTTGAGATCACTTCAAAATATATAAAAATCGACTGCACTCCTCTGATGGCCTGACAATGAACTACGACGATGAAAACTTGTTATTTGGACAGTAAACAATGTATTCTGACCCATCACGAAGCGGGCCAACTCGAATTCTATTTTTGAGATCACTTCAAAATATATAAAAATCGACCGCACTCCTCCGATGACCCGACAATGACCTTTGATGATGGAAAGTTGTTATTTGAACAGGAAAGAATGTATTCTGACCCATCACGAAGCGGGCCAACTCGAATTCTATTTTTGAGATCACTTCAAAATATATAAAAATCGACCGCACTCCTCCGATGACCCGACAATGACCTTTGATGATGGAAAGTTGTTATTTGAACTGGAAAGAATGTATTCTGACCCATCACGAAGCGGGCCAACTCGAATTCTATTTTTGAGATCACTTCAAAATATATAAAAATCGACCGCACTCCTCCGATGACCCGACAATGACCTTTGATGATGGAAAGTTGTTATTTGAACAGGAAAGAATGTATTCTGACCCATCACGAAGCGGGCCAACTCGAATTCTATTTTTGAGATCACTTCAAAATATATAAAAATCGACCGCACTCCTCTGATGACCTGACAATGAACTTCGACGATGGAAACTTGTTATTTGGACAGGAAAAAATGTATTCTGACCCATCACGAAGCGGGCCAACTCGAATTCTATTTTTGAGATCACTTCAAAATATATAAAAATCGACCGCACTCCTCCGATGACCCGACAATGACCTTTGATGATGGAAAGTTGTTATTTGAACAGGAAAGAATGTATTCTGACCCATCACGAAGCGGGCCAACTCGAATTCTATTTTTGAGATCACTTTAAAATATATAAAAATCGACCGCACTCCTCTGATGACCTGACAATGAACTTCGACGATGGAAACTTGTTATTTGGACAGGAAAAAATGTATTGTGACCCATCACGAAGCGGGCCAACTCGAATTCTATTTTTGAGATCACTTCAAAATATATAAAAATCGACCGCACTCCTCCGATGACCCGATAATGACCTTTGATGATGGAAAGTTGTTATTTGAACAGAAAAGAATGTATTCTGACCCATCACGAAGCGGGCCAACTCGAATTCTATTTTTGAGATCACTTCAAAATATATAAAAATCGACCGCACTCCTCCGATGACCCGACAATGACCTTCGATGATGGAAAGTTGTTATTTGAACAGGAAAGAATGTATTCTGACCCATCACGAAGCGGGCCAACTCGAATTCTATTTTTGAGACCACTTCAAAATATATAAAAATCGACCGCACTCCTCCGATGACCCGACAATGACCTTTGATGATGAAAAGTTGTTATTTGAACAGGAAAAAATGTATTCTGACCCATCACGAAGCGGGCCAACTCGAATTCTATTTTTGAGATCACTTCAAAATATATAAAAATCGACTGCACTCCTCTGATGACCTGACAATGAACTTCGACGATGAAAACTTGTTATTTGGACAGGAAAAAATGTATTCTGACCCATCACGAAGCGGGCCAACTCGAATTCTATTTTTGAGATCACTTCAAAATATATAAAAATCGACCGCACTCCTCCGATGACCCGACAATGACCTTTGATGATGGAAAGTTGTTATTTGAACAGG
This sequence comes from Chrysolina americana, assembly GCA_958502065.1. Lineage (NCBI taxonomy): Eukaryota > Metazoa > Arthropoda > Insecta > Coleoptera > Chrysomelidae > Chrysolina > Chrysolina americana. Next base: position 8,666,173 of record OY293419.1, on the reverse strand, counting down.
AAAGAATGTATTCTGACCCATCACGAAGCGGGCCAACTCGAATTCTATTTTTGAGATCACTTCAAAATATATAAAAATCGACCGCACTCCTCCGATGACCCGACAATGACCTTTCATGATGGAAAGTTGTTATTTGAACAGGAAAGAATGTATTCTGACCCATCACGAAGCGGGCCAACTCGAATTCTATTTTTGAGATCACTTCAAAATATATAAAAATCGACCACACTCCTCCGATGACCCGACAATGACCTTTGATGATGGAAAGTTGTTATTTGAACAGGAAAGAATGTATTTTGACCCATCACGAAGCGGGCCAACTCGAATTCTATTTTTGAGATCACTTCAAAATATATAAAAATCGACCGCACTCCTCCGATGACCCGACAATGACCTTTCATGATGGAAAGTTGTTATTTGAACAGGAAAGAATGTATTCTGACCCATCACGAAGCGGGCCAACTCGAATTCTATTTTTGAGATCACTTCAAAATATATAAAAATCGACCGCACTCCTCTGATGACCTGAAAATGAACTTCGACGAGGGAAACTTGTTATTTGGACAGGAAAAAATGTATTCTGACCCATCACGAAGCGGGCCAACTCGAATTCTATTTTTGAGATCACTTCAAAATATATAAAAATCGACCGCACTCCTCCGATGACCCGACAATGACCTTTGATGATGGAAAGTTGTTATTTGAACAGGAAAGAATGTATTGTGACCCATCACGAAGCGGGCCAACTCGAATTCTATTTTTGAGATCACTTCAAAATATATAAAAATCGACCGCACTCCTCCGATGACCCGACAATGACCTTTGATGATGGAAAGTTGTTATTTGAACAGGAAAGAATGTATTCTGACCCATCACGAAGCGGGCCAACTCGAATTCTATTTTTGAGATCACTTCAAAATATATAAAAATCGACCGCACTCCTCCGATGACCCGATAATGACCTTTGATGATGGAAAGTTGTTATTTGAACAGAAAAGAATGTATTCTGACCCATCACGAAGCGGGCCAACTCGAATTCTATTTTTGAGATCACTTCAAAATATATAAAAATCGACCGCACTCCTCCGATGACCCGATAATGACCTTTGATGATGGAAAGTTGTTATTTGAACAGGAAAGAATGTATTCTGACCCATCACGAAGCGGGCCAACTCGAATTCTATTTTTGAGATCACTTCAAAATATATAAAAATCGACCGCACTCCTCCGATGACCCGACAATGACCTTTCATGATGGAAAGTTGTTATTTGAACAGGAAAGAATGTATTCTGACCCATCACGAAGCAGGCCAACTCGAATTCTATTTTTGAGATCACTTCAAAATATATAAAAATCGACCGCACTCCTCCGATGACCCGACAATGACCTTTGATGATGGAAAGTTGTTATTTGAACAGAAAAGAATGTATTCTGACCCATCACGAAGCGGGCCAACTCGAATTCTATTTTTGAGATCACTTCAAAATATATAAAAATCGACCGCACTCCTCCGATGACCCGACAATGACCTTCGATGATGGAAAGTTGTTATTTGAACAGGAAAGAATGTTTTCTGACCCATCACGAAGCGGGCCAACTCGAATTCTATTTTTGAGATCACTTCAAAATATATAAAAATCGACGGCGCACTCCTCCGATGACCCGACAATGACCTTTGATGATGAAAAGTTGTTATTTGAACAGGAAAAAATGTATTCTGACCCATCACGAAGCGGGCCAACTCGAATTCTATTTTTGAGATCACTTCAAAATATATAAAAATCGACCGCACTCCTCCGATGACCCGACAATGACCTTTCATGATGGAAAGTTGTTATTTGAACAGGAAAGAATGTATTCTGACCCATCACGAAGCAGGCCAACTCGAATTCTATTTTTGAGATCACTTCAAAATATATAAAAATCGACCGCACTCCTCCGATGACCCGACAATGACCTTTGATGATGGAAAGTTGTTATTTGAACAGAAAAGAATGTATTCTGACCCATCACGAAGCGGGCCAACTCGAATTCTATTTTTGAGATCACTTCAAAATATATAAAAATCGACCGCACTCCTCCGATGACCCGACAATGACCTTCGATGATGGAAAGTTGTTATTTGAACAGGAAAGAATGTATTCTGACCCATCACGAAGCGGGCCAACTCGAATTCTATTTTTGAGATCACTTCAAAATATATAAAAATCGACGGCGCACTCCTCCGATGACCCGACAATGACCTTTGATGATGAAAAGTTGTTATTTGAACAGGAAAAAATGTATTCTGACCCATCACGAAGCGGGCCAACTCGAATTCTATTTTTGAGATCACTTCAAAATATATAAAAATCGACTGCACTCCTCTGATGACCTGACAATGAACTTCGACGATGGAAACTTGTTATTTGGACAGGAAAAAATGTATTCTGACCCATCACGAAGCGGGCCAACTCGAATTCTATTTTTGAGATCACTTCAAAATATATAAAAATCGACCGCACTCCTCCGATGACCCGACAATGACCTTTCATGATGGAAAGTTGTTATTTGAACAGGAAAGAATGTATTCTGACCCATCACGAAGCGGGCGAACTCGAATTCTATTTTTGAGATCACTTCAAAATATATAAAAATCGACCACACTCCTCCGATGACCCGACAATGACCTTTGATGATGGAAAGTTGTTATTTGAACAGGAAAGAATGTATTCTGACCCATCACGAAGCGGGCCAACTCGAATTCTATTTTTGAGATCACTTCAAAATATATAAAAATCGACCGCACTCCTCCGATGACCCGACAATGACCTTTGATGATGGAAAGTTGTTATTTGAACAGGAAAAAATTTATTCTGACCCATCACGAAGCGGGCCAACTTGAATTCTATTTTTGAGATCACTTCAAAATATATAAAAACCGACTGCACTCCTCTGATGACCTGACAATGAACTTCGACGATGGAAACTTGTTATTTGGACAGGAAAAAATGTATTCTGACCCATCACGAAGCGGGCCAACTCGAATTCTATTTTTGAGATCACTTCAAAATATATAAAAATCGACCGCACTCCTCCGATGACCCGACAATGACCTTTGATGATGGAAAGTTGTTATTTGAACAGGAAAGAATGTATTCTGACCCATCTCGAAGCGGGCCAACTCGAATTCTATTTTTGAGATCACTTCAAAATATATAAAAATCGACCGCACTCCTCCGATGACCCGACAATGACCTTTGATGATGGAAAGTTGTTATTTGAACAGGAAAGAATGTATTCTGACCCATCACGAAGCGGGCCAACTCGAATTCTATTATTGAGATCACTTCAAAATATATAAAAATCGACCGCACTCCTCCGATGACCCGACAATGACCTTTGATGATGGAAAGTTGTTATTTGAACAGGAAAGAATGTATTCTGACCCATCACGAAGCGGGCAAACTCGAATTCTATTTTTGAGATCACTTCAAAATATATAAAAATCGACCGCACTCCTCCGATGACCCGACAATGACCTTTGATGATGGAAAGTTGTTATTTGAACAGGAAAGAATGTATTCTGACCCATCACGAAGCGGGCAAACTCGAATTCTATTTTTGAGATCACTTTAAAATATATAAAAATCGACCGCACTCCTCTGATGACCTGACAATGAACTTCGACGATGGAAACTTGTTATTTGGACAGGAAAAAATGTATTGTGACCCATCACGAAGCGGGCCAACTCGAATTCTATTTTTGAGATCACTTCAAAATATAAAAAATCGACCGCACTCCTCCGATGACCCGATAATGACCTTTGATGATGGAAAGTTGTTATTTGAACAGAAAAGAATGTATTCTGACCCATCACGAAGCGGGCCAACTCGAATTCTATTTTTGAGATCACTTCAAAATATATAAAAATCGACCGCACTCCTCCGATGACCCGACAATGACCTTCGATGATGGAAAGTTGTTATTTGAACAGAAAAGAATGTATTCTGACCCATCACGAAGCGGGCCAACTCGAATTCTATTTTTGAGATCACTTCAAAATATATAAAAATCGACCGCGCACTCCTCCGATGACCCGACAATGACCTTTGATGATGAAAAGTTGTTATTTGAACAGGAAAAAATGTATTCTGACCCATCACGAAGCGGGCCAACTCGAATTCTATTTTTGAGATCACTTCAAAATATATAAAAATCGACTGCACTCCTCTGATGACCTGACAATGAACTTCGACGATGAAAACTTGTTATTTGGACAGGAAAAAATGTATTCTGACCCATCACGAAGCGGGCCAACTCGAATTCTATTTTTGAGATCACTTCAAAATATATAAAAATCGACCGCACTCCTCCGATGACCCGACAATGACCTTTGATGATGGAAAGTTGTTATTTGAACAAGAAAGAATGTATTCTGACCCATCACGAAGCGGGCCAACTCGAATTCTATTTTTGAGATCACTTCAAAATATATAAAAATCGACCGCACTCCTCCGATGACCCGACAATGACCTTTCATGATGGAAAGTTGTTATTTGAACAGGAAAGAATGTATTCTGACCCATCACGAAGCGGGCCAACTCGAATTCTATTTTTGAGATCACTTCAAAATATATAAAAATCGACCACACTCCTCCGATGACCCGACAATGACCTTTGATGATGGAAAGTTGTTATTTGAACAGGAAAGAATGTATTCTGACCCATCACGAAGCGGGCCAACTCGAATTCTATTTTTGAGATCACTTCAAAATATATAAAAATCGACCGCACTCCTCGGATGACCCGACAATGACCTTTGATGATGGAAAGTTGTTATTTGAACAGAAAAGAATGTATTCTGACCCATCACGAAGCGGGCCAACTCGAATTCTATTTTTGAGATCACTTCAAAATATATAAAAATCGACCGCACTCCTCCGATGACCCGACAATGACCTTTGATGATGGAAAGTTGTTATTTGAACAGGAAAGAATGTATTCTGACCCATCACGAAGCGGGCCAACTCGAATTCTATTTTTGAGATCACTTCAAAATATATAAAAATCGACCGCACTCCTCCGATGACCCGACAATGACCTTTGATGATGGAAAGTTGTTATTTGAACAGGAAAGAATGTATTCTGACCCATCACGAAGCAGGCCAACACGAATTCTATTTTTGAGATCACTTCAAAATATATAAAAATCGACCGCACTCCTCTGATGACCTGACAATGAACTTCGACGATGGAAACTTGTTAGTTGGACAGGAAAAAATGTATTCTGACCCATCACGAAGCGGGCCAACTCGAATTCTATTTTTGAGATCACTTCAAAATATATAAAAATCGACCGCACTCCTCCGATGACCCGACAATGACCTTTGATGATGGAAAGTTGTTATTTGAAGAGGAAAGAATGTATTGTGACCCATCACGAAGCGGGCCAACTCGAATTCTATTTTTGAGATCACTTCAAAATATATAAAAATCGACCGCACTCCTCCGATGACCCGACAATGACCTTTGATGATGGAAAGTTGTTATTTGAACAGGAAAGAATGTATTCTGACCCATCACGAAGCGGGCCAACTCGAATTCTATTTTTGAGATCACTTTAAAATATATAAAAATCGACCGCACTCCTCTGATGACCTGACAATGAACTTCGACGATGGAAACTTGTTATTTGGACAGGAAAAAATGTATTGTGACCCATCACGAAGCGGGCCAACTCGAATTCTATTTTTGAGATCACTTCAAAATATATAAAAATCGACCGCACTCCTCCGATGACCCGATAATGACCTTTGATGATGGAAAGTTGTTATTTGAACAGAAAAGAATGTATTCTGACCCATCACGAAGCGGGCCAACTCGAATTCTATTTTTGAGATCACTTCAAAATATATAAAAATCGACCGCACTCCTCCGATGACCCGACAATGACCTTTGATGATGGAAAGTTGTTATTTGAACAGAAAAGAATGTATTCTGACCCATCACGAAGCGGGCCAACTCGAATTCTATTTTTGAGATCACTTCAAAATATATAAAAATCGACGGCGCACTCCTCCGATGACCCGACAATGACCTTTGATGATGAAAAGTTGTTATTTGAACAGGAAAATATGTATTCTGACCCATCACGAAGCGGGCCAACTCGAATTCTATTTTTGAGATCACTTCAAAATATATAAAAATCGACTGCACTCCTCTGATGACCTGACAATGAACTTCGACGATGAAAACTTGTTATTTGGACAGGAAAAAATGTATTCTGACCCATCACGAAGCGGGCCAACTCGAATTCTATTTTTGAGATCACTTCAAAATATATAAAAATCGACCGCACTCCTCCGATAACCCGACAATGACCTTTGATGATGGAAAGTTGTTATTTGAAGAGGAAAGAATGTATTGTGACCCAACACGAAGCGGGCCAACTCGAATTCTATTTTTGAGATCACTTCAAAATATATAAAAATCGACCGCACTCCTCCGATGACCCGACAATGACCTTTGATGATGGAAAGTTGTTATTTGAACAGGAAAGAATGTATTCTGACCCATCACGAAGCGGGCCAACTCGAATTCTATTTTTGAGATCACTTTAAAATATATAAAAATCGACCGCACTCCTCTGATGACCTGACAATGAACTTCGACGATGGAAACTTGTTATTTGGACAGGAAAAAATGTATTGTGACCCATCACGAAGCGGGCCAACTCGAATTCTATTTTTGAGATCACTTCAACATATAAAAAATCGACCGCACTCCTCCGATGACCCGATAATGACCTTTGATGATGGAAAGTTGTTATTTGAACAGAAAAGAATGTATTCTGACCCATCACGAAGCGGGCCAACTCGAATTCTATTTTTGAGATCACTTCAAAATATATAAAAATCGACCGCACTCCTCCGATGACCCGACAATGACCTTCGATGATGGAAAGTTGTTATTTGAACAGGAAAGAATGTATTCTGACCCATCACGAAGCGGGCCAACTCGAATTCTATTTTTGAGATCACTTCAAAATATATAAAAATCGACCGCGCACTCCTCCGATGACCCGACAATAACCTTTGATGATGAAAAGTTGTTATTTGAACAGGAAAAAATGTATTCTGACCCATCACGAAGCGGGCCAACTCGAATTCTATTTTTGAGATCACTTCAAAATATATAAAAATCGACTGCACTCCTCTGATGACCTGACAATGAACTTCGACGATGAAAACTTGTTATTTGGACAGTAAAAAATGTATTCTGACCCATCACGAAGCGGGCCAACTCGAATTCTATTTTTGAGATCACTTCAAAATATATAAAAATCGACCGCACTCCTCCGATGACCCGACAATGACCTTTGATGATGGAAAGTTGTTATTTGAACAGGAAAGAATGTATTCTGACCCATCACGAAGCGGGCCAACTCGAATTCTATTTTTGAGATCACTTCAAAATATATAAAAATCGACCGCACTCCTCCGATGACCCGACAATGACCTTTGATGATGGAAAGTTGTTATTTGAACAGGAAAGAATGTATTCTGACCCATCACGAAGCGGGCCAACTCGAATTCTATTTTTGAGATCACTTCAAAATATATAAAAATCGACCGCACTCCTCCGATGACCCGACAATGACCTTTGATGATGGAAAGTTGTTATTTGAACAGGAAAGAATGTATTCTGACCCATCACGAAGCGGGCCAACTCGAATTCTATTTTTGAGATCACTTCAAAATATATAAAAATCGACCGCACTCCTCTGATGACCTGACAATGAACTTCGACGATGGAAACTTGTTATTTGGACAGGAAAAAATGTATTCTGACCCATCACGAAGCGGGCCAACTCGAATTCTATTTTTGAGATCACTTCAAAATATATAAAAATCGACCGCACTCCTCCGATGACCCGACAATGACCTTTGATGATGGAAAGTTGTTATTTGAAGAGGAAAGAATGTATTGTGACCCATCACGAAGCGGGCCAACTCGAATTCTATTTTTGAGATCACTTCAAAATATATAAAAATCGACCGCACTCCTCCGATGACCCGACAATGACCTTTGATGATGGAAAGTTGTTATTTGAACAGGAAAGAATGTATTCTGACCCATCACGAAGCGGGCCAACTCGAATTCTATTTTTGAGATCACTTTAAAATATATAAAAATCGACCGCACTCCTCTGATGACCTGACAATGAACTTCGACGATGGAAACTTGTTATTTGGACAGGAAAAAATGTATTGTGACCCATCACGAAGCGGGCCAACTCGAATTCTATTTTTGAGATCACTTCAAAATATATAAAAATCGACCGCACTCCTCCGATGACCCGATAATGACCTTTGATGATGGAAAGTTGTTATTTGAACAGAAAAGAATGTATTCCGACCCATCACGAAGCGGGCCAACTCGAATTCTATTTTTGAGATCACTTCAAAATATATAAAAATCGACCGCACTCCTCCGATGACCCGACAATGACCTTCGATGATGGAAAGTTGTTATTTGAACAGGAAAGAATGTATTCTGACCCATCACGAAGCGGGCCAACTCGAATTCTATTTTTGAGATCACTTCAAAATATATAAAAATCGACCGCACTCCTCCGATGACCCGACAATGACCTTTGATGATGAAAAGTTGTTATTTGAACAGGAAAAAATGTATTCTGACCCATCACGAAGCGGGCCAACTCGAATTCTATTTTTGAGATCACTTCAAAATATATAAAAATCGACTGCACTCCTCTGATGACCTGACAATGAACTTCGACGATGAAAACTTGTTATTTGGACAGGAAAAAATGTATTCTGACCCATCACGAAGCGGGCCAACTCGAATTCTATTTTTGAGATCACTTCAAAATATATAAAAATCGACCGCACTCCTCCGATGACCCGACAATGACCCTTGATGATGGAAAGTTGTTATTTGAACAGAAAAGAATGTATTCTGACCCATCACGAAGCGGGCCAACTCGAATTCTATTTTTGAGATCACTTCAAAATATATAAAAATCGACCGCACTCCTCCGATGACCCGACAATGACCTTTCATGATGGAAAGTTGTTATTTGAACAGGAAAGAATGTATTCTGACCCATCACGAAGCGGGCCAACTCGAATTCTATTTTTGAGATCACTTCAAAATATATAAAAATCGACCACACTCCTCCGATGACCCGACAATGACCTTTGATGATGGAAAGTTGTTATTTGAACAGGAAAGAATGTATTCTGACCCATCACGAAGCGGGCCAACTCGAATTCTATTTTTGAGATCACTTCAAAATATATAAAAATCGACCGCACTCCTCCGATGACCCGACAATGACCTTTCATGATGGAAAGTTGTTATTTGAACAGGAAAGCATGTATTCTGACCCATCACGAAGCGGGCCAACTCGAATTCTATTTTTGAGATCACTTCAAAATATATAAAAATCGACCGCACTCCTCTGATGACCTGACAATGAACTTCGACGATGGAAACGTGTTATTTGGACAGGAAAAAATGTATTCTGACCCATCACGAAGCGGGCCAACTCGAATTCTATTTTTGAGATCACTTCAAAATATATAAAAATCGACCGCACTCCTCCGATGACCCGACAATGACCTTTGATGATGGAAAGTTGTTATTTGAAGAGGAAAGAATGTATTGTGACCCATCACGAAGCGGGCCAACTCGAATTCTATTTTTGAGATCACTTCAAAATATATAAAAATCGACCGCACTCCTCCGATGACCCGACAATGACCTTTGATGATGGAAAGTTGTTATTTGAACAGGAAAGAATGTATTCTGACCCATCACGAAGCGGGCCAACTCGAATTCTATTTTTGAGATCACTTTAAAATATATAAAAATCGACCGCACTCCTCTGATGACCTGACAATGAACTTCGACGATGGAAACTTGTTATTTGGACAGGAAAAAATGTATTGTGACCCATCACGAAGCGGGCCAACTCGAATTCTATTTTTGAGATCACTTCAAAATATATAAAAATCGACCGCACTCCTCCGATGACCCGATAATGACCTTTGATGATGGAAAGTTGTTATTTGAACAGAAAAGAATGTATTCTGACCCATCACGAAGCGGGCCAACTCGAATTCTATTTTTGAGATCACTTCAAAATATATAAAAATCGACCGCACTCCTCCGATGACCCGACAATGACCTTTGATGATGGAAAGTTGTTATTTGAACAGGAAAGAATGTATTCTGACCCATCACGAAGCGGGCCAACTTGAATTCTATTTTTGAGATCACTTCAAATTATATAAAAATCGACCGCACTCCTCCGATGACCCGACAATGACCTTCGATGATGGAAAGTTGTTATTTGAACAGGAAAGAATGTATTCTGACCCATCACGAAGCGGGCCAACTCGAATTCTATTTTTGAGATCACTTCAAAATATATAAAAATCGACGGCGCACTCCTCCGATGACCCGACAATGACCATTGATGATGAAAAGTTGTTATTTGAACAGGAAAATATGTATTCTGACCCATCACGAAGCGGGCCAACTCGAATTCTATTTTTGAGATCACTTCAAAATATATAAAAATCGACTGCACTCCTCTGATGACCTGACAATGAACTTCGACGATGAAAACTTGTTATTTGGACAGGAAAAAATGTATTCTGACCCATCACGAAGCGGGCCAACTCGAATTCTATTTTTGAGATCACTTCAAAATATATAAAAATCGACCGCACTCCTCCGATGACCCGACAATGACCTTTGATGATGGAAAGTTGTTATTTGAAGAGGAAAGAATGTATTGTGACCCAACACGAAGCGGGCCAACTCGAATTCTATTTTTGAGATCACTTCAAAATATATAAAAATCGACCGCACTCCTCCGATGACCCGACAATGACCTTTGATGATGGAAAGTTGTTATTTGAACAGGAAAGAATGTATTCTGACCCATCACGAAGCGGGCCAACTCGAATTCTATTTTTGAGATCACTTTAAAATATATAAAAATCGACCGCACTCCTCTGATGACCTGACAATGAACTTCGACGATGGAAACTTGTTATTTGGACAGGAAAAAATGTATTGTGACCCATCACGAAGCGGGCCAACTCGAATTCTATTTTTGAGATCACTTCAACATATAAAAAATCGACCGCACTCCTCCGATGACCCGATAATGACCTTTGATGATGGAAAGTTGTTATTTGAACAGAAAAGAATGTATTCTGACCCATCACGAAGCGGGCCAACTCGAATTCTATTTTTGAGATCACTTCAAAATATATAAAAATCGACCGCACTCCTCCGATGACCCGACAATGACCTTCGATGATGGAAAGTTGTTATTTGAACAGGAAAGAATGTATTCTGACCCATCACGAAGCGGGCCAACTCGAATTCTATTTTTGAGATCACTTCAAAATATATAAAAATCGACCGCGCACTCCTCCGATGACCCGACAATAACCTTTGATGATGAAAAGTTGTTATTTGAACAGGAAAAAATGTATTCTGACCCATCACGAAGCGGGCCAACTCGAATTCTATTTTTGAGATCACTTCAAAATATATAAAAATCGACTGCACTCCTCTGATGACCTGACAATGAACTTCGACGATGAAAACTTGTTATTTGGACAGTAAAAAATGTATTCTGACCCATCACGAAGCGGGCCAACTCGAATTCTATTTTTGAGATCACTTCAAAATATATAAAAATCGACCGCACTCCTCCGATGACCCGACAATGACCTTTGATGATGGAAAGTTGTTATTTGAACAGGAAAGAATGTATTCTGACCCATCACGAAGCGGGCCAACTCGAATTCTATTTTTGAGATCACTTCAAAATATATAAAAATCGACCGCACTCCTCTGATGACCTGACAATGAACTTCGACGATGGAAACTTGTTATTTGGACAGGAAAAATTGTATTCTGACCCATCACGAAGCGGGCCAACTCGAATTCTATTTTTGAGATCACTTCAAAATATATAAAAATCGACCGCACTCCTCCGATGACCCGACAATGACCTTTGATGATGGAAAGTTGTTATTTGAACAGGAAAGAATGTATTGTGACCCATCACGAAGCGGGCCAACTCGAATTCTATTTTTGAGATCACTTCAAAATATATAAAAATCGACCGCACTCCTCCGATGACCCGATAATGACCTTTGATGATGGAAAGTTGTTATTTGAACAGGAAAGAATGTATTCTGACCCATCACGAAGCGGGCCAACTCGAATTCTATTTTTGAGATCACTTCAAAATATATAAAAATCGACCGCACTCCTCTGATGACCTGACAATGAACTTCGACGATGGAAACTTGTTATTTGGACAGGAAAAAATGTATTCTGACCCATCACGAAGCGGGCCAACTCGAATTCTATTTTTGAGATCACTTCAAAATATATAAAAATCGACCGCACTCCTCCGATGACCGACATTGACCTTCAATGATGGAAAGTTATTATTTGGACAGAAAAGAATGTATTCTGACCCATCACGAAGCGGGCCAACTCGAAATCTATTTTTGAGATCACTTCAAAATATATAAAAATCGACCGCACTCCTCCGATGACCCGACAATGACCTTTGATGATGGAAAGTTGTTATTTGAACAGGAAAGAATGTATTCTGACCCATCACGAAGCGTGCCAACTCGAATTCTATTTTTGAGATCACTTCAAAATATATAAAAATTGACCGCACTCCTCCGATGACCCGACAATGACTTTTGATGATGGAAAGTTGTTATTTGAACAGGAAAGAATGTATTCTGACCCATCACGAAGCGGGCCAACTCGAATTCTATTTTTGAGATCACTTCAAAATATATAAAAATCGACCGTACTCCTCCGATGACCCGACAATGACCTTTGATGATGGAAAGTTGTTATTTGAACAGGAAAGAATGTATTCTGACCCATCACGGAGCGGGCCAACTCGAATTCTATTTTTGAGATCACTTCTAAATATATAAAAATCGACCGCACTCCTCTGATGACCTGACAATGAACTTCGACCATGGAAACTTGTTATTTGGACAGGAAAAATTGTATTCTGACCCATCACGAAGCGGGCCAACTCGAATTCTATTTTTGAGATCACTTCAAAATATATAAAAATCGACCGCACTCCTCCGATGACCCGACAATGACCTTTAATGATGGAAAGTTATTATTTGGACAGAAAAGAATGTATTCTGACCCATCACGAAGCGGGCCAACTCGAATTCTATTTTTGAGATCACTTCAAAATATATAAAAATCGACCGCACTCCTCCGATGACCCGACAATGACCTTTGATGATGGAAAGTTGATATTTGAACAGGAAAGAATGTATTCTGACCCATCACGAAGCGGGCCAACTCGAATTCTATTTTTGAGATCACTTCAAAATATATAAAAATCGACCGCACTCCTCCGATGACCCGACAATGACCTTTGATGATGGAAAGTTGTTATTTGAACAGAAAAGAATGTATTCTGACCCATCACGAAGCGTGCCAACTCGAATTCTATTTTTGAGATCACTTCAAAATATATAAAAATCGACCGCACTCCTCCGATGACCCGACAATGACCTTTGATGATGGAAAGTTGTTATTTGAACAGGAAAGAATGTATTCTGACCCATCACGAAGCGGGCCAACTCGAATTCTATTTTTGAGATCACTTCAAAATATATAAAAATCGACCTCACTCCTCTGATGACCTGACAATGAACTTCGACGATGAAAACTTGTTATTTGGACGGGAAAAAATGTATTGTGACCCATAACGAAGCGGGCCAACTTGAATTCTATTTTTGAGATCACTTCAAAATATATAAAAATCGACTGCACTCCTCTGATGACCTGACAATGAACTTCGACGATGGATACTTGTTATTTGGACAGGAAAAAATGTATTGTGACCCATCACAAAGCGGGCCAACTCGAATTCTATTTTTGAGATCACTTCAAAATATATAAAAATCGACCGCACTCCTCCGATGACCCGACAATGACCTTTGATGATGGAAAGTTGTTATTTGAACAGGAAAAAATGTATTCTGACCCATCACGAAGCGGGCCAACTTGAATTCTATTTTTGAGATCACTTCAAAATATATAAAAATCGACTGCACTCCTCTGATGACCTGACAATGAACTTCGACGATGGATACTTGTTATTTGGACAGGAAAAAATGTATTCTGACCCATCACGAAGCGGGCCAACTTGAATTCTATTTTTGAGATCACTTCAAAATATATAAAAATCGACCGCACTCCTCCGATGACCCGACAATGACCTTTGATGATGGAAAGTTGTTATTTGAACAGGAAAGATTGTATTCTGACCCATCACGAAGCGGGCCAACTCGAATTCTATTTTTGAGATCACTTCAAAATATATAAAAATCGACCGCACTCCTCCGATGACCCGACAATGACCTTTGATGATGGAAAGTTGTTATTTGAACAGGAAAGAATGTATTCTGACCCATCACGAAGCGGGCCAACTCGAATTCTATTTTTGAGATCACTTCAAAATATATAAAAATCGACCGCACTCCTCCGATGACCCGACAATGACCTTTGATGATGGAAAGTTGTTATTTGAACAGGAAAGAATGTATTCTGACCCATCACGAAGCGGGCCAACTCGAATTCTATTTTTGAGATCACTTCAAAATATATAAAAATCGACCGCACTCCTCCAATGACCCGACAATGGCCTTTGATGATGGAAAGTTGTTATTTGAACAGGAAAGAATGTATTCTGACCCATCACGAAGCGGGCCAACTCGAATTCTATTTTTGAGATCACTTCAAAATATATAAAAATCGACCGCACTCCTCCGATGACCCGACAATGACCTTTGATGATGGAAAGTTGTTATTTGAACAGGAAAGAATGTATTCTGACCCATCACGAAGCGGGCCAACTCGAATTCTATTTTTGAGATCACTTCAAAATATATAAAAATCGACCGCACTCCTCTGATGACCTGACAATGAACTTCGACGATGGAAAGTTATTATTTGGACAGAAAAGAATGTATTCTGACCCATCACGAAGCGGGACAACTCGAATTCTATTTTTGAGATCACTTCAAAATATATAAAAATCGACCGCACTCTTCCGATGACCCGACAATGACCTTTGATGATGGAAAATTGTTATTTGAACAGGAAAGAATGTATTCTGACCCATCACGAAGCGGGCCAACTCGAATTCTATTTTTGAGATCACTTCAAAATATATAAAAATCGACCGCACTCCTCCGATGACCCGACAATGACCTTTGATGATGGAAAGTTGTTATTTGAACAGGAAAGAATGTATTCTGACCCATCACGAAGCGGGCCAACTCGAATTCTATTTTTGAGATCACTTCAAAATATATAAAAATCGACCGCACTCCTCTGATGACCTGACAATGAACTTCGACGATGGAAACTTGTTATTTGGACAGGAAAAAATGTATTCTGACCCATCACGAAGCGGGCCAACTCGAATTCTATTTTTGAGATCACTTCAAAATATATAAAAATCGACCGCACTCCTCCGATGACCCGACAATAACCTTTGATGATGGAAAGTTGTTATTTGAACAGGAAAGAATGTATTCTGACCCATCACGAAGCAGGCCAACTCGAATTCTATTTTTGAGATCACTTCAAAATATATAAAAATCGACCGCACTCCTCCGATGACCCGACAATGACCTTTAATGATGGAAAGTTGTTATTTGAACAGGAAAGAATGTATTCTGACCCATCACGAAGCGGGCCAACTCGAATTCTTTTTTTGAGATCACTTCAAAATATATAAAAATCGACCGCACTCCTCCGATGACCCGACAATGACCTCTGATGATGGAAAGTTGTTATTTGAACAGGAAAGAATGTATTCTGACCCATCACGAAGCGGGCCAACTCGAATTCTATTTTTGAGATCACTTCAAAATATATAAAAATCGACCGCACTCCTCTGATGACCTGACAATGAACTTCGACGATGGAAACTTGTTATTTGGACAGGAAAAAATGTATTCTGACCCATCACGAAGCGGGCCAACTCGAATTCTATTTTTGAGATCACTTCAAAATATATAAAAATCGACCGCACTCCTCCGATGTCCCGACAATGACCTTTGATGATGGAAAGTTGTTATTTGAACAGGAACGAATGTATCCTGGCCCATCACGAAGCGGGCCAACTTGAATTCTATTTTTGAGATCACTTCAAAATATGTAAAAATCTACCGCACTCCTCTGATGACTCGACAATAACATTTGATGATGAGAAGTTGTTATTTGGACAGGAATGAATGTATCCTGACCCATCTCGAAGCGGGCCAACTCGAATTCTATTTTTGATATCACTTCAAAATATATAAAAATCGACCGCACTCCTCTAATGAACCGACAATGATCCGTCACTTTAAAATATATAAATATCGACTGCAGTCCTCTGACAACCCGTTAATGACCTTTGATGATGAGAAGTTGTTATTTGAACAGGAACAAAGGTATTCTGACCCACCACAAAGCATTCCAACTTGAATCCTATATTTGAGATCACTTCAAAATATATAAAAATTGTCAGCACTCCTCTGATGACCCGACAATGACTTTTGATGTTTAGGTGTTATTTTGACAGGAACGTGAGTATTTGAACTCACTGACTAGGAATCTGTGCTTTTCAGTAAGGTTGCTTATGTGTTCACTCCATTTCAGCTCAAATATTCAATCGTTTTAAATGAAGTTTTCTGTATATTTTCATCATTAATTGGAATATCAAGGAGGGCTCGTTTCATAGCTACTAAACGGCATGAACGTGGTTTTTCGTACGTACTATTAAAATATTACATGATGATGGAAAGTAGAGTTATTTTGTTTTGTTTTAAGTTGTCCAAATTACTGTCTTCAAAAAAAAAGTAGTGTCATCAGCGAAACTAATTTTCAGCAAGAATGTGTTAGCTGAACGATGAATTTGTATACATAATGAATGAAAGAGGATCAAAACCTGTTCCTTGAGGAACTCCAGAATTGACAACTCTATCACTGCTCATTTCATTGGCTTTAATAACACTGATTTTTATTATCTAAGTAAAAGTAAGTCTGGGTGGATAACAGTGTCAAAAGCTTCGGCAAGATTAACAACAGATATTGCCGTAATGAAACCGGTGTGAAAAATATTCCCATGGCGAAACTAGCATGGTGAAACTAGAAAGCTTCAGACTTGACTAAATATAGAGCAGGTTTCCTCAGGTGGAGGATTGGAATGACTTGAAACCTGAACATTCTTTAAGGATACTCTTGTTAAATGTCCTCAGAAAGTGAAATCAATCACCAGAGAATTTATGAAAAATACAAACAATCCTTGGAATACCCAAAAATACAATGAGAAAAGTGTGACAATAATATGCGAAAGCACATGAGGCTTGTGGACAAAGAAAAATTATTGGTGAAATCAGGCTTACAGACCAAAAGGTCTCCCAGTCTTATATTTTTCAACTTCTTGTTTTGACGAATGATAGGAACACGTAATAATCACATTATTCATTCTAGTGTAATTTTTCAATGAACTGCTTCGTTTCTTGTATCATGATTATCAAATTTGCCATTAATAATCAGGGATTTAGCTTCTGGAACAAGTAATCAATCAATGTCTTCACTGAACTAATTAGGTAATTGCCCTGTTAAAATTATCGCACCCCCTCTCGTAGTAGTCGTAGTCGCTCCCAATACCAATGCAACAAAAACAAATTCAATTAGCCCACGGAATTTATGTTCAATTAATACTTTGCGCAGAGGTACAAATTCTGCACATCTATTTCATTCTGTTGAACGAACTTTGCGAGCGCTCTCAAGCAGTTATTCATTATATCTGGAGCTTTGTTCCTCCGAAGTGAAGTGAATCAAATAAGAGGCTGGAGTGAATTGCATATAAAGGCAAAAAACAGGGCCGGATCTACGACCTCAGTGGCTTGGTGGGTTACTGACGTGGACTCGGTTTCAAACTTAAGAATTATCTTATGATTTGTTGGGTACTTAGGACGTCCATTGTCTTAATGGGTTGAAAGATGTTTGACGTCTTTCACTTTTACACAACGTTTCAACTGCTTGTATCTGAATACTAACAAGTTAAGATGCTACGAGGTAGTTATATTCTGTTATATTTTGGACTCGCAGCATTCATTAACTTTTTATAAACATTAAAAACAAAGAAAAGGGGTTTCTTAAGTTTTTTTGCTTATAAAATGAAAACTCATACAGAAATCTGGTAATGATAAGTAGTAACGCAGAAAATTTTGAAAAAACTGTAAAATTTTGCATTTTTTTTAATTATTCCTTCGCCATTTTTTTAGTTATAGAGTTGACCCTCTGCATGAAAGTATTGAATCATGTGAATTTTATTATTATTAGTTTTGGACAGTTGCTATTCGATCTTTTTTCGCACCATCTTGCATTTCTTCGTAATTAAGGTGTAATTATGGTGGTGTAGTTTCACGGTTTTTCATCCAGCCAAAGCGGTCGTCATACTCCTTCAATTTCCACTCGGCTGACTGAAAGCGCCATTGGCTTCGATATACGCGATTTGCGTATGGAAAATTTTGGAAAATTTGATAGTACGACGGAATTTTTGACATTTACTCCCTTTTTTCTGCTAAATCTTGTATCTGAGAATATACAAGTCATATATTTTCGGATTCAGGATTTTTCTCTGATGATTTTTTTACCGACGATCAACTTGGAATTCTCAGTGTATACTGATTTCAGCAATTTGAATCGAATGGCATTCGCAGAATTACTCTATCTTTAATCATTCTCGAATTGGAAGTTAATCTAAAGTTGAGAGGTGTTAATTCTATAGAAAACTTTCTCTAAAATTTTGTTCAGTTATTTTCGTGAAGTTATTTTTTCAGTACGCACAACTAGTTTGAAAGCTATTTCCAGTCAATTAAATATTTCATAGGCTTTTCAGGGAACCTAGGCAATTTCAAATGGAAATTTTTTGCTAACGCGACGGAATTTTTGATATTTTGTACCTTTTTTGTTCTAAACCTTGTATCTGAGAATATACACGTCATATATTTTTAAATTCAGCATGAAATTTTTGTGTATATGGTGCGAGTTTCAAATGAATCCGATAATTTTGTATTCATCATGATTTTTGTGGGTAATTTATTTAGGTTGATATCTTCAAAATACACTAATTCCATTATTCATAATCGATTGGTGTTCGCAAAATTCCGAATTGAGAAATTAATCTGAAGTTGAGAGGGGATGATTCTCTCGAAAATTCTTTCATTTGTTCTCCTATTCGTTAAGTTCAATCTTGTTTAAATACGCACACTCAATTTGAAATAAATTCTGGATTACCTGAATATTTCATATGTTTTTTACGAAACCTCTGCTCTTTCCACTGATAAATTCTCGAAATTTCGGAATTTTTTAATTTTTTTAATTTTTTCTGCTTAATCTGAATTTTCGGATTCAGCATAACATGTTGCGTATTTGGTGCAAATTTCTTATGAATTTTTTTCCACCAATGTTTTTCAGGCCATCGGGGCCTGGAGCAGCAGAGTTTTTCAAGCCATTGAGGGACCGTTGAAGTTCTTCCAGGGTTATCAGATTGCGCAGTTCATTGAGTTCAGGCTGACGAGGACTCCTGCAGAAAGCTTCGAACTGCGCTAGGGCTGGAGTATCAACGTTGAGTGGTTGCGGAAATTCATAAATGCTCTTCCAGAAGGTTTCTACCCAATCAGTCGCCGGCGGGTTTTCCACAACCCGTGGAGGCTTTTGGAATAGGCGAGAAAGTTTATCACGGAACTTAAGGTTTTCCGCGATGCCTCTCGCCAGCCTCACTAGTGACTTTTTTGCAGCCACCAGCATCCGTATCCTATCAAGACATTGCTCTTTGATGGTAAACAGCACGCCTTGCTTTAGTGTGTGGTGAGCTCGTTTTAAATTTGCGGCGATTCGCCGCACTACAGGCGTGAAGGGCCTATTAGCCGCAACGTAGTCCGCACTGGATACGAGACGCGTGTTGTCTCGCCGACTTGATCTTAGCTTCCATCTTGTAAATGCGTCGCTCATGCCTCCTAATCAGAGGGGTGGTATTCCTCCTCTCCGTTTGGGACAGGGCCCAAGCGGCGTCATACACGGCAGAGTTGATCTGCCAGATGTCAGCATCTTCTGAAAGGACGTCGTGAATGCCCGCATCCACCCGTGCCAGTTGTTGTGGCTTCAGGTAATTGATGTTATGAAGCGCCCTGCGGGTTCTGATGCTTTCCGTTGGTGGTATGATTCGGGCCTCCTCTACAGCCAGTTCGACACGTGGCATATCTGCCACTGCGTTAACCGGCTCTGACGTAGCCTCGGCCCCGAAGGTGGGATATATGCAGATTTTATGCAGAAAAGGCAGCATGCTCTGGGTGTATGTTACACCACAGAGCATGCATTCTCGCCAGGTATCCTCTTCGGGCGGGCTCACTGCTCCCAAGGCAACGCAGAAGACTATCCCTTAGTTCATCCGTCCACTTGAAGCGTCCGTTTCATTGCGGTCGTTATAAAGTGGCAATCCATCATTTTGGGCCCTACCATCTTGCCTATGACCCCTAATTTGAAGGGGTCGGTTGTTGGGGCCTCTTTCTCGTCCATCGTGAACCGAGGGTATACCGAGGGGTTAGCCTAGAATACCCATTGTCGACATCAGAGGGAATGAATATTCCCTCCAGGAAATCATTATTATTATTGATATTATTATAAAGGGTGACGGGGAGTTTTATGATTCAATACCTGTCGTGGTATTAACCAAAAGAGTGGTTGTTTTCTGACTGATATTTGTCATAATACTACCACTGCATGTGAATGGAGATAAAAAAGGGTTATAAATCGGCCGGCAAAGACTATAGTTTTTGTCGATGTCATGTTGTAGAGTCAGATAAAACAACTCAGCTAACAATCAGAATCAATACTTGGTCAGATAATACTGTAATGATCATATTTTCAGGAATATCCTAGGAGCAGAATTATTGTTCCACAAAATCCAGATAAGATATGAGTCCAACAGAAAGACAACTATCAAAGTGAGAAAAGGGGTAAAGGGGTTTAAAGAAAAGCAAATGTTGGTAGCTAAAGATAGCGCTGAAATACATATTTTTTCATCATCCGAGAGTATTCAAGAGTGCCGCGTTTGGATCTGTATAGAATAAAACCTATTTTTTCTGTTTTCTTCGATCTCGGTCTGATGTTGGTATCATCCACTTGCTCTATAATTTCACACCGTCAAGAGAAAGAACACCTTTATATTTTAAACTTTGGAGAAGATTAAAGTAACAAAAATTTACTATTGTTTCCTAGACACATACTTACTGCCTCAGATGATCAGCTCAATTTAGATTCTATCTGAAAAGTAAGAAAAGTTCACATTAGTAGAGAACCTTTTTGTAAAAGCATTATATTTTAAATAAAAACAATGGTTTCGACGAAGTCGAAATCCATTTGTGTCCTCATGACCTCTAAGGGCAACAGCTGATTCAGTAAGATCGAAGAAATTATAAAACTGAGTGCCATCTACATACATGATAATCATTGACTTTTTCATAATTGATGGAAAGTTTGAGTAGTATATTGTGAACAAAAGACGACCAAGAGTTGAGCCCTGTGCCACCCCCGGTTTTAAACTTACACTCTTAGATAGAGGCCCATTTAAAAGAACTTTTTGTGACATTTCACATAAATTGTTCCTGGAAAAAAAGCATGCATGAACGATCGAAGCGTATGAAGTGCATTATAGCCCAAAGTAGCTCATAATTTGACATGTCAAAGGCTTTACTGTAGTGAAGCAAAACTAGCACACTAATTTTACGGCTGCAAATCGAGTGAGCCGTTACACAGCTGTATCCAAGCCTAAACCCCGATTGAACCTCTTGAATAATATTGTTATCACTGGGATGTTCTTAAAGTTGATTTTCAACTATTCTTTCCAATATTTTCTGTGTAGTGCAAGAAGTATTGTTATAGGCGTTTGATAGGTTCCTCGACATCCTATTCGAAACTACGAAACAATACGCATAACGACGAAAGTAGACCCAGTCATTAGGCATATTCGACAACTTATTTTACAAAATTCTGAAATGTAAAAGCCCACTTACTGGAAGAAGAGCTCACCATAATCCACCCTAAATAAGGCTTCAACCATTTCTTTAATGAAACATTTCTGAATAAATATCGGCAGGAACTCTTTGAAATCCGGCCCACCTTGTATTTCCATATATACGAAAACAGAAATCATCACAGCGTAATTCCGTTATTTACTAGTTTCTGGATGAATACTCCAGATAATAATAATGTCTGCTGATATCCCAGATAACTCCTACTGTCCACAAACCACAAAGAACCATATTTCACATCAAATATTGTGCGAACCTATACAATATCCACAATGTTATTTTAATCACTGTTATCAAAATGAAGCTGTTTATTTAGGTTGTGCAGTGAAAGCGGCAGGATTTTTTAATTAAATTACCAGAAGAGCCTCTCCATTTTCGTCGTGTCGTCCGACATCCGCTGCAATAAAAGTTTATGCGAAACTCTAAAGAAAATACGTTACTCTCCGAATCGTGGAATGATTTCCTGCAGAAGCTTCCATTATATATTCATACATCGACCTGGAAAATGTGGACTCAATCTCCCATTAGGGTTGTTAGTACTTACTTTTAGCGTTAACGGATATTACTGTTTTTTTATTGCAGGCATATTCGAACAGAGGTGACTATGTAATTTCTACAACACATTTCGAGAAGATATACAGGGTGTTCCAAATTAAGTCGGCACCATTGCCAACTCCGTTATTATTGATGCTACGAATTCGGTTAAATGGAAAAACTAGTAGCATTTTTAATGGCCTTTTCGATGCCAAAATCAAAAAAATAATTGACGGTCGCGTTTTCAGAATATTTCATAAAATGATATTTCTTTCAATGGAACACCCTATATTTTTTCATGCATTTCGATTCGTAATAACATTCTCAACAACAAATCTCATTTGACTTTTTTCGTAAAGGTGAAAATAAGACAGTTTTTTTCATGGGAAACATTTATAACAAACGGATTTGATAAAGCGCTATAAAATATCGAGTAAATGTTCAAAAACTCCGCTTACTTGTTGAACACATATTTGGCCTCTTCTATTGACACTACGTGTAGCGTTCAACACAGTTCGGCCATCAATTCTATTAATTATAGTTTCAATATAATTTTTCAGTTCATCTACCTTATTATGTTTCATTTTGTACACCTCATTTTTCAGAAATCCCCTAAAATTAAAATCTAGAGGTGTCATGTCTGGTGAACGAGGGGGTCACTTAACAGGACCATTTGTAGCAATCCATCTGTTTCCAAAACAGCCTCGCAGCATTCTCTTTATGCCACTGACATTATGTGCTGGTGCTCCATCCTGCTGAAAATAGATCATCTGACGAGCCTACAGATCAAGATGATCGAAAAACTCTTACAACACTCTTGTAAATAAATTAATTCAACGGGGCCCGTTCAAAGAACCATGGTAGAAAAATGGACCAATAATTCTGCCTCTAAGTAGACCACACCAAACATTAATACTAAATCGTCTTTGCGGATTGTGGAGATAGACTAGAAATGGATTATGTCTACTCCAATTATGAAAATTCTTTCTATTATACATCCCACGATTTGAAAAATTAGCCTCATCGCTCCATATAATATTTCTATAGAAGTTTGGATCTTGTCTGCATTTATTCATAAACCACCGACAAAACCCCAATCGTCTCTCAGGATCACCAGGTTCTAGTGTTTGCACTGGTCTCAACTTATAAGGAGAAATCTTATGTTTCTTCAGAATTCGTTGAATACCAGACAGTGGAACAGCTATTTGGTGACGTCACGAGTTCACATCCTAACGCAATTTTTCCTGTTTACTGTTTTATTTTGCCATCAGTAACAAAATATTGTCATTCGTATAAGTACCAAAATTAGTGTTTCGACAAAACATGAGGTTTTATTCGCCAAAACAAAGAAACTTTTTGTACTAGTGGAAGAAATAAATATTTCCACAAAAGTCGCTCATTTTCCACTTTAGGAAGAAAGGTGATATGAGCTTTGTTGTTGAGAATGTTATTACGAATCGAAATGCATGAAAGAATATAGGGTGTTCCTTGGAAAGAAATATTCTGAAAATGCGACTGTCAGTTTTTTTTGTTTTCGGTATCGAGAAGGTCATTAAAAATGCTACAAGTTTGCCCATTTAACCGAATTCGTAGCATCAATAACAACAGAGTTGGCAATGGTGCCGACTCAATTTGAAACACCCTGTATATAGATCCTTTATTTAGTCAACGACTCATACATCTATATAGATAATTGATTTTGAATGATATAATTCTGATAACATTACTTTGTTCTTTGAAGTCCAGATTCCGGTCAACTATCATACCTAAATATTTGAATTGCTCAACTCTCTCATTAATGTCATTGCCAATTTTTATTTCATTCTTGTTATCACAAATTTCACAGAATTTTTTGTAATCTCGTAAATCACTAATGATCATGTATTTTGTTTTTTTTATATTGACTTTAAGAAAATTTGAGCTACGCCACCGATAGATATTTTTCAATGTTTTATTCAGTACATCGATAAGTCTATTACTGTTGTCACAAGAATAATATATGAGGGTGTCATCAGCAAAGAGATGTATTCCACATTCTCCCGTTACTCCATCTATATAGAAAAGAAATAGGAGGGGACCAAGTACACTTCCCTGCGGGACTCCACGCTCACACTCTTTCTCATCAGATATAATACCATTCAATTTCAACTCTTGTGTTCTGTTTCCAAGGCAGTAAATCATCCACAAGAGTTTAAAAAAATGGAGGATAATGACTCCTTCCATCTCTAGATGAACTTTTCAACTCGAGAACTGATGAAGATAGAGCAATTCTGCGCACGTGATTCAGATTGATGAAGTTAGAACACTCTGTGAATTCCAAGTCATTCGACGCGAAACAAACTTATTCATGCCGATTCCAAAAATATATGTCAAAAATGTCAGGAATAGGACTGAAAAAAATATACTCTTCAACTCGGGAACGGTTAAAGATAGAGCAATTCTGCGAACGCCAATCGATTCAGAATGATCGAATTTGTATAATGTGTAAATTGCGAGTCGATTTATCGAAAACAAAATTATTCGAAAAATCGAAAAAATCCAAAGGGGTAGACCCCTACAAATCATGAAAAATACAAAATCGGCAGATTCACTTGCAATCCGCACTATATACGTAAAATTTCATGCAGAATCTGAAAATATATGATTTGTGTATGCTCAGATACAAGGTTTAGCATATGAAAGAAATACAACGTCAAAAATGTCGCGAATGGAAGTAGAAAAAAATATGGAGAGAAATTACTCCAGGTGAACTCTTCAACTTGGGAACGGTTAGAGATAGAGCAATTCTGCGAACGCCAATTGATTCAGAATGATCGAATTAGTATAATGTCTAAATTGTGAGTCTATTGATCGAAAACAAAATTATTCGAAAAATCATGAAAAATACAAAATCGGCAGATTCACTTGCAATCCGCACTATATACGTAAAATTTCATGCAGAATCTGAAAATATATGATTTGTGTATGCTCAGATACAAGGTTTAGTATATAAAAGAAATACAACGTCAAAAATGTCGCGAATGGAAGTAGAAAAAAATATGGAGAGAAATTACTCCAGGTGAACTCTTCAACTCGGGAACGGTTAGAGATAGAGCAATTCTGCGAACGCCAATTGATTCAGAATGATCGAATTTGTATAATGTGTAAATTGCGAGTCGATTTATCGAAAACAAAATTATTCGAAAAATCGAAAAAATCCAAAGGGGTAGACCCCTAATAATCATGAAAAATACAAAATCGACAGATTCACTTGCAATCCGCACTATATACGTAAAATTTCATGCAGAATCTGAAAATATATTATTTGTGTATGCTCAGATACAAGGTTTAGCATATGAAAGAAATACAACGTCAAAAATGTCGCGAATGGAAGTAGAAAAAAATATGGAGAGAAATTACTCCAGGTGAACTCTTCAACTTGGGAACGGTTAGAGATAGAGCAATTCTGCGAACGCCAATTGATTCAGAATGATCGAATTTGTATAATGTGTAAGTTGCGAGTCGATTGATCGAAAACAAAATTATTCGAAAAATCATTAAAAATACAAAATCGGCAAATTCACTTGCAATCCGCACTATATACGAAAAATTTCATGCAGAATCTGAAAATATATGATTTGTGTATGCTCAGATACAAGGTTTAGCATATAAAAGAAATACAACGTCAAAAATGTCGCGAATGGAAGTAGAAAAAAATATGGAGAGAAATTACTCCCTTCCACTCTAAATGAACTCTTCAACTCGAAAACGGTTAGAGATAGAGCAATTCTGCGAACGCCAATCGATTCAGAATGATCGAATTTGTATAATGTATAAATTGCGAGTCGATTTATCGAAAACAAAATTATTCGAAAAATCGAAAAAATCCAAAGGGGTAGACCCCTAAAAATCATGAAAAATACAAAATCGGCAGATTCACTTGCAATCCGCACTATATACGTAAAATTTCATGCAGAATCTGAAAATATATGATTTGTGTATGCTCAGATACAAGGTTTAGTATATAAAAGAAATACAACGTCAAAAATGTCGCGAATGGAAGTAGAAAAAAATATGGAGAGAAATTACTCCAGGTGAACTCTTCAACTCGGGAACGGTTAGAGATAGAGCAATTCTGCGAACGCCAATTGATTCAGAATGATCGAATTTGTATAATGTGTAAATTGCGAGTCGATTTATCGAAAACAAAATTATTCGAAAAATCGAAAAAATCCAAAGGGGTAGACCCCTAAAAATCATGAAAAATACAAAATCGGCAGATTCACTTGCAATCCGCACTATATACGTAAAATTTCATGCAGAATCTGAAAATATATGATTTGTGTATGCTCAGATACAAGGTTTAGCATATGAAAGAAATACAACGTCAAAAATGTCGCGAATGGAAGTAGAAAAAAATATGGAGAGAAATTACTCCAGGTGAACTCTTCAACTTGGGAACGGTTAGAGATAGAGCAATTCTGCGAACGCCAATTGATTCAGAATTATCGAATTAGTATAATGTGTAAATTGTGAGTCTATTGATCAAAAACAAAATTATTCGAAAAATCATGAAAAATTCAAAATCGGCAGATTCACTTGCAATCCGCACTATATACGTAAAATTTCATGCAGAATCTGAAAATATATGACTTGTGTATGCTCAGATACAAGGTTTAGCATATGAAAGAAATACAACGTCAAAAATGTCGCGAATGGAAGTAGAAAAAAATATGGAGAGAAATTACTCCCTTCCACTCTAAATGAACTCTTCAACTCGAAAACGGTTAGAGATAGAGCAATTCTGCGAACGCCAATCGATTCAGAATGATCGAATTTGTATAATGTGTAAATTGCGAGTCGATTTATCGAAAACAAAATTATTCGAAAAATCGAAAATATCCAAAGGGGTAGACCCCTAAAAATCATGAAAAATACAAAATCGGCAGATTCACTTGCAATCCGCACTATATACGTAAAATTTCATGCAGAATCTGAAAATATATGATTTGTGTATGCTCAGATACAAGGTTTAGTATATAAAAGAAATACAACGTCAAAAATGTCGCGAATGGAAGTAGAAAAAAATATGGAGAGAAATTACTCCAGGTGAACTCTTCAACTTGGGAACGGTTAGAGATAGAGCAATTCTGCGAACGCCAATTGATTCAGAATGATCGAATTAGTATAATGTGTAAATTGTGAGTCTATTGATCAAAAACAAAATTATTCGAAAAATCATGAAAAATACAAAATCGGCAGATTCACTTGCAATCCGCACTATATACGTAAAATTTCATGCAGAATCTGAAAATATATGATTTGTGTATGCTCAGATACAAGGTTTAGCATATAAAAGAAATACAACGTCAAAAATGTCGCGAATGGAAGTAGAAAAAAATATGGAGAGAAATTACTCCCTTCCACTCTAAATGAACTCTTCAACTCGAAAACGGTTAGAGATAGAGCAATTCTGCGAACGCCAATCGATTCAGAATGATCGAATTTGTATAATGTGTAAATTGCGAGTCGATTTATCGAAAACAAAATTATTCGAAAAATCGAAAAAATCCAAAGGGGTAGACCCCTAAAAATCATGAAAAATACAAAATCGGCAGATTCACTTGCAATCCGCACTATATACGTAAAATTTCATGCAGAATCTGAAAATATATGATTTGTGTATGCTCAGATACAAGGTTTAGTATATAAAAGAAATACAACGTCAAAAATGTCGCGAATGGAAGTAGAAAAAAATATGGAGAGAAATTACTCCAGGTGAACTCTTCAACTTGGGAACGGTTAGAGATAGAGCAATTCTGCGAACGCCAATTGATTCAGAATGATCGAATTAGTATAATGTGTGAATTGCGAGTCAATTGATCGAAAACAAAAATGTCGCGAATAGAACTGGAAAAAAAATTGGATAGAAATAACTCCTTTCCTCTCCAGATGAACCCTTCAACTCGGATACGGTTGAAGATGGAGCAATTCTGCGAACGCAAATGGATTCAAAATGATCAAATTAGTATAATTCTAAATTTCGAGTCAATCGAAGTAAATCAAAATATTCGAAAATTCGAAATAATTCCAAAAGGGTAGACCCCCTTCAGAATCATGAAAAATACAAAGTCGGCAGATTTGCACTATGGACTTAAAATTTCATGCAGATTCCGAAAATATATGATTTGTGTATGCTCAGATACAAGGTTTAGCATATAAAAGAAATACATTGTCAAAAATGTCGCGAATAGAAGTAGAAAAAAAAATTGAGAGAAATTACTCCAGGTGAACTCTTCAACTCGGGAACGGTTAGAGATGGAGCAATTCTGCGAACGCCAATTGATTCAGAATGATCGAATTTGTATAATGTGTAAATTGCGAGTCGATTTATCGAAAACAAAATTATTCGAAAAATCGAAAAAATATGGAGAGAAATTACTCCAGGTGAACTCTTCAACTTGGGAACTTGGGAAGAATCTGAAAATATATGATTTGTGTATGCTCAGATACAAGGTTTAGCATACAAAAGAAATACAATGTCAAAAATGTCGCGAATAGAAGTAGAAAAAAATATGAAGAGAAATCACTCCCTTCCACTCTAGATGAACTCTTCAACTCGAGAACGGTTAGAGATAGAGCAATTCTGCGAACGCCAATCTATTCAGACTGATCGAATTAGTATAATGTGTGAATTGCGAGTCAATTGATCGAAAACAAAAATGTCGCGAATAGAACTGGAAAAAAAATTGGATAGAAATAACTCCTTTCCTCTCCAGATGAACCCTTCAACTCGGATACGGTTGAAGATGGAGCAATTCTGCGAACGCAAATGGATTCAAAATGATCAAATTAGTATAATTCTAAATTTCGAGTCAATCGAAGTAAATCAAAATATTCGAAAATTCGAAATAATTCCAAAAGGGTAGACCCCCTTCAGAATCATGAAAAATACAAATTCGGCAGATTTGCACTATGGACTTAAAATTTCATGCAGATTCCGAAAATATATGAATTGTGTTCGCTCAGATAGAAGATTTGGCATATAATAGGAATATAACGTCAAATATTTCACGATCGAATAGGTCTGGGAAAAAACTCATAATATATACGTAAAATTTCATGCAGGTTCTGACAATATTTGATTTGATTTAATACGGATTCCTGTATTATGACAAACTCTCAGAAGAATATTTGTTTTACAAATTTTTAGTTCTATTTCTAACAAAGTAAACTATATAAGTGAAAACTACAAGTGAGCACTGTAATTAATGTAGAAACAGTTCTTAGTAACTCGCCTAAGAATGGTTGAGATAATTAAGAAGTACTCTGGAGAGAATGTGCTACAAAATTAAAAATTCTACTGTAAAAATTACGGAAGTTATATAGAGGTGTCATGTACTCAAGATTTTTGCCAGAGTTTTTGGTAAAATGGAGAATCCTGCATAAATTTCCCGGTAGGCCCCCTCGCCAATAACTGTTATATCCGTCAACAAGCTACACTCATTCGAGCAACCCTCAGAAATCTCCGAGAGACTTATGGCGAACTAAGGAAGACGTAGCCTTTACCATTTTGAACGTGTGGTTAGTGCATATAAGTTAAGAGCTTGTTCAAACCGGCTTGACTCTTTTTTTCCAATTCCCCATATTTTTCATACAAAAATTGATTATTCAAAATAAGTGCCCATCGAATGATATGGAAACTCATTGATGATTCTTTTATTAGAAGTTTCTACGTAAGTTTTCTTGAAAATCGAGAAGTCTTGATGCAAAGAACCCCACAATCAAAATCTTCAGGGTATTAGGTTCTTAGTGGATCATTTTGAATTTTCGATATGATAAAGTCCATGTAATTTTCAACAAATGTTGCCATTTTGCCAACTCCAATAATTTGAAAAAATCCATCGAGACCCAGATTCCATAAGGATTTTGCGGAATCCTTTCTCAATGTTCCTTCTACAAAACTACGTTATGAATTCCACTATCACAAATGCTAACAGTTTTCGAGATCTATCATTATTGCACAACTGGAAAACTCATTGCGGTAGGTTGCTTCGTTATGATTGTGAGGATCAGGATAGACTCCACATTCATATCCACTACCATATCAGTAATGACCCTCAGACATACATTCATTCTTCATTGCGAATATTCATCTTATTGTTTGATATGAATCCTATGCAGGACACTCATTAATAGTGCCGTGTCCTGAATTCACTATCGCCACCTAACTGGAAACAAAGCAGTTTCAGATCTGAATACGAATATGTAGTAGTGGACTGCGTAAATAATGGAGCGACATTATTTATAGCGCAGATAGAGAGTGGTGCGCTCAGGGTTCCCTGGAAACTCCATAAACAGCTCTGGGGTAAGATAATGGCCGAACTTAATGGCTAAACATGCCTTTAATGATATGTCAACACTGGAATAGTGTACACTGGATTCACAGTTGAACGGTGCATTGTCTCAGTAAATACAATTTCTGAGCAACTGAACCGCAGACACCACTGAGAACGATGCATCAGTTGAGTAGGCTAATTATTTAGACGAGGTGAGGAACGTTGATGAAATAAAAGAAGGTGAACATCACAATGAGCAATGGATACGTAATAATATTCTTATTGCTATCAACAGGATGCAGCAAGATAAATGAATCTGATGAAGTACAGATAACACGCCAGAGTGGTTGAAACAATGTATAAATAAAGTTTATCACAACATTAACAGCAGAGTTATAACAACAGCAGTATCTTGTGATTTATCTAAATCGTATCGCTCATAAATAGTTCGAATCTTGCCTAACAAGTGGGAGTCAGATTGTGAAAACCACAACACCTTCGTAGAAGGCCAATATGAACAGCGGTGTTCCACAGGGATCAAGTCTGGGAACTTTTTTTCTGATTTACATCAACGATTTGCCATCTATAGATATCATAGGAAAATTCACCTTATTCGCGGACGATAAAACTATTTTATGGCAGTTCTGATGTCAATAAACTCTAAGATTGGTGTGACACTCAAATCTCTCATCGTTCAACATCTCAAAAACTAACATAATATGCTTCAGATGCAGTGTTGACGACATAGTTCTAGCCCCAATCAATTGCGTTATAGATATCAAAACTCACACCAAAGGGGGTATTTATAAATAGATAACAAGCTCAGGTTTGATGATCACATTACTGAACTCATTAAAAAGCTTTCAAGGTTTTACGCAGTGAGAGTAGATAAGCTTGACTGAACTTGAATCCTCAGCGGCAAAAACTGTTTATTTCTCGTTGATAGAATCACACTTAAGATATGGAATCCCATTTTGGGGGGTATGTGTAAAATCCATTTAAAGAAGCTTTTGTTTTTCAAAAAAGAGCAATCAGATATATCTACAAGGTTGAACAACGGGAGTCTGGAAGGCAAATAAAATACTAACACAATATGCCATTTTCATCATGGAAACAATCTGCTTGAAACATAAACACCTATCAAAATGTCCTTCGCTGTTCTCAAACTTCCCATACCTACTTCAACTCTTTTTGAAAATTCTATTGTATAGAATAGAATAGAATAGAATAGAATAGAATAGAATAGAATAGAATAGAATTTATTTTACCAAGTTACAAATATGTTTCTGGCAAGTCAATCATGTACAAAATGTTAATTAAAATTCGTTAAAATATACATCTAAGATATCACAAACAGATATACACAAATCTTCACAATCTAAAGCAAGAACATGAATTGCTATCGAATAAAATACAGTAAAGTATTTACTTTACTATGTTTTATTTTCGAAATATTTGTAGCACGTCAAAAATACATATTAGAAAAAAAAACACATAAATTGGTATCAGATACCATTCAATTGAAATAAGGTCAGATTACAATTAAAATATTTTCAACACAATTTATATAATCTTACTGATTAACACTTTGAAAGAATTATGGTGAGTATGTTCACAACTATCGATTTCGAAAATGTCTAACGTATTCATTGACAGAGTAGAAGCAATATTTCAAAAGGGAATTTTTGAAAAGATGCATAGAGAGACATTTATAATCATCTGGTAAATGATTGTAAAGGTTGAAGTCTAAAGTATTTCTTTAAGATTTACTAAGCCGATAGCGATTTGTACGAATATTCTTTGCGGATCTGGTATTATGGTCATGAACGTCACATTGCTTAATTAGTATATTTGCGTTCTTATGAATTTCTACCAGGACACTATAAATATATAGGGTCGGTAAAGGCATTATTTGAAGTTTTCGGAAAAGTGGTTGGCAATGATCTCTATAGCCTGAATTTGTGATGATTCTGATTGCTCTTTTCTGAAGTTTAAAAATTGTTATAGCGCCACTTGAGTTTCTCCATAGAATTATACCATAACTGAAGTGAGAGTTGAAAAGGGAGAAATATGTAGTTTTGAGTGTATCCCAGCTGGTGATATTCTTCAGTTGACGTGAAAGGGAAAGTGTACTACATAACCTACTGCTCAATTGTTCGACGTGATTATTCCAAGAGAGACTGCTATCCACAATGACTCCAAGTAATTTTACACTAACGATCTAAGGTGTATGATCACCTACCAAAGCACACGAAGAATATAAATGGCATCACTCATTTCAGAAAGGCAATAAGAGACCTTTTGAGTGAAAGACCCTATTATAGTTTGCAAATTTCATGAAGACATCTTATATAATACTTTCTATTCTCAAATTTTGCTGTTGTATTATGGTATAATGAGTTGTATTCTGAAATAGAACTGTGATTTTTTAGATTTTTTTATGTGTTTGTGCTCTGTACATAACTGACTTCACATTTTTTGTTTTTTTTTTCTTTTTAATGTACCTCAAACACTTATTCAGATGCATAAGATTTATACTCACTTTGTCAATAAGATTAACTCTTTGGACAAATAAGCATATTTATTATTATTATTATTATTATTATTATAACTGATTCAAACGTCAGATTAAAAGATTTGCACCTCGTTTTGTGGTTTCCTCTCACCAAAAGCTCCAATAATAAGAAATTCTCATGTACCTAAATTAAACATACATCTTATATTCAATGAAATCAATTAGTTCAAAAGGTGTGAGCTATTTGTGAAACTCATGCTCATATAATTCAAAATTATATAAGTTTTATTTCATGATAGAGAAAGACAGAGGTAATTTTTCTGTAAAGCTGTTTTCATGCTTGACATTACACCATTGAATAGCAATGAATTCTTTTTAATTTTCCCTTACCAAAGGAAACCAGCGTTAAGCGTTCTAATGAAATGTAATTCTCCTTTTTATAATCTTGCGAAACTATATAAAATATGAATTGAAACGTCCCCATAGATTCTACGCAAGAAAGAAAGAAGAAGAAAGAAATAATTAATTCTCTTATTAGTTTTCTGTTCAAATGGAGTCTTTCTTTTGGCGAAGGCACAGAGATCAAAATATTCCAAAGTCCGCTGTTAGTGAATTTTTGAATATTTTGATATCGGTACTTTCGCCAAAAAATAGACTCACCAAAGAAACCAACGAAAGACTTCTTTATCTCCTTCAACAGTCTTCGTATAATAGTTACAAAAATAAACGGTTTCTTTAGGAACTTTCAGTATCATCTAGTGCGATAAAGGTCATCTAACTGATATATTAGATACTCCCAGTGGTGAGATGATATTCATAAAATGTTGGAATTAAGTAGAACCTTGGGCGACGTTTTATTTCATATCTTATGTAGTTTCGCAAGTTTCCAGCAAAATTAGGAAAGGAGCATTCCATTTCGTGAGAACGGTTCATTCACACATTTAATGTAGTTTTCGTTTTATACGAGAAAGTTGGAAAAGCTGTTGAGTGATATGCAATAGGAAAACTTTCAGGAGATTTATTGTTATTTGAATTATCTGATTTTCAGATGTCAAGCATGCGAACAATATTACAAAACAAAAGCATCTTCCTCTCTCTATCATAAAATTAAATTCATATAATTATGAATTTCATGAACTTGAGATTTGCAACTATAGCTCACACCTAAAAATATTTTTTAGTGAAGTTAAGATGTATGTATATTGTAGTTTCATAAATGAGTTGGTCTAGTATACAGAGTGAGTCAGAATGAGACTTCTTATTTTTATTCCACGCATATTATTTCAAAGTGAACGATTTTTAGTGCCTTGAAGTCCAATCTGTTTGAGAAAACATGTTGAGTTTGACAAAAAATGTACGATTGCTATAACCGTGAAGGAACTTTCACTAAATGAAAATCTTGAAACAAATGAAATATTATTTGACTCCAAAGAAGTTTAACAGACGTTTAAGTTACAAAGGGAATCGTCACAAAATTTTGTAAAACTGTTATATCAGTTATGACTCAGAAGTTTTCATGATTTGTTTCTAAAAATCTAGGATTTTTTCTCTTTAATATCAGTTGGTTGTTTCTTATACATTTTCACATCATTGTAAGTTAAGAAATCTTCACTCCAGGCAATTTTTGTAATTGGCAGGGCATTTGAAAAAAAAGTGAGATTATTCAACTCTACCATCTTCCTTCGCCAAGAAAGTAGTAGCAAACTCTAACTTCACTTCGATGCCATCTTTCAGAACCTTTCACAATCTACTACTTTCAATAAAGAACAGAGAGATGAAACGCCAATTATGAAATGCCAATTTATCCAAGAGTACTTAACTAACGAGCTGTTAAACTTCCTGACTACGACGATTCTCTCATATCCTTTCAGAGGTAAAGTCTTGTGCAGCAGAATGGTGAGAGCGTATCCTGCTGACTACCGTGATAATTCATTTCCAAGGAATATACCATCGCACGTAATGATTTTGGAGAGATGTTTATCTCCTCTCAAAATGCGTTCCATGGCTAATTGCCTCATGTCAATTAATCGTGCAGGGGAATTCATAGACGCTTGGGTGTTATAGGAACATGTCTTATCTGAATTTGGTCAACGTTCGATTTTCACATATCGTATTAACAATTTAAATACTTATAATGTGGATTTTCTTTGACACCGTTATAATTGAAGAAAGTGTCAAAAGAAACCACCTTCAAAAAATGTTTTTCACATATTCCAACGAATAAAGTTTATGCACACATGGCAGACTTTGTCGAAATGTGATGGGTGATTCTAAGTACATCGTCATCAAGGTACAAAAGTCTTTCCTACTTCATTTTGTACAATATAAGACTGTGTCGATCATCACATTCTACTACAAAAGCTGTACTTCTAGTTTATGCACACATGGCAGACTTTGTCGAAATGTGATGGGTGATTCTAAGTACATCGTCATCAAGGTACAACAGTCTTTCCTACTTCATTTTGTACAATATAAGACTGTGTCGATCATCACATTCTACTACAAAAGCTGTACTTCTAGTGAGTTAGAGAAGTTGCTCTTTCCCTTTTGAAGACATACCGTTTCCAGACTGTCTGTTGCAAAAATAATACATCAGACTTTTAAGGAATCAACTATGGAGTACCTCAGGGCTCTGTATTAGGACCACTATTATTTATTATCTACATAAACGATCTTACAAATTTTATGTCACCGTATGAATGTGTTTGTTCTCTTTGTTGATGACACATCATTCATCTATTTAAATTCAAATTATGACTCACTATTAGATCAATTCAGAGAAATTGAAAAAAAAAAACAGAAAAATGGTTTACAGTACTTAATCTCAAACTGATTAATGACTAGCCATCAGTATCTATCAAATCAGACAACATGATGCGAATGTTAAGGTATGCCGCATTCACATGACAGCTTTCGCCTATCGCAGAAAGCTTGAAAAAACGAGCGTACTGTTCACATGAACAATGTCAAAAAAGCCATAGGCCATAAGGCCATGCTTACTATCCTGTCGGTGGAGACGTGGAGAGCTATCTTTTCTGAGGAGTTGGAAGAAGTTTCAGATAGTTTACATGATTTGAATTATGTGTTCTTTCTGAAAAAAAAATATTCAAGCTCCGGCATTGTATTATAATTATAAAATACATAGAAAAAGAAAGAATCGAAGGATCTGGGTGATTCCAATCCTTCTTGAAAAAATTAAGAAAACTCAAGGTTTTGGTGAACATGAGATTGATGAATAATAAGAGAAATGCTGTTATTGTACACGTCCCAGATAAACACAAAGCATTTCAGAACACTTTTTTTTCCCAATAATTCAGCATAACATTAGATCATAAATTAAATTGGACAGCTCACACGGAGCAACTGAAGCCAGGCTATGTGGTGTATTGTTCCTTATATGCCAGCTAAAGCAAATTTCAAATAGTGATGCTCAAAGAACAGTATATTTTCACTTGTTCAGTCCAACATAAGTTATGCCATTTTTACTTTGAAAAACAAAAGCAGTTCGAACTCTGGCTAAGGTAGGCTTCAGAGAATATTGTCGACCATTTTCTCGAGATTTCAAATTGTAACTCTACCATCCTTATATGTTTATACATAACAGAGCAAAGTAACCTCACTGTTCAGAGTGATTTCACAATTATGAGATTAGAAATTATGATAATATCAGAATTTCTCAACTTAGCTTCCTATATTACAGCAGTATTCTCTTGATTATGAACTTTACAAAGTACTTCCTCAACATCTTGAAATATTAGCTTGAAAAATGTTCAAAAAAATCATGAAAACATACGTTTCAAGTTATTGTTTCTACTCTGTCAATACTCTGGGGATATTTCAAAAAAAATATTTTTTGGTGGAGACAGACTCACCAAATTTCAATTTTGAATGTGACATGTTCTGTTATTGCTTTATTTCGAACTTCAGTTATGTATTTGTTTATATACACTATATTTCAAACAAAACCATCTTTTATCTGCTATAAATATACAACTGTATATATCATAGTCGAATGAAGTATTCTATTATGTTCGATTACTTACTATTTAAATGTATATAATGGTATTTTCTTCTACATAAAATAGTCACGATCAGTGTGTTTCAAAACCTGTGTTCTGCATAGTGAACTACAACATTATCATCAGCAAAACATACCAGTTGCCTAGTGTTTATAACATAGAAAATCCATTGTTTGGTTATGTATTGAAGAAAATTAGATCTACGTCAATTCATGAATATAAAATACAATATGATACGCAAATACAAATATACAGAATACAAAATACATTAGTATGGTATAGGAGAAATATTGAATAGCATAAGAGAATTGAATAAATATTCACAACTCCACAGAAGTATTATACACACTTGTATGTGGTAAGCATACTGGCAAGTTTAATTAATTTTTTAAAAAATTCGTCCTAGGATTTGGATAAAAAATCATCGTATATTAGGCTTCTCCTCTATTATTTATTCAGCCTTCATTTTATGTATTTTTGTTCTCTAACGAATAATAGAAGTTGAGTTTTAAAGCATTTTGAAGAAATTTCATCTTTTATTTTCAATGAATAATTTGGGA
This sequence comes from Chrysolina americana, assembly GCA_958502065.1. Lineage (NCBI taxonomy): Eukaryota > Metazoa > Arthropoda > Insecta > Coleoptera > Chrysomelidae > Chrysolina > Chrysolina americana. The sequence goes on along the minus strand of OY293419.1, from coordinate 8,628,029 downwards.
GCCAAATAGAAATTACGTTTTCGACCAATGCTTTTGAAGAAGAACCCGTTTTTGAGACATTTCTCCAACCGACATTACCAAAATTTAGGTGTAGCTCAACCACACAGCTGTGTGAAGTATTGTTTTTTATATTAATTCCAAATTGAGTCCATCTTGTTTGAATGTGAATAGGATACTACGAAGTTTTTTTGTTGAGTATTTCATATGATTATTAATTCCATCGTACGTGATTATTAGTTTAAATGCCCAAGTATTTTGTTTGCAGGTTTGATTAAAATGTCTCGTGGGTTATTCAGATTTAATTCTGATGTTTTATGGCTATATACGGTTTTGTCGAAGTTCATCATGAGTAATCTGTGGTCGAACCATTCTTTCAGTTTTTCAAGATCACTTTCAATGTTTAATTTGAGATTGTACGAGTCATCGTTTTTGAAAGATATTACTGTATCGTCCACGAAAATGATTGTGTTACTGATTGTTTATCGATTGTGTAAATTACGAATAACATCAGTCCCGGGACTGTCCTTGAGGTTCACCGCATTAATTGTTAATCTTGTTACTGACATGGTTTATTAATTCAAAGTTTGTGTTCTACTTGTTAAGTAAGTCCCAAATAGATTTTTTACTAGACCTGTAACAACTATATCTTCTGGTGTGTCTAAACGTATGGGGTGATAGGCAGTATCAAAGGACTTTTGCAGATTTATGAAAACACCGATAGAACGAATACTTGAGTCTAAGATTTCATATATGTATGAATTTCTTGTCAAGGAGTAGATGGCATCATTGCTTTTTTTCTCTAAAACCATATTAGGGTGTCGACAGCAAATTGAAATTTGATAACTATGCGGTAAGTCTCATTTTTACAGTTTCTTCGAAAACTTCACTGATCGATGATAGGAGTGGAATAGGCCTCTATATTCAGAAACATTTTCAGTATCGCCGTTTTTTGAAAATAGGAATTATAAGTGATTTTTTCAGAATCGAAGAGGATTTTCTTAATTCAAATGATTCATTTATGATTTGCTTCAAAGGTTCTAGAATTAATTTTGTTCCAGTGTTGATTACATCAAGCCCGAGTGCCTTTTCATTTTCTAAATGAACTATTTTATCTTCAATCTCAGTATTTGCATTTTTATTATCAGTATTGTTGCTGTAGGAAAAAAATAATTTGTATTCATAAATTTTAACTCTGTGGTTCATATTTTGTCTTATGTTCTTTGCTAAACTTTTTCCCACTTTCGCGAAGAAGTCATTGAATATGTCGGCAGCATTTTTTGGATCTATAATGGTTAATTTTTTTTCATTTTTATTCCAGTCATTTTTCTCTTTTCAAGATTTCATCAACAGCGTTCCAGAGTTTTTGACTTCAATCTTCCATTTCATTCATTAAATTGTTATTATAGTTACTTTGGCAGACTCTATTTCTCTCCCAGTTTCTCTCATTCATTCATTAAATAATCATTTTCGAGTTTGACTTTGTTATCCAATTTTTTTTCAACGTTCACTATATTTCATTCAGTTATTCTTTCTATACGTATTTATGATGACAATAAATTTTTTGTTAGTTATTTAAAATCGTGCCTTGAATATAATTATTTTTTCCAATTTATGACACTAATTGCTCTTCCGTATAATTTTATTTTCGAAAAATATTTTTTTTATATCATTATATTTTTTCAATTATGAATGATTTCAATTATTTTTTATTGGAAAAAATACTGAAACGAATAAACTCGACAAGGTCGAGGAACCCTTCTCTCCACACGTTTCCCCAAGTGAATTATGGGGCAAAAATTTGTCAGAAAACAACTACTTCCCTGGCTAATGCCACGACGGATATTAAACTTCATCTAACATGTATTTGTGCAACGTTCTTGTTGTCTCGTAATCAAACAGCACATTATCCTTCATTTGGCTGAGAATGATCACCTGCCGACAAATACTGTTTCCTGGAGAATAAGTTATTCAACTAACCAACATTTGTATAACATCAACTCAAAGATGCTATGGGAATGCCTAGACAAACTTAATCTTGGCAGGAACAACAAGGTGATCCTCCTCTGGGTGCCGGAACATGTCGGAGTGGAGGGCAATGAACAAGCAGATACCCTGGTATGAAAAGGGGCATCAACGCCACTGATCGGGCCAGAACCATTTTGCGGACTTGGAAAATCCTTCTTCCAAGAAGAACTCAATAAAACTGAAGAAGCAATGAGAGCAACATACTGGCAAAGACTTCCAGGGCTCAGGCACGCCACAGATCTCCTCGGCAACTTCAACCGAGCAGGATCGAAGACACTGATTAACCTTAGCAAAACTAGTCTCAAGACAATCACGGGATTTCTGACGGGGCACTGCAGACTCAAAGAACACCTAAGGAAGCTAGACTTGGAGGAGGACAGAACCTGCAGATTCTGTGGGGAACATCCAGAAACACCACACCATATATTGATGGAGTGTTATGCTGTACATCACAAAAGATTGAATCTACTGGGATCACACCATCTGACTGTGGGAGAAATACCACGAATACCCCCCTTCGAAATGCTTAAATTACTCAAGGAATTGGGGCTTGAGGGGCTGCTATAAACGAGAACAACTTGAAATAGCAGAAGAAGATGGAGCACAATAGATCTAATTAGGTCGCAGCGCATCAGTCACCATCCATACTTACCATTACCAACCAACATTTGTTACTCCATTATTTCATTCATTTATAAGTACGTTGGGACTTGCAACAAGCAGTAGCGATAGAAGCGTTTGAAAATCTGCATATTGATTAACTTAACTTAAGTTCGAAATGAATTGGTTGCATGTTTCATGAATCAATCTATTGCTCATATGGAACCCAGCAGAAAATAATGAGATGTAATATCATTCAGTGCACAGCTTGAGATAGCTATATTCAGCGATATTTTATTTATAAAAGCTGCTTCAGTTGACCTTTGGCGAATGTGCCCACTGATTATTTTCATCAAATCATTAGAATTGTCAATTTCTCATATTAATTTTAGTTTGGCCTGCCCCAACCTTATCTCAGTTAATTCCATCAAATCCACAAAGAACGAATCAACTAACTGAAAGCATTCAGTTGTTTCCAAACATAACCGAACCTCTCTCACCTTGCATGCCTCAGTGACTCCGTAAAACAAACCACCTTCGTCAAAACGCACAGTGTTGAAGCATTCGTTTTAATTAAATCATCCCTTTTAAGCTCAGAACGTATCGTTTGAATGTGTCTGGCTTCTTTGTAAATTAATCCAGAATGATAGACACAAAGTGCCTGACGTCATGCGCACAATCGCAACGAAAGGTTTGTAATTATGTGTGAGTTCGGGACGAACGGAGAAAATTACAAATAATCGCCCTTCGTATCATTTTGATTTGCTGAAAATATCAGTTTTGGCATTTCATCGCTCATTTGAATTACCTTCGCGAGGTGAACGTATTATGGTAGACAGCGGGATTGAATTTACAGACTGGGAGAATTATTTCGCGAGTTGAAAGGTCAAGGGCAAATTGAGAAGAGGAAATGAGTATTTTTGAACACGAATATAAGTTTAAATTCCACTCACTTGAAATGATGACCTACTGTATTTTCCAAGTTTGGAAGATTGAATCGATGTTATGATTTCATCGTCTCCTCTAGCTCGCACAATCCTTTCAAAGACTCCTGAGGGTTGCTCGTAAGGTTGCAATAGGTTGACGGAAAGAATTGAAAAAAATGGTGTAGAACTCAAACTGGCGCTTCCGCCAAAACCTTCAATTCTTTGAAAGTGATGTTTCACTTTGAGTAAGGTTATTCTGGACTTGTCTAAAAAATAACAAAGAAAAATTCAATTCTCTGCAATTCCATTTACTACGTTCCCACTGTTAAAATCTACACATTATTTTTTTTAAATTCGGCCCTGTTTCGAAATATACAGTTTAAAATATTTTCTTTTCTGAATTCAATGATTTATCACAATATGACGAAATGAAGAAAATTTACTGAAATCGGAGAAGATCAAGAAAATAAAAAATTCAAGTTAACTTGTTAAATCTAAAACAAAAACAAAACATGAAATAACAATCACACACTTATACAAGTACTCGAATAAAAAATACCTGCTATCATCCATTATTCTGCTAAGATAGATGACATCTTTTAACAAAAATGCTTTCGAAAGCTTCAAGAACTTTTCTCCTTCAAACTTTTCCAGAGGAAGAAGTCTAGCGGAGTGATGTCCGGCGAACGTGGTGGCCAGGAAACTGCATTCCTCCACCATTTTAGCATTATGTGCAGGCGCACCATCTTTTTGGAACCAACAGTTACTAGTATTGGCAAGTGGCAAGTTATCTAGGACTTCTTTCAAATCACGTTGAAGTAATGTGCGAAAACGCTCCTAGGTGAGTTGTGGTGAAAATAAGGGCCAATCTATCGTGTGCCAAAAATTCCAGTCCGCATATTGAAGCCAAAACGGTGTTGATGTCTACCCATTCGGTGAACCCTGGGGTTCTCTCTATACCAATAATGAGTATTTCGCCGGTTGAAAATACCATTATTGGTTACCATACTCTCGTCTATCCTCATCGGCTGGTCTGAGACCTTGGAAAATTCTAAATTTGTATGGAGGGAATTTATGTTTTTCCAAAATGAAATGAGAAGTAGATTTTGGAATCCCACTGGTACGCTCAATTTCCCGAAGTGATATTTCTGGATTTTCAGTTCCAGGCAACATTACATTTTTTTCGTTTTTTTCATTACAGTGTTTATTTCTGGCTAATACTGATTTAATATTGCTAAAGGTTTGAAACCAATCGTCTAAAAATTTTTCTACCCGGTTGTTTTCTCTCTGGATAATTAAACAGATACAAACGCTCAGCTTCCACAGCATTACTGTGGCATAAAATAAAACAGTGCACCATATCAAACTTTTCCTCTGGTGAAAATCTACTATCCATTTTATAACAAGAGACAAGCCGGCATTTAACAATCAGAAGTCGATATGTGTACTGAATGACATTTGGGAGAACTATCAACTTTTGTTTTTGGAATTCGACTTTCGCCAAAGCCTGCTATTTCGATTCAGTTTACACATACCCTACATAAACTGTAAAATGAAACTTACGAATACCTCTTTTGCGAATTTCAAAATAACTTTGCGAAGTGGTTGGTAAAAGTTTTACATTCAACAATAATTAGAAGATGTCATTTGCTGAAACTGATTTTATAATTTCTCAAAATTGTGCATTTGTTTACTTCATTGCAGCTAGTGTAGGTGTGTAATTAATTTATGGTTGCACTAGGTGTTTATTTTAGCAATAACTACAAAAACACAACGTGAACGTTTGATTTTCTTCATCTACGGTACCCAGTTTGGGGCCATCAATACAGGTCCGTACTAAAAGTTTTAAAAAAAAATCGTGATGATGGCCGAAAAGGACCTGAAACGTAAAGTAATCGTCATATGTGATACATCATTGAATTCAGAAAAAAAATACTACAAAAAACTGTATTTTTCAAAACTGGGCTGTATTTAAAAAATGAAGTTGATGGTGGTTGTTTGATGGAGAAACGTCGGACAATAAAACTGATATCGTCTCAAGAAAACTTATGAAAAGTTTCTTTGAAGAAGTATTTTTTATCGTGTTCTAACTGTGACGATAACATCAGAAAAAAGTAAATTAAGTTTTTCAAAAATAACTTGATAATATTTTGGGAAATTTCATATTTCCATATCTATATCTGTATCTATTACCGTTTCGGATATCCCCATGATGTCCAACCTTATCTTGGATACAACTATTTTTTTCTAATGTGTTTTATTTTGTGTGTAATAAAAGTATTATAATTATATTATTATTATGATAAGTTCAAATTCCATACACTTGAAATGATGACCTACTCTTTTGTCCTGAAGGTTGCTTGCAAGGATGCAACGGGTTGACGGAAAGAATTTGAAAAAAAATTGTACAACTGAAACTGGCGCTTTCGCCAAAACCTTCAAACTCTGTCATTGGACACAAGTGCTGATAAGAAAAGGACTGGAAGCCGATTTTGAAGTTTTCCATACCAGAAATGAGACGCAGACGTTTGCAGAGTCTGAAAGTAATCACCTGCATATGAAGGAGATCCTGTAAAAGGAAAGCGCAAAGTTTCACACGATTTCTGGTCAATGCACGCAAACGTACATTCGCGACAAGGGGGCGCGACAGCAAAATCGACCACAGAGATATAATCAAAGAGGCCACGAGAAAGTACGGGGTGGAAATAAATGAAGAAGGCCTATACAGTGTGTCCCGCTTTTCATGAGGACACCCTTATATCTCAGTTATTAATAATGCGATTTCACGAAATTTTGGTGGTAATGGTATGTTAGAGAAATTGAGTATCCAGCACAGTGAACATTTTCAGCTACCATTGGCGTGCGATGTTGGTGGTTGAAAAAAATCTTTTTTCTGGGAAATTGATAAGTCTTATTTGACATTACTTTTTCTATCAGATTCAGAATCAGCATTCCCATAAAGCCCCAATTCATATTTTCAATATGTCAAGAGCTGACTTCAGCAGAAAAAAATTTTAATTCTTATTTGTAACTGTGTTAAAAAAAAGAGTAACATTATTTTAGATTCTTGTACTTTCAACCTAACTATCTTCTGGTTCACTTCTTATTCCAATCTCTATAAAAAATGTACTGAAATATCCCTAAATTATTACAAAAACCGAATTGTTTATTTATTCAATAAAATGAAAGAGACTTGGTCAATCATAAACGACATGAAAGGCAAATGTAAAGGAAGAAATCATATTGACATGAAGTAACACATAAATGTACAATAAATATAGTAAAATTCCCGTTTGACACTGGTTGAACGAGAGATTTCCAGGTAGATGGATCGGCAGAAGGGAAACAGTTTAATTGCCACCAAAATAACCGGATTTTTTCTTTGGAGACATCTTGACATTCGTTGTTTGGGAAACATAACCTACATATTCATTGAAAGTGCCCCCCTTAGAAATAAAACTGACCTGTTTTTTCGATTTCCCATATTATTCACTTGAAGAAAAGTATTGAGGGTGGGAAGTTTTTAACTTGAGACCCTGTATTTGCTCAACTTGAATCATGTTTCTAATTATATTTTTTGGAATTATTCAAATCAGAGGAATATAAAAATAATTTTCTCACACTAGCTACCTTTGAAAGCCTTGCGGCCTTGCAGTATCATTTCGCAAGGAAAAATTAATGTAATCCAACTTGCAACAACGGAATTTCCTCTCAATTATAAAGTTGGAAATTGAAATCCCTTTCAAATTTCCTCGCAGCGTGAGAAATGCATGAAAAACTGGGATAATAAAAAGCTACTAAGAAATTACGAGGAGAATCCGTACGAATGGAATAGAAAGGGTAACGTTGAGAGATTAAACATTGCTTTCAAGGAAAACACGAATTTTTGATGAGAGGGATGTTGAACACTCTTATTAGTTGGAAACTCTCTTTATTTCCTAGGGCTTGTGCGAAGGAGAGTAGAGAGTGTTGAGTTTCGTGTTTAAAAGAACATAGTTTATTACTCTGTAGTTATGAACAAAGTAGTAACTGTGCGATCTGAATATTATTGGTTCGGGTTAAAAGTGTTGTAACGATTGAATGAGATTAATGAGTCAGTGATTCGCAGGAAATCTAGACCTGCAGATCACCATCTGTGAATTTTTACTGCATGGTTTTTTTTTAACAGGCAGAATTGCATATTCCAAAGGCATCAAATGATATGTCACTAGTCAAAAGGAGTGCCAATAGTGTGATACTCTGGAACCAACGTTACAAGGACATTGGTTAGGCAATGAAGTACCATATCTTTGGCCAGCTCGTTCTCCATATTTGACACCTATAGACTCCTTTTCATGTGGTTTCATCAAGGGCAACGTTTTCATGCTCCCAATTACTATGGAGGAGAATATGAAAGAAAGAATAAGGTAGATTCTTTGAAGTCTACACAAATACAAGGAGCAACTAACTATTGTCTTTTGCGATGAGCAGCAAATGTTCACAATACGATGATGGCCATTTTTTAATCTATTGGAATAGGGTTTACTTTCGAATAATCCATCTCTTGGGTGACATACCTCGTATAAGATTAATAAAATTCAATATCTGATGGTTGCTTCATGGGTTTTCGGCCATGCAGAACTTTTTATGAAGGATAGCTTTTTTTCGTAAAATCAATAATAAAAAAGTTTCCCATATGTAGCCAACTTAAGAATTTATGAAGGTAAGGGAGTGATTTTGATATTACCTTGATTACGGAAACCTGGCTATATAGGGTGTCAATTTGAAAACTTCCCACCCTCAATATCTTCCTTTCAGTAAATGATATGGGGAATCTAAAAAACAGGTCAAATTCATTTTCAAGGGGGACACTTCAAAGGAATATTTGTATCCCTCGTGGTTCAACAACCTAGGAGGGGTAGATGTTATCCTTAAAATTTTAAATGGAGGAAAGGGGGTCAAGTGGAACATCATTTTGATTGGAGTTCAATAATTTTTCCAATGGTACCCTGACTTATTATTTTTTGATGAGCATTTTCCGAAAAATGGCCTTCTAAACTAACAGAAGTAATTATTAGAACTTGCCTGTACTGAGATGCATGATTTGACCAGAGCTGGTTAGAACATCAGGTGGTACCGTTCGAACCCTTTATTAGGGGTAACATTAGCTATTACCTCCAAAAGTTTACATCAAACAGTATTCTAATAGTAAAACGTAGATGGTGTAGTTAAGTTGTGTTTATTAAATGCTGAATTTTCATTTCACATCGCAGAAATTTTACAGATAGCCTTCCTTTGGTGCTACTTCTGCTGTAAAAAGATTCTGTTTTCAGGCAAAAAATTGTTTAGCAAATTTGAACGATGTGGTAGTATTTGAATACAGTTTTATGTGATGGGCTGTTTAGTGGTTACTTCAATAAGTGTATAAACGTGTAAAAATTGTTCACATTCTTCGAGAAAGAATTGAAATGATTGTAATTTATGGAGAAGTTGGAAAGTACGCACGAAGGGCGGCTTGTCTTTTTAACGAAAAGTCAAATGTAAGTCACCGGTATGTGCTTGATTTGGTAAATAAGTTTTACGAAACTTGTTCAGTGACAAATGAAAAGAGAAATACTCCCAAAGTACTAAATGAAGAAGATCAACTTGATGTTTTGGGAACATTTGCTACAGAGCCCACGAGCTCCTTACGATCAGTATTACAACAGACGGGAATGTCACGCGAGACTGTAAGAAAAACATTGAAAATGCATGAGTTTCATCCATATGAAATGCAGATTCTTCAAGAGCTCCAAGAGGATGATTATGATAGAAGAATAGAGTTTTGTGAAACCATGTCTCATCGAGTCAATGCCTAATATTCTGTTAAACAGTGTTAATTTTTTCGGAATGGCAATGTTGATAGACAAAATTGTCGATATTGTTGTGATGAAAACCCACATATTTTTCTGGAAAGGCATACACAACACCCACAAAAAATTAATGTTTTGGGTGGTATTCTTGTAAATGCCATTATTGGTCCATTATTTCTAGAAGAAAACTTGACTGGCAATCTGTACCATGAAATGCTTGAAGAGACTATCGACCCTCTTATAACTCACAAGATAGAAACTCAAATTGATACAGAAGGAGGCTCTGTTACGTTTCCAGCAGGACGGTGCTCCACCTCATTATTTTCTTCCCGTCCGACATTGGTTAAACGAGAGAGTTCCAGATAGATGGATTAGCAGAAAGGGAGCGATTGAATGGCCTCCGAGATCACCGGATTTAACTCCCTTAGATTTCTTTGTTTGGAGGCATCTCAAATCCGTTGTTCATAAAACACAACCTTCTGATTTCGAAGAATTTAAAAGACGAATTACAGCAGCTTGCCAGTCAGTTCCTAGTAAAGTTTTCCGTATGGTTAGGAGGGAGTTCGAAAACAGACTTTATTACTGTTTAGAGCAAATCGGACGACATTTCGAATAGTTTAAAAGATAAGCGTAAGTAGATTTTATGTTTGCAAAGTATTTCTCGCAAATTAAATGTATTCCTGTCATTCAAGGGTCTTCTTACCATTTTTATTAAAATGAGTCGATACAATGATGCATCTCAGAACAGGCAAATTCTAATTACATGTGTTAATTAAGAACGCTACTTTTCAGAAACTGCTCATCAAAAAAAAAGTTAGGGTATCATTGAAAAAAGAATTGAATGCCAATCAAAATGATGTGTCACTTGACCCCCCTTCCATCATCTACCCCTCCTAGGGGGTTGAACCACGAGGGCTACAAATATTCCTTGAAAGTGGCCCCCTTGAAAATAAAATTGACCTGTTTTTCCGATTCCTCATATTATTTACTGAAAGGAAGATATAGAGGGTGGGAAGTTTTCAAATTGACACCCTGTATAATAATTTTGCCAATTCAGAAACAAGTTACTTTGAATATCTCATTTTTAGAAAAAATTGCTAAACGTGGAATCCAACGGCCATTTTTTTTGTTGGTGTTCGACTGCGGTGAATATTGAATGCTCTTCAACGGACTTGAAAACATCATCAAACAGAATCTGAATGAGTATCTGGTCCATAACGCATATCGTTCTTGATTAAATGCTTTGGAATCTATTCCTCACACAAATATCCATCAACTATCGAATTGAAACAGGAACGCGAGCAAGAATTCATTTCGGACCGTTCGGGGAATTCATATCGTCCACCAATCCTAGCATTCCCTATATCCCGAATCGTAAATTGTCCCCTTTTTATTGAAACCTTTGCTTGGCACCATATCTCCTGAATAGTCCGAGTATCAAGAAACTGAATATGTATAATCCAGTTCAGATGGAACGAGAATTTGAATATATGAAAAAGTGATAGCATCATTACTCAATGTGAAAAGTACAATACATGATGAATTTCTACAAAAATTGTCAAAGAATGTATACCTAGTTGAACTATCAGAAGTGATAGGGCAAATTTACCATACTGAAAAATGGTAACAGCAACATCTAATATTCATTCTCCAATATCGTTTATCAATAACATATACATATATCTATCAGTTGCTTGTATTTTCAAAACGTAGGTCGTTTCCAAGTAAATTAGAATAACGTAATGTCTGATAAGTTTCTTGTAACTACGGGGACCCCTCAAGGTAGCGTTCTTGGCCCGCTTATATTTCTAATATGAATGATTTTCCCATTAATATCAGTCGTAAATATGTCTTAATGCAGGTAACTCGTGCGATGAGAACAGTCCCATTGTGAACCTTAACAAAATAGAATGCCTCAATTAGTCAACTAATTTGGTTTTTTCATTTAGAATGTATTAACAAATATTCATGAAAATGTAAGGTCTTCAAATGAGACAAGACATACATATTCATAAAAACGAGGAGTAAAATTACTATAACTACACAAAAATGTTTACACATGATAAATGAGTTTAGCCTTGAAGAGATCAATGTGCAAACGTATTTATTCTGAAAATTTAATTTCAAGATGTTCTTGCATAGTGTCCTATGTTTTCTCTTTATATTATTGTAGATACTATTTATAATTATATTGTTTTGCAGACTCAATACTTTCATCAAAGTCTGGTACCTACCTACATAGTCAATTTGATTTTTAAATGTTTCACAGACTCAAATTTCATATATACCACAGCGATTGTATATCTTCTATTTACCTTGCTATATTTATATCTTCATTTACAATTAATTGTCCCATCTACTTAACCTATAGCAAAAGAGATCAATAATATCTGTATGTCTATGAACTCATTCTAGTACTGCAGTACTTCACACCTTCCTTTTATTTTTGATAAATAGATTTTGAAGCAAACTTGAACTTATGCAAATTTGAAGGTCCTGTTTGAGGGTGCAAATTTCAAATGTATGTATATTTCAAGTGATATAATCATTTATATCATTACTTCTGATGACATGATCATGCGTGGTGAATATATTGTAAATAATACGGGAAGATTATACTATACAATGATTATTTCCGTTTAAAAGTTTTCAACGAAACTTAAATTATATTGATGTTATTATGTAAAGTGAGTATCCTAATTTGATGATCCAAATTGGATAGTTGATGGTCACCTAATGTCAAGACTCGTGGAATTTTATTAAAGTGTGTCTTCCAAGAATTTTGTGGTTTCGTCGAGTTGATTCATTATCGAACTCAAATCAATTCCAGATATAAAGGTTTCGGGGACTTCTCCTCCTTGAATCTGTCCTTTTACAAGTGTTTTTTTGGAGTACGGCCTTCTTAGAAGTTGTTTCTGATTCTCCTCTCTCTAGTTCTTGCTTCAGTTCCGCGACCTTCAAATCGAACAGGCGAACTTTGCCTTCAATCGAAATCAGTCCACGAACACCCATTGATTTAATGGGTCACTAGTTCATTTCACAAAACAAAGGTCTTTTAATTTTTTATTTTCATTAACACGGAGACTGTCCACTATGTGTACACTCATTTGTTTTAAAAATTCAACTCTTAACAAAAGTACACGTAACTTCAACCCGATAACTTATTTCAGACTTGCAACATATAGCTTCTAATTTATTTCGACAAAATACAATTGCTAAGCCGACTATGTCCATTTGCAAATTTTGACTGATAGTGAACCGTAAACCATAAAACTGTTCAGATCTCCGCTGGGATTCCCATATTCATACCGACAATGGACTTCTGTTGGAACATTCCAGGAATGCCGAGAGATGTCACCGTCATTCAGAGCGCTTTTAAATACTAGATCTTTCTTACATGGTTCTCGTTCCTTTCTTTGATGTGATTAGAGCATTGATGATATCATGCATTGTCAATAAGCCGAACTCGAAAAAACGAGAAAAGCTTCTTTTTTGTTGAATAAAGTTCTCATATTATAAATTCTCTCCTAGAAAATGGAAGGCAACGGACGAATAACAAAATCGGTAAAAATCAGCTTTGTTTATCGTTCATTCGTTGTTATTCACTATGGTGACTAGACTATAAGCCGCATATTCAAATTCCTTTCCAATTTTATGACCGTCGTTCGTTTTCTGCTAGACGAATTCTCACAGAAAATTACTTTTCAATAAGTCGCTGGATATTCCCGTCGCCGACGTGTGATTGAAATTCAATATTTCAAGTTTCATTCGGAATTTCAGTCAACATTCAGGAATTTCATCATGGAGTATAACTTTGAAATAATTCACCTGTCTGAACTTTGGCGGAAATCAGTTAGCCAAGAAGGGAATTCTGTGAAGTTTGCAAATACTTTCGAAATTACTTGGAATTGGCATATTGATACTTCCCAAGAAATTTTGATTAATAACTCCTGGGTCGCAATCTTAGAAGACTTCAATGAAGCTACAGTTGAGACTAACGAGCTCACGAACTTACATATACGAATTGTTGTGTTCCTTAAATTACACATGATCCCAAAAACAGAGAGATTAATATCCCTAGCAGTATTATTCTTTATTCGATTTTTTTTTGTTTTTGTTGATGAAATTTGGATATATCAATGTATATATGTGCATATGTGATTAAACGTTTACGAAAAATATTTTTATACTCTGATATTTTTGTAGATTTATATTTATACCATTTCAGATTTGAAATTTTTTGATTTCCACATTTTTTCATTGTACATTCTCACATATTTATATTTTTTCATTTTCTAATTTTACATTTTTACATTTTTTAATTTTTAAATTTTCACATTTTCAAATTTTTACATTTTAACGTTTATGCAATTTTACATTTTCATTTTTTACATTTCTATAGTTATACATACATTCTGATATTTTCACATCTGTTCATAGAAAATCATGGTTATTTAATTTTGTAGTTAAAAAATTAGGATCAGTCAGCTGCACACCCTCAAGAGTACAACCCTTAAAAGTCTTCGAAAGACTTGTCCGAGCTAGGGAAGACGCAGCCCTTACCTTTTAACGTGTGATGCCATGCACGAGACCGATGAGCATGCTGGGAATCGAACCCATGACCCTTAGGTTAAGAGACAAGCGCTCTACCATCATGGTAGTGATTAAGTGTTCTTACTAATCATGATGGAACAAACAATAATATGAAACCACATACATGCGATAGTTTCCTTGGAACTAGAGCGTCTGAGGTATCCCGGCTACTTGCTGTACGCACCCCAATCAAATTTTGTAATTCTTTCTTGATGAATAAATTTTATTATATTTTTGTCCCAGCGTTGGGAATTTCCCAGTCAGGCCCTGTCTCCAAAGCTTCGACACTTCCGGAGGCGGGAGTCTGAGAATCATGTGCCCTGAGAAGACGGAGTCAACCAAGAATTACGGCCTACTGCATTGGTCCGGCTAAGATTTCTGCCATATTACGGCAGGCTAGTATGATTTTTAGGTTAGAGAGCAGTTTGTCCATTATTCTACCAAAGACCCCTATTATCAGAACAACCCATTTTTAACAGAATGGTTCGGGTAAAGCTTGCGAAGTTCAAAGAGTAGATCTCGATATGATGTCCCTTTTTCCTTCCCTTTTCGGACCATGGTCGTTTCGCCAGGAGCCAAAATCTCAATGACGAAAATCGTTTTAGTCTGTTGGTCGAGGAGGGCTACTCAGGCTTGTTGGCTTCTATTTGCCTGAAGTTGGAGAATGCGTGGTTTCAATAGATTCGGCACTCCTAATTCTCCAAAACGGACTCAATATCCCCCGGAGCATAAGGCAACACCGGTGTCTCGTCTATACCGTACGAGTATCTTATATGGCAGTACAATACTCGTAGCACCGCGTTATGCCTTTGGATATACCGTATAAGCTGGACAGGCTGACAGCAAATGCATTATGGTCTCAGCTGCCCCACGACACGCTCTGCATCTAGTTTCAGGGACTTCTATACCCATCACGCGACTATGGTAGACACCATCCTGGCAGGGCATTATGAATCCCTTGGTTTCTGACTTCAGCCTACTCGACCTTAGAAAAGCAAATGTCAGGTTTCTGAATAAGCCAAGGTCTTCAATATACTTGAAGAAGACCCCATGCATTGGCTTATCCTTATGTAACTCTAGGAGCCTCTTACATTCCGCAGCTTTGAAGTGGGCTTTTTGCTGAACGGGTTCCAACTCGGTGACATAGTTTGGGTTCCTAGTTCATCAGCTGCACGGGTTCCAGCATTTTCATTATCATTATAATCATATAACAATGTTAACAATATATAAATTGATAGAATATGTCCAGTACAAGAACTATAAAGTAAATCTTTCGTCTTTCGAATTCCATCAACTGTTCGCAAAGATCTGATATTTAATAAATTAAACTCAAGGACAGATATATTCAAAAATATGTTTGTATTCAAAATTCTCAATAAACACATTGAATCAGATTATCACAAATCAAGATAAATGTACCAATGCAAGGTCTTCGTTCTCGGAATAACATTTTTAGTATCAAGCCAAGTATCCTAATAGAATCTCTCCTGGTAGTTTGCAATGGATCAGCACCAGAAATGGAAATTGGATTTTTCAGTCAGTCTAGTCTGTCTCTTTTCAGACATGCAATAATGCATGTATCAAAATGCATGATTGTTCTGTAATCTGGCATTTGAGACATATCCGCGATGATATTTAGTTAGCTTAGTCTGTGGTTTATTTCGTATGTATGTACTAATATAGAGAAAAATAATATTGTTTTTCTACATTCATGCAAAACTTTATTCAGTGGAAAAAGAAGCTCTTTATTGCACTAGTGCAATAAAGTTTTTATTGCACTCATCTGTCATTCTACTTCAACGTGCTGTCATCATGATAAATATAAACGTTCAAACCCACTACATATTTAGCAGATATTCTTTGAGATTGCCCATACGTTTTAAACAGCTACATACCTATTTTATATTATTTTGTGTTAATGTTAGCAGTCAGAGTTGAACGAACAATGCCTTCCCGTGAATAACTCCATAATCAAAACCGATCCGCTATGTTCTAAACCGTCTACCTGCATAGAGCAAACTGTACTATGACCACACCTCGTGATAACATACGCGCTCATGGAAACTATGATTTTTATTTTTATAATGCAACTTTGGTTATATAAACGTCAGTCAAAATTTAATTCTGACAATAACTGAAAGTTTTAAAATGAGTAATATTAATGGAAAACTAGATGATGGTGATGAAATCCTACATAAATATCTTTTTGCTTTTTGCATGAACGTAGAAAAAATGTTGTATGCAACTCGTGCAAAAAATGTTTATTGCGGACGTGTGACAATTTCACGTCGAGTGCAATAAACACTTACTTTTTGCACTTGTTGCATAAATAACTATTCTGTCGTCAATTAAATTTTGTTATAAATGAAGATTATTAAACTGGGTTCATCCCATTTGTCTTTCCTCAAATAAATAAATAGATAAAATATTTCGAACTTCAGCAGTGAATGCTTCCTAATTCAGATAAAACTACCCAAAGCATAGAAACTTTGGGGCTAAAAGCTTTCAAATTCTAAATATTGTGTTTTACTTCAAAACTATTTCCCCTAAATGGGTTTAATCACCGATCATGCCCACCCTAACTACCTGATAGACTAATCCTTCTATCCCAAATTACTTGGCGTAAATACTTAATTCTGATTTAACATTGGGTTGAATACGAGGGCGATTGGCTGTGTTTGACACCATGTCAGGTACGAGTATAAAAATCAGTTTCTATTCTCACACGTCTAAGTAATAAGAAATCACCCTATCATTTGAGATGAATCATTACTGCAAAAAGAAGGCGCTCCCATCAACTTTTGTGGCTAACATCTCTATGTGTAGATTTGAAACGAATCGTAGATCACGCAACAGTTATTTCCCGGAATTTTACAGTGCGAAGAACTACTTTGGTTATCAGAACCATAGAACATGTGGAAATAGATATTTATAGGTTACCCTCGACAACGAATGTCAAATGTCAAGCATTTAGTTGACAGTGAACTGAGTATGCCAACCACTCGTGTTAGCGAAAGGTCGAGAATATCTTGTGATAAACGTCAGCCTGATAATCCAAAAAATCATCATGTAAGTAATGAAGGCTTACCGTTTAATATGTTCACATTGTTCAAATATACTGACAGGGTACTAATTTTTTCTTCATCGTCTTCCTCGGAATACTGTTTAATTTAGTGTTCGTGACAGACATGTGTAACCAATTACTCATAACCTTGCTTGCTTTGAGTGATCTATGGCCACTTGCTCCTGACCAAAAACCACTTTCTGGGCAATTACTTGAATCAGATAAAATCAATGTTAGCATGAAAAACGAATAGTCTCATACGTAACAAAAAAAATACTTTCAAATGGATAGACACTATTTTCCTACAGCTGAAAAGTGAATACATCACCTAAAACATCAGTTAGTCGCCCCGGAGCGCCACAGCAAATAATAATAATAGCCGTCCTCTACCCGCACAGGCTATGCGTTTGGGTACACTCAAAGAGTGTTTATGAGGGAGTATTATTATTATTATTATTATTATTATCAAAATCCCCAAAAGATCTCCAAACTTTTAATTTTTCTAAACACTTCTATTGCACACCCTGACAACAAGAAAACATTACAAGTTCACTGTGCTACTCATCAGACATGGAATCAGATGAATTACTGCTAAAACCGTCAGTTCGTTCTATATCAATGATAATAATAATAATAAATATCTGCTGATCGGGTGGAAACTTTCTGGAAGAATATAAATCACTTCTCGCAAATACTCAATATAGAAACTCCAGCCATGGTGCAGTTCGAAGCTTCCTGCAAGAGTCTTCAACTGATGGCTAGACGGGGTGCAACATATTTGGGATTAGCTTGTCGAGGGGCGAACAGTGCTAGTCCCCAAAATGGGAGATTTGTCTGATCCGAAGAACTACAGACCGATAACATGCTCAAATGCAAATGCATTGACATGGTGTACAAACAAATATATGAGCAAGGTGGTTAGAAGAAGGGGGTCGCTTGCCGCAAGGAGAACCTGTTCATTGACAGATGTATTCTGCAGGACTCCGTGCAGAATGAGCGTAACCTTTCGATGGACTGGATCGCATGAGCTCATCATATATTTTCCCAGATACCTTGCGGTACTCGATCAGAGAGATGTATTGGACAGCTGATGCTGACTCGCTTCACCACGGGATCTGGTCGAGTCAGAGTCCGAACAAAAGTTAATTTCAGAGAGGTTGTATTCCTGGGACCCTTTTCACTGCTGCGTCTTCCTTTTACCATTGTCCGTTGCACTATGGAAAACGCTCAAACTATATGCCTCGGGAGAGAAGGATCTCTATCAATCTTTGAGGATGGTGGAAGAGTACACACATACTATCGGAATGAGGTTTGGTATCGATGAATGTGTCACGGTTCATCTCAAAAGAAGACGATGCGAAGAATACGGAGGAAACTTTTTATCAGAACTGTCGGGGCAAAACAAAGTTACTGCAACTGATATGCTTTCCTTTCCGATTCTATTTCACTTTTTTATAGACTCGAAACAACGCGATATAAAAACTATCAAAATGATGCATATCCAAAGGGGTTTGCATCCTAAACCGTTCGCTCCACTGTCATTCTTCTCCAAACAACGCGGAGGCCGTGAGCTTTCAAGTGCCATAACAGAATGGTACTGGATGGAGCAAGTAAAGTCATCTGGAGTTCAGTTCCCCTTCTCGGCATGGTCTTCGACCACGAGAAAGTAGGAATTGGAGCATTTTTTTCTAAACAATCGTCCGTGAAGCCGATGAACTTGGTCTCGTATTCGAGTTGGATCCCATTCAGTAAAAAGCTCACGTCAAAGCTTCGAAGACAGAGTAACTTCTTCAGCTGCATAAGGATGAATCAACGCATGATGCCTTCTTCGAGAATATCAAAAACCCCAGCTTATCCAAAAATTTTACGTTTTTTTTTCTACAAGTCAAGTCACCAGCATTCGTATCATATCGGGACATTTCTGGTTGATGGTACACAGCGCCCTTTGTATGATGAGCTCGTCTAAATTATAATGATTCGATGGAAGATCAGAAAACGCTTTTCATTTTCCATCTACACAAAAAAGAAACGTTATTTCCCAGTCAGGCCCTGCCTCTGGAGCCCCGATACCTCCGGAAAGCGCGCTGGTGTGTCATCAACCCCAGTAAACACTCCCCGGGTCCGTGGGGTCAGTGACTACTGGGTAAGAGAATCATGTGCCCTGAGTAGCCGGAGGGAACCAAGAATTACGGCTTTCTGCATTTTTTGTCTGGGATTTCTATCGCATCACAGCAAGCCGATATGATTTTCGAATGTGCGAAGTGCCTATCATTTCACCAAATACCCCAATTATCAGAGCCACTACTTCAACAAAATTGTTTTGTGTGAAACCTGCGGAGTTCGAAGACGTTGTTCGTTTATCCAGGAGCCATAAACTCTATGATGGAAATCATCCTACTTTGATGGTCGAGGAGGACTACATCAGGCTTATCTGCTTGTAGTTGCCTGAGGGTGGGGAATGAGTAGCTCCAATAGATTTATCACTTCTCATTCTCCACAAAAGACTCAATATCCCCCGCAGCATATGTCTCATCTATACCATACGAGTGACGAATTATGGTCTCAGCTGCTTCACGATACGCTCTACATCTAGTGTCAGGGACCTCTATGATACCCTTCACGCGACTACGGTTAACGAGGGCGTTAGAAACACCATCATGGCACCATCACGAGTCCCTTGGTTTCCAACTTCAGCCGTGTTGACCAAAGAAAAGCGAAAGTCAGATTTTTCAATAAACCAAGGTCTTCAATGTTCTTGGAGAAGACCCCATGCATTGGCTCATCCTTATGAAGCTGTAGAAGACTCTTACTTTCCGCAGCTTTGACGTGAGCTTTTTGTTGAAGGGGTTCCAACTTGGTGACAGAGTTTGGGTTCGTTCGTTCAGTGTCCTTGTTTATTTATGATCCCATACTATACAGAGAAGGGGATCTGAACTCCTGATGACTTTACTGGCTCCATCCAGTTATGTAGACATTCCAGTCTCCTACGAAGATGCATCATTTTGCGAGTTTTTACTTCGCAGCTCTCGCTGAGTCCATTTCATTACTCCAAAGGAGTAAAGTAAAATCGGAGCGGCAATCATATTCGGAGTTTATTGATGAATGCAGCGGAGAGAGTTTTCCACCCCTATGTAAGTATACGTCTCCCCGGCATCCAGATGATGTAGGATGTTTCCGTCTACGAGCTGAACGTCTTCTCCGTATTCCTCGCATCATCCTCTTTTGTGATGAACCGTGGTACATTTGTCGATCTCAAACTTCATTCCGATAGCACCACTAAGGACAGATGCAGATCCTTTTCTCCAGAGGCATATATTTTGAGGTCATCCATGTAAAACAGATGGGTGACTTCATGCCTCCGGTTGCTGGGGGTGAGTGACACTTATTAATATTATTTGGATCTATAGTCCAACAGTTTTTTTTTATTTTTGTAGTAATTGCATTCACAACACTTTTTTCCAGTTGAATCTCGAAGTCAAAGTTGCATAATTGCAAGATTCATAATAAATTAGTAGAAGAATCAGGAGAAAGTTTGTTGAGGAAAAGGACTTTCTCAACGCACTGTAGAACCGTCACCGTTAGATAGACTAATGACATGCGCAGTACAATTTTCTGGTGAAAATTCAAAATCAGAGTTGCACTTTCATCATTATGTCAAGAAGAAGTAAAGCAGGTGGTACGTGTCATACTAAACATAGTGAAGAGAAAGAGTTATTCAAATAAAATATCACTAAGTGCAAAAATACCCAATAGTGAACATTTAATTGCAAATGAAATAAGGTGGAAAGTCGTTGATAACTAGAAAATCGAACGTGCTATGAAGTGCATATTGACAGCTGATATCTATGTACATAAATAATTATCCTCAATGACGATATTCTCTTATCAGCAACTGCGGTACGAAAAGAATACATATCGATCAACATTCGAGGAAATATAACCTCGCAATTTCCAGACGGGAAAACATCCGTCTTTCCCGCAAACGAACGGCTCAATAAAACATCTTGCCGCGGGCGGAAAAACGAGGAAACTCTTGTAGATTTACGGGGGAAACCGTCCACGTTAACCTGATTTACACATTCTGACAGCGAAAAGCGATCTCGTGAAAAAGCGTGCTTTGCGTGACTACTTTTCGGGTAAGAGTGGCAATGACAGGATCTGAGGAGAGGTCGAGAATCAATTCTACTACTATGTGTAAAAAGTGAAGAGTTTCTTGGAAAAACTTACCGTCGTGGAATGTGTTCGGAAACGATATTTCGGATTCGTTTTAACGCCAACCACCCTCAAAGTAGCACGCTAGCCAACTTAATGATATAAAATAGCACCGAAAACGTGAAATTACCAAAATCCGAACGCGCATATTCGGCGGCGTTTCGCGTTCCATATATTCCACCGATCGGGCGTTTTCGGTGTTCCTGAACTACATCGAAGTCGTCCGATTTTCTCTTGTTTTTCCGAGGCTCTCGCGCGCTGGACAGTGGCGGCCTCTAAGGGACGCTTCTCGAACTTTGCGCGTTGCATATCGATTTTCCCGCCCTTATTTTTGTCTTTCTCTGGTAAATGAGCTATAAATTATTAGGATTTCTCGCTTTCCATTGCTCGCTATGTTTAGTTTGGAATTTAAACTGTGTAGACCTCAAGTTTTCATCACACTACATGGTAGGGTTTGATAAATCATCTCGGTCCGGTTATTGAATGCGAATTAGACAGTTACTGGTGGCGCCGTCTTCGAAAAACTCTGCAGATTCATTATATTTTGATTTTTTTTTCTAACAGTTTGTTCTGAAGAATTATTGTAATATTGCATAATTTTCAAATGGGTCAATCACGCAGACACCTATATTTATTATACCGGAGCCCGTAATGGTGACTCTGGAGGTACTGCAACCAAGAAGACTCACCATACTCTCACAGATAATTAGCACAAAAGGTCTGCTAATTCTGCGCCTTGTCTTGGTAATCATTGCGGTTTCAATTCACACAGAGTCAACAACAATAATAATAGTAAATAAGTTTCAACTTGGGGCTGGATCAGTGTAACAGATTCCGGGTTGGTTAGTCGATGGGTGAACCGTACTCATCCATGAAACGGAGAATTTTTTGATCTGAGGAATCAAAGAGCTATGATATTGTGTGCAGGCGAATACTGTCCGCAGTTGACCGGGTGTATGAACGGTTATATCAGCAAATAGGGCCAAAGAAGGGGGTCACTGCCCACAAGGAGATCCTGCTCATCGACAGGTGTATCGCGCATGCCTCTTGCAGTGTGAGCATAACCTTTCGATGTCCTAGATTGATTACTTCGAGGCATTCGAAACATCAGCTCTTAATGTCTTCGGTCAGATACCTTGCGATACCTGATCAGATAGTAAAATGCATTGAACAGCTGATACATATTTCATATGAAAAAATATGCCACCGACCATCAATAGTCTTGATTGATTCCATAATTATTATCGTAACGAAGATGAATGCTTGGACTTCAAAATTGTCTGCATTTAAGGAAAAAAGAAGAAGGAGAAGGAAAAAGAAGTCAGCCATAGCTTTTTTTCGAGTTATGGAGGCATGTATGAATGTAGGAATATAAAAATTATAAAAAAAATATTTTTTAAGGCATAAATGAATGAACAGTATATTTCCCCTCATTTTTGGGAATTTTTGTTCATTGACGCAATCAACATGGAGGAATATTTTTGTGTGGTTTTATCTCACTATTGAAGTCTGTCATTTACTTAGTTTAACGATCATCTCACTTTTTTTTTCGAAGCTTTAATTTTTGTGTAAATAATTTTACAAGAATGTGTTGTTTTTGTTCATCTGGCAGGAACAAAACATTCATCATCTTTTCTGGATTTTTGAAGCGAATTCTGCTCACTTTTGCTGCTAAGCCCATTGTATTTATGTCCAGTCAGAAGGGCTTATCTTCGTGAAATTGGAAAATAACTTCAGTGGTGTCGCAAAGGGTGGCCTGATTGATATTCATGTTAAGAACCATTGTACGCCACTGCTTTTCTATAAATTTGATAATTTCATTTAGTTAAGGAACAATATTTTTCAATTTTGTCGTGGATGCATCTCTAATGCTATTTTTCGTAATAGTCGATTAAAAAATGTCTGTTAATGCCCTTTAACGTATTGGCAGCCTCGATCTCCTGACCTCATCTCCCTGGACTTCTACACCAGGGAAAATTTCGGACAAAAGGTTCATAAAACCAGACCATCAAATATAAAAATATTGCGATCAAAAATTCTGGCCGTTTGCAAAGGATAAATGAGTTCAATTGCAAGAATACGGTTTTCTGATTCCTGTCCAGAGTTACAAATTACATTACACCATTAATTTTTTGAAAATTGGGTGTAGTTCGTTGAATGCATATTCGCCGAGAACAATTCGAGCATTACTCCACATTTGATTGATATTCATCAAGCAATAAAAAAACGTGACAGATATTATACCTTCCATATATTCTTTCATAAAATAGCTGATGGAAGCCTTACCCTTGTAATTAATGTCGTACCTCCTTTCCACTCCCAATTGTTGCGGTTCTTGAAGATCACATTTCACTTAAAAAGTTATTCACACGCCTGGGGATGACATCAGCAGAACAATTCACTGAAAGATAAAACTATTTCGCAACAGTATATCTTCAATCACAGCGATATACTTGTCCCATGATTCTCTCACAAAGTTTTCCAACAGCACTTTTCAGTTTGTTTTAAGTATCTTAAAATATTCTTAAGGTAGATTCAATGAATTTCTGAAAAATTATTTTGAAATTGTCTGAAGAAAGAAATACTAAAACTCAAATCTGGCCTGCTTCCTAGCATGATATACACCAGACTACCGATTAACTCTCTGTAAGCAAAATTACCATTTTTATGATCTTTTTTATCAAGTAAAACATCTTGAATCTTTCGTTGTAAAGGTATTTCTGAAGTTTTACAATTATCCATGTTGAATTTTTGCCATACCTTTTTAATCAGTTTAATTTGGCTCACATAGAGTTTATCTTTAACTTTCATTATTTCTAATCCTAAATATGTTAATTT
Source organism: Chrysolina americana (assembly GCA_958502065.1). Classification (NCBI taxonomy): domain Eukaryota; kingdom Metazoa; phylum Arthropoda; class Insecta; order Coleoptera; family Chrysomelidae; genus Chrysolina; species Chrysolina americana. Next base: position 8,603,940 of record OY293419.1, on the reverse strand, counting down.
TTCATTAGTAAATTCTTTAATTTCAAATCTTTTCGTCAAACTATTTTTCACAAAATTTAATTTGTCTTTAACCTTTGAAAACAAGATTATATCATCTACATACATTAGTAAATATGTGTCATTTTCAAAATAAAGACATGGATCTTTCAAAGATCTTTTAAAACCTAGTGAAATCAAGCAATCATGAAATAATGAATTTCAACACTTAGGGGCTTGCTTAAGTCCATACAAAGATTTTTTAAGTTTGCAGACTAGATTCCCTCGATTACCTTCAAGGCCCTGAGGTTGGATCATATATACTGGAGTGTCCAAGATTCCATAAAGAAATGCTGACTTGATATCTAGTTGTTGTACAAATAAATCATCCTGAACTTACATGGAAAGTAACAGACGTATCTTCGCTCAAGTTACATTGTCGAAAACCTCATGTTACGAACCGTGCCTTTTTCACAGTTTTGCCATCAACTTCTTTTTCTTTGAATACCGATTTTGAATCTATCCTCCATCCTTCATTTCGAACTGCCTCTTCGTAACTTTGTGGCACCTCTGATGGCAAATTTCCCGCTGATAATGCTGTCATTAAGTTTACCTCATCAATGTTGTCAGATAAATCATAGTCTTGCAAATAGTTAGTAATCTTCCGTATTCTAGTACTTCTTTTGGTACCTTGATTTTCTTCTCTGACTTTATGATCTTCATCTGTTTTTCCTGGGGTTTGTTTTACTTCCGCTTCAACAAAATTTGGTGTTTTTTCTTGTTCTGTATCATCATTATTTACTACACTGACTTGGTTTTCGATATTTTTCATTTCATTAAAGATAACATTTCGTGCATGGACTACTCTCCGTTCTACAGGATTCCATAGTCTATATCCATTATCTGCATAGCCTATCATAATTAATTTTAGGCTTCTTTTATCGAGTTTTGATTTTTGATCTTCCTTAGGAATAAAATTATAGGCAACACAGCCAAATAACTTGATTTTTTCAAGGTTTGGTTTATGTCCATACCACACTTCTGCTGGCACTTTCTTATCTTGTAAGGTAGAAGTCTCAGTTCGATTTAACAAGTACACAGATGCTCTTACTGCTTCACCCCAAAATTCTTTGTCCATTTTAGACTCTAAAATGAGGCACCTTGTTTTTTCCATTATTGTTCTGTTGAGTCTTTCTGCAGCCCCGTTCTGTTCTGGGTTTCTCGGTACTGTATACTGTAATTTAATACCTCTGTTCTTTGCAATACTTTTTAATTCTTTAATGACATATTCGCCACCATTATCTAATCGAATCTTTTCTATTTTCGTGTTGAATTTTGCTTCTGCTTGCTTAATGTAGTCAAGAAACTTATCAGTTACTTTGTCTTTAGTTTCCAATAAGTAGCATGTGGCAAAGTGTGTGAAGTGATCTAGAAAGGTTACAAAATATCTTTTACCATCATGTGTAACGGGTTTAATTGGCCCACACACGTCTGTCGATATTATTTCTAGTGGTCTTTTTGCTTTTCTTTCTTCTTCTAGCAGCTTGAAGGGTAGTCTAGTCTGCTTTCCTTCGATACAGGTTTCACACATGTCGGGTGCAGGATATTTACTTGAGTGACCCATTTTTCTATGAAGTAACCATTTATCTTCACAACTTGTATAATTGGCATACTCCAAGGGTAGAATTTTAAAGTATAAAATGTATAAGTTTCCATTCCTTTTTCCTTTCAATACTTCAAGATCACCCTTTTTGACAATCACCTCTTTATTTCTGAACATAACTGACATGCCTGCTTCTTCAAACTTTCTTACTGAGAGCAGATTATGTGACAGATCCTTGCACACCCAAATGTCCTTTATGGTAAACTGACCGTTTCCATTTGCTACACGCAGATCACCTTCTTTTACTACCATCAGATTTTGCCCCTTTTTCGCCACACTGATTTCATGATTTATGACTTTATCATTTATAATTTTGTCAACAAAGTCTGTCTTCACTAAGTGATGGGTTGCCCTACTGTCTACTACAAACTTCATTTCTTGAAAGTCATCAGAAGTTATCAAACTCTCATATTCACGCTGAGTTTCTCCAGTCAAAAATGTAATGTCTTGTTCATTATTTTCTTCCTGATCCTTTTCAGTCAAGTGTGCTTGTCTGCTTCCTGGTTTGTTTTTACTTTTTGTACAATGTTTACGCATATGTCCCTTTTCCCCACAGAAGTGGCACTTAAACGGCCATATTCTTTGTTTGGTTTATTTTTCCAATGGTAAAACATTATATCTATTGCTGTTTTGACGGCCTGATAACTTTCAGGCATGGCTGATAACAACTGACAGATTAATTCCTTTTCTTGTATTTCGCCTCCAGCAGCCTTCAGTTCACAAACAACTTGTTGAAACTCTGTCAAGAACACATTCAAGGATGATGTTTGAGTGCTATACTTTAGGCTTCTTAATTTTCTTTGCAACTGCACCTGCGTAGATATTCCTTTCCTTTTATATGTATTTTCTAGGGTTTCCATAATTTCTTTGGCGGAGTTTTTATTTTTAATAACCTCCAACATGTCAGCCAAACACTGAACAATGATACTTCGAGCTTTGATATCATTTTTGTTAAACGTGGTCCTTTCAGCATCTTCAGTAGATGGATTTGTTCTTGTCACTGCCAGCACTTGAGCTTGTTCCAAGAGCAACTTTATCCTGAATTCCCAGTTTGAGTAATTATTTCCATCAAACGGTTTTACTGTGGACACGGCTTGATTCAGGTTTGCCGCCATCATAGGAGACTTTTGTTCCAGTCGGCTTCCACCCACAAACTTTTCAAACTTCACGACTTCCAGCTATTCAGGCGGAAACTGGGCCCATAACCTGTCGATTTCTGGTTTTGTGGATGTGTTCAGTGAAACAAATATTAACTTAATAATGTTTACTGCTTTGGCGGTTACATATAAACATGGACGACAACGCAACTACTACGGTCAAAAAACTAGTAAACAACCCAAAACTACATCTAGAATGTTCAGCTGTCATAAAAATAAAAACAATGTTGCCAACATAAAACCACATAAGACTGACTTGTCCTTGTTTTGCCAGGTTTTCCAAGATATCGCTACACTCGAACAACAGCTTGTATGTGATGTTGTTAGGTTCCAGTGTCAGTATTGTTACTTTAATGACAGATCGTATTGCAATAGGTGTCAAAATTTTTGCTGGTCGCGTATCGTTCATCCAGTAACACTGGGGTGCTTTCATCCAGAGAAATAGACATTTGAATTCGAGCTGTGCTAGTTGACTTTTCCCTCGTGGGAATCACAAAGTGTGGGTTGAAGTTGAAGTTCAGAACTCGCAGTTTGCTGTCCCTTTTTCTCAATAGGATGAGACAGTCTATAGTTGTTGGCGTTCATGGCGCCTATCCTTTCCCAGCAGGCCAGCCTTAGAACTGAGGAACAAGACCTTTCCTTGAGTACATCTTCTCGACACCCTGGCAGCCAAGGATCTTTTATGCAGCTCTGCTTTCACCGGCATGGCACCTATTCATCTAGTCATGTTTAGATCAACTCCATGCCCCGCCACCGTTGGACATATAGATTCAAATTACATACAAGCTTCTTTCATGTCGATAGGTACCCCCATAGCGGATCTTCCACCATCTAACATTACTTCGGAAAAGGAGGTGAACGATAGTTCCTGTAGATTTTCCAGATTGAAGATTATAGATACAGGCTTTGTGACCTCACGAGCACTTCAACATATTAGATCTTCATATGAAGTTTATGAAGAGCTGATTTTCTGACGTTGGCGAGCGTTGAGAAGCTCCCTTCCAAGAACTTGTGCCTCTTGTATAGAAACAAATGTTACTAGTTCCAGCGAAGTTCTCTTGGTAGCAGCCACCATCATTTGTCCATTTTTCCAGATAATATCTTAAAGGCAATGTCCAGTAGAGAGTCCAATTGTCAAACTCGAGAAGCTATTCAGCTTTTCTTGGCGATAAGCTCACTAGACTTTACGCTTGTCGTTTTCCTGGCACTTTATTCCGGGTAGGCATTGGAGAGTCCACATAAAGGAGATTTTGTGTTCATCCCTCCACTGGTGATGTAATTTGCTTGATTTTCCGAAATATCAAGATGTCGTCAGAGAGAAGTAATGTTCTTAATTTTGAAGGCTGCTCAATAACGGCATCAGATCTGCAATGAGATATTCTGCAGCGAATGTTCTCTACCTTAACGATCCATCAGCCTTTTCAGTGTCGGTCTGATGATGCGTTACGGCGCGGGAATAGAAATTTTTCCCAGGCTTTGAGATAAAGACAATTCTGATCGACCTTCATGTATATGTACATAAATTACTTTTTTCACTGTTAAATTCAATGGTTCAAAGGAGTTTACGGTTTTTCACTTGACACCACATTTGAGGCTGTTTCGTAGTCACTCTGAGAATTCCTGGACGGGCTGGTCCACTCTGAGAATTCCTGGACGGGCTGGTCCTTGAGGGTCTATTGTTACATGGTTCTGAATCTCGGAAATGTGTGGAAAAAAGGTGCTTTAGTGTATTTTTTGCCGATATAGTTTTCCGGTTATCTGTCAGGAACAAAACATCCACTACCTTGTCTGTATTTTTGAAGAGGAGTTTGCTCAGCATTGCTGCTCTTTATTATGTGATAGCTTTCCTTCACGCCTTCTGGACAGATTTGTATCATTCCTAATGCAGAAGGTACCTCGGTGCATTATTCAATAGCTTCCGTGTTATGCTTCGGTGGTCAATTTCCAAGTTCCACCAGGGTGTTTCAACATTGCTCGTCCTTCACCTGGGTGAACAGCTATTTCCATAAAAGGATATTATCGCTTTGTTCAGATGGGTTATCGCTATATCTATCTTCGCCTCATTTCCATGCTTTGAGGGTAATCTAATGCTGCTTGGTTGGTTGGTTTAAGGCTGACGAGCAAGACACTGGGTTTACTCTTGATATGTCTCTCAACTCTGGGATCTATGGTATTGTTCTATAGTCAGTGGTTCCTAGTTGAATACACCTTCGTCTCTCACCAGCTTTAGTAAAACTCTAGGTATTTTAGATGTTCTGTTGCGTCTGATGTACAGTGCCTGGTATTCAAAGATAATGTGAGAAGCTGTTTTATCTTGATCACGATAAAGTCTGCACTCTACGAACCTGTCGTGAACTCGTGGATTTCTACATTTTTCCTCTTCGTGTTGCAAAAAGGATTCATTTTGGGACACCTTTCTTGAGTGAACGGCTAACAACAATTTGAAAATATATAGTGTGAGCCCTCATTCAATATTTCAATATTGCTGGTGCCAAGAGGAGTAATGCCCTTACTGCTCTGCTACAGATATGTTCACGGCTGATGCTGTTTTGATATGTCATCAGTCATTCCACTGATAGTAGTTCAATCTGACCCATCGAATTCATCCAAACCCTTTCTCACCAATTCGGAGACTTGCTGAACTTCAACATTCCAGTGTTTGTTCTTCCAAAGAATTGCAACATCCTTAAATCTAAGATAAACACCAACTAGTACCTACTTTCCCTTGGTTCTAACGATGACTTCGGAATATTACAGGATGTTCTGTGAACCATAAGATAGAGACTACGGTACAATTTTAAGATTCGAGAGTAGCGAAAGCATCATTCTACTGATAACCCCTATATTCAGAACCAACAATGTCGTTTGGGTAGAGCTTGTGGAGTTCAAAGGATAAATTCAGATTTTCCAACTTTTTAGTTGACATTGGGTTCGTTTATAGTAGAGATTATTATTATCATCATAATATTTGGGTATTCGTGATCCCTTCTCCATTTGAGGCTGTCTGTAACGAAGGAACACAATAGAACAAAAACGTTAAATCAGTCAGTGGAAGCTCATTATATATAAATTGGAAAGATCGCATTCACGCGTCCCTTACCAATCATGGCTTGTGGTTACTGTCTTGGAGAAGCTTCCAGAAACCGCTGCCTCGGTGTCTCGGTTATGGTTTTGGGTTGCGCATGAATGATGATTGAATTTCCAATAGTTCACTTCGTACGCTCTTTGTTCTCCATTATAATTGAAAGTTGAGATCGTTTTAGTATCCTAGATTGGTCCAAGATTCAACTTGATATTTATTAATTATAGTAATATTAATTAGAAAAAAGTCGATTGAAAAAGTTATGCCCAGAAATCATCAATGAAGGTTTGCTGGTTTCCAGAGGGAGACTTGACCAAGCAAGAGATCTAAACATAACAGTGAAGCAAACATAAATAATAAAGAACTACGCAAGTTTCTTGCTGAATTTGATTCGTCTAAAATTGGACAAGAAATGGGATTGAGATGAATTGAATGGAAATTCATAGTACCTGGAGGAGAATAATATTCTCAACTTCAACAGTAGGCTAATCACACCTGTCTAAGTGGACTCCAACGATCCGGAATGTCTGACACCAAATCGTTTGAAAATGAAAAGAATTTGAAGGAACAGTGAAAAAAATAACAGTAAATAATAAATTGTTTTTGGCGTAGGTGGGTGAGAGAATATATTCCTCAACTCATGTGTTTTGAAAGAAATGGACCTGATGGAAGGGTGAGGGTAGTAAACGTCAAGACCCAAAATGGAGTTCATAGACGACCAGTTTCAAAGCTGTGCCCTTTGAAAACAGAATGTAGCGGATTCTACTTTATGAAGACTTTTTGTGTGATTTTTATACTATTGCCATTTCAGTTGCTATGATATTTTTAAGTTGAAATAATAAGAATAAATAATTCTGATGTATTGTCAAAAAATTATCTTTATATATTTCTCAATGAAAACCAAGTTAAGGCGTTCTCTGACGACAGATTATACCCTTCGACGACGGCGACGACTTCGTTACACTTCTTTTTGTGATATAATCATGAAAATATACACCAAATGTATAAAACAATGTTAATTATTGTATTAGTTGCCAACCCAGTAGTTACTCACCCAATAACTTCGTACCGGACACAAGTGAATGCCAAAACGTTAACAATGACGCTAAAATCTTGATAAAACTTGCCACAATATACGAGGTTCCAGTTGACACAGAGAGTGAAGAGTACTCCATAAATTCAAAAGTATTCTTATTTATCATGAAGAATGTCTCAATAGGTACGTGTAAAAGGTAATTAGCTATCATAGGTATATAACTGACTGTCTAGTGAACACTAATTTTTTTTCTAATAATCTCGCTTTTGGATGCATTATTCGAAAGTACGTTATCACCAACGACACGAAACCCAAACTTCATTAGAGGGCATTAGTTTTCAGTGTCATGATCTATCAGAGGTCAAGGAGTAATTGTGCTAGGTCAATTCATCATTTAAATCAGCTACATACGAGAAGATATAGCCCATACCTAATTCAGTGATATTTTTTTGTTGTGCGCATCTAAAATATATAATACTCAGGAAAAATTAATGTTGGATTGATATATAATAATTAAAATATCTGAAGGACCCCACACATTTTCTATGAGAATTATTATAATCACAGATCGATGAGTAATTGAGAACCCCTCGACTGTTTGCTAGGATTCACGTTCGGGAAACAGAACTATGTAGGTTTAATTACTTCTTCTGTTGTGAGGAGCCCGATAATCTTCATTTTTTTCCATAAAATCCCATCTTTTGTCTGTATGGAGCATTACAGTTTATTATTACAGCAGAAAGACTTTTTTCTTTGTGTCCTTATCAATAGTTGTCGAAGTTACCTTTTTTTGAGAATTCTGTACTTTTTTCTCACAACTGTCATCATGCCTCTTTCTGTAATTATTTCATGGATATGAATGACAGCACTGGCTTTTTCACCTAACCATTCTTTGCATCACTAATTATTCATTATTCTTGATGTTTTTTGCAAACATGGGCTCTACCTAAGGCAGCTTTTGTGACATTAGTAGTTTACCAAATAATTCTTGCAAAAAATTTAACTTATGTTTCAAGAGTTCTTATTGAATTATACTCACTTCATCAGAGAACAGTTAGAAAAGATTTGTTTTTCGTCCTTCATGGAGGATTTTCCATTAGTATTGTAATAAATATACACTAAACTATGTACGACTAATTTAGTTACACTTTTAAAATATTAATTCCATTCAATTTCAACCAACTGTATGTATTATGTCACTACCGCTATACTAACTCTGTATTTTGTACTACAAACTCTGTCGTTTAGCTGTCTGGTTTCCCTTATATCCTAGCAAATCACCAGTCAGACCGTTCTAGACGGTTCGATATTTTCACAGTCACATCGATACTGGCGCACCGAGAAGCAATTAGAATCCACGGTGACTCAGTCATTGTTTACGACTAGTGTCAACCAAACGTGAAGCAGTCAGGTCAGGCTATTGGATCGTTACAATATTCTGATGATTATTTTTGGACATAAAAATCAGTTTTCCAAAGTAGCTACTGATGCTTTTGGCATTTCGGGGCAAAAAGCGATCGATGAACAATCTCTTCAGCTCATCCCTCAAAACATTTCTGTAATCAATACATATTTTCACTTTCAGTGAAACCACATAATTTTTTTTTATATACTTATCGCTAAGATATTCCAGGTTCAGAACTATATTCATTATCCACATACCTGTTGTTTTACTAAGGACTATTTACACTTGTTCATTTTCCTTTATCAGTACTATCAAACTCATCCACTAATTCAAGATCACCACTTTATTTTTCCTACTTGAGTGACTCTTAGGGCAACATCAAAATCTAGTTATTTACGCTCCTTATCTAACTTTGTTTTTCTCCTATGGATTTTGATGAATTAGATTCAAATTCATCGCTTCTATCTGATCCTGCTGCGGATTTTCTTGATCGCCTCTTTTTTCTGTCATCTATGTTGTCATTATCTGTCCTGTTCCATCGTGGATCAAACTTTTTGTCCGCTTTTACTAATAATAGTCTTTATTGTTCCCAATTTTTTTGTAATACTAGTGTGAACTAATATCTACAACTGATGGCAACAAAAGGCGAAGTTCATCTTCAATGGTGAAATGGAGTTCACTACAACTACTGGATTTTTCTTCGAGTGGTTTTCTTCGTCTTCTTTACCTAATTCCAAAGGGGTATTTTTCTGTATGGAATCAGTGTATCAAATCCATGACGAAGAACGTTAGTGATTGAAAATTCCAAATAATATATTTCTACTCCATGAGTCTGATGATCCTGATTGAAGTTATTGGCCCCGTTTTTTTGGAATTTTGGCTAGGTACATAAATATATATTATTAACAATTATTTTCTTTTCATTTCCGATTTCTTGGACTGATATTGGAGCTTTAGATAAAAAATCTCAGAGGATTGTTAATGTGAAGTAGAAATCATACTGGTCCCAGAATGGATCCCTGAGGAACACCAGTAGATTATCAGACCTCATCAACTACCACATTATCTGTGATGAAACTGATCACTCAGCACAGTGAGAAAGGAAGCCATAAGATGGGACTCGATGCATCAAATGCCTTGTAAATATCTAAAACCACGGTTTGACTATTACAATCTCAATACATGGCCATGATTTCTAGAACAATGTTTATGATAACAACCAAACATCTTCTTCATTTGCCTCGATAGTAAATCCTCTTGCTGATCACTTCGGTAATTTATTATCTTGTCTAGCCTTTCAAATCAAACTCTGTTTACGATCATTAGAGTCAAGCACTGATTAATACAAATGAAAATATCCTAGCACATCAATTAGGCACCCAGTAAGAATAGAAACTAATTAGAAAATTGCACTCTTCGTGTTTCAGCAGTGAAAAGAAATCACGCGAAGTGTCTGATACAGATTTATGCGGAATTATTTATGGTGATTATGTCCTTTGGTTTCATACATCAAGAGAATATTCTAGTCATCACGATGAAGAGATATTTTATTTTAATTTAGAGTAATTACTCTTTATGCGTTGTTAATTTGTTATTTTTTTCAGGAATGTGCCAGTCTGGTCCATTTCTTCGGGATTGGGGAGGTCCAAGCTCCCCGACTTTTTTTTAATTTTCCACTTCCAAAATCGTTGAAAACATTTCAGCATTCAGAAGAACCAATTTTGCAAGCAGGCTTTTCATTTCACAAAAATTTCAGTTTATAATTCACTGAACTAAACTGAACTTTTTGTTACATAACGACGAACAGTGATTTGGAGGAAAAACGAATTCACACATAGTCATCTAAGAAACTTTCTTGACATAAAACTTCCTTATACTGACCCATTTTACTGTTTTATGAGATTCAAATGACCAACCGAAGGGTATAAGGCGGCGGAAAATCACTATCCCATTGAAAGAGCAACTTGATCTTTTATTTGTGATTAAAAACTTCAGGAAGTATTGGCAAAAATTTTATATTTCCGATGACTTTAAACAGTTAGTGAAAATTGTTCGAAATGACATGAGCTCAAGCAAAGTAGAAGGTACTGATAATGAGGATGATATAATCTCAACACATCGCAGGATTGATCAGCATGGGGTGGTACAATTACAGAAACGTCCTGTAGGATAAGTTGCTCTCAGACCAATTCTGAATGTCAATTTCGAAAAAAAATCAGTGAAACAAGGAAATGGTGGATATATTACCAATATTTTGAAATATGGAGTCAATTCAGGAACAATTTAATTAAAACAGTAATATATCAATGTCAGCATTTCAAGCATCATGAGGAAACTGAAAGAATTATGTAAAAACACTAAATTCCTCTATTGCTGGTAATGACAGAGCTAATTTATTGATGAAGAATATAATGAAATTCAAATAATTGGACAATACAGATAAAAAGCTGTATTATGAATGAAGAAATCAGAAATGTAATAATCAATAATCTCTACTTGTACCCATAGGGAGCATATAGGTTGCCAATTATAACTCGCTATTTGAAAAAAGTCGTGTTTAATCATGGTAATCGAGCCAGTGATTATTGATTGGTGAAACCATTCTGATCAAATATGAAACAATTCAATTTCGAATGATTGACATTAAGAACAGAATGTGAAAACTGATTCATTTCCATTTTGATCTATTGAAACCAAGTATGTGGAAATTTTAGATTGTCCCATTTGCAAATTCGAAATTTTTCATCTGTCCATCTACTTGAACCTCACACTTTTTTATGAGCTTGTCGTTTCCTTGAAGTTTAGACGATATTGAAACATTCTTGCTAGTTTTACTGGAAAAAGTATATATGATTTTTCCAACAGCCTGGCCTAACTCAAATATTCATTACAACAATGTAATCGTGCAATATTTCATAATTTACCAGCATGATCGAAAGAGAAACACTAGAACGTCCAATTTTATAATCAAACCGATTTGAAGCAACCTTTACTTTTACCATTGACATTCTTCAGGAATTGATGTCAAACATGTTTGAGAATTGATTGGATAAATCAGTAGTCGATTAATAATATAATAAGATTATGATTGATGGACTCGGTTGTCTTTGACATTTCATGAGCGTTTAACGAATATATCTTCGGGAATTTATCAATGGCATCAAGGTTGAGAAATGTGGATGGTTTTTGAACAACCCAGTAGGCCGCTTCCGTAACATTTCACACATTTGTGAATTTTCAATGATTGTACACGTTTAATTGTTGATAGTGAAATTTGCTTGCGGAGAATCAGTAAATATGATATACTGTATTGGAGAATCTAGCAGAAATTCTTCATTAGCAAGCAGAACATATTATCAAAAATATCTAGAAGCTAGAACTCCGCTAGTGTCTCTATCTCAAGAGTTGAGAGATCGGTTTGAACTCACTGGTAATGCGTCTCATACTAAGAATCAGCTCGAAAACATTCGTATGAGAGAACTTTGCGACTTTCTCAGAAAAGAAAAATATTTTTTTTTTATTCGATGGTACGAGAGAATTTTTGACGTTTCATCGCTATATAATTATAGATTATCTGGTTTTGAGAGATGTTATTTTCCGCTAGAATTTTTTTCCACTTGTTTTGTTTTTATATTCGTAAGAAACAATCATTTTTGTATATGAAATTCGATGGTAAGAAAGATTTTCTGACGTTTTATTATTATTTCATGGTAAACCTTGTATCTGAGCTTATCCTAATCATATATTTTCGGAATCAGCGTAAAATTTTGAGTATAGAGTGCGGATTTCAAGTGAATCTAATGATTTTGTAATTTTCATGATTTTGTACTTGGACTTTTTTTGAGCTATATTTTTTTTTGCCGATCGACTTGAAATTCATATATTATATTAATTCCGTCATTCTGAATCGATTGGCGTTTGCAGAAATGCTCTGTCTCCAACCGTTCTCGAGTTGTGAAGTTCATCTAGAGTTGAGATCTGTTATTTCCCGCCAATAATTTTTTGAATTTTTTCCATACTCATGTTGATGAAATTCAAATTTTTTTGTATATGCTTACCGAATTTCATATCGATTCCGAATCAAAAAGAGATTTGGTAGGCTTTTTACGAAACCTCTGCAATTTCCTGTTGAATATTTTTTCGAAAATTTTTATGTTCAATTTTTCGAAAAATTGTAAGCTACGCTCTCACGTATCTCGACGAGTTGATTCCGAATCATACAACAAAAGTTGATTTTTGCCAAGGACTAACAAAATAGTCACCAATTTTGCTGTTTCGACTAAATTATTACTCTTTTTCGGTTAATTCTTCATCCAATTCAATATCTGATGACATATTCGGAATCAGCTTGACAAAATACGGTTGAGAGAACTTTGCGATTTTCTCAAAAATTATCAATGAAAAATTTTTTAAATTTTATGGCAAGAGAGAATTTTTGACGTTTTATTATTATTTTATGATACACCTTATATCTGAGCATATCCAAATTATATTTTTTTGTATCAGGGTGAAATTTTGAGTATATAGTGGTAATTTCAAGTAATGTGATGATTTTGTACTTTTCATGATTTTCTGGGGTATACATACCCCTTAGACTTTTTCTGAGCAATAATTTTTTTTTGCCTATCGACTTAAAATTCATAGAGTATACTAATTTCGTCATTATGAATCGATTGGCGTTTGCAAAAATGCTCTATCTCCAACCGTTCTCGATTTGTGAAGTTCATCTGAGTTAAAACTTTTATTTCCCGCCAATAATTTTTTTAATTCTTCTCAAACATTTTCATGATATTCAATCTTTTTTGTATGATCTCACCAAATTTGTAGTCGCTTTCGAGTCAAATAGAGATTTAGTAGGCTTTTTACGGAACCTCTGCAATTTCGTGTTGAACCTTTTTTCGAAAATTTCTGTTTGATATTTCGAAAACTCGCAAACAACCCTCTCTTGTATCTCGACGAGTTGTTTCTGAATTATACACTAAAAGTTGATTTTTGCCAAGGTCTTACAAAATAGGCACTATTTTTGCGATTTTGACAAAATTATTGCTCTTTTTCGGTTAATCCTTCATCCAATTCAATTGTTAACGACATATTCGGAATCAGCTAGACAGCTAGACAAAATACGTTTGAGAGCGATTTTCTCAAAAAATAATTTAAAAAAATCGAAAATTTGATCGTAACAGAGAATTATTTTGTACTTTTCATGATTTTTAGGGGTAGGTAGGTATACTACTTGGACTTTTTTCGAGCAATTATTTTTTTCTGCCGATCGACTTAAAATTGATGGAGTATATTAATTTCGTAATTCTGAGTCGATTGGCGTTCTCTATTTGAAAAGTTCATGTAGTGTTGAGAGCTGTTATTTTCCGCTAAAAACCAGGCACGTATTAGGGTTATTTCATGGCCCTTTTCAGGAATATTCTTTACTAGATAGATAGATATATGTTCGACAATGTCAAACTTCAGTCACAGTAAGGCAGTCATGGGGGGGTAATTACCCCATTACCCCCCTAGGCATGCGCCTGCCTCACCGGCTACCACTGAGCTGAAATGTTTAAGGAAAATACTCTGACTCCACATATACTTTTCAACTGGACAACGATCAAAGATTGATCAATCTATTCGAGACTATTAAATTAGTATTCTGAAGAATATTGAAGAATGATGGCCGAAAACAGACCAAGAGTATGAGAAGTTTAGGCACAAAGATGAACAAAAATACGCCCGGAAAAACTATTTCGAAGGTGTGTTTTCTTTTCCAAGCAATTTCTAAAAATTTCATAGGAAGAAAATTGTGAGCCATACCGGCCCAGAAAACCTGGGAAATCATTACCACGTCTAGAATCCCGGAATAAGGCTATTTTCACTCATATTCTGTTTTCCACTCTTTTTCCGAAAGATGAAATAAACATAATATTATTGAACTTTATCACCAAAGTAACGAGGCTCATAAGAAATACTTTCACATATCCACATGCAATGGAAATTTCGATTCAAAGCTCTGCATTTATGTTCGCACAAAACGATTAATATTTAATTTCTATAAAAGCGGTAAAAACATAAATTGTTCCCTTGGGTAATAACGTAGAATTCCATTACGATATTTCTTTCATAAAATCATCATACATCACTTTTATGCGTACGGCTATTCTCCTTACAGCCCCACAGGGCATTTCTGAAAAAAAGCATGAAACTGGATATATTAATTTCTCTTATGGTTTTGGGATAAGCCTGCTGCGGTCAGATAGTCGCCCTGAATTTGTACGGATTTTCTCTACAAGGGTGAATACTGACCACTTACTGATTTTTTCATCTGATATTTAGGAAAGGAATGCCAATTCTCATACACTTTGCCTCAAAAACATTATTTTTGGATTCAGTAGTTCATAAAAATTTCACTTTAAGAAACTTTCATATAATATAACCACCAATCAGAACGGTGTGCTTTGGTAGTACACAAGTCGCAACGAAGAATTCGAACAACAATGGAGAATATATCTTCTTGTTACCTGTACAAAATATACAGTGTGTGCGATTTGACACCGTCACACCGTGTTATTTTGGAACCTATGCTTTTTTGACTGACCCTGTGTGAAAGTCTATGAACTCTATAGAAAAGATGAAGTAGTCTTTCAATGAAAAACTACTTCGCATACTCAGGTACGTACGAAGTAACATGGTTGTGATCGTTCTTCCTCAATTGGTCTGGTGTTATTTCATCATACACTTTTGTCGTATCCTTTCATTTAATTCGTTCAATTTTTGTGCTCTGTTTCTATAAACACTTTCTTTCAAATATTTCCACGAAAAAAACTAATGGATTCAGGTCTGGTAATTGAGAGGGCCAACAAATTCTATTGACCTTTCAAATATATCTTCTAGTGCCTCTCTATATTTCTTTGCAATAGTTTCAAATTCGACAATTTCTCTGTTATGTGTTTCACTTTTCTTCACTGCCGATTTCTGGCCCTCTTCTCACTCTCGTTTCTACTACACTTCTTCTGAATCCTTTTCCACTAAAATATAATCATTAATCGATTTTTCATTTCTAATTTTAACTTCTCTTGTATATTTGTGTATATCTCGATGTTCGAAAAATCCGTTTGTTACGATTAGGTTATGCAATGTACAGAATTCCAGCATTCTTACTCCGCCTCTGTTCCTAATCTTTTCACCATGTTGTTCTATTGCTGTATTATAATTTGCATCTCTTCTTCCTACTCTGCTGTTAAAATCTCCCATTATGAATATTGTTCCTCTTGCTTCTTCTGTGATTGTTGTTAGATCGTTCCAGAACTTATTTTTGTTTTCAGCTGTATCATCTTCAATGCTTAGTACTTCCATGAAATCCAAGAAATTCGTAGTCAGAAAATTATAAAATATTTCACCATTTAGTGCTTGTTCGAAAATTACTGGACGTGTCTGAATTGTTTCAAAATTGTTTTTTTTTCCATTAACCAGCTGTCGTCCCTCTACGAACGACAACCCTCAGAAGACGAAACTTGTGCGAGCCAAGGATTAACGAGGTCTTACCTTTTAACGTGCGATCCCTAACACCACCAGAGGAAATATTTTCATGGATATTGGAATTTTTTCACGCATATCATCGAATAGTTACATAGTTCAGAACCTCGTATAGTGAAAGTGAAATGTGAAACACTGGCATTTATTCTATGAATGTTTTCAATTTGAACCGCATGCAATTGTAAATAACAATCAACTATATTATTTACATTGTACAATGGATGTAGGTGATTCGTTATGGTGGGAAATTATGTGGGGTGAAACGACTACTTGTATTACATACACGACTGGTTTCATTCAGTTCTTTATATGAAAACGATAGAGCAAATTGAAATTACTTCATTAACAATAATATCACAAATGAATGAATGCGATGTTATCAATACAACCAATCAATATTTCGTATGAAATACTTTATTGTAAAATAGAAGCATAGCGTTTTGGATTGCATAGTCATCATCATGCGTACCTGTGAGTTGTTTTTTTTATGTTTCGATTCCACGAAGAAAAAAACCTTCATGTTCAGATAACATCGTGAGATCCGAGGGAAAGTAGATAGGAATAGAAGTCCTTCTTGAATTTTTGCTGGCTGTATATATGCCTCAGTGAACACTTCCCGGAGCACTAAGTTCCAAAGTTTCACCGTTCGTTGGAAGAACGAGCCCTGAAAAAGGGAAGTTCGGAGTGTCTTCAACGTTACAACAGGGTGATGTGAAGACTGAGCTCGACAGAGAAAAATATCTATAATACAGAGAGAAATCAACCTTTCTGTAGTGTTCCAGAGAAATGAGCGAGTTTGTGAGCTCAGCATCATCGACGAGACGAAGGGGTTTTTTGGACGGATCAAAAAGTTTTTGTTGGTGGGATCAATATTTCAGGAGAGGTTGGATCAGTGCCTCATGATTCATGATCAATTGGTTGTAAATCATATAGGTCTTGGCATTGAATACAATACTAAGATTTGGAGAAGCACTCAACTCTTCGTCTTTTCAGGTCTGTAAATTTATTTTATGTACTTAATAACGAACATTATCACGAATATAAATCTTTTTTTAATTTTTCGAGGAAAATACTCTCAACTCCTCATATACATTCCTTCAACTGTAAAACGGTTGTATGGATAATAACTCGAAAAAAGATCCCAAAGCTCCTGCTGAAATTTTCACCTCAAAAACCATTACAGATAGACCAGTTTTGCGAATGCCAATCGATTCAGGACGAATATACTCTATACACTTTGTATATTTCAAGTAGATCGCTGGAAAAAAAATACTCGGAAAAACTCCTTACGTTAAGGATATAAAAATCAATTTCGTCAAATCCACCTGAAATTTGCACAATATTCCCAAAACTTCATGCTGATTCCGAAAATATATGATTTTCATATGCTTATATACAGAGTGTGGCATTAAAAAGGAATTTGTTGTTGAAATTGTTATATCCGTCAACCAGTTGCACCCCTACGTGCAGCCCTCAAAAGTCAGAGACTTTTGTAAGTTAGGGAAGGTATAAATGAGATGGTCAAAAATTCCTTCATACCATCGAATTTTCAAAAATGTTGTGAGTTTCAGTATTGAGTATTACTTGATTTTGATCGTCTGTGAATTTTTTGAAAAATGAAAATTATAAAATTTCAAATAGTCAAGTAGTTTTTCATTGAAAGACTACTTCATCTTTTCTATAGAGTTCATAGACTTTCACACAGGGTCAGTCAAAAAAGCATAGGTTCCAAAATAACACGGTGTGACGGTGTCAAATGGCACACACTGTATATTTTGTACAGGTAACAAGAAGATATATTCTCCATTGTTGTTCAAATATGAAATATTCAGTTGAAAAAAAAATTATTTCAAATTCGGTGAACATATTCAAAAAAAGTAAGTTTTACCGAAATCAATATAAAAATAATATAAAACATATTTTTGAGATAAATTATCCCTCTCAACTACAGATAAACTTTTCAACTCAAGAACGATTGAAGATGAACCAGATCTGCGAACGCCAATCAAAATGATAATAGAATTAGTATACTCTATGAATTTCATGTCGTTCGCAGGAAAAAAAATTGAAAAATCGTCAAATCCACTTGAAATACGCCCTATATACGTAAATTTAATTTTGAGTCCTAAAATATATTTTTGTATGTGCTCAGAAAAGGAATTAAACATTAAAATTTCAAAAATTTTCATTACAAATTTTTCACATATATATATACAGGGTTATGATAAAGTAATGCACAAAATTCATAAAACGTACAACGATCACTTTTGAAAAAAATGCAAAAACACTTCAAACTGTTCTTTTTATTCCGCATCTTTTGACATAAGTTACAAAAATAACACGTCAAAGTTGTCAAAGTTATGACGTCATCAACAAATTTTTTTAATGGGAAGCTAAGATTTTTATCACATTATGTGATAGAGCTTGTGTTTGTACACAAGGGAAAAATAGTTGCAGTAGGGCTCACATAAGAAAAAAAACGAGAAAATGAATAAAAAACGAAATAAACGTAAGTTTCATAATAACTTTTCAATTAACTAAACAGTCCATTAAACCAAAACTATTTCTTATAGGAATTGTTCAAACTGTGTCCCGTTTACTAACTGACATAGGCCAAGACGATGGTAGAGCGCATTTATAGAGTTTTCGATCATCTGCGGAGTTATACGAGTCATTTCGTGTCTAATTCTTTCCATTAAGTCTTCTGAATTGTCTGGCCGGTTAATGTAGACCCGACTTTTCAAATGTCCCCACAGAAAAAATCAAGGGGGGTTAAATCAGGTGACCTAGGTGGCCACTCCATTGGTCCACGTCTTCCAATCCACCGTCCTTCAAACTGGTTATCCAGAAACCTTCGAACAGTATGACCATAATGTGGTGGTGCGCCATCTTGTTGGGATCCAAGTGGTCCCCATTATTTGGATCCGGAAATGCCGCAAGTAGGTCCGGAAGCACTGCCATACGAAGATGTAACAAATATCGTTCAGCTGTTAAATTCCCGCGAAAGTAATAAGGACCAATAAATCTTCCCCGGACGATTCCTACCCAAACATTAATTTTTTGGGGACGCTGGGTGTGTTTTGTCTGCATCCAGTGGGGATTTTCCCGAGCCCAGTAGCGAGAATTGTGTCGATTTACAGAACCACTTAGACAAAACGTTGCCTCATCGGAAAATACTACACTATTAAGAAAATTTGGATTTTCGTCACAATGCCGCATGAAGATTTCACAAAATTCCAAACGTCTGTCCGGATCATCTTCTGAGAGTTCGTGAACAAGATGAACTTTGTATGGGTGTAGTTTTTCTTTTTTTAACATCTTTACTACAATCGACTGACTAACATTTTCTTGTAAGGCAATTTCTGTTGTAGTTGCGTAAGGGTGTTCTTCTACTGACAGCAAAATATCTAACTTCACATCGTCGCTTATTCCTGGTCGTCCAGATTTTGGAGCATCCCTCACGCTTCCCGTTGCATCAAATTTTGCAACAATTCTGCTTACTGTGCTTCTAGCAATTGGAGGTCTTTCAAAATGTGTTGCGTTAAATAAAGCACATGCTTCTACATGACTTCGAAGGCGATCGCCGTAACCTACCATCATTAGAATTTCTATCCTTTCTCTCTCGGTTAAACGAGCCATAATAATAAAACTGTGGTGACACTAATTGTACGACTGACACTGACAAACCGTTGTTTTAGTAAAACAATTGAAAAAATTTATAAGAAAACATGTTCTTACTAGATAAGTTTAAGTTTGACCTCTTTTTATAATTGGTTTTGTTATTTCGTTGTTTTTCTTGTGTGAGCCCTACTGCAACTATTTTTCCCTTGTGTAAAAACACAAGCTCTATCACATAATGTAATAAATCTCTTAGCTTCCCATTAAAAAAATTTGTTGATGGCGTCATAACTTTGACAACTTTGACGTGTTATTTTTGTAACTTATGTCAAAAGATGCGGAATAAAAAAAACAGTTTGACGTGTTTTTGCATTTTTTTCAAAAGTGATCGTTGTACGTTTTATGAATTTTGTGCATTACTTTATCATAACCCTGTATATATGATGTTTATTCAATAAAACATAATATAATAATCACAAACGTCTATCAAACGTATCCTAACAAGTTAATTACAAATCATACGAAAAAAAAATCACAACATTTTCAGTCGAAACAATGAATCTTTTTTCAATGTGGTATTTTAATTCAAAATTACGGGCTGATTTCGAATTTTCAGGAGATCCAAAGTCAAATGATCCAATATTCAATATTGAGGGAAACCGAATTTTCGATAATTTTTCTGTAATTTTTCAAAATACGTCCCTTCCAAAGTATCTAGACGAGTTTCTAAAGAATTGACAGAATTTTAGAAGGTTTTCTGTCGAACAATTGCATCTATCCATATAATTAACATTTTCTGTGAGTGAAATAAATTTCTAATTAAAAAATTTCGCATTTTCAAGAGATTCACAGACGATCAAAGTCTAGTAATACAATAATACTCGAAATTGAAATTAAATGAATTTTCGAAAAATTCTAGTTTTCATTTTTTAAATTTCACCCTGAAGTATCTTGACAAGCTGATTCCAAATTATGAAAAAAAATTGCGGGATATCACTCCTCTAAACTCTAGATAAACTTTTCAACTAGCGAACTGTTAGAGATAGAGCAATTCTGCGAACGCCAATCGATTCAGAATGACGAAATTAGTATAATTTATGAATTTCAACTCGATCGACAAAAAAAATTATTGCTGGAACAAAGTCCAAGGGGTATACCCCTAAAAATCATGAAAAGTACAAAATCATTAGATCTACTTGAAATCACCACCATATATTCAAAATTTGATGCTGATTCCGAAAATATATAATTTGGATGTGCTCAGATACAAGGTGTACCATAAAAAAGCGATAAAAAGTCGAAAATTCTTTCGCACCATCGAATTTTCGAAATTTTTCATTCACCATTTCTGAGAAAATCGCAAAGTTCCCTCTAACATATTTTGTCTAGCTGGTTCAGAATATGTCATTGAAAATTCAATTGGATGAAGGATTTTTTAGTATGAGATACATTTCCAGTGAGTTCAAACCGATCTCGCAACTTTTGGGATGAAAAAAATCACCCGATTCAAGTATGTATTTCCTCAATGTTTTCTTTAAAAAGTGTATATTTATGACTACTTTTATATATTCAGAGATGGTATTTTGGTGTGAGATAAAAAGGGCGTTTAAACCGCCTGTGCTCCAAAAACCCTGCATGGGCACGCATGTATCTGAATCGGCCTTGAAACATGAATGGAATGACATAATGTTGTTGTGGTCGTGTGTTATATGGATGATCTTGGTAACTGACTTGGTTGCTTGTGAGAATGGTAGGTATCTGATGCATGCGTTGTGGTAATATAATTAATATCAAATATTTTTGTTACAGCATATTAAGTATTTGTTGGCTACCTAGGGTTTTTTGAATTAATGAATTTTAGAAACCTCCTTTGCATTACTTCCAAAATTTGAAGATGAGTGTTTGGGGCGGCACCCCAGAAGAGTATTCCATACCGAAGGTGGCTTTCTACTAGAGAATTGTGAAGTGTTAATCGATATTCTATTTTTTTTTCAATTCGTAGAGTATAGATCTTAACTCATTCGACATTTGTCACTTTCACAAATTCAAAACATAATATATACAAACAAAAACATATACTTATACCAATACTTATACACACACACACATAATGTAATAATAATAATAATACATGCTATATGATGGTCCCATTCCATATGCAGATCTGTAATTATGCCTCAGTACTTTATATTATTTCCAGGAAGGACATTGTTTCATATGATAGAATTTAGCTTTTGCAGTATCTTTCAATCAATCCCAAGTACCGGCCTTACAAAAGATGGCCATATCATCAGCAAACCCTATGATATCATTATCTTTCCCTATTAGTGAGAACAGGTCGTTTATAAATATATTGAATAAGGTGGGTCCAAGCACAGTTCCTTGCGGTACCCATACTCAAGAACTTTTTTGGCACTTAGAAAATCATCTATTCTCACAGCATCTCAAAGTATCTTTTGCTATCCGTACATCAAAGTCTTCAAAAGCTATCAAAACACTCCACCTGACGAAGAAGTCAGCAATATCAACGAAACGTCTGTCTTCATCTAACTGAACTGTTCATATGGAAAAATGTGTCAATTATCGATGTGTTCGATAATGTATTAAATATTCTCACCATTCATGCATTCGCAAGAAGAAAGCGTAAAATATCATTCTCGATGCCGTAATAATCTCACTCTGATCGCGAATTATATCTGGCTCATTACGGGAATCTGTATGTAATATGCAAGTGCGTTTTTGCAACATCCTCTGAAAATAATCATAGTCACATTAGCATGCTGACCTATTAGGCTTCATGCAAAAATTGCAAAATGATATCCGCTAATGAGAGAGTATGACGGCGAAATGGGTACGTGAAAAGTAAAACACTAGATAGTTTGCCATCACGAAGAGATCAAAATACGGTTTAGCGCTGGTGTAACACACATTGTATCAGCAGCGTCACTCAAGTTATTGTTGACGATACGAATGCGGGGCGTCGTTCACGTTTTTGTTGAATTTTTTAATGGTTTCATTTATAACATTAGCCTTATTCCTACTTCGCAAAAGTACTATAATTTCAACTTCACAACTCAGAAGTAGTGTAACTCCGACTTCACAACTCGAAATTTGTATAAATCTGACTTCACAACTCGGAATTAGCGTCATTTTGACTTCACAGCTCAGGAGTAGTATAACTCCGAATTCCCCACTCAGAATTAGTATAACTCCGACTTCACAACTCGGAATTAGCGTAATTCAGTATTCGCAACTCGTAATTAGTATAATTCCTACTTTACAACTTGAAATCAGAATAATCTCAACTTTACAACTCAGAAGTAGTGTAACTCCGACTTTACATCTCAGATTTGGTATAACTCCGACTTCACAACTCGGAATCAGCCAAATTCTGTCTTCACAACTTGGAATTGGCGTAATTCTGTCTTCGCAACTCGTAATTAGTATAATTTCGACTTCATAACTCAGAAGTAGTATAACTCCGACTTCACAACTGGAAATTAGTATAACTCTGAATTCACAACTCAGAATCAGCGTAATCCTGTCTTTGTAACTCGGAATTAATGTAATTTCGACTTTACAACTCGGATTTATTATAACTCCGACATCACAACTTGGAATTAGCCTAATTCTGTCTAAGATACTCAGAGTTAGTATAATTTCGACTGCACAACTCAGAGGTAGTGGAACTCCGACTTCACAACCCGGATTTAGTATTACTCCGACTTCACAACTCGGAATTAGCCTAATTCTGTCTTCGCAACTCGGAATTAGTATCATTCAGACTTCGCAACCT
Source organism: Chrysolina americana (assembly GCA_958502065.1). NCBI lineage: Eukaryota > Metazoa > Arthropoda > Insecta > Coleoptera > Chrysomelidae > Chrysolina > Chrysolina americana. The sequence continues at coordinate 8,580,683 of OY293419.1, read as the reverse complement.
GGAATTAGTGTAATCAGTGTAATAATCATTGGAATTCTAGTGAAAGAAGAGGCTGAGGGGATTGAACCTATTAAGATGAAATAAATTCACTGATATACCAATATGAATATACTGAAGTTTTATCCTGAGACCAAACCGCTATTTTCACACATCTGCACTTGATTCAGTCATCACGAACCAAAGGCCGAAAAAATTTATCAACTAGTGACGACATGACCTTCACTATTTTTTAGCTAGATCCTATTATAATGTTATCTCGTAACATTCAATGAATGTTTCTGGTTTCATTGTGATCCTTCGAAACGTTGATTGAGATAGTTTGAGCTTACTACACTTCGATTTCAAATAAACCCCAAAGAGAAAATACAATAGAATCAGATATGGTTATCGTCCTGGCCATTCAATTGTTCCCCGTCTACCTATCCACCTATTATGACAGTGAGTACGATCCGTCGATATTCGTAAATTGATAAACTATCAATTCAGTATTTGGTAGTAACCTGTATGTAGCATGTATTTGAAAATACGGGTGGACCCAACGTACTCGAAGAAAAATACCAATATACTGATCACGAAGAACCCCCAAAAAATGTGTGTCAGACAAATCAAATGCAACCCTAGTAACTTATAATAATAACCATTTCATCCTTTTAAAAAAACTAGTAGGGACGACCTAGGTTGGCAAAAAGTTTCCCAAGCCGTTTTCCATCCGTAAAAGTCGGTTGCTTAGCAATAGATTTAAATGCTACATTAGCGGATTCTGGAGTCTGAAGTTGTATATTGTAGAAAAGGACTGAGTTTTTTATCGTGTGGTGAATATCTAATATATTTTTCGGATTCAAATCTCCTTGAGTGGCAACAGAGCATAAAAACTGCTGCTTATCCTCTTACATATGTTATCGACATGAAATGTTCAACCTAAATCAGAATCAATATGAATTCCTAAAAATATTGTGGTCTCTGATGAATGTATCAATGGAATGGAATCAATGAATGAATGTTGATTAGTCAATGTGCTTTTTCCGAAAAACTGCACCAGTATCGTTTCACCCGCATTTAAATCAAGTCTATTAGTATATTTGGAAATATTTTACTATTGTGTTGAGTTTAGTTTGTAGTTCAACAAGACTATCAGCTTCTGATGAAGGGATCACTGGCGAAAAGAGATAATGTCAATGTGTCTATATGTTATGGTAGGTCATTGATATGAATCATGAAGAGTAAAGGTCCCAAAACAGAATCCTGTGGAATACCAACATCCACAGTGAATAAGTCTAAGTCCATATCATTTCATTTCACATAAATTCCCTTGAAATCCATATACACTCCAACCAAGAAATTTCCTTCGAACACCTACAGCATATAATTATTATTTAGAGGAAGAAATATCCCAAAATATGTCAGAAAAAATGATATATTATTTTTATCCCAAGCTTCTCTCATACGGATAAGAACACTCCCTGTAGTCATAAATGCATTCTCCTCAGTCAATAAAGGAACAACGGATGCAATCAACGGAATTGAACTACTACGTCCAACCAGCTATTGAGTCCATTATACCGTGATTTGAGTGAAACACCATTGTTTCACCGTTTTGAATGGAAGCCGTGGGGATCTTAAGATACAATATACGAATATTACAGCTACCAAATTGACAAAAATAAACACAAAGGAACAATACATTTCGCGTGAGTCAAGAATGGGGTGAAATATTGAAAAGCCGTGCAGTGCGATTTTGCTATCGATGTTCGAAATACAACCTAGTTGTGGATGACTGTCAAATATTTTTCAAATAAGTAGATATTGGTAATAGAATTGGTTAGGAATCATTCCTTTCGTAAGCAGATATTCAAATACATTTTCAATAGTCTAGAAGTAGTGTTTTTCTTGAATAGATGTGTGCCATGTGCTTATGATTCATTATTTTCAAGCATTCACCAACAATTTCCAACTCTGGTCCCCCTTCCACGCGGGATTGACAGTTACCGTTCAATAAGGGGAAAGCTTTCCTGGAAAAACAAGGCAACGGAATAAAGAATAAGAAACCCTAACATTGGTGTCGGAAGTAGGATGTTAGTGAAAAGCAGGAACTATAAACTATTTATGGTGAATACAAGGAGTACATCGTACGATACGATGGATGGCATTGTGAAATGTATCAAAAACAAAAAGAGGAAATGTGACGATTAGATGAAAAGAAAGAACGAGAAGAGGCACTCCAGAAAATTTTCGAAGAATAGAGGAAAGAGCGAGACAATGAAAAACGAGAACGAGAAAAAGAAAAACAAGAACGAGAAAAAGAAAAACAAGAACGAGAAGAAGCACTCCAGAAATTTCTCGAACAACAAAAGAACGAATTGGAAAACAAGGGAAAAGAGGCTTCCAGAATGATCTAGAACATCAGGATGAGTTTTTTCAACATGTATTATAGAAATCCGATGTACAAATGGAGGAACTGAAAGAAGAACTAAAGGAAGACGTCAAGAAAATCGACGATGAGGTTAATAAGGAAGTTGATATAGTGCAAAAGGAGGTGAAAGGACTAGAAAACCAAGTATAGCTCTCCTCAAGAACCAAGATCGTCGCGACACCACCGATTCTTGACGGTCCTCTTGGTTCATGTATCGCCGGCCATTTGAAGCTGTGATATTGGCTAATGGCGAGGAAGAAAAAGCTATGGCACTTATAGTAGCTTTGAGAGGGTCAGCTTTGGATATGTTGCAGACGATACCTATCGAAGAGCAAAATAAATATAAAGACCTGATTACTACATCAGAGTTACGGTACGGCGATCAACATCGAGACCAGCTATGTCGGGCTCAAATGAAAACGCACACTCAAAAATCAGGAAAGAGTCTGGCTGGCCCAGAAGTACCGGGAGATTTCAAGGAACAGCTAGCTGTGCAGTTATTCATAGATGGACTGAGAGACACTGAAATCCAAAGGACTCTGCGACTAACACACTTCAAGAGGAGTAAGTTCTCTAGAAGTAGAGGCGGTCTTCTACACCTCGAGGCCTAAAATACGGGCGGTATCGATAGAAAGAGCCGAACAACGATCAAGCGCAGTTACTAGTTCATTCGGGAAGGTTCTGGATGAGATTAAATCTTTGAAAAGCGAAATGAGCACTGGGACGAACAGGGCGTGCTATAGATAAGTATATAGAAATAGTACATGAAGTTGTTGACAAAGTGATAAGAAATCATAATATGATATTATATACAGGTTGTTCTCATTGAAAAATCAGAGTAGTCGCTACTTTACAATAAAATCGTCTTAAATATTTTAGGCGTATAGATCATGTTAATTCATGCATACTGTCAAATTTCTAGGTTGATCCGTTGTCTGGTTTGCCAGAAATGTCTAACGCTCATCGTGAAAAGCCCGGTATCTATTCGAAAGTTATCGTGTTTGTATGCCTGGTGGTGGACAAAGATTGGGAGCCACGGAAACTATGAAGATAACCTCATTGAAGTCTTTCTGAACCAACAGTCTCATACAAGACGAAACTAAAACAGTCAACAAGAGATTGGCCAGAGGACAAGCGTCCATAAGGAGACTGCACGGTAAGATGTACAACCAGCTATGCATAGAGTTGGAAACCAAGCGGCTATAAAAGCAATCAGTATCAAGCAGATCAATTCCAAACTTATTTGGTACTGCTTGGAAACCCCACAGAAGATAGTCAGCCAAAACAGACAGGTCACACAGGTTACAAGGGTAATGAAAAGGCAGATTCACTAGCCCGAGAAGTAGCACGGAATTTTTCGGTGGTAAAGCGAAAGCGCTGAAAAACAAATAACAGTACTTGGGTAACAATCAATCAGGAATGGGACAGGTTTAGGAGTTCTTTGAGGAACCATCACGGAAACTCACGGAGTTTCTACTAAACCAGATCAGGAGAACCAGGATCCTGGTGGGCTCCTAATAGGGCACTACAGATTCAACAAACATATGAACATCATCAAATTTGCAAATTCAACAATAAGCAGGTATTTGCCAAGAGAATGGGGAAACCTCAGCACTTATACTGGCTACGACGGAGGTCTGACTAGGCTAAGGTTTTCGGCCATTTGGGAGGAAAAACTACAACCTCCCCAATACCTGGAGGACCTGAAGTTTTACCTATGAAGTCTAGTAATAAGGAAGGGTCTAGACAAGGAACTCTTACATAACATGAGGACAAACACAATGGTCACAATGACAAAGGTCACAATGCATAGGGTCCTAGAAGCACATCCCTTATTAATCTTACCGTTCAGTCATTACAATAATTGTTAGGTGAAATATTGATTCCAGTACCAGCGGTCCATTTGTAATCCTCCTATATCTTCTTTACAAAGAGAAACCAGATGGCGAAGAATGAAATAATGAGACATACATATTCGAGCTTAACTTATTATGAAGTGGGAAGGTGATAATTGGGCGCGAATGGACTATATTTCCTTCACACCGAATGAAATACCATAACAAATCGTTCAAAAAGAAGTTTACTATGTAGCCCATTATATTTTTTTATGCAGCTCTCGTACACTGGATTCCTTCAGTAAGCTAAGAACTGGATAGAGCTGAAAATCCAAATGAAAAATTGCCGAATCCCCCTAGCAGTGATAAAGCGAGTTGAGAAAAGAAATTAATGATAAAGTTATCCCGGTTTATCTTGAAGTGGTTTAAGAGGAATTTTTTGCACATTTGCCTCTCAACCGCATACGAAAGGGTGGAAATGCCATACTTGATATCGGAAACAGAAATGTTAGGGCTTTTTGACAGCATTCCTTGTGTTTGTGAGAATGATATGGAATTTAACGACCCTGTGTGTTAGTTTTTATTATAGTATGCAAGCCATCGTACAAAATCTGAAGTGATAACCAGCAACTTTGTATACTGTTCAAGTGTGACGAGTCTGACGAAATGTCGCAGAGAGAAAACATTGAAAGTGGTAAGTTTTTGTTTGTCACCAAATCGACATCTTTGGAGCGTCGGACTGCTGAAGATCCTTATTAATTTTGTCGGACAATGGCGGCATTGAAAATCTCATTACATTTTTGTATTCTCCTAGAAAAATCAGAGACAAATGATCGGTACTCTAAACTTGTCAATATCACTACTTAGATTGGTGACAGGCAGCAATCTGATTTATCCCTTCAGATTTTGTACGATGGCTTGGGTACTATTAGTAATGGTAAAAGTATTTCAAAAAATTATTCAGAAGGTCAAGAGGATTTTTTTTGTCAAACTTCGAAGTTGAAATTTTAGGGAAACGTTCGAAATATTAGAGATCGCTGATTGAAGGGGTACATGACTACAAAACCATTAGGCAATAATACTCAATACTGCTTAAATACCATGCGGATTCAACCTTCAACTTCTACTTGTACGTCAGATTCAAACACATATCATTCCTTCGAATGATCTAGAACTGCAAGCACCTCGACCTATAAGGTCTTTTGTGCGTGACCCTTTATCTATTCAAGACTTGGGATTCTGAGACTTCGTGCAAAGTTTATCAGTTTCCTGGGAGCTGATTTCCTGATGTCGAAGGGCGTTAGAAATATCCCTTACAGGAATTTGAGCCTTTGGCAGAAGAGCGCTGAGGTGATACCCCAGAGAGCAGTGCCCAGTTAGTAATCCCGTTACCAATTTCTAGTCTTTTTTGTCCAACTCTAGTAGCTGTCTAGATATCCTTGGCGATATGCTAATTAGCCTTTTCGATTTACTTTATTCCAGTTAGATTTTATTTTATAGAATTCTTTAGTGTGGGTAGGTTTTGAGATCCTGAAATTAGACCATTCAACCCCTACATCTTGGATCCTTCTGTGTAAAATACTGAGGACCGTTCTCTTGTGAATCTTGTGGTTGTTTATGATCACTTCAAACTGCACCTCAAAGTCTTACCTGATTGGCAGGATATCTGTCGATTTAGACATAGGAGATGCGTTCTAAAATTTTAGATGTCCGGTCGGATTTCCTGCTTTTTTGCTGGAAAACTAATCTAGCAAAAACTGTTTCAGATGTGGCAGAAGCGACCATATCACGAGAGGATGCAGGGTGAAGGTAACCCACGTTAGTCCTTCATTTTCCCACTCACTGTAACTCGAAAACGAATACATCTCCACCACTAGATGGCCACACTTTATACAAGAAAGCATAGAAACCATCAACCTGTAACAGAAACACTAAAAAACCATTCCAGAAAACGATATTTCATGGAGATACACATTTTTGTTGCCCCGGTCCTGTCTGCGCAGATCTCGGATGATGAATAGGTGTGACACGAAATTGTATTCGAGTTGGAGCGTGAAAGTGTTCTTTTTTTTTGGCCGTCTGATACAAATGTACGAACCGGGATTATCACTTTCATCGGCCTTGAACCGAACTGCTTTGTGAACGAAAGTGAAATTTCCAAACTTGATCGGTTCGCTCTCATCTCGATTCGGTTTAGGAGAGTGCACGAACTCTGAGGATTCGTACAAAAAACATGCAAACAACTAATTACGTAGATGGGGTTTCGTCATTAAGGATATGTTTTCGTAAGATACACTGTTACCAGAATGGCTAGGTTTCCTTTACGCCCACCTAAATTATAGAGTAATTATGAAAATCTTGCAAAATCAAAATATTACTTGGATTATTCATCCCCCACGTTGAACTTGACATGAATAAAATTCACTAACCATTTTGCCCAGATATTTTGGTTATGTGATCGTAAAAGAAGGATGAGTTTTTTCCTGAAAAGTAGCGGTTTCAATAAAGAAAGAGTGTGAAACAGTTCAATTAGGATGTGTACATTGTGTTAGTTTAAAGAAGGAAGAATTTTGAGTATTTTTCCGCGGTAGAAATGTATCCTAAAAATGCCAGTCTTCACTCAAAAATAGGCCTATATCTCCGAAATTAGTTGAGACTGACAAAAAGGATTTCCATTCAACCCTATCAATTTGTGTAAAAAATACATGTCTTTGAGACCAAAAAATACTAGTTCTAGCCAATGTGTGGAAATAAATACGATGTCGAAGATACCTTCAAGAATTGCAATGTTTTTGAAAATGGAGGAACCAGCTCTCTACACCAATCACTGCCTGAGAAGGTCTTCGGCGACTCTTTTGTCTAATACAGGGGTTAACATGACTACTTTGAAGCGTCACGAATGATGGAAGTCCTCGACGGTAGCAGAAGGATACCTAGAAGAATCGATGCAAAAAATACAAGGTTCTAATGTGTCGGCGTCTTCCAGCACTATCAACAGCTGTACCGATATGGGAGCGTGTGGTTCCAATGAACCAACGAATTTTACACTGACTTCAAATTCGAATAAACCGTTCGCGTTTTCTTTTAATTTTAATATCAATGTGAATTCTGCTTGTTATAGTAATAAATAAATAGAATAGTACTTGTCTAAATTGACATCAATAATGACAGTCATAACTGTCATGTATTGGATAAAAGGTTTTAATTGATAAAAGTGATAAACAATTAAAAATTATATGTAGGTAGGTATACGGGGGTGTCCACGGAAGGTGAATCGTACCTATAACTTTTTTGTTTCCGGAAATATTGGAATGAAACTTAAAGGATCTGTTTAATGTATAAAACTGCAATTTTGACAAGTGACTCAACTTCATGCGAATTCCGGATTCACCGAAAGTGACAAACTTTCGATTTTTAAATATATTTTTTGTGTGAGGCAAACACTATGACACCACGACCACTTTGGAAACACCAAATTAGGATGGAAAAATTATGATGTCAATAATCAACTGGAAATGTACAATATATGTGATGAATATGGCATGGATGATGGAACGCTTCATGTAGGAAACGGTTATATTCGGTTTTCAGAAGATGAAAGCTTGGTATTTGAGAACTGCACAAGTTTTTCAACTACCATCCAGTAAAAGATGAACTCCACTATCAGAACTCACAGTTTCTTATTTCTTGAATAAAATATTCTACCAAAAAAAAATCTGATTTTATGATGATGTTTCCTTAAGTGATCACCATCCTATCCTACTTTGATCACATTGGTTACAATGAAAACCGCTGTAATTCGCTCTGAAATAGTATGCTTCGCCACTGCGTCAAAATGCCCTTGCAGTCTTGTCGGATAACTAGAGAACATGTTCAATATGTCTGTGAAGGACATCGTTGTTGACAATCACACTGATACATTCATTGATGTTATCCACACGGAAGCGTGATATTACAATGATAGAGAGTCAATAACCTCTGACATTTACCGGCTACGAAAATGATGGACTATTATGAGATTCAAGAGCTGAAACTGATGCGAACAACGTTCGGCTGTGAAAGTTTTTCATCATAGAATTGTGAACATCACAAATGCTCTCCAACGGAGTTCGAGTTATACAAAATTTCTCATTGACTAGTGAGTTTGAACTAATATTTGAATTGATAGACTACGAATTTGATCTGATACTAATGATGACTGTACATAGTGAGCCTCCTGAGCTGCAGTGCCTCAAGATACAACATTGAAAAGGCCAACTTTATTCAAAATTATATGGCGAACAAATTGTTATTGGTATGGTTTGTTTCCAATTACATAATAGTAGTAGTATTATTATTGGGGAGGTTGTTTTCACAGTTAAACGAGTAGGACACCATAGGCCGTTTTTGCCATCGCCTGCTCTCCTCATGCATGATGTCCTGCTTACCTTTGAATTCCACCTGCTATTCTCAAAGTCTACAGGTTTGTAGTGTGTAGATGCTTGTCAAGGGAGCGAGTTCCTTCACTCTTCCTACTCGAGCCCTTCTAGGACCAGAACCGCAACACCCAATCCAAGGTCCCTGCTCAGCTCCCACCGAAGACCAGGATTTCTGTTCTCGCAGCGAGTTCCTTCGAACCGTCTCCTCGTGAAAACCATGGTAGGGCTGGTTCTCAACCAGCATGCAGAGGTTATCCCGACACTAAAAGCGGGACAGCCCCATCTCATTGATGAGTGTGGTCGCCAAGTTGGTAAACAGTATCCTGCTGAAAAGAGTTGAGAATCTCGAGGGAGACCTTCGACTCATCTTGAGAAGCCTGAGAAGTCACTCTACAATCTCTCAGATGGCAAGAACTGGTCATGGCGTTAGGAAGGGTTCCCACCGAGGCCTCAACACAGTGATGGTCCCGTTGGATGTACACAAGGCCTTCACACACGAGCATAGCGATATACGCCAATGATACGGCAATTTTCGCCCAGGTAGGCACCTGGTTGGGCATGTCGTGCCGTACCTGTCAAGTAACAAAACTTCACTTAGAAGAAAAAACGTAGTAACGTGGAGATTACGGGTAAGTTTATGGCTCTGGGACCCGGGATCGAGGAGGCAGAGTTTGTGCGGTACCTGGGAGTACAATTGGACAAGAGATTGACGTTTGTCAAACATGTCAGCTTGGCATTTCAATGATTTGCGGGTACACTATCCATTGATAGTGAGGAATTCCAAGCTATTGAGGTAAACACTACGTTGATCTATAATCAGGTCATCAGGCCATCGATGATCTACGCCTGTCCAATATTTTGCACCTTCCCTGTTTACCACATGGTGTAGCTGGAGAGTACTGAATACGTAAAAAAGATCGCAGATAGATTCTACAGACAACAAATCCTAGGAAGCCCTCTAACCAGGGATATCACCAGAATCAGAAGCTACAATAATGCCCCGAAAAATCATCAGGGGCTTAAATACCAGGCACTGAACCTGTTCCATGAACGACTAGAAGATGTATACATGAAATGTCTAAACCGACCATCATGTAATACCAAGGAACTGATTCTAGAAAACAGCCCACGTGACACTCCTGCATAACTTGGAGGAGGCAGGGAAACAGTCAAGCTGAGTACAAACCACTTACGTGCTTAAGGCCCACATAACAACGTGGGGTCTATCTCAGGACAGATGTGGGACGACTTTGCCCGCCCCCTGGAAACAGGAGGGCAGGACTAAAGCCTCTCACCCGAAAGCGGTTGAAACTCGAGTCTACTGCCACGATGTGGTCGTAGCTAGTGTTTTAATGTGTCTTTTATTTATTCATATGTCTGTGAAAGTGTGTGTTGTATTTCATATTCATTATTGTACATTTTTTTTATTTTTGTTCTCGCATCCCTCTATAATGTGTGAGTGGGTATGCGTTGAGTGTCGGGGGAACATGTGTGTTTTTGACGTCGGTGTACGGTAAGCTAGGGCCCAAGAGTCGCTACTTCCATTGTCCCTTGAGGTGAATTAGTTGGCAATACTCAATGATGTAATTGAGTATTGCCAACTAATGGCATATTGATTAAATGTATTACAACAGACAATGATATTGAAATGAGCATAACAAAATAACATATAAATGGGGAGATATATTCTCCAATCTATGAATATTATTACATGAAGTGCTGGTTGCTAATTTCCCACAAAAATTTTTTCTGAGTAAAAAGTTCATAATTTCATAATGTACCGCAGAGTTGGTCTATTTTTGATATCACAACGTCTTCTTGACATGATTTTGCAGAGAAAATGTACACGCGGTTTCCGACCAAGGTTTAAAGATTTAATCTTCAGTTATTTTTTATCACAATCACCTATTGATCTTATTTGCTCTCAATGCATTGGCAAGTCGTTTAATTTTCATGTCAACTATCAACAATACAGTTTGTTGTCATGAGTCCACCATCAGTATTCTGCTTGAAAGAGCTTTTCTGTCACCAACTTTTTTTGTTTGTTCAATTGTAATAATAGAGGGAGGTGACGAATGAGCAGCGACAGAAGGAAAAGCTGTTTTGATAGTAGTTCTTGAACTTACATGAAACCGCGTCGGACGTAGGGGGGGAGCAGCAGGAGAGCACGAGGTTTGCGAATACCCTGCGCAAAATGGTGCTCCTTCCCCTCGTCCCTCATTGATAAACCAACTCTGAGGAGCTGACTAAAGTCTTCAAAATGCTTCCAACCAATAAGGCGCCTGGATCAGGAGGGAAAAAACACAATTCTGATGAAGATTCCCCTCTCAAATACGGTGAGCTCATCTATCAGACTTTGATCGCTTTCCAAGAGCATTGGGAAGAAACAGATTCATGAGTACCTCTGTGTTTGTGAGCTAAGGATATGCCAATTTCTTGACCCGTTTTTCTGCAACAGCGTTCTTCAGAAAGCCAATTTCAACGATACAGCTCACGATCCAGCTTAGTCAGTTATCTACATAAGCACTGCAGGGGACTTGGAGACAGCCAGTTACTTTCAGTATACTTCATCAAAGTACACCCCGTGTTATCTCTGCCTAGCCCACCCCCTTTTATTTCCCTACATTTCAACCTCCTTTTCCAAAGAAGAAAATAAGAAGAGATTGATATTAAATGGAATATATAGAAAGTTATGACTTCAAACATCAAATGAAAACGTTTCAATTTTATTTATAATTTGATTGGTAACGACCATCGATATTGAACGGTCTGCCGAAAAATCTCTGAGATTTGTGCTCAATATATAAAAAATTAGGATCTCAAAATATGGAATGTTCTAGCTGTGGCACTCGAAAAACTGATCAAAGATGAAGACTCTCAAGGAATTCGTAAAAGTGCCAATATCCGAAAAACTGTTAATATTCTATCTACTAGTCAGTACTGAGCTGGCCCACCAATCATTTTGAGTTAACTTGTCACTGATGTTCACTAAAATACTTATTTTATACGTTCCTCAGTATAAGTATATTTTACACTATGACTTTCAAAAACCGTCCTCAACTGATTGTTTTTCGCAACTCAGAATCCTCTTCCATTGCCTTCTCGATAAATCAACACATGTATAAAGATCAGACATAATTTTTATAGATTGCATGCACACCGGATTATTATACTTCATTATAGATCTTGCAGATAGATAAAAAACTGTAAAAATGAATTGCATCATTTGTCATAAAAGATGAGTTATGAGCCATTACTCTTGTGGTGTGGCCTGGGAGTGTGGCGAGAGAAGTGAATAGTTATATGTTATTTCAAAATTAGTTCCATCATTTTCGAAAAAGAAAAAGTTGCTATATAATGTCTCTTGACATCGAAAAGTGCTCGTAATTTAATGAATATCTCGACTAGAGAGGAGAAAATATCTTGAACCGTTTAAAAATATTTGATTAGGTAACTGAAATAATTTGCCGCTAATTACTTGAAAACTGAAAACCTTGGGCCTTCCCTCGATAGAATCTGAATATACCGGAAACCTGCTTACCGTGCAGAACTTTTTTCCCCGAATGGTAGGTTAGGTTTGAACGTGAGTGGGCCCATATTAGGCCCTCCACTGCGGCAAATGGCCTATTGTGGCTCACCCTATGGTTATATTTCTCCCAGTATATTCAATCTCTTAACGAAATTAAGGAGTGTATTGGGAAAACAATTTACCAGGTTCTCTGGCGTTACTGTTGTATTGCCAAATGTTGAGAATCTGGTACTGGCCGCTGCGGGGCATGTACATAAAATGTGTTTAGCCGTTTTATCCTTCTCCACGCATAGACGGCACTCTGCATCTTGTGCAAGTCCGATTTTATGCATGTGGTGTTTGAGTTTGCAGTGGCCAGTGAGGAAACTTACTATAACTCTGAGATGTGCTCTACTGAGTTCTAGCAGTTTGTCGGAGTCCTGTTTTTCCCTTGTGCAAGCAATAAATGCTTTGGAATGGGCTAGGCCCGGTAGACTACGCCAATACTCGAGTCTTTTATTGTCTGCCCAGGATGTTATAATATTCTAGGCCCATGTGACCTGGTATCCAGACTAGGTTAACATTGTTGCGTTGTGCCAGTCGGTTTAATGTTTCTCTGAAGTTCCATACTGCTCTGGATTTAAAGCAGTTGGATTCAAGCGCTTTCAGTGCTGCTTGACTATCTGAAAATATTTTTATTGTTTTTCGTGTGTGGTGTTGATTTTCCAGGTCCCTTGCACACATTTCAATGGCATATACCTCTGCCTGGAGTACCGTAGGTAAATTTCAGATACTGAATGAGCGTTTCACTACTGAGTTCATCCCGTATATTCCGGCTCCGACGCCTTTCAGAGTTCTGGAACCATCGGTAAACCAACGTTCCCTTGCCCTACAAAGGTCAGTTTCATTCCGAACCCAGTCTTCTCTTTCAGGGAAGACAACAGTGTAGGGCGTGTAAAGGTTGATAGTTTTGGGCATGATGTCTGAGGGCATTCCTAGAATGTTGAAAGCTATTATGCCCTCCATCATGCTGCTGCTTCTCATGACCACTGCCTGCGGTAGACTAATGGCTGCTTGGTGGGGTCTGTATGTTTGCCCATCTTGCCTCTCTCTCCAGAAATATGTGAAGAGGAAGTAATCCGAGATGGGCTTCCATAGCTGCCGTTGGCGTAGAGCGAATTGTCCCAGCCCCGAATGGTAGTTCAATTTATTTTATTGTAGATATATTATCAGTGTCTAACCGTTAACCATTGCGTTTTATGAATTTTAGTTGAGTGTTTGATCAAAGGCAGCAACAGTAAATGCCCAACTCGTTTCTTCGTTTATTTCGATATCATCTTGCTACTAGAAGTCTGGAAGATAGCAGAGCGGCTGGTATCTTCTGAATTTCAATTGATGCAAATAATGCCTGCTATCTTTTGCCAGCTTTATTTCGTAAGTCACCACATTTGACCCCTGGAATACTGAAGCTGCCCTGGGCCTCCCTTCAGAATTACTTCTGGGAAAGCTGAGCAAACCACCTTAAATAACTGGAGAGAACAATATAAACTCAATACCCGATGCACCATAGTGACGTCCTGTTAGGAAAAAAAGAGCGTTATTCCATTTCTTCTGCATCATATAAAAAGTTCATTAATAGTTTCTGCTTTTCACTAATATCCTACTTCCGACACCACGATATTTCTGAATAATACTTCGAGATCACAAATTTTTTTTTATTATTTTCGCTAAAAAGTACTTGGATCTTTTTAAACTACTAAACTGACTTCAACTAGCTAAATCTTCCAAAAAACTTCCTCCCCCTAGTGAAATGAGTCGCTTTATATACTCCATTCAAGCAGAGTAGATTTTTTGGGATTCTTCCGTTCTCCAGTATGATCAGTTCACAAAAACACCAAACAAAGTGCTCCAAGAATGAGGAATTGTTTACAGTTCATTTGTTATGCAAATGAGTTACGTTTTATGGTAGGCACTCAACAGCGGCGTAGCTAGGGTATTTTTTTCAATCTCGTAACATTATAATAAGATAGCAATATCATTATAATAACTCAGTTATCTTATTATAATTAGTTGATAACTATCTAATTAGAAAGAAATAACTAAGTAGATATAATGAGACACAACATCACATTATAATGAGATGATGTGATATTGGTACGGAGGTGTTCCCCCAATTAAATCGAAAAATAATTTCAGCTTTGATATTTGAAATGCATTGCAAAGTGGTTCTTGTAGAAAACTTTGCCAAGTATTAAACAGATATAATTCAATGGTCGTAGGGAGCAGTAGTTGTTTTCTGTTGAGTACTTGCCGACGACCATACCTATTGTATAGGTTTTCTGCGGAAGATTGGATTACGTAATCCACCATAATTCTTTATTATTCATATGATTGTTTACAAAATGAATAAGTGGATGAATCGAAAACAATATATTAGTATGAATAACATTCATAATACTAACAATAATAATAATAATAAAGAATATCGACGAAAACAAAGTAAAAGCAGCCATTGGAAATACAGTTAATTAGAAATCGCCAGGTTTTGACGTCATAACCAATTTTTGGCTGAAAGCTCCACGCAGCACAAAAGAATTAATAACAAAATGATTAACAACAACCAAAGCATTCTGGATTGGCTGACAAATGAAAGAACATACCTAATACCCAAAAATGAAAACACAGAACTAGCCAAGAACTACAGACCAATTACCTGCCTCAATAATATCTATAAAACTTTTATAAAAATAATATCTGAGAGATTGCACGACTAATTGTTTCCAGCCGAACAAAAAGGATGTGTCAAAAACACGTACGGTTGTAATAATCGCCTTATTCTAACAAGCAAAATGCTATATTAGGATTGCAAACAAAGAAACAAATATATGTCACTCGCATGGATTGAGTGAATATTTATAGAACATCATCTACCCTCATTTCTTCTATCAGCAAAACAATCAACAAGTGGAATGCCGATCTGCAACTGATGTCAGACCCCAAAAGCAACAGTAAAAACCAACAGCACCATCATTATATTTCAAACGAGTTTTTGCGATGCTAAGATTTTTTTATTGGATTTTGTTTAATATCATAATTATTATTATTATCATTTTCAATGTTACTTCTTTTATCGTTTTTGATTGATCCACTTATTTATTTTGCAAAAAAAATCATTTGAATAGATAGTCGTTTATATTTGTGGAATCTTCAACGCAACATTTACAAAAAGAGTTGGAATTTTCAAGAATTCAGGTGTAAATATCAAAAGTTCTATCCATAATTTTACCTGAACTTTCCATTCCATCTGGTCAAAGATGCAGACATTTTCAAGGACTCATTTGGCTGTGAGATGATATCATGCATTTCGAGCCATTCTGAGGAAAATGTCTTGGCACCCCATTGTCAGATTATCAAGATTTATGAGGAATAAATGACATATATAATTGTTTTCTCTGAGGATATATGATAAGATTTCTCCGTTTTCCCCCATTACAGCTCGCTGAGCCTGTTATGAACATTTTGGAAAACATATTTGATATTATTGGATATTTGATATATTTGGAATCAAATGTTACGGCCTCTCTTCAAAAAATACCCGAAATATGATGAGCAAATACTCCAATAAATGGAAAAAATCCATTTTCAAAGCTCCATATCTCGAAAACTGTCCATTTTTTGTGGCTGTGAACACTTTTGATCAGTTCATCGAGAACTACAATATACCAAAAATTCTGCCAAATCACGGAAAGCCATTTCCCATAAGAAATGGGTCCTTTGCTTTTTCCTACCCACGGTGAAACACAATACAACTCGCTTCACTCTTGATGGAGACGTAGTCAAGTTGTGAACGACCACATGCGATTGCCTTGTATTGAAATCAATGATCACTTGACTTCTGTCATCTCTAGAAA
Source organism: Chrysolina americana (assembly GCA_958502065.1). Lineage (NCBI taxonomy): Eukaryota > Metazoa > Arthropoda > Insecta > Coleoptera > Chrysomelidae > Chrysolina > Chrysolina americana. The sequence goes on along the minus strand of OY293419.1, from coordinate 8,564,601 downwards.
GAAACGAAATGACAGAATTGTGATCAAGTAGATTTTATAGAAGAAATTAAGTTTCTTCACTTCATGCACGGTCTCCAAGTACGCTTAATACAGGAACGCTCCAACTCTTTGTAAAGGCGGAACAGATGTATGGATACTTGGAAGCTTTCTTCACGAGCGGTCGATCTCTGAATACACAATTGTCGTTTTTTGTTTTCGAAGAATAGTGATTATTTCGTCCAATGCAAATATGAAACGATGCGTTATTGGCACTAAAACAAATAAGAGAGCGTCCAACGAAGTGGGGGCCTTCGATACTAGTATACAACCCGGGTTCTTGTGCAGTTTCAACATACGCGAATCCGAAGTGAAAGACATCGAAGGTGACTATAGACTGTGCAGTGCTCGACGTGGTACTAGTGCAGCATCGATATGGCCAGGTTCGGGCCCATCGCGACATTCGCGATTGCCATTTGTTTCATCGGTGAGTGTTTTTTTTCACCTATCACGATGAGGAATCATTCCAAGAGCTTATTCATTAACGCGGAATCGTACGTGTATAATATAATTTTTTCAAACAAAAACTCTGCTGACAACGTTCTTTCAACCACTTTCCCTTTTTGATGTTTCTTTGTCAATCACCAAAAAATCTATGAAAATTAATTGAGAAGTAGGCATAATGGGAACAACTAGCGAACATAAAAAATGTAAAATTCATTCTTCAATAAGACATATGAAAATGTATTCCTATAGTCAAAATATTCAAAACAGTCAAAATAGTCAAAATAGTCAGAATAGTCACAGTAATAGCGATGTCAAACTCTAAACTCTGAATGAAAAAAATGTAAATATTCACACATAAAATTCGCAACATATGGAAGTTTTTTTTTTATTAATAGATATAATGAAAATTTTACTTCGCAGTTAGTTTTTTCTTGAAAAATTTATGAAAAACAGCTTCTTCCCATTGGTCATGTACTACTCTAAACCCGTCAAATTTGACATTTTTTCGAAAATCCTCAAAAAATCAGTTTTTTTTTCTTCAATGTAATATTTTGCCTAGAAAATGCTCACATTGGCCTGCTACCAGAAAAAAATGCACCTCACGAAATTGTTGCAAAGTTCATCTAGTTCTTCCATTTCATTGTGGAACTGATTCGGATTTTCAATGTATGGATATAGCAGTAATCGAATAAACGAATTTATCTTCATTCTTATTGCCCTCGTACAACCTATGCATGATATACGGTCACTAGCTGAACAATTTGATGCGTATGTTCTGAACATAAAACATACTAAATTAAATCTTTTATAAAGTTTTGACAGTAACCATTCAAACTTATATGTTTATAAATATATAAAGAACAAGATGATTGGTTCCGTCTAAACTATCAATGATTTCATCATCATTTATCTGAATTCTAACGGGATCGCCGATGGTTGTGGAATCATATAATTTGGGTTTTCCGAGCATTCAAATGCACATAAGTGGTGCTGCATCAGCTCTGAAGCTTTTTTTTATGAATACGAATTTAATTTTTGTGCGATATTGTCAATAACTTGTCGTCTGTATACATTGTTACATGTACACCTTGCAAGAAGTCATCCAGAGCGCTGGAGTAAAGTAAGAATAAAATTGGTCCCAAGGCGGAATCGTGTGGGACACCAATATTAATTGGTTTACTCTTCGGACTGATGAAGCCAACACTCCAAGATTGGACATTAATTTGGTACACATACGTATACATATACCTTGTACTCCATAATTATAAAGTTTCGATGTTAACTGATTTGCACAATCGAATGCCTTACTGAGATCATAAAAATACCAGCAGGACACTCGCCTGTTTCTTTAAAATCTATGGAACGGCTGGCTAGAAATCTGTATTGATTTTCCGTGAAGAAATTGCATCTATAGAAAAATGTCATGAGACGGTTGAGTAATGAATATTCAAATACTTTAGAAAAACTTGTCGATAATTATTCACGGTTGTGGTAGACGATTCTTGAAGATACGAATAATTTTTCCAACTTCCAGACATTGGGGAAACTCACAATTCAGAAAAGATAAATTGTGTGTGTGTGAGAGGTTCGATAATATTTTTCAGACATGCCCTGATTATAAAAAGGGGAATTTCATCCTGTCCAGGAGAATGCTTATTTTTTAGTTTAGTCTTTAGGTAAGTTACTCTTACTGCGTAATACCCTGAAAAAAGCTTTTTATTGAGTGCAGTAATGTGATCATCAAACCTGAGCTTGTTATCTATTCATAAATACCCCCTTTGGTGTGAGTTTTGATATCTATAACGCAATTGTTTGGGGCTAGAACTATGTCGTCAACACTGCATCTGAAGCATATTATGAACGATAAGAGATTTGAGTCACACCAATCTCTGAATTTAATGACATCAGAACTGATGATTTTATGAAGATCTTTCGTACTTTTTGCATGGCATGAAATAGTTGTATCGTCCGAGAATAAGGTGAATTTTCCTATGATATCTATAAATGCCAAATCGTTAATATGAACCAGAAAAAGTGTTGGTCCCAGCATCGATCCCTGTGGAGCACCGCTGTGGTTTTCACAATCTGACTCCTATTTGTCGAAGTTATCATTTGAAGGAGGGTGTTCATACAGTCTCCCTCAAAATACAATATTAATCACTTTAAAGACATGTTTTCTTTTCAGCCATATGTCTTCAAAAATACCCCCCAGTCATTGCAATTATAGTCATAAAACAGTTCGAAACACTAAGTATGGAAATTTTTGTATGAATACTGAAACTTTTAACGATGGTTCAATCATACTGAACATATAAATTCGAACAAAGTTTGAAAATTTTTGCCGGAAAGTATCAATAAATGAAACTAAAAAAATCGACAATGTCGAAGTATCCCTCTCTCCACATATTTCCACAAACTGATAAAATGAGGCGAAAATCTGACAGAAAACAACTACTTTCCTGGCTAATACCACGACGGACATTGAACTACATCTGATAGATAATTGTGCAACGTTCTTCCAAGATGACCCAATTGCGAGTGCTTATTTTGTAATTAAACGGTAGATTATCCTTCATTTAGTTGGAATGGCCACCTGCAGACATGTTTCGTTAGAAAGCTTGTTTTTCTCTCATCCCAATGTTTACTTTCAACCCCCATTTGTTTTCTTTCATGGATTTCCATGATTATTTTAGTAGGATTCCATGTTTGTCGATTTATTTATACAGTTTTCATTAAAAATTCAGTATACAAAAAAATCACTCGAAATTATTTATCATTATGCATATTATCACAACTAATGTTTGAACTTGTGTTCAATATTTTTGCAACAAGTATGAAGTTTGTGATTCCCTAAAAATTAAAATACAAGTTGATTTCATAATATGCTTCAATTTGAACAAACTTATGTGGAGTTGATTTGATGATAATTTAGGAAAGTGTTTAGGGTTAATATAAGAAAAAAAATTGATATTATCGATGTTAAGAAAAACATCTCTCAGGAGGCCATGTTTTGGTAGTGAGACAACGTTTAAATGTAAACAACTTTTCCCAATAACATCCTGCTATTTGACTTGCAACCATTCTAAGTGCACCCAATATGATTATCGAATATGCACCAAGTTTCGGCAATATTTGTAATTCGGACGTGCAATCAAAAAATATTCCTATATGTTGCACAATTACTAAATGGCCACACTGTCTAGAAGTTATTTATTGTAAGACTATTAAAAACACCATGTTATCCATGCAAGAATATTTGAAGGTCATAGAACACCGCACAGTGGTTCTTGTAGTGAGTAAGATTTGGAAATAATCTGAAAGATATAATTCATCGATGGTAGGGAAAAGTAGTTGTTTTTGTGTTGAAGACTCAATAATGCGTAAGTTCGGATTGTTTAGAATACATCATTGTCAGTGAATAATCATACGGCAATGATGAATGAAATGAAATGTAAATCAATTCATAACTCCTTTCTCATAAACGTAAACTTTAGTTTGACGTGACATCTACCTCAGTTATGGTTGATTAGATAATAATCGATTAGGAAGTACATTGGGTATCTTTATATAATACAGTTCATTACAAAATTAGATGAAAGCTTAGATAACATCTATTCTGAAGTCGGAAGAGAACGGAATCGAACCTTGAAGCGTATTAGAAACCATAAAATCTGAAAAACGTGCAAGTTCAAGGGGACGTCCCCAACAACCATGTCTTATATTTCATTTTATCTATAAATACTGTTCGAAACGATCATGGAATGCAAACTCGTTCACCTAATCGCTATATCGATGCAAATAAAAATCATCCAGTAGGTCTTGAAATAGCTTGTAGAAACCAGTTTGAATGCATTCTGGTATTAAAATGCCCTCGCCAATCAGATCTCTCACTCTATTGAAATTGGATATTAGTTTTATATCAGTCTGCTGTATAATTACATTGCTTGGTAATAGTAATAATAAAAATAATACCGTTGCTTGATTTTTCTTGAGGACCTGCACTGAACTGGCTTTCTTTTGTCACAGGCTTTTCGATTGTTTCATTCTATGAATTTAATGAAAGTTATATTAAGAAATCTGATGTAATTAACGTAACGTCATATTTTCTATTTTTGAATCAGAATGTTTTTGTTGAAAATAGTAGAAAACTTTCCTTGCTTTCATTGAAAACTTGAAAATTTATATCTGTTAATCATGGTGTGTAATATTTCGTTTTTTCTAAATTCACCACATCTTTGACTGTACCTTGGGAAAATCCTTCGTTCACAACATCTCCTATCCATTGGAAATTTTTACGAATTTTGGAAATTATGGAGTTTATTAACCACATTTTCAAATGTATTTGGTGAAAATTCATTGTGTACAACACCTTTCATCCTTTGAAGACACACACGAATTTTCTCATTTTGGGAAGTGTGATAGCGAATGAAATTCACCACTGAACTTGACTTGAACTGGACTAGATGAATCCACTCATTTACCACACTTCCCAAAATAACAAAATTCGCAACTCTACAAAGGATGGAAGAGTTGTGAACGAAGAATTTCCATACAGTCAAAGCGGAAGTGTAATGAATTCAATGAGTTAATTCGCAATACTTTCCAAATGATAGAAAGGGAAATATTGTGATCGAAATCCACCACACTTTATTGATGTAAATTATATACAGGGTGTTAGTGAATAAGTGCGACAAACTTCAGAGAGTGATTCTGTATGGAAAAATAATATCATTTTGCTTCATAACTTTTGTCCGCTAATGCTTCGTTTTCAGAGATACGGGGTGTTAAAGTTTTACTTAAGAACTGACGATTTATTTATTGCTCTGAAGCCAGTCGAGACATGCGAATGAAATTTTTTGGTCGGTTTCAAGAGGTAGTTATTGCGCATTTTCTGACATGCAATTAAGAATTTTATGTTCATCATTGACGCGCATATGGGTAATGATCTCTATTTTTTAAGAAAAAAATTTCATACCACTTAGATATTTCAAACTGACAATGTTTTTTTTCGATTCTTCGTTGAATTTGTGACAAAATATCTCTCGTGCCTTTTTTTGTGTGGGGCGCCGTTTTTATGCAGAAAAATAAAAGCTCCTAACGCGTATTTTTTCATTTCTTCAACTAGTATCTAGTAGCGACGCTAGTAGGCTACTGTCAACATTCTTAAATACGAATATTTCAACAAAATGTCAAATTAACGTTTTATCATTTTTAAGATTTCAGTTTGGTATAAAATTAAAATATCAATAAGTAATTAAATTTTCCTATATCGAAAAGAATGGTAAATTATGCAAATGCGGAATTGTCAGACATGCATTTTGTTTATGGTCAAAGTAATGGAAATGGTCGGCAAGCTCGACGTTTGTATGCTGGGTTGTATCCAGGACGCAGGGTAACCCCATCATACAATATTTGTCTTCACCAACGTTTGCGCGAAAATGGTACATTTAAGAAACAAACGACTGACCGCGGGCGTCCTCGAGAAGTACGAACTGTGCAACTGGTAGAAGCAGTTCTCGAGTTAATTGCGGAATCACCTGAAACAAGTACTCAAAAAATTTCCAACATATTGAATGTAAGCAACTTCACTGTATTTAAAATTCTCAGAAAACAGCAATTGTATCCATTCCATATTCAACGTGTGCTTGCAAGCTCTACTACATAGAAACTTTCTTCCGTACCTAGTTTTTTGTCATTTGATTCTTCATCAAATCGCTTGAATTTCAATTTTTTTAAATGGCGTTTTGTTCACTGACGAAGCTAATTTTGGACGACAGTGTACAGGAAATTTCCATAACAATCACGTCTGGGTTGAGGAAAATCCACATGGAATCTTTGAAGTTCATTTTCAGCATCAGTTTTCAGTAAATGTATGGCTTGGGGTAATCGATGATCATTAAATCGGTCTATAATTCCTCCCACAACGACTAGCATGCAACTTTTACCTTCATTTTCTTCAAGAAATCCCACTGCAGCTGAGACAACACTTATGGTTCATGCATGATGGTGCACCAGCCCATTTTAGCATTAATGTTGGTAATCACTCAGATACAGTATATCCAAATTGTTGGATAGGTAGGGAAGGTACGGAACATTGGCCTGCTCGATCGCCGGATTTAAATCCTCTAGAAAAAAAGGCAACAGAAATTTTTTGTCACAAATTGAACGAAGAATCCAAAAGTGGTTGTTAATTTGAAATATCTCATTGGCGTACCATTTCTTTCTTAGAAAAAATGAGATCATTACCCGTATGCGCGCCAGTGATGAACATAAAATTCTCAATTGCATGTCAGAAAATGCACAATAACTACCTCTTAAAACCCACCAAATTCAATTTGCATATCTTTACCGGTTTCAGAGCATTAAATAAATAGTCAGTTTTTAAGGAAACAATTAACACCTCGTATCTCGGAATACGAAGCATTTGCGGACAAAAGCCATACAACAAACTGTCATAATTTTTTCATGCAGAATCACCTCCTGAAGTTTCTCGCACTTATTCACTAACACCCTGTATGATAATTACCACTAATAGCTCAATATGTTGCTAATATGAGCATAATTTTTATAGATTGGTCAAATCACTTCAATTTCAACTTCAGAACTGGTATCGTTAGATCCAACATGAAATAATACTCGAAAAACATGCGTCACTTGCCTTTGTAGTTCATTTTTCTATTCCAACAAGATTTTATAAACGACCAGTTTATTTTATTCCTTATATTACCTTTGGTAATCCCTTAGTAATACTGTCTGATTTATTGTTCACTATAACTTCAACATTCTATACAATTTTCGAAGATACTAGAAGTAATTACCAACTCCTGACAAGACGTGGAAATCCAAACATCCTGTAAAACTCCTAAAGTCAATGAACTATAGCTCTAGACCAATCTAAAATTTGTTGTTATATATTTTTTTTTCATGTAGAGTAGTGCCTTACGTGATTCTATTTGTGGTATGATAATGAAGTAGCTAACCACTACATGGAAAGTTTTCCTTTCTTATTGAACATTCAATTTATTATTTTGCCAAGATATTTTTTTGGAAAATGCAACCCAACGAACCGTTTCTTCCGCTTTAATGTTGGTTTTTGTCGTTCCATATCACATAACGTTACGAAAGTGATTGTCAAAATCAATTCAATGAAGTACAACTCATTGAGATTTCAATGAACTATTCTTGAAAAATTAAATCAGCGCTTGTGAAATTTTCGAACATGTCTTTCTTGACCTCTTCGGTGATCATTCTTAAATCTTGATATTTGTCCTAGATGGGTTTCAGCAAGGTTGATATATAGATTATTTACCTAATTGATTATCAAAGTCATTCTGAAAAATCAAATATCTGTCACGTTTTGATTTCAATTCAAAGATTGCATGTCCTAATTCATGACATCGTTAGCGGAATAAAACAGCTATTACTCATAAAAATAGCTTCAATTTACACAAACGAATTAAATTAAGTATAAAATAGATGCATAATTCCCCGGTTCTGATAATAGTTATCGTACAAGATGAAAATTAAAATTGAACACTTCACTTCATAGATAGAAATACAAAAATTCTTTTTCCCGATTCGTCAATTAACAATGGTATTTTGAACTCGATGAGTGAGTTTTGAACCTCAATTAGAATCATTTTAACCCATTCGTTTCATGTGTTCAAGGATCACATTGTAAATTATCAAAAAATTAATAAAAATTACTTTTGGGCTATGAAGATGGGCAATCATTCAATATTTCGGCTCTTCCAAGAGTACTTCAAGGATCCAGCCTGAGGCCTCTTCCATTTCTTTTGTTAATTAATGCCTTAATATCCGCTTGAGTTCAGTTGAAAACTCCGTATTGTAGATGATATGGAAATATATCTGAACACAAATGCAACCGATCATTCATGTCTTTAAATTAATTTGTAGCAGAAATTTGATAGATGTTTTGAAGACAAGCTATCTTCGAACATTCAAATATGAAAAATCATATAAGCTATTTTAATCATATTTGACTGATAAAGAATTTGGGACTCAGCTTTGAGACTGAGATTGAGCAATCTGACTTTCAACCTCCATATCTAGAAAATGGTAAATAATGCCTGAAGACTTTTGTCCTGATTTGGACGTAATTCTAAGAAATTCACGAATTCATTAATTTTTGTTTGAATAATAAGATTTGTTGTGAATCGCCCACAAATTGATTAATGATCACATCAATCAATACTAGAACAACTGAATTTCAACATACCACACTTCAACAAGGTCAAACTTGAGTTTTTGATTCGATGTTCTAAATTCACAGCATCACTTCAATAGCCAAGGTGCACAACAAGCTTTACTTTTATTATATTATTATCTACAGCAATTTTCTCTTCAAAATCAATTATTTTCAGAAAACCATTGTATACTCTTACACAGAACTCAGTTAAAACTACATAGTTTGTGTTGTATTTTTTATTGTAATTATTATTAATCCATAACTTTTTTTCTACTCAATGATTCAATTCGTTTCTGCATCATTTTTGTGTGAGGATTGACTCAAAGAAATACTGACTTATAATGAAATACGTAATCCAATCTTCCGCAATAAAACCTATACAATAGTTAAAGTCGTCGGCAAGTATTCAACAAAAAACAACTACTGCCCCCTACGACCATTGAATTATATTTGTTTAATACTTGGCAAAGTTTTCTACAAGAACCACTTTGCAATGCATTTCAAATATCAAAGCTGAAATTATTTTTCGATTTAATTGGGGGAACACCTCCGTACCGGTTTCATGGTCATTGCCAATCATCAGCGAAGGCTAGTTCGACCCAATTGAAACGAAAAATCCTTTCATCCTAATTAGAAATCCCTGAGACAAACACTGAGGTATGAATTCAGCGCCATCTCTGGGTTCCAGTTTAAAATGCACTCCGACTACGTGTCGACTTCAACATGAAGCCAGAAACATCATGAAAGAGGGGCGACACCACTTGACGGAAGACCATAAAACTAATAATGAAATATGGTGGATTACGTAATCCAATCTTCCGCAATAAAACCTATACAAAATACTGACTTGATTGTCACCACTTCAGATTTTTTGTCAAAGGTGTCAAAACTTGAAGAGTCAGGTGTATTCATGATATTTCGACAAATAAAATACCGTAAAACCGTGAATAGATCCCTGTTGGAAAATTTAAGAAGCTGCATGGAAATTATTTCTTCTAATTTTTATCCCCTAGTGTTTAGTAGAACGAGAAAACAATATAAGGTGAAAATGTATTATTTGTTTATACAACAAATTATTTATTGAATAAACAATGAAAAAATAAATTGAAAAAAAAATATATTGAAATGAAAAACAAACAATGATTTAAAAAAAATTCCAATCAAAATATGCGAAAATTAATTATTTGTATCAAGGATTGGGGTTCCAAAACCCACTGGGAAAACTATAAATATAGGTGGGACCAATATTGAGGTATATTTAGGTAATTTTTTTTAAGAAATTTCCTCCTCTTCTTCAAATTTGAAAAATCTCAATTAGTTCTTGAGATATTCTCAAAAAACTAAACCCTAATTTTTTTGTTAATTTTTCATAACTTTTGCAATTTTTGCAAGCAGAACTTTTTTTAAGAATAATCGACATGCAAGAGCGCCTATACCTATGGGCAAAAGGGTGCCGCCCCCCTTAGCTCGCACGTTTCAAGGCCTAATTTTGTGTTTTACAAGTAGTTAAAAACAAGAAGACTTCTTTCTGAGAGTTGCTCGTAAGGGTGCAACCGGTTGACGGAAATACCAATTTTAACAAAAAAAAAATTCAACAGTTATAAAAAGTGTAATTTTCGCAGTTCGAAGTTACCATATGCTGCAATTACAGCAATCATACACTCTGTATAACTGTGTGTATTACAATCAGTTCCATTTCCAATGAATAATCTAACGAATACCGTGAATAACATCAACCAAGCATTTCTCCTATATTTCAAAACGCCACATCCAATTAGCAATCGAATGTAGGTATTTTCTCCGTGCACAATCACAATCTCCATCATCTTCGCTTAGCATCACCCAGTTTGGAGATACTTATTACGGCAATAGTCGATGCTTCTCAGCAATTATGTGTAATTATAAAACTGTTAGACGAAATTACTTTTATTATCCACCTAGTAAACATGACATCACACGAACATATTCACCTACTTTGAAAGTTCAGATCAGGAGCTGTCGAATGAGATTACTAACACACTTTCACTATTATTAACAATTGAAAGAATACATCGCTCAATTTTTTTCAGATCGTCGGCGAGCGAAGCTGAAATCCTACGATATATTATATAAGAATGTGAGCTTATGTATCGGCTTTGCGAAACCTCTTCGGGTTCATCCTAAATTACGGTAATTTTGACAGATGTTAGGTAATTTTTGAGATCGTTGTTATTAATGTGGCAATAATGGCAATTCTCCTTATTTGTATTAGGCTTCAACAACATACGTGATTCAGAGAATGGATCGGGAATTGAAAGAGTTGGATTCGATTTCTGATATATCCGAGATTAGATTATCAAACTATTTCTTAACACTTTTCTTGTGTCAAAGGAAAATATTTCGGAAATCATTACCTTTCAAAATGCTGATATCTTTGAGTTGAGGAATACTATGGGATCGAAATTAACTTTGGAGTTAGGTGATACTTAGAGACTTCCCACACTTCAGCCTAATCTCCATTACTTATATATAAAGTGGTAAAAAAATACAGTTTTTTCGTTTGCTTGAAAGAGTGACTGAAAGTTGATTATTTCACATGGAACACCCTATATATTAATGAAAATTCGGAAAGCTGCTGAAATTTGATTTCTTTTTATGTATATCATACCTTTACCTAACTAGTCAAGTTTCGGACCTATGAGCATTTATTTGTGAAACTGTCCCTTCAGAATGGTATTCTCATTCGGTATTTGGTAAGCAGGCCATGATTACTATTTGATATGGAACAAAACGTTTCAAACGAAGTTCTTATGGATTTGTTTATTATTTTTGGACAGTGTGATAAAATTATCAGCAGGACATGTAGGGAGTTCAATGGAATGTATCCGAATCTACCGCCAATGAACCTCAAGGAATTTATACGAATTTAGAACAACTTCAATGCATTTGGATCAACTTTGACAGCACCAAGAATCTTGCCTCGGCCCGTAACTTCTGCAGACAACCAGATTAATGTCTTAGCATAATTTAACGTATTTCCCGAGTCATCGATAAGGAGTGCTGAAGAAGATTTTGGTAAATATAAAATATTCATCGGTTCAAAGAGTCTCGCAAAGATATAAAATGCATGATTATAAATTCACCAAAATTCAAGCAATGAAGCCTCAAGACTCTCAACAGAGAGTTGAATTTTGTGAAATGTTGTTGATACACATTCAAGAAGGTGCATATTTTTTAAAATTTGGACTGATGAATCAGAATTTTCGGTAGAAGTGATTTTAAATAGAAAAATCCTCACTCCACAAAAGAAGCCAGATTTCAAGAAAAAATTAGTTTTAATGTCTTCTACTTCAGCTCTTACTTTTGGATTAGAACGCCATTTCACTAACAAAATGTGGAGTATGTGCATTTTTTTAATAAAAAATCTTTTGCAATTTTATCAATTCGTCAGTAAACTTTATTCTTGTGGTGATATTCCGATTCAGCTCGTCGAGATACATTTGAGAGACTTTTGAAACACGGAAAATAATAATTTTTGAAAATTCGATGGTAGGAAACATTTTTTTATTCCTTTTCTATGCTAAACTTTATATCTGAGCAAATACGAATCATATATTATTGGAATCAGCATTAAATTTTGCGTATTTTGTGCGAATTCTACGTGAATTTGATGATGCTGCATTTTTCATGATTTTTAGGGGTCTACCCCTCAAGACTTTTTTGCGATTTATTTTTTCGCTCAAATTCACAGATTATACTAATTTCATTATTCTGAATCGATTGGCGTTCGTAGAATTGACCAATCTTCAACCGTTCTCCAGTTGAGAAATTAATCTGGAGTTAAGAGGGGTCAAGTCTCTCCAAATCCTGCATACAATGGCTCAGTAAAAAAATCTTACAATATTACGAATTTCCCAACTTTCTACTTATTCAAACGCAACTCAAAATAATAATTTTGGACATGAAAACCTCCTCAAAATAAATGGAATCAATTCGTGTCACTTGATATTATTGAACGTTACTGCCTTGTTACGATACTGTATTGATTCACAAAAAATTAAAAGAACTGCACCAAAAGTATTGAAGTATAGTTTACTTTAAAAATGAACTGACTAAAGTAAAAATATCAATTTAACATTTTGAAATATTAAACGCTTCTTGGATAAACCCTTGTATGTAGAATATCGTTTATTTTTCGTTTTGACCAAATCTTATTTTTTAAATTATTCATTTTGAAAAATTAGGTGAAAAATATAATTCCAATTGTTTTTTTAGCTAAACAACTTTTTGAATTGACGTGTTTCGATATTTTCTAAAATGAGGGTAGGTACTTCACTTTTGGCTGAAAATCAACTTTTTTAATGCACCTCGTATATTAGGGGTGTTATATTTATCGGTGCATCTTGGGTTTCAGAGGATGCATGAACTCTTATCAGGAACAACTGTATGTCGAAAAACCCATATTGAAGAATTTCCTCATATCTCACAGTATTTTTTTTATTTAGAAAAATAAGAATGAATATGCCTGTAGAATCACAGACCTTTTATCACGCACTATATTGCAAATGCTTCTTTCGGTAACTAAGTCATCTTCCTCAGAAGGAGTTCTAGTTTTTGAAGCACGTGCGATTTACACGCACTTTATGTCTTGTCATGAAAACATGCACGGAGCATTCTCTGATGATGGATAATAACTTTTTACGTTACTCTGAATTGTTATTCCTGTATTTGCAAGAATGTCATTGAATAGCCGTAGGGGACCATAGTTGTTTTCTCTTAGAAAAATTTCTATTGAACGTTGAATTCCAAACTAATTTTTTTCCTTTTTAATCAGGCCAAATTGTTCAAAGAAAGGAATTTGCTTTGCAACAAACCTCTGGCCTATATATTATTCTTTTATCATAGCTCAGTTATTGAATTATCGATAGGCATTTTCGGAATAAGTCAAAGGTTATGAAATATCCTGATTATCGGAGCTCAGTCATATAATTTCTAATAGGAAATGTTATTGCAATTTTTCCATGAGACATATCGATGGATTTTATCAAGAACAATGTACCAGCATGAATGTTGTTACAACACAGAGGAAACTGCTTTGTGGAAAGGTTAGATAGAATTCATAGTTTTTTGATTGATAATGTACAATGGATTTTGTTGTGTAATCCTTGTAACAATACAAAACATCCTGGTAGCTTGAACAGTATTCGTAGAGTGGTCAAGAAATATTGAAGACCTTCCTCAAATTTTCCCCAACAACAACCATTCATCATGAGGATATTGATACATAACATACTCTAAAAGCATCAATAGATGTCGAAATTGAATTTCTAAACTCATTAAGGTGTTAAATATACAGTGTGGAAACCACTTATGGGATAAATTAAAACAGGTCGACTTTTGTTTGAAATATGACATCACTTGGACTGCAATTGAAATGTTCAGAGTGACTCACTCAATGACCAGTTCCTATACAAATTGTAGAGATATGGCATTAGGGGCCTTGCGCTTCAGTGGTTTGATTCTTATCTTGGGAATAGATACCAACAGGTCAAATGCAATGGCTCTGTCTCTGATTCGATTTCAGTTAGGGTTGGAGTACCACAAGAATCCATATTGGGGCCCACTCTGTTTCTTATTTATATCAATGATTTACTAGAATAGATGAGTCATGCTACTACTCGACTCGTAGCTTACGCTAATTTTCATTTTGTATCCGATAACATTGATGATGTTGTAAACCAAACAGATCACGTGTATCAGAATGTGGGTGAATGGGTTGAGAAAAATTGTCTGTGTCTCAATAATGAAAAATCGGTATTGATTACTTTTAGAACTGGTCATTCTCATGTTGAAACTCTCAATACTATGGCTCTGAACAACACTGATATTTTTTGCTCTGACACAACAAAGATTTTAGGTCTCACCCTCCACTGTAACTTGAGATGGGACGCACATATCAATAATTTGGCCTCGAAACTTGCTGAAACCTGCTATGCACTGTGTATATCATCTCAATAATGTAGCAAGAATATTGTTAAACATTTATAGTTTGGATATTTTCAAACAAACCTGAAGTATGGTATAATGCACTGGGGGAACTATACGGATGCTCATAAAATTTTTATGTTACAAAAAAGGGCCGTCCGTATTGTGTCAAAAATCGGACCCCTAGAATCATGCAGAGGACATTTTAAGAGCCTCTCAATTCTTACAATGATATCGATTTATATATATGATGTGGATTGCTTGCAAAAATAAATTAAATTTTGAATCTGAAAGAGTAGAATAGAATAGAATAGAACTTTATTAATCCATAAAAACCACATACATGGTGTTGAACAGGTCCAAGAGTTAAAAACTAGCATTTAAAACCAGTATAGAAGATATAAAAACAAATATTCTAAGGATATATACACACATAGGTACAAACATATAGACTGTAATCAAAAATAACAAATAAAAAAAAATTAAAAATATACCTATGGATAATTGAGTAATACATTAAAATAAGTATAAGAATATGTATAAGAGTAATGAAAGAAAAAATTATAAGAATGAAGTATAAAATGTACATTTTGGCCATTAAATTCATAATATGGGTTCTGCCATATGAGTATCATCAAAATATTCTGATAATGAACAATAAGCTTTCGAGTAAAGCAGATATTTCAGTTTTTTTTTTAAATGTATTGATAGTACGGCAACTTTTAATATAATTAGGAAGCTTGTTGTATATTTTAGTGCTCGCATAAGAAGGTGATTTTTCAAATAAGGTTGTTCTGTGAGCAGTGGTCAGTAAATTATTCCCAGTTCTTGTTTTGTAATGATGATGGGTATAATTTTTTTCGAATTATTGCTCATTTTTTCTGATAAGTAAGCAACACTTTAAAATAAAAATGCAGCAAACAGTCAGTATTTTTTTGGTTTTGAATTTATGTCTGCATGAGTCACGTGGCTTCATATTGAACATCAATCTAATAATTCGCTTCTGGGCTACGAATATTCTGTTGACCTCGCTTGCATTTTCCCAAAGAATTATATGGAATGATGATAGAACTTACCCACGAAACAGATTGCTTTCATCGAAACACTCCTCCAGCCTATATCAAAGGGGTATCTTTTATAATGGTAGCCTATTTAATATTCTTCCTAAAGATATAAAGAATGAGAAGAAACGGTTATTATTGAAGAAAACCTACTATTCGCTAGAAGAGTTTTATCGTGATTTCTGATCATTCCTATCTATTTTAAATCTTTGTTTCTATCTATACATTTATGTGTCGTCTGTTTTTTCGCAAAATTTTTTATTCTTTCAGAATTATCTACCTTCTTGTGACATTAGTGTATTGTATAGTTATGTTACTGTTTTTTATTCTTTCGTGACTGAAAATAAATGAAATGAAATGAAATGAAAAATCCATGTTTTTCATGTTCACATACTAGGCAGAGAAGGGGATCTGAAATCCTGATGACTTTACAGGCTCCATCCAGTACTATTCTGTTGTGAGATGCAGATGGACTCTGACTTGACCAGTTGTTATGGTGAAGCGAGTCCTCCAGAGCGGCATAAGCTGTTCAATGCATCTCACTATTTGATTGGATACCGCAAGGCATCTGCGCAAATGCATGATTAGTATTATTATTATTATTATTATATCGTGGTGTCAAAAGCCATTCAATTTATGAACACAAAGCGATGTTTAATATTCGAAAATATTTTTGTTCATATTATCTGATTCCGTTCAGAAGTATGAATCCTCATCTTACAGTGTATAGAACCTAGACTACAAATAAGATTTTTGCATTTTTTTTTTAAACTACAATGTAATTTCTGTTGGGCTGATTCATTCTATTATCTGTACATTATTTTACTTATGAATGAAGATGATTTATCATTATTGCATATTAATCTCAGGTTCTGCAGGGTTACCAGTGAGTCACTATTGGTCACTATTTTAAAATCGTGTAACTTTTTTCACTGTTTTCGAAATTTGGTCACTAATGTCACTATTTCAGAGCTCAGAAGTGGTTAGTATAGAGGTACTCGTTAGAATATCTTGCATCATTAAAAATCTAAAAACAAGAGCACTTGCAATTTCCAATCCAGAATACCATCAAAAATTTTAGAATTGATAAAGAAATACCATGTACAAAACAATTACCAAACATCATTAGTAAAAAAAAATACTAATGAATAACAGAACCCTGAAAAAACGAATAGAACAACAAAATCGACATATAACCTCATACCATATGTAAAAAATCTTTCAGAAAAACTTACAGCGGTTATCAAATATTCAAAAATAGCGTTTGAAAATAAAAACACCATTGGAAGACATTTCACTTCACACAAAAAACAAAAAACCCCTTAGATATTACATCAAATGTGGTTAACCAAAATAAGTGTGAGAATTGCCCTCAGGGCTATATAGGACATACTAAATGTTACCTATGAACAAGGATAGCGGAACACGAAACAGATGCAAAAAACTAAATGTTAACAACTCTAACGCTTTGGTTGGACACATCACAGAAAAATGTCACAGTTGTGACTTTATGACACCCATCGTTTTTGATACGCAACCCTTTTTATCTAAAAAAGACTACTCAGTGCAACATACCCCTAAGTGTATCGATGATCAACGTATTGGCCTATAAAGTGTTCAACTATAAAACAAAATGATTGTTGGTATGGTGACTATATACTCTGTTAAAATTGACAATAGTTCCTCATCATCGAAAAGTTATGGTTCGTTGCTATATAAAAAAATTAAAGATGAAAGTTTTATTGTATTCAAAACAGTATTTTCAGTTTTCCCTGTATAAGTTGGGAAGGGCAAGAATCCCCGTAAATTTTCTATGACCAATTTACTGCTCACTATAATAGTTACCTTTTTTCCCATTTAATCGTCTTTGTATCTATTACGGTTTAGAATATAGCAATGTTACCACATGATAAAAGAAACGGCCTGTATATGTGATATACCAAATGCTCAATACCAGATATCCGTCGATCAATTTTTTCACATGATATTATAATGATCAAAAATCAAAAAAAATTCATTCGCAGAAAATATTTTCCATAATTAGAGATAGACAATCAACCCATTTTTGTAGCTCACGCTGTAGAGCCAGAAACAAAGTCCAATGAAGAAAGTTGCTTGTTTTGACCTGAAGAATGATATATCCAAAAATCTATAGAGCCCCAGGAATACATGTATCCAGTGCCATGTCCTTTCCGCTTTTGAAATTATTTCGAGCATTTTCAGAAAGTAGAGGAAAACAAAATTTTCGTCAGTCCTCCTGAATATCCAAACTTTCTTTCTCGTCGAAGTTCAGTACATCGTGGCAAGTAAAACAGATTTTCAAAAAAAAATCCGTTGTTACATAACCCTAATAATGAATTAAATATAGTTCGAAACGATGGCCCAAAAAAAAATTCTCTCCGAAGCTTAACTTTCAATGCTAGGTAAAAGTTTCAGTGAGTTTTTAAGTACAATGTTCAAAGTACAGATTACTTTAATCTTGATAAATATTCTTATCCTTTTATTGTAGTATTTTATTTGTCTTGTCCTTCATTTACTTTCCATATCCTAAAAATTCATTATTAAAATACTGCAAATGAGCTTTGGAATGATGAAGGAAAATATGACCAGTTCCTCAATTGGTTGGGAAAATGTCACTATTTCGACAAAAAAGTCAATATTATGTCACTATTTCTGTGAAAGATAAGTCAACATTCTACTATTTTTGACCCTCTGAAGCGCTGACAACCATGAGGATTTGTCTACCTTGAATAATGTACAGGTTGAGGAAGGATATGTCCCATAGACGAAACCCATCAGCCAGCCAGACCCAATTCATTATAATCCCACTTCGAAGGCACCTGGTCTCGGAGTGATGGAGCCATAAACACTGCAACCCCCTTTTAGTACATCAAATCCAACTGCTCCAGAAAATGAGTATCAGTCAGTTCGCAAATCAAATTAGAACCCGATTCGAATAAAACCCTTCAGTCCGAAGCGAATACCACTTGACAATTCGAATAAAAATCCGTTTGATGGCGACTATGGATTCGGAACGAGTCTCTTCAAATGGAATTCGACCGCGGATAAGTCGTGCAATTCTGCTGCTGAAAATTGCAACAGTATTTATTAGGTGGCCTCGAAATGACTTTTTTGCAACGGGCGTCTTTGCTATTACATTGAAATATCGACGTAAAGTATCGAGGTTTCTTAGTTATTTTGTATTTTCTGATCAGATAGCTCTTTTTGATACGAACAATGGACAGGGTGCTTTGAACTAGATGTAACTATAGGCAAGAGAAGGAACCCTTCCAAGCTGGATTGAATCTCTATTCGATTCCAAAACGTTATCCACTGCAAATCGTTCATCGTTTGTTTTCAACATTGTTAAAAATTCTGAGCAGTAACACCATGTATCTCGAAAACTAGTTTGCCAATTTTTTTGTGCCCATAGAAACTTTTGCAAAAAAAATTAAAATCTACAACATACCAAAAATTCGGGGAATTTAACCGAAAGCCAATTTCTATAAAGATGGTGCGGGGTCCTTTGCCACATCAATCAGCCACCCTGTAAATAAATTAAATTTCCATCATTAGGTCAACATTATGCACTTTTGCAATTCAAATCTTGGATGCGAAACATCGTCGATCCTGAATGAATCCGATACCAGTTTTATAAGATGTGGTATATTGTATTATATCATCATCGACAGACAAATCTGCATATATATTTGCAATTTATATAACTACATGAATTTTATTCGTGGCGAGAAAGGGGGTCAAAGGTGACCGAGTCCAGATTGCGATGACGGATGATTTACTACATAAAAACATGAAATACTGTTCTTCCGTCTTCTGTGTATGGCCCTAATAAAAAAAGGCACTCTCCGCGATCGAATGATGATTATTGGAGTATTATATCATATACAGTTATAGAGAAGATACTGCTATGTTGTATATCGACACCAACACCACTGACTATATACTGTGTCAATATGGCGTACAATTCTTTTTCCAATGATACTCTGACTTTTATATTTTTTGACGAGCAAAATTTCCCGTTTCCGCAAAATAGCGTTTTAAACTTGCATAAATAATTAGAATTTACCTGTTCTAAGATGCATTGTTGTACTGAATCTTTTTAATAAAAATGGTTGAAAGAGTTAGTGCCACCCTTCCAACCCTTGAATGACAGGAATACATTTATTACGCATGGGATGTTTTATTTGTTGGTTATTTTTCTTTTACTAAATAAAATTCAATTTGCGAGAAAGACATTGCAAACTATAATCTTCCTACGCTTATTTTATAAACTGTTCAAAATGTCGTCCATTTTGCTCTAAAAAGTAATAAAGTCTGTTTTCGAACTCCCCTCTGACATTACGGAAAACCACTAGAAATTGACTGGCATGCTGCTGTAATTCCTCTTTCAAGTTCTTCATTTTGAACTCTGGGGTTATTTCTTTTTGTTTTTGTCACTGAATCAGTTTCGTAAAACTTATTCAACAAATCAAGCACCTACCGGTGACTCACATTACAATTTGAATGTCTTTCGTTAAAAAGACATGCGCACTTTCCAACTTCTCCCTAAATTACAATCATTTCAATTCTTTCTTGAAGGATGTAAATCATTTTCAAACTTTTATACACATATTAAAGTAATCGCTAAACAGTGACTATTAGTTAACCCAGATAGCCCTACCGTCCTTTTAAAAGGACGCACTGCTAACTATTTTTTTCCAGCTAATTCTGCTACTGGAGTACGGGTGGCAGCTGATCAACACAGAATTTGAAGTGTTGAGAAGCCACCTACAGTACAAGTTTCCAGTAAGTGTTAGATTGCCGACAGTTAGACACATGTGTTTGTTTGTTATTTCAGTGGCCATTGACGATGAGTAACTCTTGGTAGGTGATTGCTATTGATAAGAGTAATTACGATCTTGAAATTTCATTTCTGAGTAAACTAATGAAAAATGAACCCTTTCATTGTGATAACCTCGACTTTTCATTTGAATTTTGCAAAATAAATGGCAAGAAAGAACACTGTCCTTTTAAAAGGACAGTAGGTCTATCCACTGCTATTGACTATCTTTCTTTCTAGTTATTGGAAAAATCCGCTGACCCTTTTCGAGTTGCTGGCAGAATTGGAAAATGACGAGGATGCTGTGCTTCCAGAACAAATAGTGATTTTTCCTCCAGAAAATGCTAACGAAGGTTGTGACACTGATGAAGATTCAGAGGATGAGAACGTCGTTAAACCTGATGATTTACCTGGAGCACAACTGCTAGCAGAAATTGAAGTTCAAATGCCATCAGAATTAGAAGAAGAACTTGGGCAGGCATGGGATAGTGACGACGACAATCCTCTATCAACATTCGTGGAAAGAAGACCAAAAAAAGTTGAAGAATTTCACTATGAAAAACAAGATTTGGTTGTGACGGATTTTGCAGATTGGGAAGTTCAATCATCTGCGGCAATCAACCTTTCACCTTGCAACATTTTTTGTTCTTTGATAAGGAAGTGATAGATTTGATTGTATATCATACGAATACATTTGCACAACAAAAACATCGTGCAGGGGATATTACTCCAGATGAGATATGTTGTTTCATTGGAGTTCTTCTACTTAGTGGTTACGTGTCTTTACCATGAAAAAAGATGTATTGGCAAAATAGGGATGATAGCAGTAACAAATTAGTATGTGAAGCTATAGTACGCGACAGATTTCAATATATTATGAGTAATATTCATGGCAACGACAATACACAACTAGATATGGAAGATAAATAGGTACTCCAAACTGAGACCTTTATTTGATATCCTCAACAAGAAGTTTTCGATTTTGCTCCACCCGAGGAAAACTACAGCATAGATGAGTCTATGATTCCATATTACGGTCGTCACAGCTGTAAACAGTTCATCAAAAAAAAAACATTTTGTTGGGGGTACAAATTTTGGATTGGAACTTTGCGGCTAGGATATATCGTTTATTTTGAACCCTACCAAGGATCTTCATCCACACTGCCTGATATATACAAACATTTGGAACTTGGTGCATCTGTAGTTCTAAACTATGCAGATATTCTGAAGATCTATAGCTACGCAGGTTCTGGAAACCCACAAAAGAAATACAAAAAGGGAGCCTTCAAAACCGCCTAAAAATTCTCATGAGTTTTCTCGTTGAGACAGAAAAGACCTGTGCAACGAAAATCAGCGACAATGCGCTGAATGCCACAAAAAAACTAATTTCATTTGTCGAAAGTGTAACGTTGGTTTACATCCAAAGGATTGTTTTGTAATATATCATACAAATTAATTATTATTAATATTTTGTATTGTATCTATAATGATGAAATAAAATAATTTTCATTAACATTAATTTTATTCCATAGTAGTGGATCCTACCGTCCTTTTAAAAGGACAGCTTGTCCAGGCCAGTCGTGACCTTTTGAATTTTTTCATTATTTTTGTGAGATACTACCTCCTTCATAATACAAAAATCACAAGAAATACTTTGAATTTTCGGAAAAAATTTGTTTCAGGGCTGTATGGGTATCACTTATTATACTGTTTTTGAACTATAACATTTTGGTCTCTCTGACTTTTTATTATTATTATCACCTTCCATTTATTTGTTAACCCCATACACTTCTTGTTGTAAACTTGTTTTAGAAGCAATAAATTATAAAAAAATAATCGCTAAACAGCCCAACAGGTAAAACTGTATTCACAATACTACCACATCGTTCAAATTTGCTAAACAATTTTTTGCCTGAAAACAGAAACTTTTTACAACAGAAATAGCAAAAAAGGAAGGCATCTGTAAAAATTCTGCGATGAGAATTGAAAATTCAGCGTTTAATAAACACAACTACCATCTACGTTTTACTATTATACTACTTTTTGATGTAAATTTTTTGGAACTAATGGATAACCTAATATTTTAACCAGTTCTCGTCAAACCATGCATCTCAGTATAGGCAAGTTCTAATAATTACTTCTGTTAGTTTAGAACGTCATTTTTTGAAAAATGCTCATCAAAAATAATAACTTAAGGTACCATTTGGGAAAAAATTGAACTCCAATCAAAATGATGTGCCACTTGACCCCTCTTCCCATTTAAAATTGGGGGTGACCACGAGGGCTATAATATTCCTTGGAAGTGCCCCCCTTGCAAAATAAAATTGAAATGTTTTTTGGATTCATCATATTGTTTATTGAAAGAAAGATATTAAGGGTGGGAAGTTTTCAAATTGACAACCTGTATAGTCAGAACCCAACAAAATACAATTATTACAAAATTGTGCAGGTAACCAACTTGTAGTTATTGATTCATGAATTTAAATTCATATCACCCACTGAAAATAAAACTAAATAAATGCATTTCTCTGAAAAATAGAATCTTAAAAATACTCATAAACATGAATGTTTAACTGAACTACAAAAGATGTTATTAGGCAATTCATATCTCAAACACCTTATCGATAAATTAATTTTCAGTGAGACTAACTCAATGGTCTTCCAAACATCCCAACAAGTTTTCATTGTGAACACATTCATGAACTTACTCCCAAATTGATCAATGTAACAACAAACATAAAAAAAAAATAACATATGAAATATTCCAATCTCAAAAGAGGACGATGCATGGAATACGGAGAGGACGTTCTGCTCGTAGATGGAAGCCTCCTACATCATCTGGATGCCGGAGAGACATATACCCACACTCAGATCTGGTCTTCAGAACTGTCAGGGAAGAACAAAGTTGCTGCAACTAATATGCTTGCCGTTCCAAATCTACTTTACTCCTTTGGAATGATGAAATGGACTCAGGAAGAACTGCGACAACTCGACGAAAACAGTCGCAAAATAATGCATCTCCATAGGAGCTTACATCCTAAATAGTCTGTTTCACGGTTTTACTTCCCCAAACAATGGAGTGGCCGTGGAGTTCAGAGCTTGCAGTATCTACATAACAGAATGGCATTGAGTCTAAATCTTCTCCTCTGCTTGGTATGCCATCATGAAAAAGCAGGGATTGGAGCATTTCTTTTCGAGGCCTCGGTCTCCTACAGGTTCATAAGGATAAGCCAATGCATTGGGTTTCCTTCAAGAACCTTGAAGACCTTAACTGAAGTCGGAAACCGAGGAATTCATAATGGCCTGCCAGGATGGTGTCTTCAACACCCTCGTCTATCGTAGTCGCGTGATGGGTATAGAGATCCCTGACACTAGATGCAGAGCGTGTCATGGGGCAGCTGAGACCATAATGCATTTGCTGTCAGCCTGTTCAGCTTTTGCGGTCTCTGCCTGTATCTACAGGCATAACGAGGCGCTACGAGTGTTAGTCTACCATCTACGACACTCGTACGCTATAGACGAGACACCGGTGTTGCCTTATGCTCCAGGGGATATTGAACGATTCGACTCGATAGTTAACATAAAAACCTTTCAATTATTTTATGAGGGGTGCAAATAGTTCCTTTACAGGAAATATCAGCACAGTAATAATGCTAACTACCGGTACTTAGTGACAGTTATCATCTACATTGCCGAGCAGAAACAGTTTCAGACCTTCCTCAAGCTTATTCTGTTTCAATATTATTCCCGAAGGAATCCTGGAAATGCACTTTTACAAACTACTAATGGAAACCTTGCTAGAAATTTGGCCCCATTCCGGTTCGTGTGCAGGGACACTTTTATCGAGACCAGTCCCTTATTTTGTTAATTGCATTTAGAAACTGCTCAGTGAAGTTGTTTATTTCTCAGTCTCTGCTATTTAACTCTGTGGAGTTCAGAAACTGCAGTACTAAATCAGCAATAAAGTATATTCTAATTAAAACGAGGAGAACGTAAAGCAAACTAATTAAACAATAACAATAGTTGCAATTACCTCCAGTGGATATAAATGTCCTCTCTTGATTGTCTGAATATCATACACAATTGTTATCCATCCGTGAAAAGAGGCTACTGAATATCGTTATTGAATTTCAGAACAACAGGCAATTTAATTAGCCAACAAAATTTTGTATGTTAAGTGAATAATGAAGTTTCTCTACAAGCAATTTCAGACGATTAATTACATAGTGCAAATTATTGTATTTGTGTGTGTTTACAGATTCAGAGGTTTTCAGTTAACAGATTGAAATTCAATAATCTAACATATACTAAAACTCTTTCATTATAATCAAAATTCTAAATGATCTGATCAAGTAGGTAATGGACATCTGATGTCACATATTATTGACATGGAGACTAATTTGACATTTCATATGATAAAACCGAGAAGTTAAAATTGTTAGCTAGCAACAACCTTCAAAGAGAGTCAATAATATCTTAATAAAATATATATTTCAAATCGCGCCCATACTATCAAAATCCAATATTTGAATGATAACTGCAACTAAACTTCTTGGCGATCAATAAACTGATGACAGGTGTTTCCAAGGATCAGTATTAGAGCCAATCCTCTTGATTCTTCATATAAATGTGTTGCCATCATTCACTTGTCTGTATGATTCTTCTCTCTCGTTAGCAAAAGCATTATCTTTTTCCCTTCTGCTCAAAATATAAGACCAATATATAAATCTCCCGATAAAATAATATTACACAGATTCATACTCCTTTCGGTGGGCCATAGAATAGCAGAATTCTTTTCGTAATGACGATAAAAGATGAAACTGTTGATATCTAAAACAAATAAAATGGAAAATCAATTATTTATCAGAATAACTTTTATAATAATCGAAAACAGCAAAATTGAATGTATAAACTGATTTATAATCCGAAAAGAAATGCATCTAATTTGTATTTATGAGAACCGATAAAGCATCAAACGCGAAAACTTGAGAACTAGTTTCCATAGATCTGAAATATAATTTCATAATGAGAGCATTATTTAATCCTTTCTAAAAACGTAAAACTAACAAATTATCCGATAATAAATTTGTAGTAAGTAACGTAAAATCCATGAAACCGAAATGTGAAAGATATAAAATGATCAGAATCGAAATGTGTAAGATATAGAATGATCAGAATCGAAATTTATCAGAAAGTATGGCAAGGATAACCGAATAGTGAACGAACCTTGTAGAGAACGATCAACTCGTTAAAAAACTCGCTCTATTATCTCCTAGATGGCGTTGATTTGTGATCGTTGGACAAATACAATCACTTTGCACAAATTTATAATAATTCTTCATTATTCATGGAAATTCAGTTGCTGGATGGGGAATTTCAAAAATATTGAAAGAAAGAGCAAATTTAGTTTGAAAGGTGACAATAGCCGAAATGAATTATTAACTGCTGTCGAATATAGGTCACAATTCAGTATTTCAGTAATTGTATTCTATATACCTATTGACTTTGTTTCGTTTCCAAAGTTGGTTACAATCGCCAGTACCGTATATACTGGTTGAATGAGTTACCACATTTTACTGAAGATTTAAGGAACACTGTTAACCGTAAATCAACAGAACATGTCATCTAATAATTACTAGTCCGTAATGTCGGTGAACTATCGGGTAATCAACTTTGGAAACGGAACATAGCTTCAAAATGTAATGTTGGTTATTATATACAATGATACATGATGAAAATTTTTGAAAAGTACTAGAAGGCTAATGACCTCAGCAAAAAAAAATAAAAAAAATATACAGGGGATCTGTGCTTTGGAAGCTTCTCGACTTGTATTTGCAGTCATACGCAATTATAATCGTTCATCCCCAATTACTTCCAGTCATCTGTCATCATATTTTTATTTGAAAAGCAATAGTAGATTTTTCCATTGTCAACCATGTATGAGAAATGCATGCCTATCGACATTCGCACCTATGCCTGTAGGCGTGCGTGAAAATCGTAGGGTGAGCACTCACAGAATTAGGCCATGTTCTAGTTTGAACATTAAAAGAATAAGGGCCATGGTGTTGATGTTCCTATGGCTTCGATTTGCTCATTATTTCATCATATAAGATGAAATTAACGTCTATTACAGAATTCACATCAACCATTCATAAACAGGAATATCGATTGTCATTAATAGTCATAATATTAAACATAAAAACGTTTTTGATTTCTTTGGTTAATATCCTTTCGACTTTCTCTCAAGAAATGCTTTCAACTTTTTATAATTGGATATGCCCAGAACATAAATCATATAATTATATAAGGACACTTTCGTTGAAAGAGGATGTTTGAATACAGATTCATATTTTTTCTTTGATAATTCTGGTAGTAAATTTACCGTGGGTCTTACCATTTTGGTGATATAAGAGTTTATTTATATGTACCGCACGATGCGCCATCTCTGAGAGAGTAGAACAACCCGTGATCCACTTTCTGATAGTTTTCGGTTTTGTACATTTCGGTTTTATTATTATATCTTCTGGTGACTTTCAATATGTCAATTGTAGGTCTTGTGATGTATGGATTCGACGATTTAAATTTTTATGAATTTCAAATATTAAACTGTGCAGACTTTCGATATTCTGCTACGATATTTCATAATTTTCACAAAATTATGTTTTTGTGATTTGCTGGTTTGATCAAATATCGGTCTTCAAATTTTTGTTTATTCTCATTTTATGGTACAGATGTTCAGTTTATCGAATATTTGAAAGTTTTGATATTACACCAAGTAATTGTTCGATTCCTTTTCGTTTCTTCAAAGTTATTTCTTATCAAGTTCGGTTCCTCAGAACTTTTTTCGATATTTTTATGTCATGGACTGTTTGAGTTCTACATTTTACCGTTCTGATAGATTATATGTAATTCCATTTTCGAAAAGCGTTATATGAATAGTCCACAAGAACCTACAATTAATCAACATCTCTTCAATGCATAAAAAGCAAAACCAAAACATTTCGTAATTCAAAAACAAGCATAATGCATGTGCCACTCAAATATCCGATTCCATGCTGCTACAGTTCTGTTATCCACCTCATAAAATTCAATAAACTCGCTACGAACCAACCTTATACATCTGTTTCGAATGAAGGTTGCGAAAAGTTAATTCCTAATTTATGTCTTTGAAACCGTTACGTTAGCATATTTCGGGAAATTTCAATTAAGCTACACATGCACAGAATTCTCACCCGGCATTCAGATATTCCACATGCACTGGAATAAATGGATTATGGAGATTCGAGAATAAGATTAATACAGTGGTGGCATGTCTCGAGTTTTGAGGTTGAGGAGTGCGAAGAGAGAGCCTAATATAACAACAGAAGTTTCCATAGTTTAGGAAATTGGGATTATTCCAGTACACAAAGCCACATCGTTCTCGCTCATAATGACTCTCGCCCCAAACCATCCTTCTAGATGTTGGAAAATTACTCGAGAGAAGAAACCAAATTAAGTAGTTCGTTTATTGAAATCGAGCGGTCTGATGAATTCTGGTTTTGAAAGAGGCATGTAAAAGGATTTGAGCTTTCAATTGCTTAACGATCTCCCTTAAGAACTATCAGCTTTACACCCAATTTTATAAAAAATGACCTCAACCCGCAGAGTCGGAGTGTTTCTTGTTCTGCTCACAAGATAGAGCGAACTGAACATCGTTTCGACTACAACTGAGTTAGTCATCTTCAGTG
Organism: Chrysolina americana; assembly: GCA_958502065.1. Classification (NCBI taxonomy): domain Eukaryota; kingdom Metazoa; phylum Arthropoda; class Insecta; order Coleoptera; family Chrysomelidae; genus Chrysolina; species Chrysolina americana. The sequence continues at coordinate 8,536,317 of OY293419.1, read as the reverse complement.
GCGTGGATGGAGTACTCTTCAGTTGTTTGAAGGTTGTAGACGATGTAGTAACTTGAATACCCAGGTTCCGGACGTCCATCGTGTTAATGGGGTGAAAGATGTTTGACTTCTTTCACATTTTCACAACGTTTCGATTGATTGTATCCGCAATCGTCTTCAGATGAATACCGACAAGTTCAGATGCTACGAGGTCTTATATAGGTCTATTGATGTTGTTTGAGATGTAACTATGGCGGTGTTGTGGCGGTTTCCATACGATATAACTTCCATGCTCGGCTGACTGAAAGCGCCATTGGCTTCGATATACGTGTTTTCTATGAAGAAGGATGGTAACTGGATTTCGTGCTCATTCTTTAATCGTCTTGGTCCTCTCTAGTTGTTTCTGTAATCCTACTAGGATTTTCTTAGAGTATTCATGTTGGCGTAGGTCCTTTCTGATATGATTTATCTCCGCATCAAATGACTCTAGTTATTGGAAAAGAAAAATCTATACCACTCTTAGGAAATACAAAACCTCCATTCCAACACATCTGAGGCCACATTATAGTAAACTTCATCTCTTCGTTCTTCCAAAAATGTATAAACCAGACATGTCATTGAGACCAATCATCAGCTCCCTGAACTCACCGAGCCATAATCTAGCGAAATACATCTTACCGATACTGCCAGTCTTGCTCATCTTGAATTCGAAGCATTTTGTGGACGCTATCAAAGAGGTTCAAGTAGGACCTTAAGATTGTTTCATCAGCTTTGACGTGGAGAACCTTCACACCAATGTGTCCATAGAATAATCAACAGGAAACTGGAAGGACACATCCTTCTTCATGAAAGAACTGACTGACTGCATCCTCACGAGCAACCCTCAGAAGTCTTCGAAAAACTTATGCGAGCTAGGGAAGACACGGCTCTTACCTTTCAACTTGTGATGTCATGTTTCAGTTTTGTGAATGAAGATATTTTTCTCATTCGTTATATTCGTAGTATCATGTATTTTCAACTAGTGATCTCACTCACATCTTATAAACAAGTTTACTATTGTTTCTTCTGCTACCTACTAGTCAGCGTAAAGATTATATCATCAGTCCATCCACAGACTTGCATCATATAAGAATGTTACCTGAAAACATTGAAGTGTCCTTCAAGAAATCGTTATTGTGCAGCTTGGCAATGCCGAAATGAGTAGAGAACGTTTTACGGGATTTCTACTGCTGTGTCTTACGACGCATAGTTGTGTTGTGTATGTTTTGACTATCTCTCGTTCTACATTGTCTACACAGTACATTGTGAAAGAGTAGGGAATGGAGCAAATTCGAATCGGCCTACTGGTAAATATCTTTACCAATAGACATGTTTATTGTTATTACAGAATACTATCGATAGTAATTCTGTCAGAAATCAACGAGATGAAGTTGCTTAGTGAAACCACAAGTCCGTTAGGACGAGTAGTTTCGCCTCAAAGCAATATTATTTCTGTTATTAAGTGAAGGTCCCAAAAAAGCTTGCTCTATTTTTTCCTCGAGCCGACTCTGGATTGATACATTATTCATTAAAACCGACTGCATACCGCTGACTAGTGACTAGAACATAATTCAGATAAACGATTAATATGCCTCGGGAAATTCGACCCAGTTGAATATAATGTTTGTTGAGATTTAACATTGACTTTCATGGCAATATAATATACTAGTAGCGTTGGTATACGTTCAAACGACTCCGCCCTTAGGTATTCTAAATATACACTCTAATTATTATAACTGTTTGGTAGTTATCCTCTAGGTATGTTATTGAATATACCTTCCTCTCCCAATTTCCGTTATGAAACAATTACCATGAAGCGTAGAAGCAAACAAGGTGTTTTCTTCTGCAACACGTACCTATATCCTCAAAATTCAAAATAAAATTGTATGGAGCTGTTTTAAATGTACAGGCAGGAAGAGCGAATGATTTCATTTAATTTTGAAAATTACTTATAGTTGGAGTTGACCGGTGAAATAGGTAGGTATGAAACATATAAAATTAACGTATACAATGCATACCAAGATGCATGTGTGTAATGAAGATATGGTGTCAGGTGTGGAATTATCTAAAAAATATCGCGGTCATCTTTCTGATCGCGAAAACCTTCCTGACCTTACACAGAGTGTAAAAAACGTTCAAGGTTAGTACCTACTAACTGGTTTTCATGAGCATTGGTCTAGAAATTATGAAAAAAATTAAGCTTTACCCATTTGTATCTACTATAGTATCATTGAAAGAAGCTGCCGTTCTCTTCAAAATTAAAGTTAATATTCTTAATGCATTATTAAATATTTCTATATAAAAACCTTTAACTTCCGCTGAAAACGGTTAATTCAATTATTTTGAAACAAGCGCAGAATTTTTGTGTGAAAGGTTCTTAGTATTCCAAATTTTCCTTCAAAATTCTCACAAACAACAGCATCCTGAAATTATATTCATTTTCAACAAGATCATTTTCAGTACCTGGTTTCACTGAATTTAGCAAAACAGCTAAATTCCACGATCATATTTCTTCAAGATATTGAGATTTAAAAAAAAAGGAATTAATTAACGAAGATAAACGGTGGATTGTTAATTTTTCATACTAACAATTACCATCACTGCGATAGCAAAACTTTCTTCCTCAAAGTGAGTGCCCTATTTTGAATTTGTTGATATTCCTAGATACGCTCAAGAAGTTGTATTGGGGTATTGAGAGGACCTACGTTAACCGAAGATTTCAAATGACCTCAAAAATTAAAATTCAAGAAGAATAAAATCTGGAAAACTAGGTGACCATATTACTGGTTCTCTATGTCCAATCCATCTCCGACCAAAAGTATCAATCAGATGATCCCGGTCGATTGAGTCTGAATGAAAATGAGAATGTCTTCGAGCATCTTGGAAAATATTGATACTTAGAAACTCAACTGTTTGGTAACTCATATAGCCAGAATGAAAATGAGAATGTCTTCGAGCATCTTGGAAAATATTGATACTTAGAAACTCAACTGTTTGGTAACTCATATAGCCCAATAAGCATGTCTTTGAAGATATCTGCTCAAACATTGATTATGAACCTCTGCTTGTGTTTACTGTCGAAATAGGCTTGCAGACTTTGATCAACCCACAGATGTTATAAGTGATAGGTTATCCCATCTCGCCTGACTCCTGCCTCCTGATTCACAAACAAGCGAGAAAATGTAAGTCTTTAGGAATGATGGATATAATTTAAGGCATTTATCCTCTGGAGATGATGGGGATACAGCTGCATTTTCCAGGCAACAACAAAAAAACAATGGTTCTGAATAATAATGCATATTTCTGAGATGCTTCCGTAACATCTGGAGATACTTTCAGAATATAGAAAGAATTTGTTTTCTGAATACCAACTAGTAACCTTGTAATTACTCGAATATAAATATGAAAAGAATGAGAGATGAAAAGAAGAGAGCCATTCTCATATCAAACTCATCAGCAATACTTTTTTACCGTTATTCTGTACATCTCTTGATGCTTTTTTCACCAATTCATTTCTCAACATTCAACGAACATGTATGCCTAGAGTGACATTTTTTTTCTGTTACAGGGCAGAGCCAAGGTGCTCAATACTTGGGCAAGCACTTGGGAAAACTCTCCGAACTCCATCACGGTGTGTCTGGAGAAGTTTATGCAGTTGACGGGCGAACTCTGTACATCAAGGACTTCACATACGATGGTCAAGGACCCGGTGAGTATTGAAAATGTGATCGGTTAGTTAAGTGGGATAAAGTGTGCACATAAAGGAATTAGTGAACCAGCTCAGCAGTCTGAATCATAAAATATAGCAAAAGAGAATGATAATTATTCATGTAATTAGGATCATAATGACGATCATTATGGTATTAGACGTGAATATTATTGGGCGAGGCGATGAGCCGGGCCCAATAACACGGCGTGCACCATAATAGTCATGTATGATCCAAATTACGTACAAGACTTTATCTGCTGACATCAATGAATATATAGCTACATACATAATTTTCAAATTCTAAGTTTAGTATTTTTGCAAAAATAGATATATCCGAGTTATCCAAAATGAAAAATAGTGAGCAAGCTGTGCCTTGCCGTTTCGTTAATATTGCAACAGAAAATTTATTCACTGTCAAATACACATTGCTGTCACTTAGATTTGCAGTGGATTCTTTCAAAATGGGTGATTCTAATTTGGAGGGTGAAGTTTTGCATTTTGAATTAAATTGTTTGATATAAAGTACTTGCATTTTTTTCATAAACTGCATTCATGCTCAACTTTCGAAAATTTTACATTCGAATTTCATTACATGCAGTACTAGAACTTTTTGAATTTCATTGTAGTCCTAGGATCATTATGTCACTGAAATACAATGATCTAGCGACGTCATTATGATGTGCCTGCAGAAAATACTATTTACGTTGTAAATATTAAAAATTGAGATTTGTTTTGTAGTATACAGTGACCGTAAAAAATAGAATTAATTATCCCTTTGTTGCATACTTTTTGCGAAACGATTTTTTTTGGGAGTACGAGTTTTTGAATGTATATAGATATCATATCATAGCAGATCAAAGTTATATACTTGTTTATTGATGTTTTTATTGTTGCCGGCAGTCATATTTACAAAGTTATAACATCGACCTATAGGATGTAACATCTGGCAAGCCTTGATGTGAATATCGTAATAAATTTGGATATACCTGACCTGTATTCTCCTCACGTTGGGCGCCAAATTGGTTATCAATTTGGCTTGCCCGAGCTCTATTTGCCCCACGTTGTTGGGACCAATTTGAAATGATAATAGTATGTTTCACATATTTTTTGAATGAAGAATTTGTTGCAATGTCCTCCATTTTTGGATATTTTGTACTTTTTCCAAGTTTTGGGCTACATTTTTCATGTTTTCGGCTAGACTCTAATATCTTGGGGCTAGTTCCAAGAAAATGACCCTGTTTTGAATCGTTTTCCACTAATTTTCTTGAGAATAAAAATTTCAGACCATTCCTATGAGGTCTCTTCAATAAAAAAAGTGAATTTTAAAAATTCAATAAATAACATGAAATTTCTAACAATAAAATCTATTATTCTAGTCAATTTATTATGTAGTGATCTTTAAAAAGAATACTCTTTTCGTGAAATACCTAAAATTATCAATTTCTAATGCTTAATGACTAATGAAGCAAACTTATTCACTACTGCAATCAATTGATGGATAGTAAAATATCAATTTTTATTAATCACAAAACATAGAAACTTTCTATCACATCGTCTACTAACGCGCAACTCCTAATATGGGTATCCTTCCCGGGCAGCCTCACTGCTCTCGTAGCAATGCAGAAAACCGTCCCCCAAAGCATCTGTTGTTATCGTGTTTACTTCTTTAGAGTATTTATCCCTCGCTCTTCACTCAAACAATTAATAGTGATATTGAAGTTCTAGAACACTTGATGATTCTTTTCAGGCACAGAAAGATTCAGTCCATCTAGATTTTTGATGTTTTCATTTCATATGATCAAAAGCGACACATTGTTACGAGAAAACAAATGAAATTGTGATATGCTTTTTGAATATCCCACAGCACTTACGTGGTAGTAGTAGTAGTAATTTGACAAGTAGGCCCACATAGACCCTTTTTGTCATCCCCTGTTTAACACATATGCACATATCATCAATTCCTCCTTCTAGTCTTCCTTTTCAAACTTCGTGACCTCCTTATGAAGGTCAAAGATTGGTTAGTTCCTCTTGTTGCAGTTTTTCAACTCCAAAGATTTAAAATCTCAGCCTTCCGTACGCCTCCAAGGAAGTGAGACGAAGCTCCTTCGACTTCTCCACATTTACGGCAAGTGATGTTGTCTTCCATACCTATTAGTGATAGGTATCTCATCTCGTTTTATTATGATCTGTTAGTATTTCTATAAGGAGGCGTAGTGCTTGGCGGTTTCTGCCTAAGAGTCATGCTGTCCTTGACTTGCTGAAGCCGAACACAAGGTCATTCGACTGCCTGCAGTCGGAATAATCATTCCTCCATAGTTTGTTCAGCTCTTTTTCCACCCAGTCGTGAAGTGCTGAAGCTGTTTGGATTCTTACTCTTCTTACTGCTCCGGCCCACAGAACGGCGTCGCAGAATTGGTTCTAGTCAGTACGCCAGCCCCCTCGTTTCCGCGCACCCCCCTTTGACACAGAACCCATACCTGCTGGACTTCCTTCGTTTCAGCTGAATTCTCGATAGTCTCGCATTCCTGTACAAGTACTGAGCTTCGTTTGGGATGACATATAGCTCTGAGCGCTACTTGACTGTCCGAACAGATGTAAATTCTCTGCTTCTCTGTTTGGGCCCTTTTTTACCTCTTGTCTCATAGCTACGGTTAGGATGGCGAACATTTCAGCTTGGAATACTGTTGTGGCTTCCTAACGCGTAGCTTTCTCAGTTTGTCAGTCAGACGCGAACCATCCGTGTTACATATAAGGCTTCCCGTGCAAAATTCGACTGTGTTTCTTTCCCTTTGTTCCCTTCTCTGAATTGAAAAAACAAACTCTCTGTTCCATCGCAGTCTATCTTAAGCCCTTTTCTATTTGAGGGTGGAAATAGGAATATCCTGCCCCGCCCACTTCGCAATTTCCACATGGCCAATTGCCGCTCCTTTACTTATCCAGACTCCCGAGTCCCGCATCCTCAAGTGAGCTGCCATTTCATCCTTCTTGATTCAGAACGGAAGCGGCGGCAGCCTCCACACAACCTTCAACACTGCGGCTGGACTCGTTCTCATTGCACCCATTATTACCAAACAGGCCAACCTCTGAACCTTGCTAAGTCTTAAGCTTATTGTGCTGTTCTGTGCGTCTGGCCACTACACGGCTGACCATTATTGGATCTTTGGTCTCACAATAGCTGTGTACAGCCAGCGCATTATCTCTGGGTTAGTGCCCCAGTTACTCCCCACAATTCTCCTCAGTTGCCATAGGATTGCTACTGACTTCTTTATGATTCTATCTATATGTGGCGTTCATGAAAGTTCAGAGTTCAGGACCACCTCCAGGTATTTGATCTGCTAGACTAGCCTCAGCTCTTTACCAAACATGGTAGATTTGGTGAATAGGATCATTACTGTTCTTGTGGAATTTACTGAGATCAATGCTTCACCACACCATATTTCAATTATTCTGCAGACGAATCCGATTAATCGTCCGCTGACTGGGACAACTCCGTCATTCGCGTATTCGTGTGCATCGAAATCTTTGTCTGTGAGTCTACCCAGGAGTTCGCCCATGACTGAACACCATAGATGGGGAGAGAGGCAAACTCCCTGAGGGCAGCCCTCCCCCTCATCTTCCACCAGTCTAAGATCACGCCGGCATATCTCAACTGTTCTCCTCGTTAGCGATGATGCAACCTAGCTGACCATCGAGTGAGGCGTTCCTCTGGCCATTATTGCTGCCTGTATAGTCGCTTTCTTCACCTTGTCAAAAGCGCCTTCCACATCGAAGAATACTCCTAACGTTACCTCTTTGAACCTTAATGTCCTTTCCATCCTTTGTACTACAGCGTTGAGGACCGATTCAAACCACCTTCCCTTTCTGTATGTATGTTGATTCATGTCCATCAGGAACCTATCTACCAGTTCTACCACCTTTTCCAGTGTTTTTAGCGGGAATGTTTTTTTAGCTGGAAAAATTACATTATCATGGTTGCACTTTCCCTTTTTGAATCCTACCTGAAAAATCGATTTCAGGCTGCCCATTTCAATAATGGTACGTCAGATTTTAATGAAATGAATCATGGTGTACCGCAAGGCTCCGTCTTGGTGCCGCTTTTATTCATTATTTTTGTGAATCTGTTCTTTTTATTTTAATATGTTCTAAGCTGTTTTTTATATTTTTAAATATATAAATATACTTTAATATGTTGCGACTACTTGGGAAATTGTGATCTATATTACTTAATAATTCAATAACTTTCTTTCAAGAACAAATGACCTGCTATGAATAAGCATATGTATATGATATAGTGATATATGATATCACAAGAGAGTGAGAATAAAGTGAAAATAATTTGACAGATTTTTTGAAAACTTGTTGCCAGGCAATCGACACGAGAGCCCGAAGGGCTCGAGTTGCTATTACCAAATGGCAACAAGTTTGAGAAAAAATCTGGGGAATTATTTTCTAATTTATCGAACTCTCGTGTGGTATTCGATAGATTATTTTTTGATGGCCCAATCATAGACCTATTCTCTATACATAAAACATTTTTATTTCAACAATTTTCTTGAATCACTATAAACAGAATGAAGTTTGGAATTTGGAGTTCTCATCATGAAATATACAATTATTATGGATGTTTTGTCCTTTGCTGGAGGATTCCGTAACATTGTTTTGTTCTGTTGGAATGAAAGCTCTTGCTTTCTCTCTGTCCCTAGGTTATCAATTGAAACTGTTTTCAAATTGACAGGTTACTCAAAATAATATTCTTACAATAATTTTTCACTTTTCATGCAAACTGATGACAGACGTCAGATTAAAAGTATCAGTTGTCACATATTAAAAAGAAAATACCACAAAAAATTTCCCGCGGCAATTTTCACGGTAGAAAATCCCATTATATTAATGCTGTGATTGGCCTGAACGTACATGAATGCTTTGAATTGATGGTTTCGATTAGTTGCAAGAATTGTCGAAAAATTATCAAATATAATATCTATCTATCTTTTCTCAGGCTGATGGGTCTGAAAGACAACTTCTGGGTTGTCTCTCTTTCCCGCTTTTTAAGTAGAAACGGTTGATTTTCTTCTCAGGGTAAATCTCCATGAACAGAAGTTTCAACTATTTCGCACTGATATGAAATGAATAAAACGAGAAAATAAATGGAATAAACGGAATTACAGAATTACCTTCACAGTAATTATTATTGAAATCTATTTTCGGAAACTTGTTTTAAATTTTTGCTTATATGCAACTAGAATTACTAATAACATGTTCAACATACTAGTTTTCAGATTCAGGTGTGTGGAAATCCACCATAAGAACTCTTGTCCATGAGTTAAATTCTATGAGTACGTATTCTGACACCGATTAAAGAATTACACCTCATCGAACTGAATATAATCAGTCGGTACACCAGAGATTTGATAAAATCTTACCAAATTGTTAGTATCCACTACTACTACCTACTACTCACATGAGAATACTTCGTTCGAAATGATCAACCCCGAATATTGACCAGAAAATTCCAAACCTCTCGGGAAATCCAACGTTCCCTTCGAATATTACTTTTTCCAAATCACATACGCCGCACATTTGCGTGCCGCGTCGGCTTTATATTTCCTCATGCATGTCTCCACGTATAATTTACGAATTTTTCGAGCCATTAGCGTTTTTCTTGCCCGAATACTTTCCTTTGATCGGCGAATTGTCGTCAATGAAAAGCGATAATACAGTGGATAGAAGATCATTTATTGTCGGTGGCGTGGGCGTGAAAAAGCCGCCTCCGGGGCCATCAAGCTCGTATTGAAATCAGCGGAATTTATTTATTTTCAAATGGTCGATTGATAGTGGGTATTCGATTGGACTGAGGGTGTGTATAATTCGTGACGAGCTGAATTATTCATGGAAATCGATCGGATGGCACTTTCAAATTTCACTTTGGTACAAAAGTTCGTTAAGCAATTGATTAGTTTTGATGCCGATCGCTGTAGCCTTCGAATGAAGGATTGGTTTTTGTAAAATCTTTGAAGTAAATTAGTTTTTAATGCCAATCCCTGAGAGATGTGTTTGCAATTTCATTGAATAAAATGCAAATTTACAGTATTTGATTGAAATTGTGTTTTAGTTTTAATTACTTTTTCAGAATATTTTTCCATTTTCTTATTTGCGGAGGATAGCACTTTTATGCTAATTTTGCTTCCAGAACTTCCATATCGTCAAGACAATGAATTGGAACATTAACTTCATTGAACAGCAGGTTAATTTATTACCCACAGAATGTACTAGAAATTTTCACAATTGCTCCTTAGACAGTGAAATTATAGATGGAGTTCCAAAATTTATAAAATGACCACTTTCAAAATGTTAAAATTTGGTATTTGACTCGCAAGAGACTCTAGGGGAAAGGTTGTTTTGTCAGAATTACCTTGCAAATTAATTGTGATGAATCCTAATCGAATCAGATCACAACTTCGTTTTCATTTGTCACGTTTCTGAGCCCAAAGAGAGAACAACAAGTGCAAAAAAATCAAAAAGGCAAATTCATACAAAGAAGAGGTACAATAGACTAGCCTGCTATATTTCCTGACTTCACCACACTCGATATTTTACTTCTATAAACTTCACCAATTGAAAATAGACCTCCTAATAGGCAGTGTATAGGAAGAAGAGTTCCGATAGAGTAGCCTGCTATATTCCCTGACTTCATTCCACTCCAATTTCCACTACAGGGTCGTTTGAAAAGCATGTGCTATGTCACTGAAACTTCATCAATAGAAGAGCTGCCATAGAGAATCAAGGCAAAGTGCAGAGTACATTTTCGGTAGGAAGATGCACTTCCACATTATGCTACTCCTATACATACTTCCCTTCTTATCTGTCGTTGTTACCACGAAGTCTTACCATTTCAATTTTCTCCTGAAAAGTAAAATTATCTGCCATACTTCTTTATTAGTGTAGTGTACTTGAGAAGTTATAAACTTCACTATTGACACTGACAAATTTGTGCCTTTTCGTCTTTTATTATAAGAAAATTATTTTATGGTGAAGTTTCAGTCACATCCATTTAAAATCGCTAGTTTTTTGGATATTTGACCTTGAAAAAAATTTGAAGTAGGCCTGAAAATTTTCTCATTTATTTTGAATTTATAGCACTTTATTAGAACTATAGATGCTCTATCTTTTGAAAAAAACTTCTGAATCGAATAATAAATGTATTAAAGAGGAGGCCCGCTTTCAAATGGGTCACTCTGTAAATTTGAAAGAAATCCAAAATTCTGCGAATTAACGATAAATATTGGCAAATACATCATTTGTTCACCTATCTATGATTAATTGTAATGCACTTTGCATAAGCCAAAGCTTTCCTGTTTACTTGGTATGGATGAAGCGATCCCACACAAACTGTATCAATATGAAAGTAAAAGCAGAAGAGAGAAAAAGTTACGCTCAAGAAATTTTAATGAAGGTTAGCAATTTCTCCGAGTGGCAAGGTCAAGAGAGCCGTGTCCTGTGTATCAATATCTGCTACTACCTACGGTTTCACTTTTTAAAATTAATACGCCAATTTCCAAGACTGGTTTTGATCAGATTACTATCTATAAGCTGGGAAAATTTTGAACTTTAGTTAGATCGATGGGTCAGTGTCATATTCTCTTTTTTCCCCCAAATTTTTGGAGTGCGCCGCAGATAGATTTTATGACGAAGAAACGTCAACAATTATCTGCATTTACTAGATGAAATTAAAATTTTTAAAATGTTCTGGTAGGCTCTGGCTGTATCACTTGTTTTAATTATTTTTGTCAGTTTACGACAAAATTGACCAAGTGTTTCGCCAAACATTGACTTCTTTGGGAAAAGATTTATTGGTACATATATTGGTAATGTAGAAATTATTGTTTATTGGATTTTCTTCAAGTAACGGTAAATTCAATTAACTTTTCTAAAACAACTGTTTTATTCCACCAACGAAATCGGGGAAGGACTACCTCTATAGTAATCTAGGACAAATTTTGTTAGATTACAAAATAACTAAATATTCTCGAAAAAAGTTAAATCAACACATCAGCTCATTCGCCATAATTTTAATTCCGCAGATCAGTTTCATTATTCTCTAACAAGAAGCTTCACTATTCCATTTCCGCATACAGAGTTAGTCAAATGTATTTTCTCAGGTAATATGAGGTTATTGAAAAAAATTTCTCGTATTTCTCGGTATTTCACTCGGCTTCTTTTTGTGAATTCAAATATTTTTTTGATGTTGTATTGGTTGAGAAATTACATTTTTTTCTGATTCCAGTTTTAATATTATTTTAACTCTCTCCATAGATACAGTGTGTTTCGTATTTTTGTGTCCACCTACGTAATTTACTCTATTCTAGCGATATGGCAATATGAATCAGACAGTGGCGTACATAAGTTTTGAAAAGTTTTGATTAACTGTTATTTCATTAGCAAATTTCACTTACGATGATTCGGATAATTATCAAGAACTGAAATTCATCCATTGATATAGAGAGAAAAACATTTCATTTCGGTTTTTTACAAAATTAGTGTATTGAATGTGAGAACTATAGTCCATTTGTCACTGGACAATAAGCTAATCAATGAATATTGCCCTGAACACTATTAGGTAAATGTTCTTGAGGAATTTCTGAGATTATTCGCCTAGTGCGAATATTCTAGATTTGTTGTATCTGTCGACAAAGACCTTACTTTTGACATGCCTCTATAGAAAGTTGAGTGGGGTAAGATCTGGACTTCGTGCTGGCCACTCGATTGTACCACGTCGTCCTATCTCAGATCACAAATTCAAATAAAACATTATTTTTTATTTATTATTTTATAAATGAGATTAACATATGTCGTCTGGCATCTTTCTCTATCTTAAAAACAAATAATTATTTCAAGTACCACTGATACAAATAATAATGGTAGAATAATAGTAATAACTATGAATTGATGGATGTAGCCGTTTCTACCTGGTATGACATCATGAAAATTGGGAAACAAAAATTTCTATCTGTGGTGGGAGTTGTTTGGGAATGTTCATATAGGATGAAATAGCAGTAACTTAAGTGTTACAGATACGAGAGGTACAAAAACATAGTATTTTATTTCTCATTTTTCATCATTATAACTATTTCTGTTTCTTTCATATTCAGAAAGAAATCAGGATTATGGCAGTTGAATTATTCTGGAACACATTTATCTCTTTTCTCTCATATTCTGGAACTTTTCCATTATAGACGTCAACTTGGATTGAAAAGTTCACTCATTTACTGAAAAGCAAATTAAAGTTATTGAATTGATGAAGAATAAAGTGGAAAACACATTGAGAATATCACTATTCAATGACGAATAACTTCGCAAACAAATACCTGAGTATAAAAATGCATAGGAACAATCAAGAATATCTTGATTGATTGATTAAACTTCTAGTATCATTATACACTCCACACTGCATATTCCCAAAGCACAGCACAGTATTTTTGTAACACCTTGTGAACGAAAATTAAAAAACTGACCAAGCTGAAGAGGCTCATCTTTTTACTTATTTTCCTTTTGGGCCACTGAACATGCATCGAAAAATTTGCAAACGAACAACATCCAACTGCTTTAGATTAATACATTATATTTGATTTTCCATTCTGTGAAAGTATTTATCAAAAAAGAACCCACCCCCTGCCCTGTAATTAGTTCTTCAAAGAACACTTGAGAGGATGAAGAAAATGCTACCCTCTCAACTCATTCATTTTCAAAGCATTCTAACTATACAAGCGGATATAAAGTAGCTACCACTTCTTGGTTGAAATTTGAACGACTCAAAGAGATATTTTATCAAAGGTAACTGGCACAAAAATCTTGTTAACGCTCAGTGTCCCTCTGTCTTTGGCATCCCAGAAGTGACAGCAGGTTTTAAACGGGCGCGTTCTAGAATACTCGGTAATGACAATACAAAGAGTATCCGAGGCATCCTTGAACAGTGAATTCACAAAGGAAAGTGTAAAATTCAGACGTAAATTGAACGTACTGAACCAACCGGCTCGGGTCTCGGATGGTTCAAGGGGTAGGCAATCATAATTACAATGCCATTTTCAAATGGAACGAATAATATCGACGATGCCGAAACGTCCTTCTCTCCAGCAATTTCCACAAAGTGGAATATGAAAGAAATGATTTACATGAACATACTTCGCTGGTTCATACCACAACTGACATTGAACTACATCTAACAATTATTTGTCCAATGTTCCTCAAAAAGGGCACTAAAGCAAGTGCTTCTTTTAATAAAAATACAGGGTGCCAGCTGCAGACTGAGGTTGTTGGATGAAGTTGAGTATCCGTCGTAGCCATATAGGAAGAGAGCTGAGGAAATTTTCTTCATATTGAATCGATGGCGTAGGATACGGGAAAAATTATGAAAAAATTCCACAAATGTCGGAAGTATTTTTTTCGGTCGATTATATGGGTTAGGATCCTGGATTGGCCGTTCGGAGCTGACCTGCGCCCGCCAGAAATGTTTTGAATTTTTTCCCATATCATATTGGTGAAATCCAATGTTTTCTGTGTAGTTTCACCAAATTTCGAAGCGATCGCTGGTCTTACATAGTTGCTGTAGGCGTTCCAACGAACGTCTGCATTTTCAAACGGCTCGAATTAAATTTTTTTATTTTTTTAATTTTTCGAAATCGTATCGTGTGTAATCATTGGCGTAGAATACGGAAAAAATAATGAAAAAATACAAAAACCGTCGGAAGTATTTTTTTGTGGAGCTTATATGAGTTAGGATACCGGATCCTAGTGCACCTTGTCCTTTTTTCGCATTTTTCGACCACAAGGAGATACATTTGTTAATCACATAGCCATATGAAAAAAAAGCTGAGAAAATTTCCTACAAAACGACCGTATCTTGTCATTTGCGGTTGAGTTCGTTAGTATACCGGATCCGAGGATTTTCACACCATTTTTTCCATTTTGAGGGCACACCGTGCATCACAACCAATTCAAATCATACTTTTTCGGAATCATCGTAAAATTTCGAGTATAACGCCGGTCAGTTCGAGTGTAACGTACGACTTGACTTGTCAAAAGTCATTGGTTTCACGATATTGATCGACGTGGCAACCATGCGATATTGAATATTTAACGCTATTATTTGTTTCGAAGCTTTTCCAAATGTTGTATTGTTTTTTCATTGGCTCATTTTGCTTCTTCTCGTACTGTATTATTTCTTCATTCCACTATTGCTATATCGTACTCCACATTTCATCGATTCCGCTAGGAATTTCATCCTTCAGGTCTCATATTTTTTCTTCAGTTATCTTGACGATATAATCGATGGATGAATCTTGTTATCGTTCTTGTTTATCGTTCTTTACTTTGTTCACCAACAATTTTTCAATAATGTTCTTGCAACCAAACAGTCCAACAATTTTTTTTCTTTTACGTTCGTCTAACTTTTGCCAGGGTTCGTCCCAGTTCGTTATCTTCAGCTCATTCGTCCTTTTCCTTTTGTTCATGTTCCTCTGCAATTTGTGGCTCTTTAGCTCTGTTGTATTCTTCTTTTTGTCGACGTTCCTCATCCTCATCCTCTTCTTGCCATTTGATTCCCCTCTCATCATTCAGTTATCTTCTTTCCGTACTCTGAATCTGGAGAACATATTGCCCAACAATGATCTTGCTACTGTGGATGCTTCTCAATCTAGATTTTTTTTGTTTTGTTTTTACGAATCTCCCATGTTTTCAGAGGAAACCCCTCGTAAGCAGAAATTGTGCGAGCAAGGAAAATCCGGGACCTACAGCTTGCGTAAAAGTGGATTTTGAATCATTTCAACACAGTGGTAGGCGGTGAGGATTGAACCCAGGCCGCCTCGGTGAGAAGCAAACGCTCTAACACCACAACCACTTCGCTTGTGAATGGAAAGGCAACAAAGATGTCTTCATTGCTATCATAGTAGATTGTCCAGCTACATAAATGGCAATTCGCTAGATTGGAGCACCAACATTGTAATTCCTCATTTCATCTATGGACCTTGGTTTCAGATCTTCAGTCGTTCCACACTCCAGGCTTTTTGTGCACCAGCTTTCTGTATCGTCACAATATTGAACCCAGCCTAACCTTGCCCAAAGTCTTCCTAACCCCAAGTCCTCGAAATTCTTAATCGTGAATCTCCTTCAGAACTCCACCTATCCAGTTTGTGGGAGAACCCAATGAAAAACAGACGCAGTGCTACTAGTCTACACCTAGTAGAGCAGCCATCTATTCTTCGACATTTTTTTACGATATAGAGACCTTTATTGTTAACATAATTGATGATATCCCTTCAAAATTGATGATATCCCATCAGCTTACTGCCAGTCCCGCTTGAGAAAAATATTTTCCGCAATCAGGGAGTCCCATTGTGCCTCATGTCTCGAAAATAGAATCCTTGTCCGAAATATCTCCCCAGAAAATTCTTGTGTACGGGTAGTTCATCCTTTTTCGGTTGATAGTCTCATTTGTCTGATACCGGCAATCCCTTCGTGACATTCAATCAGTTGACGATACTTACCAATGAAAAGGTCTTCATTCACTCGTACTTGTGCGTAAGGATTGTTGTCAGCGCGCGATACTACCTCCCTTCAAGTACTTTTTGTTGTCCCTTTATTTCTTTAGATGTCAACAGTTGTACGCGATTCCAAATTTGTTCAAAAGCTCAAAATTAATCAAGGTGGTACCCATCTCTTCAGCATTCTAATCGTCTACAGCGACTGCAGTGGTTTCAAAACGAAGGCTTTATATTAAACGGGACATATGACAGGGGTTCACATCCAGACCAGATAGAAGATGGAAGTCTTGGCTTCATCGACTTTCATACTTGAATCTTAATTTTTCTGGTCGTACTTCCAATTTTCAATGTGTTGCGGAACTCCTGCGAAACATTTTCCCAAAGAATCAGGCATTTCTTTTAACTTTCCACTCCTCCAAAAGTTCCTGCAGCCAGACCTAGTGTCCTCATTGAATTTTCAGGAGTTGACCTTTTTTCATTTGTTCTCCTGTTCTAGCAGGATTGCCTGCAAAGGGTCCTCTGGTTCTAGTTTTTCTCTAGACCATTTAGCTCTCTGTTCTTGCGGAGTTTCCAGAAACATGTACTGTTTATTTCAATTTTTCCACCCGATTTATTGCCCTTTTCTAGTAAACCTCGCTGCAATTAGTTCTGCTCTCCTTGTCCTTGTTCAATTCTTCTCTTATTGAAGAATTTTCTGACGTAGTTCTCCATGAAATTGTTATTCTTCCTCCTGTTATTCCTATAAAGATTTAAGAAATTAGTCCAAATCTTCTTGTTTACGTTGTTTTACTCTATCACTGTTCTCTTCTGGTATCTCTCTGATCCTTTGTTCCTTCTCTCCTTTTTGTTGTACTGTCTCTTCTTGTATCGTCCTGCCCTTCGTTATTACCCTTCTTGTTTCTCAGTAGCTCTCCCTCTGCCGATGTTTCTTCTCAATTTCTTTCCCTCTAGATCTTTTTTCTTCATCTTTTTGTCCATCTTCAGCTTCCAATCATAACTTCCTCCACCACATGTTTTCGTACATCTTCTTGGGCCTCCATATCACCTAGTATCCTCTATTATTGCAACAATAATTCTACTTGGACAAATCGTTAGGGTGATAATCATACACTTTTCAATACAGACGACCAAATAACGTAAACAAAAGATAGCAATAAATGAATCTTGGATATTAAAGAGAAACTTCTAAAAGTATTGTCATCAGTCAAAAGGTAATTGAAGTTTTTTGTTACCAACATAATACCAAAATCCACAAAATATAGTAAGTAATCTGAGTATTGCCAAACAAGTATAGAAGTAACTTTTATATATAGCAGTTACGTGAAACAGGAGATGATATATTGACATTAAGTTTTGACGTATTAGCGACATAACATCTACGTGAACCACTTATATAAATATGCGGCTTAAATATCACAGAAATGTTTTGTAGTATTCACGTAACCATTGTATATAAAAATGTTACGTACATTTTATGTGATATTCATGTGAATATAACAATTGTGTTTTCTGGGATAACTAATCAGTTTCATTCCTCTTAAAAACTTTATGAAAAACGGCGAACCCCCAATCGCACCCCATAACCCACCTGAAAACGATGCCCTAATTCTTTTTTTCATTTTCACAGCCGCCTATTTCTACGCCAGCACCAACAAAGCGGCGGACAAAAACGGCTTCCGGTTGAGGGACGAAAACGGAAGCGGAGAAGTAATCAGGAGGTACCGAAAGGAAGGCGTCACTCTCACCCTTCCCGAAGGAAAAACTTTGAGCAACATCAAGATATTTTATGTATGGTGCGAGGAATTCGATGTAAGTGCTTTTGTTTCGAGAATAACAGACCTACTTCGCTAAAACAGAACACAGCGAGCTTCACTGATTCATATCTTTGTCAATTTGGGAGTTTCAGAATTTAATTTGAGATCATAGGATATCATGCTTCTCTGAGTCAAATTGATGTGATCTTGTAAACTAAATTTCAATCATAGTGCTGAAGTTTTGACCTTATATAAATGTACCTAACGTTTAATAAATTTTTCTCAAGTGAATTTGGATAAGCACTTTATAGATTCTCAGTATCTTTCTTATAATTGACAGAATCGTAATTTACGATATCAATCATCTCTTGAAAGGTGCATTTGGAGAGATAATTTTGATTACCTACATATTTTGTGTTTTCATAATTGAAATTGTGACCTTTCTTCCAAATATGTCATGCAAGGAAAAATATAAAATCACTTTTATGAAAGACCCTGGGACAACACAATGAAACATTTCAACTACAAAACCATCAAAAACTGGGGTATGACTGTAATTTTTTTCATATAGATAGTCTATTTCAGTCTTGGAATTTTTATCAAAATTACAGCAAAAGTAAAAGTAGTAATACGGAAACGACGATTTCTTTTGACAATTTTGACACCCTGTCTTGAAAACGAAGCATTACTGGGCATATGTTTATATGAACTTTTCAAGTTTGGCCACGTACATACGTAACACCCTGTATAACTCTCCCAACCCCGAGACTCGGAGTGTTTCTTGTTCGCTCGCGATGTGGAGCGACCTAGACCTCGCTTCATCACATGAAAAGAAACGACTTCAAAGCTATCTGTATTGACTGATGAGAGACAATATCTCGAAACTGGTCTGCAGATCCGACCCATTACAAAATTCTGCTAGGAGTAATTAATTCCTCTGCAATGAGGAACAGTACACAAGTATCTGTTGGATATAATTCAATACCCGTCGTGGCCTTAGCCAGGTGAATAGTTGTTTTCTGATAGGTATTTGCCACAATCAGCCTACGATGTAGGTATTTTTGAGAGAGAAAAGGGTTTGAGCATTTTCATCAAAATCATGTCCAGTCTTTTCAAAGAAATCATTACTGTGCAGCCTATCCTATACAGCGACACGCACAAGGTGCGTTTCACGTGTTTCCTACCGTTTTGTCTGACGGCGCATGATATTCGATTGTATAATCGATCTACAGAATCCAGTCTGATGAAATTCGGATTTGATCAATTTCGAATCTGCGCAGTTCCACTTCTGCTGTTTCTGTTTCATTTGATTGGAATAACTTTCTGATAATTTCGAAATACTTTGCATTACCGGTTTATATTTTTAATAATGCACATTTTTCCTGTTATTACAGGATGCAGTCTGCCATATTTACAGTTGACAATTGTGTTATCGTATTCTACTCATTTTTACGAATCATCTGTCGGGTGTTTTGCTTTTCTGCGGATATACAGAGTGTTTCACTTCTCATGGAAACACCCTCGTATCTTCTGTAAATTTTAGAAAGGGGTCATCTTACGTGATATACACTGCACGCCAGCAGCGATGAGACCACCCGTTTTTCCGGAAAGTTATATTAGAGGGCAAAATAAGTCCAAAATTCCTTCGGATTCAGGTCCAGTATCCCCAAATAACTACTAATAAACCTGTGTCCTGAAAAATTTTCGGTTTTAAAAATTTTAATTTGCTCCTCTTCCCATGGAAACGCCCCCGTGTACAGGGTGTTACTTAAGTACGTGTAGAAAATTCAGGGGCATGTTGCTGACGTAAAAATAAGAAGAAAAGTTCGTATAAAGATATGTCCAAAAGTTATTCATTTCTGAGATACAGAGTGTCAAAGTTGAATTCTTATTTTTGTTTTTCGTTAATAAATTTTAAAATAATTGTGATATTTGAATAAAGTTTGGTATCTAGGGGTATTTTTCAATGACAATATCAAATTTGATGTTATTTTGTCTCTTTCGTGGGGGTGGCGCCACCTACATGTCTTTTGAGTCATAACTTTTTTGGGCGTACCTGTATCACATTTTATAGTAAAAAAATTGATTTCTGGAACACTTTTGTGTAAAAAATATATACTTGGTAGAGGTCGCTGCGAGCAACTGTTTTCGAGTTATTGGGATTTGAAATAAGCAATGCGAGTAATTTGGAATGACAAGAAGTTTGAATTCAAAATTGGTTTAATAAGTAAGGAAAATTATTTTTCTTTAATTTCATTTTAAAATAGGAATCGAAAATCATAATTATTTTCAAATTTATTCAAACAAAACGAAGTCAACTTTGACACTCTGTATCTCAGAAACGAATAACTTGCGTACATATGTTTATAGGAAATTTTCTTCTTATTTTGACGTCAGCAACATGCTCCTGAATTTTCTACAGGTACTTAAGAAACACCCTGTATATCACGTATGATGACCCATTTTGTGCAGTTTGTTATTCTCTAGTGTTTAAAAACAATTGTTTTTTCCGTTAACAAGCTGTCACCCCCCTACGAACGACAGCCCTCAGAAGTAGAAACTTGTGCGAGCTAAAGATTAACGAGTTCTTACCTTTAAACGTGCGATTCCTAGCACGTGTATCTATTTATCCTGAAAATTTCAAGGTTTTATACTTCGAAATCTACGGAAGATACGGGGGCGTGTCCTTGAGAAGTGAAACAAATTAGAATTTTTCAGGTACGACGGCGTATTAGCGCCACCACGATTCGTAATTTATTTTTGAAAATCTCAAAATTTTAAGATTACTTCTCAACATTTTAAGATTATTTCATAAAATGTCAAGATTATTTCTCAAAATTTTGAGATTATTTCTCAAAATTTTGTGATTTTTTGTCGAAATTTTGATCCCATACCATAGCATGTATTCAGTTACAATAATCAGATGAAAGTATGAAAGTATAGGCACTTGAAAGATCGAAATTACATTTGTAGAAGCTGTGAGTTCTTTCAGTAGAACGCCTGTAGCTCACACATACAGTTGCTCTTTGGTATTGCCTGATAATTATGAATCATATCCGTTCTTTAGAGACGAGTTTCAATATATTCTCAACTCGAACATTTGGGTGATGGATATTATTTAATCGTGTTTATTTGTCAATGTATTTTTACAGAAAGTATTTTTGTCTACAATTTTTATTTTCAATTTTTCTTCTGATATCATTTGTGTGTTCAGAACATGTAAAGATATCTAAATTCCTATATTATATACTTTTATTTTTTTAAGTTTGACATAATGTTTAATTGGTTTATACTTAAAATTTCGACTGATGAACCCGATTTATCATCATCAATAAAATCCAAGTTTTTATATCTGTTTCATTCAATGCAAAATACCGGTTTCGAAATTACTACAGATACATAACAGTCGAAGAAAAGTAGGTAAAGATCAAATGGATATGGTATTCAACTGTTCGGATGAATATAGGAATGTAGGCTTGTACGGCTGGCATTAATGTTCTGGTTAATTTATGGGCATTGCCATGGTCTTCTTTGGTCAAAATTTCCAAACGTTTCAACCGCCACTGTGGCAGTATCAGCTTCACCACGCCACTGAAGATGTCTGCCGTAGTTGCAGATGATGAAACGTTTGGAGACTTAAAGCAAAGAAGACCACAGCAATACCCGTATCAAAGAGAAATAAACTCAAAATTTTGGGAAATAATCTTAAAATTTTGAGAAACATAATCTCTAAATTTTGGGATATAATCTCAAAATTTTGAGAAATAATCAAAATAATTTGATATTTTCAAAAATAATTTACGAATCGTGGTGGCGCTAATACGCCGTCGTATTCAGGAGATAGGTGTATTAATAGTAATTTAGATATCCTAATCACGAATCCGAAAGAATTTTGGATAAATTTTGCCCCCTAATATAACTTTCCGGAAAACATCTTTTGTGTAATAAATTCATTTATAATGTATCTATCGATCATGAAAATTTCATTGTTCTAGGTTGAAAATTACGAAAGATAAGGGGGTGTTTCCATGAGAAGTGAAACACACTGTATATGGACCCACCAAAGACCATCCTTCTTAGTAATGAATCAAATGAAGACATTAACTAGCGGGAGAACAATAAATATCGCTATCCCGCCTCTGCTTTGCAAGAGTAAAAGGCTGCACGACCTTCATTTTTTCATTCTTTAAAGCATTCCTAATTATACTGTTTAATGAAGATTTTTAATAGGGAAATAGAAACGTTCATTTGCAGATTCTTGTCATGCGATATCGGCATATCAATGAGATATAGCAACTAATTACGGGTTTCATTATCGTAAAAGCAGATAATTACCTTCATGAACAAGCACTCCTCAACACAGAAGCTCAACCTGAGAAATAGTTTTGAGTAGGATTACGAAACAACAATTAAAGAGCGTCGAGTTGTTCGTGTCGTTCTATGCGATACTCACATTTCAGCACGAGTTAACCAAAAATAAAACGAAAGGAGCGAGTGAATATTGTGTCAAGTGTGCTTTAAACTGTCAAGTGAAGTACAGTGTCCTTAGGCTCATGTTTGACCTGTGCTAATAAAGTCAATTATTCCAACACAAATTATTACATGTAAAGAACACAAAATAACGTAACAATTGGCGGCAGCGGCGGGATAAACGGTATTGAATGGAGAAGAGTGATGCAGATTTCCGGTAATCAATAGTAAATACCCAAGACATTTCAATGCATACCCTGATGGTCCCATAAGCGGTTGTTTTTTATCACTGTCAAAGCGATGAAATTTTGCCCCAACTAATATTGGGCTGAATGTCAAGCGAGTGAAAATAACGAACCGTTTCAATCGAGCTGCTGCAGTTACTGAATTGTCCAGGATGACTTCTTCAGAGACAGTTTTTTTCGCTACATTGCCCAGCAACGAAATTGTCATTAAAATGTCAAGTTTACGTCGACAAAGAAAAGCTCTCGTATAATTTTAAGTAAAAATAATTCGAAAGATATTGCAACATCAAAAGATATACATCTGAAGGACACGCTAAAATAAAACAAGACCAAGAAGAACAAAAAACCAAAATGAAATAATTACAAGAGTAATAAGAACTTAAAAGGAAACAGGATCGACAACATATTTTCTAACAGCTTGAAATGGGGAAAAACAAGGCCAAGAGCAGCAAGAGGAATGGCTGGCTGGTCCAGCAATTGCAACATGGTGAATTCTTCACCGAATCACTCAAATTCAACGGTGTTTCTGTAATGGAATTACTGAAATGATACAGGAAGTCAAAGGAGAAGTATAGGAAGTCAAAGAAGAAGTCCAGGAGGTCAAAGAAGAAGTCCAGGAAGTCGAAGGAAAAGTTCAGGAAGTCAAAGAGAAGCCCACGAAGTCAGAGGCGGGATCCAAGGAGTCAGTAAAACGGTGCAAGACGTCTAAAATCAACTCTCCAAGATATATGATTGGGTAGCACGAAAGGTAAAAAGAAATTGTACCAAGAGGTGGATACAACCGAGGAGGTACTGGAAATGATGCGTCTTCCACACAAGCGAACGAAAGACTAGCCAACGTTTACACGAGAGAATATTTACAAGACCCCAACATTTGGGGTAGGGTGTTTTGGTGTCAATTCGAAGGAGCAGTCAATGCAAACGACTAGTCTAGAAAGTACTGGCAACTTCACTAGTCCTGGAACGACAAGACCTCCCTGAGAATGAGCAGGATCGTTGAAGCTTTGAAGATAAGATATGGACAACGATATCTCAAGTACCGAAGAACTTTAGAGAACAAATTGGAGTGGAGACGGCTTTAGAAATGCTGACATGCAGCTAGGTCGTCTTTCAACTATAAGCGTAACGAGATCACCTGGATGTTCTCTCCTTGGTAGCAACCGGGACAGTGCTTTGGAGAATAGGCAAGATTACTTGAAATTCAGCAGGATAACAGACAAAGTAAAACACCTGGAAGAACAGGTGAGGGTGAGAATTAATGAAAAAGTCACCCCATTCTGCAATACAAGGAATAAGGAAAGAAAAAATGATCTCCTAGAGAGAGTACTAAAATTCTTTGTGGCACCGAGGAAAACGCCTAACGTGGCTGAGGGAAAAGGGGAGAGGGACAGTTTCATCAATCCGACGAAAAGCAGGAAGGTGACATAGACGCCGCTCAACCCACAAGAACTACCCCTGGAAATTAGCAACTCATTCGAGGCGATCTCAGAAGAATAGAACGAAGAAGAGCCGACCAGGATGAGGCAACAAGAACAACCCCCTCCCCTACAACCGAAGGAAAAAGCAACACCCTCGCCAGCTGTAAGTAAAGGACACAATAAAACTTAGTCAAGGAAATGAAGCTACCCTCAATCAAAATATTAGGTAAGCTTGTATTCAAATTCACAAACAAATCTTCCCTGTTGAGGGGCTGGATCAAGCCCGAAGATATCACAGAGGACCTGGTGCTAGGCTGGGGAACATGCCCAGCCCGAATGCAATCGAGTGGTCAAGTGCATGAAATGTGCACGATTACACTGGTCTAAGGTTTGCTCCAAGCCCCGAACGACTCCAGCCCTCTGCTGCAATTGTGGGCGAGCTCACACAGCCTGCGCCCACAAGTGTGAGACATACCACCGGCATATTGGCGCGACTATGGCCTTAGGGAAGCTTTAAGCCCCACCACTTGGGACGTAGTCAGAAAAAAGAGATAATAGGGAAGATGCTCTTCCTACTCAGGGCATACCCTCCTCAATGAAACAGTCACAAGTTTTTTATAAAGAAGACGTATATTAAATAAGTAAACACAGCAGTCTTACCAGCTAAGTAAATATTCACATAAAGGGCACTTCAATCAACTCAAAATATCTGATAACTGGTGTACCAAGGTTGTTAATGAAAAACACTACTACTGGAGGGCATATCTCTTGGAAGGATTTTTCCGACTCACGGGGGAACTCACCAGGTAACCCCGTCTACGAGTCTCGACCGACACCCCCCATTTCCCTTACGCCGATGATCTTATCATCTTCTGTTATTATTTGTCAGCAGTTTCAATAGGTATCTTAAACACGTCCCCGTTTCGCAGATGTTCTGATGACCTACTTTTATAGCTTATTGTTTATGATCTAGTGATTTGTTTTATTGAAATGAGATTAAACAATCTATTTTGAAAAGTGCATTTTGAATGAGATCGATCTAATAACCAAATAACTGATTTTTTTAAAATATGCCCTTCTTGACAATATCAATATCCAGGAGGAGATTCGGCAGAAATAAAAAGCCGAAACCCAAATACAAGCCAGCCCCGTCAGTACAAGAAAATATCTGAGAGCAGAGAAGAATGGAAAAACAACAGACATGCAACGGACGTTTTGAGTGGATGGATCAGGGGACAGTCTCCTGCATTGCTACAAGAGCAGTTAGCCCGCACGAAGAGGATATATGACGAGAATGCATGTTCGATTGTGTGAGATACACCCAAAGCATGCTATCCTTTCCACACAAAATCTTAGGTCCTCCTTAGCTGGTTAACGAAATGGCAAAAGTAGCAAATATGCCACGGGTTGGTCTGGCTGTAGAGATGGCTCGCATTATACCACCTATGGAGGGAATCAGAACCAGCACGGCGCTTCGTAACATCAAGCCTCTGAAGTCACAACAACTGGCACAGGAGGAAATTCTTTCAGAAGAGGCTGAATCAACTCTGCCGTGTACGACGCCACTCGAACTCTCTTTCAAACGGAGAGAAGGGGTACCGAAAGACATAACGTTTCGCAATACACCTTCTTGCTCAATCTAAGTGCCTCCACGTGTTGTGGTTAATCCGCCGGCCGCTGATTGGGTAGGAACTTTCTGGAAGAATATCTGTGAGTATACGTAACCATCCAACGTGAACACTCCAGCCATAGCATAATTCGGAGCTTTCTAAAGGAGGCATTGTCTAAGCTCAATGAACTGCGCAATCTGATAACTCCGGAAGGAGATCGATAGGCCCTCAAAGACTCGAAGAACTTTTCTGCATCTGCACTGGGACTCCGATGATTAGAAATGTTTCATAGCATCGAAATGTGTCGAGAATGTGACGTCATATTCGAACGTTAGAAATGGGAAGCATAGTACAGATATTTCGAATATGACGTCACATTTCGATTCAATAAAACATTTTTAATCATCGGAGTCCGCGGGCAGGTCTATTGATGGAAAAAGATTCCAAGCATACACCAACATCTGGCAAGACTCTACAAGTCATGGGAGCAACATATTCCGGATTGGTTTGTCGAGGAGCGAACCATGCTAATCTCCAAAAATGGAGATTTGTCTAATCGATAGAACTACAACCTGATGAAATGCTTGATAGCAATGATTGTATATTATTAGATGTTCGTCCGTATCAGTTGACCCGGTGTATGAACGAATATATGAGCAAAGAGGAAAAATAAAGGTGTCACTGGCTGCAAGGAGAACCTTCTGTTCGACACATGAATCACGCAGGACTCCGTGCAGTATAAGCACAACCTTTTAATGACCTGGAGCATGAGTTAATTTGGCATTTGCTACGAAGCCTAGCGGTAAAGAATGAGATTCCTTGGACTATTGATGCCGCTCTGATTGTCACGCTTCATCTAAAAAAAAAGTCGATGCCAGGAATACAGAGAAAACGTTCAGCTCGTAGATGGAAGCATTCCACATCATTTTAAGAAGTGTCAGCATAAATTTCGACAGATCTGGTAATCAGAACTGTCGAAAATAGTTGCTGTTTCTGAAATGATTGCCGTTCTTATTCTATTCTACTGTTTTGATGAACTTGGTCTCATATTGGACATTGAAGGAAGTGACTCAAATTTTTTTCCAAGAGCTGGAACCCGCTCAGCAAAAAGCTCGAGACAAAGTTGCAGAGACAGGAATTGATAATCACTTAGGAGGGTGTCTTTAACACGATTTTAGTCATAGAGTTTTCAAGTCCAGGGAAAAAACGGACAAAATATCGAGACTTACTCTTTGAACTCCGCAGACTCTATCCAAACCAATCTGTTGAAATGGTACGTACGAGTACTTAGTGTAATGATGGATTCGCTGCTTTTGAATAGGCACGCTAGAATGGGCGGAATTTCAGCATGTGCATAGTGTGGCAGGTACTCTTTCAAAAAAAGTAATACTTGATCACAATTAGCACTTGCACGTTGCATAAAGGTCGGATGTAACTGAATGTTCGTAGGGTGAAGTAGCTGATAGTATAGAGAGAAGGGGACTTTGACATCTTCGAAATTATTCGTTTCAACTTTCTATATAGTTATCACTAGTTTTCTCATTGTTTTTTGTTACTGCTGGTGTTATGGCAAATGAAATAACACTATATTCTCGGATATTTTCAAGCTGCTGTTCTTGGATCACTCATTTCTCCACTCTCCCTTCTGTTTCCTTTCGAATAGTATTAGACTCGCCCAAAACTTGATCACGAAATTCATCAGTTCTTCAAACACAATCTCTGAATTCCAAATTCAATTGAAAGTTGTAAAAAACTATTGGATTCTCTTCGTACAATCCTCGATTCGGCAAATAATCGGATAATCCCAATTCCCGTTTCTCAGCTCATTCGACAACTCCTTCATTTCGAAATCGCCTCTCACCCTCAACGACAAGTTCCTAAGCAACGAAATGACAAATCGTATTTAAATTGTAAATGAACTCGAACGCCGGGCATTAACATATAGATTATGGAGTGAAACTTATTCGGCTTTGGTGGGAATTTGTGATAAATTTTAATTCCAGAAGTTTCCGTGGACTTTTCGCGTGAGAAAAGTGTTTTGGGAGTTAGCAGCGTACGAAACCTTGTTTGTTTTCTTCTATACGAATTCATTTGCTAGATTAATCAATTGTGCAAGACTCCTTTCGAAATTTAAAGAAACGAGAACATTCAATGAGTGCATTCATCGCGAAAATTCAAAATTGTATTGTTTTGTCAAGAACCATACTCATACATCAAAATAAAATGAGCACAAATGAGAATTGAACAATCACAATTATTCACAGTTGGAGAAATACAAATATATTATGTCTATATCGAAAGTTTTTTCAGTTGAGGCTAGTTAGCTCAATTTTCCCCCTATAATGGTCATTTGGTGACAAAAACGAGTGTCAACGTGTTGAAATGGTGGAATGCATGGTGTGGAATAACACTGTAGAGTATTGATTACTATACCAAATGTTCCAAAAGGTGCAGAGCAGGTCTTATGGTGATAATTGATATCTATGTTTTCGCATTTCAGACAAATTAAAACTTTTTATAAAAGAGGTTTGCAAAACTATGACAATTGTTCCGCTTTACAACTTCTTTAATTGGAGAAGATATACAATTATATGAAAATCAAGTTATAAATGTTATTAAAGATATTATCGGCATTGCTGCTCCAAGTAAGACCGTGTTTTCTGACATAGCGACGAATAATTTTAAGGTCATATTGTTGGAGTCTCTCTAACCCCCTGTCAACCTAATCCTCAGGTCCTTGCAGTTCATCATCCACTGCAACGCTCTGTGATCAGTCTAGCCATAAAGAAAATATTCCACAGCTTTCATTATTGATAAAAGCTCCTTTCTCCTCACACAGCTGTTTCTTTCGGTTTTGCTGAAGTAAGCTATTACTTTCTTTTTCTTATCCTGTTACCTGCCATAAAACAGAACCAATGTCTTGCCGAGATGCATCATAATCCAAAATGAAGATACCTTTTCCTCGTAGATAAGCTGATGTAGGTGAAGTTGTTGATTCCTATTTCAGTTCACTGAACATATGTCGGCAATCAGAGCTCCAATTAACTGAATATTGTTTTCATACAAGCGGTGGAGTGGCTTGGAAAATTTTCCAAAATCCACGACGAATTTTCGATAGTAAGTGTCCTAGCCCAAGGAAACTTCATATTTCGTGCTTGTCTCCATGACCTTTGATGTTTATAAGCAACTTTATAGCCTGATTCCTTTTCACAAAGCCGTCTTCATCATTCATTGTGCCTGGCTGACATCGCAATATGTTAGGATTGTGTGGTTGGAATTGACATGCATGTTTCGAGGTTTATTGCCTCTCATCAGTGATAATTTTCTGTTTGATTACGACACAAGCACTTGCAATCGGGTCTTCTTTGAAGAACGTTGCACAAATATCTGTCAGTTGTAGTTCAATGTCCGTCGTGGTATTAGCCAGGGAAGTAGTTGTTTTCTGACAGATGTTTGCCTGTTATTTTCCACTTGGTGGAAACGCTCAGAGAGAAGGGTACCCCGTATTCTTTCAACATTGTTGATACCTCTCTGGCACAGTGTATTCGAACTCGTTCGAATTTTACATATTCATGCATACTATTTCATCTCAAATATAACCTATTTTTTCTCATTCCAGGTCAACTTTGGAGACGTCAAGATCCCAAGAGCTTTCGACTATCCACGGCCACAAAAAATCCAACCTTTGGAAGGTGTTCATTCCATTTCTTCCGACAACATAGTCATCGTCGATGCTCAAACTTTGTTGGTTCCAAACTTGTCCTATGATGGTGAAGCTCCAGGTGAGGTGAACTTTAATCTTTGCGTCGAGACTATCAATGCAGGAATCATTTCGGCTGTACTTGAATATGGCCGGCAATATCTGGTCGTAATAGGAAAATTGATCCCACTAAATAAGCCTTGATAATCGTTTTTTGATTCTTGTCGGTCGTCAAGTATTTGATGAGAATTGTATCCCCTTTTCCCTTCGACCACACTAGTAGATTTCGTTAACCAAGTTAACTCCATCAGTAACTAATTCAGTTTAGTTATCATACTGATGAAGTTAAATTTTGCATTTATAGTACGAATTTCAAGTGAGTCTGATGATTTTGTAATTTTCATGACTTTCAGGGGTCTACCAGGACTTTTTTCGAGTAATTTTTTTCTCCGCCAATAAACTCAGAATTCACAGAGTATACTAATTCCTAAATTAATTATTCTGAATCGATTGCCGTTCGCAGAATTGTTTTGTTTTAAACCGTTCTCGATTTGAAAAGTTCATCTGGAGTTGAGAGCTGTTATTTCCAGCCAAAAATTGTTTTGAATTTTGTTCTTCACATATTCGTAAAATTTAATCTATCTTGTATATCCTTACCGAATTTGAAATCGATTCCAAGTCAAATAGAGATCTGTTAGACTTTTTACAGGACCTCTGCAATTTTGAAATGAACCTATTTTCGAGAATTTTTATTTAACATTTTTCGAAAAATCAGCCACCGTCCTCTTACGTATCTCGACGAGCTGATTTCGAATTTTGTATTAAAACTTCAATTCAACTGAGAATTAACGAAATGACTATAATTTTTGCGACTTCGACCTAATCATCTAATTTCATTTTGAATGATATATTCGGAATCAGCTCGACAAGATACGTGAGAAGGCAGTTTGCAATTTTGCGATGAAAATTAGACATTTTCGAAAATCCAATGGTGCGACGGAATTTTTGACGCTTTATCGCTATTTTATGGTACACATTGTATCTGAGCATATCCAAATCATACATTTTCGGAATCAGCGTGAAATTTTGGGTAAATGGTGTCTATTTCAAGTGATTCTGATGATTATGTACTTTTCATGTTTTTTAGGGGTATACCCCTTGGACTTTTCTCAAGTAATAATTTTTTTGCCGGCGATCGATTCGAAATTCACAGACGTTACTGATTTTGTCATTCTGAATCGATTGGCGTTTGCAGAATTGATCTATCTACAACCGTTCTTCAGTTGGAAATTTCATCTGAGTTGAAAGGGGATAATTTCCGTCCAAAAATTAATAAATGAATGTTTCATTCGTAGGGGGACTTCAACTGGTTAACGGAAAAAACAAAATATCAACATAAAAATAACAATAAAAACAACAATTAGTTAGGTGATGCTAGATTAGTGATACCCATCGATTAGTTATGAGGAAACGTGCATGTTTCTAACCTATATAAGTTCATCATCAGCAAAAGTTAGAATTATGGAGAGAAGTGAAGAAGGAAAAACCAATAATTATATATGTATATGTCACATATACTTACATGTTTAGAACAAACAAGTAAAAGTGAAGAAAATTGTCATGGAATTATTTCTCCATAACATTTTTCCAGGAGAATTAAAGCTTTTATCTAAATAAAAAGACCGAACTACAAGTTGATAGTAAGAGTAGAACTATGATTGAGTACTTCCATCACATTTCTCCATAATTTAAACTTCTGCTGAAACATATACTTTCCTTATAACTAATCGATGGTGATCACTACTCTACCATCACCTAATTAATCGATAGCCATATTAAATTTTGGAGATGACTTTTTCTACTTCGTAAAATCATAGCATCATTTTGACAAAAAAAATTATAACTCCCAAGTGGTTGGGAGATAGTAAAGGATATTGGAGGTGTGGATGGAAACCACTAAAATGCTTGAATAAATGGATTGAAGTACATAGCATTTCATTTGAAAAAAATGCAATTGACCCTATAGATTTTCCTTGGTTCACTCTGTATATCCGACAATAATTTCTAGATATAGACACAGTTCTCTAGTTATATTTGGTTTTTGAATTATCGTCCTAACTATCTTAGAACTCAAGCAATCGGACTCTGACGCATTATTGCCCCACCCTGTATATTCTCGTCCCTTGTAGTTACTCAGTTCATTTGTTGAGCAGTGTATATACTCTTGATAGAATTCCAATTTGATCGACCTACCCAAAGCAACCATGAACCCCCTCCTCCTAACCTGTGTCGGTCCAAATACTAACGACTCCCAAACTTTGTAAACATTTGCCACATATTCTGTGAAACCACATGAGCATTAATCCCGATAGCAATGAGCTGCACCCATAAACTATTTGATTTATGTTGTACTCAACTCGACCCCGTGAATAGTTGAGGGGAACAATTGCCAGAACTGACCGAAAACGCTTTCGTAATAATTCCTCCATTAAATCTGGTTTCACACTGCATACAGTTTTGGAACGAGAATGTTAATTTTAATACCTACTTTGAATAGTCCCAAATAGTTTGAAATGCGGTTTGATGTTATTATAAGCGGTCATTAAGTTTATAGAGGTTAGTTATTGCAGTAGTTGGGGATGGAAAGCTTATTTTTGTTGCTCGATTGATGGTTTTGAAAACAATTACAATGTTTAAAGAGGACTTATAAAGACGTATTGTGTATGCCATGATGTTGTTTAGGGTTCTTCGTCTAATCCGGTCCTTGCCACTAGACTCCAAAGATTAGATTTCAGCTCTTCCATGTACTTTCCTCATCTTCTTGGCAGAATCTACATATAGTTGTTTCTGTCAATCCGATGTTTCTCATAAAAAAAATTTCACTTCCTCACACAATATTATTTCCAACAGCCCAAGGAGTCCGCCAAGTCTCTCATGATATAAAGAAAGCAGAGAACTTCAAATGTTTCTTCATTGAAAGTATAGTAGACATTAAGAACATTATTCCTCATTTGCCCCTTTGGACCAACAATAATCTCCCACCTATCAATCGTGAGATATCTGAATCCAGATTATTACCCATGTCAGACTATTATCAGAAGCTTTGATAATAATTTCAATTTTATGAAAAACAAAATACTTGAAAGCGTTTCTGAGGCAATTGGTGGAGTATTATTGAACTTGGTTGATACCTCACTCAAAACTCAAAGCAAAATTTTGAAAATAGTACAGTGGTTCCTAAACCAGGAAATTAATGATACCAATGAAGTCATCAACTTTCGACCAATAAATACTTCATCTCCACTTGAAAAATTCATTGAGGAATAAACAATTGATTGAATACATTGAAAATAATAAACTGATTATGATGAACCAATCTGGATTTAGATTTAAACACTCATGTGAAACAGCACTACAAGCTTCCATATCCAAGTGGAAATTGGCTGTTGATTATAATAAATATA
Organism: Chrysolina americana; assembly: GCA_958502065.1. Taxonomy (NCBI): domain Eukaryota; kingdom Metazoa; phylum Arthropoda; class Insecta; order Coleoptera; family Chrysomelidae; genus Chrysolina; species Chrysolina americana. Next base: position 8,503,393 of record OY293419.1, on the reverse strand, counting down.
TTGTGGTAGTGTTTCTAGACTTTAAAAGGACATTTGAGACAATGAATGTTACTTTTCTACCAAAGAAACTGGTATTTCTGTTTCCGTACTTGAATGGTTTGAAAGGTACCTCTCAGGTGGAACTCAACAAACTAAAATCAACGGGACATATTCAAACAAAAAAGGTGTCATTTGAAGATACATTATCCACATTAGCATTAATATAACTAGTGTTTCAAATTTTTGTATTTTGTAATTGATATTGTTATTTTTTATTTCTTCTTCTTTTTTGAATGATTATTCCAAGCATACATATTTTATTGCTATGAAGTTGAACTGTGACTTTGTCCATCCAATTTTGAAAATGCGTTAGTATTTCAGGATGCCTATATGAAATAAAGATTATCATTATTATCAGAATTGTTGAGTTGGTGTGAATTTTCAGCCCTTCGGGCTCTCGTGTCTATTGCCTGGCAACAAGTTTTCGAAAAGTAATTTTCATTTTATTCTCACTCTCTTGTGATATTACAACTGGAAATAAGAACCGTCAGAACTAGCAGGGCGCTTCATATCACCAGCCCCTGAAGCCACAACAACTGTCACAGATGCTTCTGATGTCAGAATCGTGAAACTAGAACTAATTGAACGGACATCTTATAATCGATTTTATAGTATTTCAGAAAGTTGAAGACATCCACTCACATCAGTTACTGAAATTTTAAAATTATCCATCTAACGGTTCTCATCTAATATTCCATCCAGCTTGAAACACCCGATATAGCAAAAGGCGTCGACTCTTGGGAAAGAATGCACAATAAAACGAGAAACAAAGTTGAAAGCATAAATGTTTGATCACTTACAAGTAGACCGAAGCATATTTTGCCGGGAAAATTGATGGGAAACCTGAGCGTATTTCAGATAATCAATATTGATACAGCAGCGAGCTTAGGGGATGGAATATATTTACGCATTGATTACTAACTAATATTCCTTCTCATGTTACACCCCATGTAATTCGTTGCTAATCCAATAAATGAAAAGGTCAATATCAACTCATTCCAACTTGATCAGAAAAATGAAGGACAGATCACAAAATCATGATTTATTTTATTGCGATACATTTTTGATGCAAAAATCCTATCAAATCAAGGGTCAAATGTGTACAAAGAACACCAAAACCCAATAGTTCAAGAAATTTTGAGTAGTCAAGAAGATGAAGTAATAAAAAAAGTTCTGAAACAAAATTTCTCAAGTATTGTAATAATACGTGAAAATATAACAGAGTTTTCGTTCGTTGAAGGAAATTCAAGGAAGTGAAACTCTCAATTTATTTTTCATCTCAACTGTAGTAGAACATTTGTATTTCGAATAATTTAAAACTGTTTTTCTACGCCCATGTCTGCAAACGTCAAAAATCGCACTGTCAACATTCCTTGTAAATGGGCTCCGGAATGATAAAGCGATGTTCAAAATGGCGATTTTTGAAATAGCGGGTTACGAATTCGCGATTTTCAAAGTAGCGATATACTATAATAGCGTGTAACAAAATAGCGACGTAATAAAATGTATTTTGTAATAAAAAAGCGATGTAAAATAAACACGATGTCATGCAATGTCGCCGTAACATTTAAACGACCCGAATAAATAAAATAGCTATGGTTATCGTTACTAGGCAGCCAGAAGTTATAATATTGGTGTTATCAACGTGACATTTATAAATTAGTTTATTGTCAAAGTTGTTTGAAAATGCAGTTTATTGATTCACAAAAAGGTAGTAAAATACTTCTTTTCGGAGGTTACAAATACAGAAAGGATAAGTCGTATATTAGTACCGAAAATTGGCGATGTTCTAAGAGTGGATGCAGAGGTAGACTCATAGTAAGGAAAGAAGATGTTGACCATCCAACCCCGACTGGTGAACATACACATGGTCCGGATATAGGGAGCAATGAAGCTGATATAGTAAAAGATAAAATAAGAAAAAGAGCACGTATGACTCAAGATCGTCCAAGGTCGATTATACAAGAATGCGCTCAAAATGTCAACCCTGAAGGTGTGGTTGCTTTACCTAATTATAACGCCGCAAGGCAGATTGTCCATCGTCAAAGGAAACAGTCAGAAAATTCTACTTCATTCAATTTAGAATCCAAAATAACTATAAAGTATCACAAAACGTTAAAAGGTGACAATTTCTTATTATGTGAAGTAGACACAAGTGATAGGATTTTATTGTTTGGGACGAACGCGAACACGCAGACATTGACCGAATTTATTCTTTGGTGTGCTGACGGAACATTTAAGATAGCACCTGAGTTTGCGTTTCAAATCTACACAATACATGCTTTTATGGGAAACAAAGCAATTCCGATGCTGTACGCAATTCTTGGTAATAAGAAGGCTCTTCCAAAAAATTAAAGAGTTACAGCCAACGTTAGAACCTAAATCTGGTATGTTTGATTTTAAAATAGGAGCTGTGAATGCATTCAAAGAAATCTTTTCTAAATCGGATGTGAGCGGATGTTTTTTTCACCTTTCTCAAAACCTTTGGCGTCAAATTCAGAGAACCCCAGGAATAGCTAATTTATATGTGAGCAGACAGGAATAAAATGTAAAACCCTGCTCGCATTGAGTTTCGTTCCAACAGGAGACGTACAGTTTGCGTATGAAATTATTAAAGAAGAAGGGTTTCCCGTCGAAATGACTTCTATAACAGATTATTGGGAAAATACCTATGTAGGAAGGAGTTGTGCCGAAATATCCTATACCCATGTGGAACATGTATCATCGAATTAATACAGATATCCCGAGAACTAATAATTCGTTGGAGGCATAGCATAATGCCTTTCAAAGGGCTATGGATTGCCTCCGTCCTTCATTATCTAAACTTTTGGACAGATTTCTTTTGGAGCAAACCTAAACTGAAAACTTTACCTTGAGATACAGAGCTGGTTTTAGGAGTACAGAGTCCGTTAAAAGCAAGTATACTCAGTTGAAGAAACGCCTTCAAACTATCACGCAAAGTTACTCATTGCGGTGTGTTAAGAATTATTTTGAGGCCATTGCTTTAAATTTGTCGATATGATATGAACTCATACATATATCTTATGAATGTATGTTCTGTTCCATAGTGTTATCAGTATATTTTGTTAATAAGAGATAATTCAATAAATTGTTTCTACTAAATCGCTCTTTTGTTACATCGTTTTAAAATAACATCGCTGTTATGTTATCAGCGATATATTGTTACCATCGCCATTTTGATACGTCGCTGTTTTACATGTCGTTATTATATTACACGCTGTTTAAATCATCGTTATTTCAACATCGCCGTTTCAAAAATCGTCATTTTGAACATCGCTATATCATCCCGGAGCCTTGTAAATGACATTTAAGAATAACATGCACGTAATGAGATCTCATAACATACACGTGCGTTTTGAGAAGAAAACTTAAACTTCTTGGTCTAATTAAATTACAATCAAATTTTTATTTACGTAAGACTTTATTTGGTCTATTTACACAAATTTAGTCAATTAAAAAACATAAAAACTTTCAGCATTAGCGAGATATATTTAGGATAGAGATTTCTAATGGATTTGGAAACCCAAATAAAAAGAGACGAAAGTTCTTAATTTTTCCATCCTTGTTGCCAAGGGCGCGCTCTGTGATTGGTTACCATAATGGCGGTTAGTTTGGATGACATGACAGCTACAGTTGAAAATGACATTTATACTCCCTGACCTTATAGTAACCAATCACAGAGTACATTCCCTGGCAACAAGGACGGAAAAATTAAGAACTTTCGTCTCTTTTTATTTGGGTTTCCAAATCCATTAGAAATCTCTATTGAAAGAATGATGCCCCTAAATGTAGGCAGCACGTTATGCAATTTCTTTAAAAATAGGACACGTTTTCTTAAGTAGCATGCTATGAAAATAAATGTCATGTCATTCATATTGTCAATTTCTTGAGGTTGAATTCACAAGCTATTAAATGTTTCTTTGATCACGCAATAATAATTCAGGTTTTTTATGTCATTTGGGATTTTTTTGGAAATTATCGGGCCTAGATAAAAGAGGAATCTTTCGTTTTTTATCATTCCAACTTTTGGTTGTTTGATTTTGTAGTCTAGAGTTGTATTGATTGTCGATTTGGGGAAGCTTTTATTTGTGTTTGTTATGGTAAGAGGAAAGAATTAAAAAGTATAGCTGATGGATTGTGAGAAGTTCCGATGTTTTGAAAAGTTGTTCTGAAAGGAATCGATAATCTTTAATTACTTTCAACTTCTAGGTTTTTGATTAATTGTTTGTCATCCCTTCCCAAACAAGTATACCGTAGTAAATATGTGTTTTGGCTAGACTGTATACTTTATTCAATTCTGGTACGTTGAATAACTTCTGACATGATTCAAATGTATTTATCCATGACCTCAACTTTTTTATTGCATGTGCAGCGTGCTTTTGCCATATGTAAGTTCGATCTATGATGAAACATAGATATTTTATATGTTACTTTATTCCAAAATCAATAATATTGTCGTTAATTTTGTTTCTAGTTTCATTATATGTCGATAAACTTATATATTACAAAGGCAATGAAGTGAGATTAAAAAAATTATTGTAAGTAATGTACGGTCAAACCAATGTCATAAGATCACCAAATCACATTCAACTGTAGCTTTCAGATTGTTCCAGTCAATGGCTGGATAAAAAAGAGTTGTATCTTCGGCAAACCTGATGATATTCGCTTCCACATCGATATTAAAAATATCATTAATATGAATTTTTAAACAAGATTGGCCCAAGGGCCGTTCCTCGGGGCACTCCATACACAATAATCTGTTCTTAGCTATACGAATTATTAATTTTTACTCTTTGTTTTCTGCCAATTAAAAAAAAACACAAAATGAAATTTCCCTTTTGTCTATCGCTTCATATGTATCTTCTCTCAAGTGCATTTTGTCACTTGGTCTGACGGAATCCATATCGATTAGCTGAAAGTATATTATATTCTTTGGATTATTATATTAAAAGATAGGTAGGCAGTTCTTTTTTATCTCCTATTTTGTATGAGCGTTTTATTACAGAATAGTTGAGGACATCTGGAAAAATGCCTTGTTCAATTGACAAACCTTGTTATTGGCCTTGTTATGTGATCTACATATGTATTAATAAACTTTCTGTTTTAAGATTCAGAATCACTTCTCTGACTTCTTTTTCGCCGCACTCTTCAAGATAAATTGAGTTGGGAACTGCTTTTCCACCGAATTTAATTTGACTTTTGTTGTTCGTAGAATTAGCTGAACTGTGAATTAATGAAACTGAATCAAAAAAACAAAAATGTATTGAAATGAATGAGTTCCTACTATCAGTGGGTATTGTGATCAAAAGTTCAATATACCCACAACTATCAAAAAGCTAATTATAATTTTTCACTGCCAACAAGAGAGTGCCTAATTTTTTATCAAATATTCCAAAAAAAGAAAATAAGCTAACAGACGTGTGCTGCAAAATCATTCAGAAGGGGAACACAAAAAAGCATTAGTTTCTTTTATACCTTTCCGAATGGGGAAATCAGAGGAAATGAAATAAGGGATACAAAAAATTCAGGTTCATTTCTTTATCCGCTTGATACTATAAGCCCTGGCTTGTTGAGAAATTAATTCTTTTTCCTTCCTCAGTCTAAGCTCACTCGCTGAATTTAATTTGTCAAATAATCTTCTTAATTTAAAGGAACATTATTCCGGCAGTAAAGAGATCAGAATTTAATTTTCCTAATAGATGGCAGTTGAGTTTCTATAGAAAGTTGAAATATTTATACAGATTTGAAGGAGATTTAAGGACAAATCCGATGAAGGTCATGCGTTATACGAAACAATTAATACTGAACAATAAACATCAGAAAGATTGTACAATCGAAACGTCGTGATCGTGCCGTACCAAATGAATTCTCTTATTTAGACAGTGGAAATCCAAAACAATTTCCCTCAATTGATATTAAAATGTAATTTGTAATGATAAGAGTGAATTCGTTTCTAGATGCCACCTAGGAGCATGAAGTTTCGTGGGAGCCTGATAATTTAGAAACACCCCCGAAGTGGGCATGGACAACACAACCTCCTCGAAGTTAATGACAAACTTGGGAAGATTCGTGATACGATGAAAAGTTCCCCAGGTACAAGGCACCTGGTGCGGATAAGACCAATAGGTACAATGATGCTCAGGAACCTTCTGACAAAATCTCTAGTGCAACGATTATACATCATAAACAGTATAAGAATCTTGCTCACTCATATATAGTTATATTGAAATTTGAATAGTTTGTGAATATTATTGAAAATTATAGGAATACTTTTTGAATATATTAGCTTGAAAAGTACCTTCTAGAAGTGAACACCACGTAACTTTCAGCTTTTTATGTCCACGTAAAATAATAATTAAAATATATTCAACAGCTGAAAGAGACTTCTTCGGTGTTGTGGAAGAGAAATAGTTGACATAAGTCTCAACAAGATAATAAATGAACGTATAAGAGAGAAACTAGAAATAGAATATCTAAAAGGAATTATATAACAGAGATAACTCGGTGGGTGGGACTATCTGGACAGAGTTGAAAGATTAGTACTGGTCAGGAGGATTTGGAAAGGAAAAAATTGGAAAAAGAAGGCAACTAACTGACGACTGACGAGTGTGACGAGTGACAAATACGTGCACCATTGCCACATCTCCTCCGGTTCTGCAGGGGCGTATCGATTATGGTTGACGTAGAAAAAAATTGATTCAATCATCGCGAATAGCTCCCAAATTTAAAAGGTGCGTTGGCACATGATAGACCGGTACCCTATCAAATGTTGTGCAGGTGGTGGTAAATCACCCTGTATATTCCTGCTCCTACACTTTCCTTGATTTTTAAGGCGCCTGTATAGCAGATCATTTCTCGAACACAACTAGAATATTTTTCACCGTTGGCTTCCTAATATTTATCGTCCATTCACATAATTTCAATTTCAACAAAAATCGTCTTTCCTTTGTTTCAGATGCCAAGTTCTGGGTTGGCCCAGGCACCAAACCAAGTCCACAGGGTATCCGGGTGCCCGACGAAAATGGAAAAGAAATACCTCTGAGAAAGTACGACAAAAAAACTGTTGTTTTAACCCTGCCAGGTGATCTGACAGTCTTCGACATAGGCCATTTTGGAATCTGGTGTGAGCAGTTCACTGTCGATTTTGGACACGTAGTGATTCCTCACAGTCTCAACATACCACCGTCTCTGAAAATGCTGGGAGTTAGTCCACAGGTAAGAAGATGTTTACATTTTTTGTTATGTGAAAATAGTGGTGTATAAGGCATGGATTTTATAATCAAAACTAAGTGGTGATAAAAAAAACAAAGGTTGTTTGGAAATAATTGAAATCAATTCGATCCAGAAGATAAACTTACCTGAATCTTATAATTAGCCTTTTATATTCTTCGGCATATCTATAGAGTGTTAGATAAACATGCGGCAAAAATTCAAGGGGTTATTCGTTGACCTATTTTAAGAATATTTTGTCCTATGGTAATTTTTGAAAAATCACTATGTTTCGAAGAAACAGGACGAACAAAATTTGCACCATAATCGATATTTGTTGAAACCAATAATGTAAATTAACGTATGTCATGAGTTCATCAAGTATAAAAAATTTCATTGATTGATTGATCACTGGATTCGTCGAGGTTTGCCGAACGCATGGCCTGCTCGATCTCCGGAACTAAACCCCCTGGGTTATTTCTTCTGGGGATATCTGAAGTCATTAGTTTACGCTACTCCATTTGCGAATTTGGATGATTTGCGAAATCGGATAATGGCTGGGTGTAACTCAATTGGAAACGTCCCTGGTGTGTTTAAAAGGAGTTCAGCAGTCTATGACGAGAAGATTGAAGGCTTGTCCAGGCTGAAGGAAGTCATTTCGAACATTCATTGTAGATCAAGCAACTTTACATGTAGATTTCGATAATGAAATGTTGTGGATGTCGTAAATTTTGTTCACTCTGTATCTTCGAAACAACGGGGTTAGGTTAGGTTACTGTATACCTCAACCCACAACTGAAAGAACGATGAAATCATTAAGATAATAATAGTTGAAAATGCGAAAGAGTCTACAAAAGATTTCCAAATTTCAACCTCTTTATCCTTCACTGCGGACTTCCTATTTTTCTCTCTGGAATGTACAGGGTGTACTATGATGAGCTGAGTCGATATGTATGTGGGAAATTCCGAGAAATATTTTTCTGAAAATTTGTATAGTTATAAAATTAAACATTAAACGAATAATCTCACAGACTATAGTTAGCAAAACAGAAACAAAATTTCGTGAAACTGGAAATGTAAGAACTATTCAAAAACTAGGTCGAAATGTTGAATTGGATGAGGAAAAAAAGTTAGATGTACTGTTAGCGATTGGGGAAAATCCGCATATGATGTGAGAAAATCATCGATATTTAGAACTTTATATAAAGAAAAATACCATTCTTATAAAGTTCAGTTGGTTCAGGAGTTGAACGAGGATGATCCTAATAGAAGGCAATAATTCTGTGAACTGATGATGGACAGAATAGAAGCAGATTTGCAGTTCATACACAAAATTGTTCTGATAAAGGTACTTTTTATTAGAATGGAACGTTTGATATACAAATCTGTAGATATTGGAGCAGAGAAAATCCACATTGTATATATGAGGCTCACACACAATCTCCTAAAAAGGTGAACGTTCGGGCTGGTATCATCAACAAGAAAATTATTGGCCCTTGTTTTTTGAGGATATAATTAATGATGAGGGTCATTTAGGTGTTTTAATGAACGTTTCAAGAAGATCTTCGAGAAGATGGAGCTTCACCGCATTGCAAACGGATTGCGAGTGATCATTTGAACGAAGTTTTTCCCAATAGGTGGATAGGAAGACGTGGAACGATTAAATGGCCGCCTGTATCCCCCGATTTGGCTCCTGTTGGTTAATTTTTATGGGGTTGTACAAAATAAAAGGTATATTTCGATAGATCAGACAGTATTGTAGGATCAAAAGTTAGAATAACGGAAGAAATTACCAATATTACCTCTGAGGTCCTACAAAATAGCCTTAGAAAATTCCAAGATCGCCTTACTTATGTTCAAAAGTGAACGGTGGTTATTTCGAACATGGGGCTCGGTAGCGAGGCAGCCATCTAAACTTCCGCTTGCATTTGGCCAGGTTCGAATCCTGGAAAAAGAGAAAATTTTTCTCAATTTCACAGGAGTCGAGACAATGAAAGTTATCTAGATGCGAATCCCGACGTCTGGTGCTTGCTTGGAGTTCACGCCAACCACCAGGGGTGGTGCTGTTTTCCAGCTGAAAAGTGAATACGCCACCAAAAATCAGTAAGTCGCCCCTGAGCGCCACGGCAAATAGGTGATAATAATAGCCGTCCTCTACCCGCACAGGCTATGCATTTAGCTACATTCTATGAGTGTTTATGAGGGTATATTATTATTATTATTTCCTTCGATAGTCCAGTAATCACAGAAAAATTTGTGCCAAAACTAAAGGATGAATTGTAGCACTATGAAACTTGGCACGTGACTTCTTGACATCATGTTCAGTTGGAAAAAAATGTGTTTACCAAAAAATCAGGGGTGGAACAAAACATTTTTTTTTTTTTCTATCAAAATGATTTCTCGGGAAGTAGGAAGGCTATCGGAAAACGGCTTCGATAGAGTAAATGGAATTACGCATTAGTCCTGTAGTACTTTCAGTAGGTAGATGAGGTTAGGTTCGGTGAGGCTAATGCCTCATAATTGAAGCAAATCCGTCTTTTTGAGTTCTGGAAACGGTGTTAATCATCCTAAAATTGCGATGAGGAATATCTGCCATTGTAGACAAGAGATGAGAATACTTTTTGAGGTTATTGAAATTGTTTAAAACTGTTTTTTTCCGTTAACCAGCTACGAACGACAGCCCTCAGAAGTCGAAACTTGTGCGAGCCAAGGATTAACGAGCTCTTACCTTTCAACGTGCGATAGCACGATGTTATGGTTAGGCATCACATCTTATTCATGAATATTATAAGAATTAGGAGGATAGCCGGTATGAGTGATATTAATACTGAATTGAATGAATAGATATTATAGGGTAAAGTCGTACACACTCGGATTTCTATTCGAATATAATAGCGATCTGCCTTTCATCTAATTCCCCATTTATTATTAACGATCTAATGGATATCTAAACAAGATATAATATAATCGTGCACCTTCAGACATAATATTGAATATATCAGCCTAAATATGGCAGACTACCAATTAATGTGCATTACATTACTATAATCATCTCAACGGTTACACCTATCACGAACCTGCAAGGAAACATAAATCACGTATGAGTTGCATAATAAAAATAGTTAATCTGTACTTTTTTTAACGCCACGCTTGTGCAATACCAGAACCAGTGCTTAGCAAGTGTCCCTCCCTCCACGATGTCTAATGCTGTTTCTGTTGTTATAGAAGCTACAACAAGTCGACATCGCCAGTGCGTCGCAACCAAGACCGTTGGTGGGGGGACACTTGCAGCCCACGACGTTTCGACCGCCATCTGTCTTGTCCTCGTTGTTCGGGCGGAGGAACGACAATGGCTTGGATATCGGACAACAGCGCCAAAATACCATCGACATTGGACCCCAGCAAATTGTGTACCAACAGAGCGTCCAGCCTCGTAGTATTCAAGCGTACACGAGTCAGCAGTACCACCAGGGGCCTATTCAACAACAGTTTGCACTTCCAGTCCAGCCATCCAATCAACAACTCGTGTACCATCAGCCACAAGTACAGCACTTCCACCAGGCTCAACTGGTTCAACATACAGCTCCTCAACTGGTCCAGCAGGCTCAGTACAATCAAGTGAACCAACATAACTATCAACAGCCCTACACGTTAGCAGCACAGTCTAGACAAACAATTCAACAACAGCCGCTGAACAACGGCTATCTCCCACTGAATAGCAACCAGAGGCAGTACCAGGAGCAACTCCTCTACAACAATTATTTGCACTCCAAGAAACTTCAAGAGGAGCAGATCCGTGCTCAGCAGAGCAGGCAGCATAACAGGTTTGACTTGGCTCAGAATCAAAACTCCTATGCTGTTTTTGGCAAGTGATTTTAAAATTAGTGAAAGATGTTTTCGAGCTGTACTGTGTTTTAGTTATTTATTATGTATTTATGTGACACATATTAATGGGCAGTATTATGAAAAGCTTGTGAATTATTTAGGTTTAGGTAAGGAAATGTGTTGGGGTACCTACCTGTCGGGTGAAAATAATAACAAGGTTGATATTCCTTAATTCGTTTTTGAATAATAACAAGCAGTGTACTAACTAACGGTTACTGTGATAAATTTCCGGCTAGCCATTGGATATGGAATTCGTATGTGAATAATGGGGAGATACAGTCTTTCGGTCAAATTGTCCAAAAGGGCCACTCACACTTATGCAAAAAGTCTTTTGGTCAAATTGTTCAAAATTTAAATATTTCTGAACAGAAATTACCGTGGGCACACAAAAATTCTATGTATAGTTTTATGATATACAGAGTGTTGAAGTTGTAATATATCACTTTCAGGCCATTAAAAACTCAATTTTACTGGTGGTAATATCACAAAATTATTAATGATTTTTTATCTGCACCACAGTGTTACACTTGGCCAGTGCAACTGTATGTTTTTTAAGAATTGTTTAAACAATATACAGGGTAAATCATGACTTTTGTCGAGTTACGGAAAATGAAAAGTCAGATCATACGAAAATCTAAGTTTCTTTCCAACAGATATTTTTAAATTAAGAATTTGTTTCGTTGAAAAGTTTTGGTAAAAAATGCAATAGGGGTTGCATGTTCCGCCCCTTTAGAATATCGAAAATTAAAAAAATTGTCTATAAAATGCCATTTCTTTAATTCCTCATCAATTTCAAGAAAAAACAATTCACTTTCTCATTTTTGAAAGCGTGTTACTCTTTTTTTTAAGAGCTTTCGTTCATATGAAAGACCCCATTTGAGACCCCATTTGATTTTTGATAATGAATCGCCTTCTAGAAACTTTTCAACTCATTTAGAAACGCCCTGTTCAAGGTAAAACGAGAAAAATCCACATCTACGATCTTTCCTTCCAATAGACTGCCATGCATATTTTTGCAAGCATTCAAGTGACCTCCATCAACCCTTTCAATATTATTGCCTGTTTTTTATCTTCAACTACTTATTTCAATAAAATTCAATGAAACCAGCTTTTTTCTGATTTCAGTCACTCTAAATTGATATACTTATTATTAATGAAAACTGACACATTCAATTAATTAAAATAGAGTTCGGAAAAATTCCATCAATTTCCTCAAATGTTATACATCACTTTTTCTATTTCCAATGAGCGAAAGTTTTTCAGGCAGTGAACAGGTTCCCACAAAAATTTCCTCTGGTTCTTAATAGTTACTAAATATATTTTTAAGTCTCCACAGGAAACATAAACCTCAATTATTTTTAATTGTATGAATATTATAGCGATTATGTTTTTCCTGGGGAGACTGTACATGTGTTTCTTTAAAATTCTACTGTTTTCAGAAAACCGGGAATGGAAGTACTACTATCAATTTCGGTATACGTAGTGTCAGAGTACAATCACAGGACTTCTATCTTTCTGAGATCAGATCACAAATGACCTATAGTTGAAGAGATAAAAACTTTAAATTCACAGGCCAGTGATGGCCGTTTTTTTAAGTCAACTACATCTTTTCTCATCATTCTGTTTGACCAGGTGTAACTCCAACTTCTCTTCATCAAATATGACCTTGTATATTTCTCTATAACTTATCCTATTTGCTTTGAAATACTTCTGATCAAACTGGTTGAGGAGAATTGTTTTGTTCAAAATAATCCCTATCATCGATTACGTACGTACGTTCCTGTAAATTTCAAATTTTAATCTCTTCGAATAAATAAAACTACATGCCACTCCATGTCACCCGGTATGTCGCTCAAGTTTAATAAAAAAGTTTCTCCTTTTCCTCATTCTAGAGTCTAGAATAACAAATTTTTTATACTTTGACATAACCACACAAGTAAGGGCCAATTTATGCAACTTATCATTATCATAGTCATATCATTATTACAGTTTTTAGTCTCAATTGTTGTTTTTTAAGACTAAAACTAAGGAAATTGTATAAATGCTACTACTACTGGAATGTACAGTTTCAATTTCATATTATGATTGAGACAGTGATTGTGATTAGGACTATGATAATGACAAAGTTGCATAAATTGACCCTAAGAAATACGGAGTAATCAATATTGTGTCGAAATTTTGGAGGAACACATTAGTTATAAGCCACAGAGTGCTATGATACATGGCGAGTTCGAACTAAACTTTTTTTGTGAATGTATATATTAATTCACTTCAAATCACGTGAAACTGTTCTTAAAAATGTCTGAGAAACGTTTCATTTCCAGTTATGAATACCAAAAATACGCCTTGCCATGTATTCTAATAAAAAATTTACTAATAAAACCGATTTCAATAAATTTCATAAATTTCTATGTTAACTTATCATGTTTCATTTATCATCTTGTAGCACCCAACATAATTGGGTAACATTTCATGTCACTTTTTTTATTCAAGGCCAGTTTTCAGCGAAATTAATTATTTTCAATGATATCCTTATACACTTTTTTACATTTTTATATTTTTCTAATAAAGTATATACAAACTGGAATTTTTTCATTTCTGCTTTCTCGTCAAACGATCTTCTTGAGTAAATATTTACCTTGAAATTGAATTCAAGTTGATGAAAACTGTTCGAGAGATAATTTAACTTTTCATACCAACAAAGGATGGGAATAATTGATGAAACAAAAGTATGAATTATTTATTATTCAATTGTATTGTCTACATGATATGTGTGTGGGTTTGGAGCATCACTCATCCTTTCAATCGAAAACATTCCTTCAAAAATTAGAGAATTGCCAAATAAAGTTTCACATAATATACAGGGTGTCCCGAAACTATGGTGCCAAATTGAAACAGAAGATTCCCCTTGAAAAATAAATGGGACTTTCCTGATATTTCTATCCTCAAATGTCGTTCGTTACAAAGATACAGGATGTTGAATGAGAAAAATTTAAAGTAATTTTTAATCATAACTTCCACAGTTTCCAAAATTTTTCAATAAAATCTGATAGAATGTTTGTGTTCAATAGGTGCTTCATTTCGAAAACGAAAACACATTTTCAGTTGTTCCAGTGGCGTACAAGAAGGTCATCATGGTCCCTTTTCTTTCCTATTTTTTACGCCACTGGTAAAATCAGAAAAAATTTACATTTTTCGCATTCCTCATTCAATTTTCAGTAAAAAATGTATACTTGTTTGAATCCGGAAAAACTAACCGTTTTCAAGATAATTGCGCTTTTATGAATGAAAACATACTAGTAATGAAAAATTTGTTCGGCAGAAATTAATTTTTTTTAACTATGAAAGTGGCGAGAAAAATGCCTTTTTATTTTCCAGTTTCAACACCCTGTTCCTCTGCAAGAAAAAATGCTTGTGGAAACGTCATTGATTTTTTTTTTTGTATAATATCCAGTTGTAAGTTTAACAGTAATTAGGATTGTAAAATTCACTTCAGCCGAACATTTTTTTCGTTACTAGTTATGTTTGTATTCATAAAAGCGAAATTATCTTGAAAACGGAAGATTTTTCTGGAACGAAACAAGTATACATTTTTTACTCAAAATTGAAAGTGGAATGCAAAAAGTTATTTATTTTTTTGATTTCACCAGTGGCGTACAAAATAGGGGAGAAACGGGACCATGATGCCCTTCTAATACGCCACTTCTTTTTCGAAATAAAGCACCTATAGAAGATAAATATTCTTTAAATTTTTTTGAGAAATTTTTGGAACTGTGGATGTTATGAATAAAAATCACTTTTAATTTTTCATATTCAACACCCTGTATCTCTGTAACGAAAGACATTTGAGAAAAGAAATAGTGGGAAAATCCTATTTATTTTTTGAGAGGAATCTTCTGTTTCAATTTGGCAACTCAGTTTCCGGACACCCTGTATGTTTTCAGTTTAGGTGTCAACAAAAAATATTCCTCTATTTTAACATCGGGAAAATGAAATCATAAATTCGTAGGGGAATACTATAAGGCTTTTGCATGTTATCGCTGGTTTTGTGGAAGACTGATGAGAGGAAATAACCTCGAAACATGCATGAAAGCAGGTGGTCATTTCCAACAAAATGAAGAATGGCATTCAATGGCTTTATGACAATCAGCATTTGCAAATAGTGTCCTCCTAGAGGACCATTGGACAAATAGATGACAGATGTAATTCAATGTCCGTAAGGGGAAGTAGTTGTTTTCTGTCGGATAATTGCCTCATTTTTGCACTTTGTGGAAATGTGTGGAGAGAAGGGTATTTTCGGCCGTAGTCGGAATTATTTTTAAAATGGTTTAATCCTCAGTGGAATTCAAGTTTAGATACAAAATTCGAAATCAACTCGTCGAGATACGTAAGAGAACGGTGAGTGATTTTTCGAAAAATGTAAAATTAAAATTCTCGAAAAAAGGTTTGATTCAAAATTGCAGGGGTCCCGTAAAATGCCTATAAAATCTTTCATTTGCTCGGAATCGATAACAAATTCGGTGAGCATATACAAAAAAGGTGGAATTTCAAGAAGTCGAAAAAAAAGTGGAAGAAAATGGTTTGCCTTGATATTACTGTTCCCAACTCTGGATAAACTTTTCAACTCGAGAACGTTTTGAGACAGTGAGACAGAGCAGTTCTGCGAATTCCCATCGATTCAGAATGACTATAAAGTAACCAATTCATATGATTGAGGCTGATATTGAAAATATAAAAATTGTAATGAAGTAGTTTAACGTCTGTAATTGAATTTCAAACGAAAATTCAGTTCTTGGGATAGCAGAAAAAAATCAGTACTAAATTAAGAAAATGCGTATCAACCGGGATTTGAACCCAGGGTCTCTTGTCAAGTATCATAGACCGCTACACTATTGATCCTATTCAAAAAAACAGCGAGTCACTTTTCAAATGCAGCTGTGTTAGTATGCGATGAAGAGGGTTACTTTTTGATGAGGGAAACATTCTCGCATGCACACCCAGTGAAATTTTATTGGTGAAACAGCTGACCAATCACATGGAATTTTCGATTATCAATCCGTAATATGAAAAGTGAACCATTAATCTCCCTGGGTGAGACGAATTGATTTGCAGAATAAATGGATATCAAATGTATGAGGAGGAATAATAGAAAATGAACTAGTTGGTCTTTCCTTTTCGATGGATCAGTTTCCGGAAGAACATACCTCTATTTTTTCACCGGAATTCTTACCACAACTTGTACTTAATGTAAATCTGCAAAGTCGAATCGAAATATATAATTATAATCAAGCATCTCCTTATTATCATCGTCATGTCCGTCAATATCTCAATAGCTGGGCTGGAAATCGTTGGATAGGTCGAGGTGGACCTATAGCCTGGCCTGCCAGCTAACCCGGTCTAACCCCGCTAGATTTATATTTATTTATTTATAATCAACGGGTAAACCGTTTTTACATAATATAGTAAAATATATAAATTCAATAACTTAACCTACTTATACTAAATTAAAATGAGAATTAATCAAAATAGAAATGTCGAAATAATTAAAAAGTACATGTGGAAATTAATAAAATGACATCTTGCAAACACATTAAAATCGTAAGGAAAACAGAGTTTGGTACATAGTCAGTGGTGCATAAGGTTGTGTGGAAAACTTTGGGATTTCTGGTTTGTCTGGGACCTTCAGGTAAAATTCAGATAGAAGAGAGGGACAGTTGATTATTCCTGACACAATATTATAAAGAAAACAAATATCTGAGTTTGTTCCAGAAGCTGTAAATTCAAAATATCCATGATTTTGGCGTAGTTATATTCACCATAATTCAACCCCATTTTGTAGGCAATACAACACAGAAATTTTTTCTGGACCCCTTCAATATTATTTTTTGGTAGCTGTTGTTAGGAGACCAAACAACGGCCGCATATTCAATTACTGATCTACTAGAGCACAATAAAGAACTTTTGTTGTTGGAACTGAAAATTCCTTAGATGATCGTATGACGAAGCCCAACATTTTGAGAGAACGGGAAATAATGCCCCTAATGTGCGGATAGAATGTCAGTCTGGTATCAAATGTTACCCCCAGGTCATGAATTTCAGTGACTATTTCGATAGGAGTGTCAGCAAAAAAATATTCGTATTTCATAGGTGAATTCGATTTGGAAAAGGTAATCTGGTTATATTCATGAGAATATGTGAAACAAAAGGTATACCGCGATCCATCAAAGCCACAAGTGGACATAAAACAACAAATTTACTATGAATTATTTCCAACAGTGGATGCTGAGCATCAGTTGCTAATTTCTATGTGGAACTTATGATACCCATAAAACATGTCAAGAAACAAATTTCTTTCAAAAAGTCAAACTTTCAAACGATGCTCAAAACGATATTTTCAATGACAACATTTTTTTATTGCAGTCGAAGCTGAATTGTGAGGTACTTCACGATGACTTGGCATTCGAAGTACGTTGGGCAGTCGCAGGGGAAAGCATTGTATTACAACTTGTCGCAAAACTAGGTAAGTTATTGATAAACATTCAAATTATTATTTCTGATATTTCTCAAATGTGCAATCAACTGAAGTATTTGAGAAGTATCGAATATAAGACGAATGCATTTCGTGAACCTGCACCTCGATCTAACAGGTAGGATGTGATGTGAGGAAAATATATAGAATATATAAAGTTGCCTTACTTTATGTGTCATCTAGGACGCTGGTATAAAGTTTTAATAGTTTGACTTTGCTACCTTACTTCACCTGCTCACCTTGCTTTATCGTAAACTAAAGATCATGGCATTTATCCGGAAAAGTTTCAAATTAAAATTAATTATGAATTATATGAAAGTAAACAAACTAAAGTTAATTTTTTCAATTTGTCAGATTCAGAAATACTCTCAACTATGTTCCACCAACTTATTTAGACTTGTAAAATTTAATTTCTAATTTATTTCAACCAAATACAATAATTTCTGTCACTACTGTGAATACCACTAAGCCCATTCTGCACTGTCGATTTATCAACTGTCTGTAACTCATTCATACAGCTGCAGAGTTCTTTTTGAAGATTCCAGATTCTTTTATCAAGACGCGTTAAAGGTTCATTGTTCTACTCGCGTTCAGATGTAGCAATCTGGATCCATTCAGAGCTCTGGAGTATCGGCATGCGATAGTGACTCCTACATTGTTTGCTGAGGACGACATGAGAGCAGCAGGTGGTCAGGTCTGCCTCCAGGATTGTTATATTGCCCCCGTCATAAATACATTTCGTCCCGAAATGTTATCCTTGAAGTGTTCTATTCTCCATATCTGCACCGTAAAGTTCAATGGAAGTATCACTCCGCAGTCTTTATGTTCGGTCATAGAAGATGGTGAGAGCACACCAAGAACTTGACGCCTCTGGATCTGAATATCGAGTTCAACATATTTCAATCCAGCCCAACAATCTCACAGGAAAATTTTGGGATCCACAAGGTTCTGGTCCACCACCATATCAGTTAGTTTGATGAGGCTCTTCCAGATATCTTCATAGGTCGAGAATGTTATTTGGTAACCAGGTGCTAGATTTTTGCTGGCCTTTTTTTCAACTGTGGCACCTCTTCAACTTCTTGGTTCTCTGCTGTGTTGTGTAGTTTCAAGAGCAGGTGTCGACAGAATCTCTTAGAAAATACAACAACGATGCCTCTGTAGGTAGTTCGAACTCATGTCCAGCGCAGAATCAAATTTTTTTATGGTGTGCAGAGTATCAATTCAACCTTCTGATTGTTTTCTTCATTTTGGCCATTCCTGCCTCGATTTCCACTTTGAATTTATCACTAATTGCTTCCTTCATTGTGTTCATTTTTACTCTGATAGTTCCTACTTTTTCTTCTTGTAGGTTAGCCACACCACAAAGTTCTCTTTCTGTGTTTTCCGGGAGCTTCTCTTGGAATTACACTTACAGATTTATCAACTATCTAGATTTTCTTCTTTGAAACACCAAATTTTGTTGAAGTTCTTTCAAGCTCACCAAAGTTTATTTTTCAATGATTTGGTAGTTTCGTCGAGTTCGTTCATTATCGCGAACTCAAATCAAATCCAGAAACTTCGAATAAAAAAGTTTCGAAGTCTTTTTCTTGAATCAGGTCTTCTGATAGCCTTTTCTGGAGTATATCCTTTTTACAGATTGCTTCTAATTCTCTTTCCTTCAACTCTTGTCTCAATTCCGCGACCTTCAAATCCACCAGGCGAACTTTCCTCGAGAATATTATGTATTTTATTGTCTTTGATTAGGATATCAATCAGTCTATTTCACACAAAAAAAAACGTATCATTTTATTTTTTCGAAATATCTATAAGATATTCAGGTTCAGTTGAAAAATTAACCAAATCATTCCGGTCCTTTGTACATACAAAAATTAAACTTCTAGACCTTATGCCAGTTAACAGTCACCTTTGGAGTAACTAAATATAGATATATTACAATAAAATTCGTAATAACCATAATGTACCTGCAGACCCATTCACTGGCCATGGCAAATTGTTAATTTTGATGTCAGTCACCTGAAGTTCCACATTTCGCTAAAGTTCAAGGGAACAACCGCTCCTCGAAATTTTTATCGATCTTTCACTGGATGTGGCTCGAGATGATAATTTGAATAAAATATCTTTCAACTCCTTGACACATATTTTGCAACAGAGTTTGACGTCTGGTACATTTTTGCGGTTACTTTATATTCTTGTGTAATTAATTTCAAAGGTCGATAGGTACACTCCTTTGTGGATGCATTATGAAAACAATTGTACAGCTATTATTAAAACTATTAGGTGTATCAGACACCATCGATTCTAATCCGTAACTAGGTTAATCGTGAAGGCTAATTTATATGACAGATGTAGATGTTCTAAACTAAAGGAATGGTCGGTCTAGAAGAATGCATGTCACAATTGAATAAAATCTAACCAGTCGCCTGTACTATAGACTCAAAAAACAGACACGAGAATAAAGAAAGAAAATTCTGGATTTTTCTAGGGTAACTGTAAGGTGCTGGAACATGGTTATGGTAAATTTGGATGGTGACTGATGCGCGCGACCTAGTTAGATCTATTGTGCCCCATCTTCTTCTGCTATTTCAAGGTGTTCTCGTTTACAGCAGCCCCTCAAGCCCCAATTCCTTGAGGAATTTGAAGATTTTGAAGGGGTCTATTAGTGGTATTTCTTCCACAGTCAGCTGGTGTGATCCCAGTATATTCAATTTTTTGTGATGTACAGCATAACACTCCATCAATATATGGTGTGGTGTTTCTGGATGTTCCCCACAGAATCTGCAGGTGCTGTCCTCCTCTAAGCCTAGCTTCCTTAGGTGTTCTTTGAGTCTGCAGTGATTATCACGTGATTATCTTAATCAGTGTCTTCGATCTTGTTCGGTTGAAGTTGCCGAGGAGATCTTTGGCTTGCCTTAGCCCTGGAAGTCTTTGCCAGTATGTTGCTCTCATTGCTTTTTCAGTTTTATTGTGTTCGTCTTGGAAGTAAGATTTTTCAAGTCTGCAAAGTGATTCTGGCCCGATCAGTGGCGTTGATGCCCCTTTTCGTGCCAGAGTATCTGCTTGTTCATTGCCCGCCTCTACTCCGACGTGCTCCGGCACCCAGAGGAGGATCACCTTGTTGTTCCTGCCTAGATCAATAAGTTTGTCTAGGCATTCCCAAACCATATTTGAGTTGATGTTGCTGGAACATTCTAGAACACCGTGTAATTAATCAGAACAGAGGTTCCGGAAGGTTCTAGATCATACTCAAAAGACACACAAGTATAGTTTTCCAAAGTTTGGCCATCAGGGAAGGGTTGTGGGGTAAGAACTTCCTAGAAATTTGCAGAATATAAACCAGAATTGAGGCTCCGGAACGTTCTAAAGCGAACTCAAAAAACACACAAATAAAGTTCTCGAAAGTTTGACAACCATGGAGGAAGCCGTGGGGAATTAAGTTCCTGGAAATTTCCAGAATAAACAAAAAAAATTCTGTAATGTTCTCGGGCAACTGTATAGTGCTGGAAAATTCTAAATCACCGTGAGATCAACAAGACAAGAGTCTCCGGAAGGTTCTAAGTCGTATTCAAAAGCACCCAAGTGAATTTTTTGGAGGGAGCCGTGTTGTAGGAACTTTCTGGAAATCTCTAAAATATTCAAGAAATTATTTTATGTTCTTGTTTATTCCACGGTGATCTAGAATGTTCTAGCCCTTTACAGTTGCTCAAAAATACTCTTGAATTTTTTCCTATATCTAGAAATTTTTAGAAAGTTCCTACCTTACGGCTTTCTCCCTTCTCCCCGGAGACCTTCAATTGTGTGTCTTACGAGTTCGAATAGAGACTCCGGAAGGTTCTCAAACAAACTCACAAGACATACAACTGAAGGTTTCGATATTACGGCCACCAGGAAGAAAGCTGTAAGGTAAGAACTTTCTGGAAATTTCTAGAATATAGGAAAAAATTCTAGAGTATTCTCGAGCAACAATTAAGTGCTAGAAAATTCTAGATCACCGTGGAATAAACAAGAACAAAGGCTCCGGAAGGTTTTAAATCGTACTCAAAAACACACAAGTGAAGTTTTCGGAAGTTTGGAACGACGGAGGGAGCCGTGGGGTAGAAATTTACTGGATATTTCTAGAATATAGATATCAGAAAGTTCTAGATCATCGTGGAATGAATCAGAACCAAGTTTCTGGAAGATTCTACCTGGAAGGAAGCCTTGGGGTAGGAACTATCTAGAATATGGAGAGAAAGTTTTAGAATGTTCCCGATCAACTTCAAGGTGCGGAAAAAGTCTAGAACACCATCTAATAAACCAGAACAAATGCTTCGGAAGATTCTGAATCAAACTCAAAGACACACAAATGAAGTTTTCGAAAGTTTGCCAACCACAAAGGGAGCCATAGGTCAGGAACTTTCTGGAAACTAGATTTCAGGTGCTGGAAAATTCTGTTCTTTCAAAGTTCACATCAAGAAACGACAAACTTTTGATTTCCTTTTTGCTGACTATGCCTGGACTGAGCACCATCGAATTATTTGGGATGAGGCTAGAGAGGAACGTTGGCTCAAACCAAATTTCATAGAAACCGCATATATTGAAAACGTGTAGAGACCGCTGATAGACCATTTTGGAACAAAGGAAAAAGCGCAAAATTAAATGCGCCAGAACACCGCCATGATTACAGCACATCAACAGACCTATATTAGAACAGGAGCTGGTGACAGGTGACGTTCTCCCATTTTACATTGCATGCCTTTTTAAGGCTTGATAATTAACTCTAAAATATGAAAAATAGACGTTTTCCTGGCCGCCCCACGTGTGCACTTCATAAGGGAAAGCGCTTCTCTTTTTGTGTGTTTTCGCGATATTATACTGCCTGCCGTTGTAATATACGGAAGTTCAAACAAATGTAAACGCTACTAATTAATGGCATGCAATCCGCAGCGACCGAAAGGGCTCAAAGGGTTACGAAAAACTGAACTTCCGTGTTTTCAAATTGCATGCCGATGTAAAGAATTGAAGTTTCATTAATAAAAACACCCTGGAAAAATTGGCATGCGCCCCTGGTCTGACCAACGGTGGAAAATTGCGGGAAAACTCTGTAAAAATTTAATACAGGTTTTACGTAATTCCAAACTGCCAATTTTTGAGTGTTTTCGTTACTAAAAATTCAATTATTTACATCGTCATGCAATTTGAAAACACGGAAGTCCCCTTCGATTTTTTTCAGTTTTTCGTAACCTGAGCCCTTTTGGCCGCTGCGAATTGCATGCCATCAATTAGTAGCGTTTCAATTTGTTTGAACTTCCGTGTATTACAACGGCAGGCAGTATAATATCGTGGAAGAAAACGAAAAGAAAAGCGCTTTTCCTTATGAAGTGTACACATGCGGCGGCCAGGAATCAGTCTATTTTTCATAATTCAGGGTTGATTATCAAGCCTTAAAAAGGCATGCAGTGTAAAATGGGAGAACGTCACCTGTCACCAGCTCCTAGTCTGTATAGGACCTCCGTAGCATCTGAATTTGTCAGTATTCACTTTAAGACGATTGCGGATGCAAGCAACTGAAACTTTATGAAGACGATAGACGTATCATAAGTAATCAAGTTACTATATCGTCTACAACCTTCAAACAAGTTCATTCATGTCACCATGAATCCTGAATTTCAGATATTTCCAATTCGTTTAGATCGAAAAGGACATCAAATATCAATTATTTTTCGTTTCGACGTCCTGTGCTCAACACATTGTGTGATTTGAGTGATGTATTTCGTAGATTGTTGGTCTTATTGTGTATTACCCCATATATCTATAATATCTCATGGATATTTCAGGCTTGTTTGAACTACTAGTCAAATGATAAACTGAAGATTCACATCTCTTAGATACCACCGAAACTAACCTGGATGTAAATGTTATTTCACTCAAGTCAACATTTTAACGACCATGTTTTCAGCCGTTATCTCGCTTTCCACCGGGGAGAACCATTAAAAGGTTGTTATCATTAAAAATCGTCTATTCTGGAATTCCTGTAATTCTGCTGAGGTTTTTATTTTCATGTTTGCACTTCCAACGCAGAGTTTCTGGCGCCCCTTTTCCTTTTCGTTTATTTTTAACGTGAAATTGTACGAGTGTTTGCTCTCCTATCAACGTGATCAATGCCTTTTTCAGTTCAGATTCTCGCAAAGGACCGAATATTTGCTTTACAAGAACTGTGCTTTACCTCGGAATATATCATGAAAGGGAAAGTGAACTAACTGTAGGTACTATTTTAAATTTTGTAATGCCTTAAAACAGTTTGAAATCTATTTATGTTGAATGATGAATCATTTCCAGTAATGAGAGTTCACTTACGAAACGAGAGCTTAATTTCCCGTCTCGGCACCCCCCACTATTCGCAATAACTAACCGTGACAGTTGACAGTGGACTAGTGGTTGTAGATAATAGGTTTGTTTTGGTTCTGAAAAGTATCAGTCCTGGGACGTCAGGATCATGCGCAGTTGACGAGAAGTGTGCTCTTTAGGTTCATATTCGCTTACTTTTTCTCAACTGCGCATAATCCTGACGTCCCAGGACTAATAATTTTCAGAACCAGAACAAAGCTTATGATAGTAATTGACAAATTGATATTGGGCGATTTAAAAAAGTATACAAGTGTGAGATTACAAAATTTATTGATAACCTGGCCTGTTAGAAATAATGGTGACAGTTTAGTCCGTAGACGAGCATGTGTAAAAATGGCAGTATTTTGTAAATATTGTGACAAGACATTCGCCAGACAATTTACACTGAATAGACATATGAGAGAAGTGCCCTTGAAAGTACACATACACAATGTCATAGAAGCTATTTTTCAAAAACTAGGCTGGAAATTAATTTTAGATCAGGATAATGTCCCTTCATTTTATCTAATCAAGTTTGATGTCACATATTGTTGACATGAACACTTATTTGATATTTCTTATGATGAAACTAAGCATTTTGCGTTGTTACCTAGCAACAACCTTTCTAGCACGACGTGGTTTAATATTGGAGATTTCTCATATTTTTCAGTGAATCAATAAATTTCGTAATGTCAAACTCGCATACTTTTTTAAATCGCCCAGTATCCATCTGTCAATTACTATCATTATCTACAACCACTAGTACCACTGATCTGGGAATCTCTTATTACTTTATCAATGATGCTATATTATGCTGAAGTACAGGGCTATTTAAAACTTTCCGCCATTACACCGATGTGTAATGTACCGAGATGACCACAGTGTCATTTTGAATTTCCCGCTCTTCTTGCATTTAATCCATACAAATCGCTAACTGTCAACTGTCACGGTTAGTTATTGCGAATAGTGGGGGGTGCCGAGACGGAAAATTAAGCTCTCGTAGTTACGAAGCTGTAAGATGACTAATGGGGAGTTCACATGCTGGCTTTTCGCTTCTTGGCTTATAGCGTATTGTGATCTCATTGGCCGAATAGTGTCCGAAATATCTGAAAGCGCTTTTCAAGGTCATAAGCCAAAAAGTCGATAACATTCCGACTTTTCGCGGAAAAAAGCTATGAAAGTTAATAGTTATAGGTTAGAAAGCAAAGCGATGTTACAATTGATGAAAAAAGTGTTCTAAAATGCTTTGTGTTTGTTTGGGACGTGTACAATAACGGCATTTCTCTTATTATTCATCAATCTCATGTTCACCAAAACCTCGAGTTTTCTTAATTTTTTCAAGAAGGATTGGGATAACCCAGATTCTTCGATTCTGTCTTTTTCTATGTATTTTATAATTATAATACAATGCCGGAGCTTGAATATTTTTTTTCTCAGAAAGAACACATAATTCAAATCATGTAAACTATCTGAAACTTCTTCCAACTCCTCAGAAAAGATATATCTCCACGTCTCCACCGACAGGATAGTGAGCATGGCCTATGGCTTTTTTAACATTGTTCATGTGAACAGTGCGCTCGATTTTTTCAAGCTTTCTGCGATAGGCGAAAGCTGTCATGTGAATGCGGCATAAGAGTCTAAGGACCGACTGATTAGATTTTGTTTAGATTATTTTTGAAGACAAACCAAATGAAATCCCGTTCTGCTTCTAAAAACGGCTCCAGAGATGGCGTCCTTGTGCTCATGTCAATATTCCAGGAACATTCTGAATTTCATACGGAAGTAATAGTCCATACTGAAATTGGAAAACAAAGTTTTTTTTTTGGAAAAATAACACCACTCAAATTCTGTAATTTTTCAAAATGATGTAAATACCACTTGAAAATCTATAGTTTTGGAAGATTCAATAATTTCGTTGTTTTAAATCATCACATTATTAAAAAAAAATGTTTAAAATTGTTTTTTTCGTTAACCAGCTGTCTTCTCCCTACGAATGACCTTAGAAGTTGAAACTTGTGCGGGCCAAGGATAACGAATCGTCACTCACAGAGATCGATACATTCGGTTGGAAACGCTGCGAGAACTTGCAGGCGTCCACTCCGTTCATATACATCGAGAAACTTCCATATAATAATAAATATAAACTACGGTAAAACCGCGATTACAACTGCGGTCAACCATCTGTTTTACATGGATGTCCTCGAACTATACGCCTCCGGAGAAAAGGATCTTCTACATATCATATCATCTGGATGCCGGAGAGACGTATGCCTACCTAGGGGTGGAACAACGCCACACCCAAGAGGTAACTACTGTTAAAAACTCTCTCTGGTCATCATAACTGTCGGGAAAGAACAGAGTTGATGCAACTGATATGCTTGCCGTTCCGATTCTACTTTACTTATTTGGAGTTATGAACTGGAAGAAGAGCTGCGACAACTCGACGTAAAAACTCGCAAAATGATGCTTCTTTATAGGAGCTTGCATACTAAATCCTCTGGTACAACGAATATACTTCCTCAGACAACGAGGAGGCCGTGGACTTTTGAGCTTAGAGTGTCTACACAAGAGAATAGTACTGGATGGAGCCTGTAAAATCATCAGGAGTTCAGATCCCCTTCTCTGCTTGGTATGCGATCATGAAAAAGCAGGGAGGAGCATTTGTTTTCAAGGTAGCATCTCGTACAACCAGTGAACTCGATCTCGTATTTGACACTGAACGGACGAACCCAAACTCTGTTGGAACTCCTTCAGCAAAAAGCCCATGTCAAAGCTGCGAAGAGAGAGGTCTCCTACAGCTACATAGGGATAAGTCAATGCATGAGGTCTTCTTCAATAACAGTGAAGACCTTGAATTATCCAAAATCCTGACTTTTGCATTTTTCAGCTCTAGTTGGCTGGAGTTGGAAACTAATAATCCTGATGTAGTCCTTCGCGACCATCAAAGTAGGACGATTTTCGTCATAGAATCGAGACTTACTCTATCAACTCCGCAGGCTTTACCAAAACCATTCTGTTAAAATGGTGATTCTGATCATAGGGGTACTGGGTGAAATGATGGAAAAGCTGCTCTCGAATCTAAATCCTATCCGAAAGAATGCAGACGGCCGTAATACTTGGTTCGCTTCGCCTACTCAGGGCACATGATTCTCGGACCCAGTAATAACTAACCCCACAGACCTGTAGGAAGTAATTACTGGAGCTTGACTGGGAAATTCCAGACGGAAAAAATAATAATATAGAAATTCTTCATTTACTAAAAATACTATATAACAGAGGCAGTAGGTACAAAATGACCCGTTCGAATGAACGTAAAAAATGAGCATGTCTATTCATACATATATTACACATAAACACATTAAAATATTATCGAAATACAGAATAAATTGAAGCTTTGGATGTACATAAACAAAAGGTCAATGAATAGTGCGAAGTATCCTAATAAACTAACAATCATTTGCTAGTTGTTGAATATTATAAAAACATTTGTATACAAAGTATTTTGAATGCTTGAAACTATTTTAAGCTCTTCATATTTCCTGGGGGATCATTGAAGACTTCGGGACCTGCGTAGTTGGGTGATTTTTTTTTTTCAAATGTATTCAGTTTGCATTAGGTGAGATGTAGTAATTTGAATCAAATTAATAGAAATGATGATATATTAGGTGTTCAAAAAGTTGTTTGATATCCACTCTTTATTTTTACAGATGATAGGGAATATATGTCTTTCGGCCCTTCTGGCGATGATTCGAGCAGCATAATGATTGGAGGAGACGTAGTCGTAGCTTGGGTGGATAAAAAAACTCTGAAGGGTTATGCTGAAGACTACTACCTAGAAGATAAATCGCAGTGTTCTGGTCCTTCTGGATCGTGCCCAGATAATAGATTGAAGGTGAGTCATAATAGTGCAACACATTGTACATCTCTCAGATCCGTATACCCTTCTATAATAGTATACACCGGTTTTGTATTTTCGTGTCTTAGGAACAAACGTTGAAAGTAAATAATACTACGAAAATTTGTGGAATAATAATAGAAAAGGGTTAAAAAAAACTACAAGTGTTGAAAATCATTTTGAGTTTTTGGAGAAATTACAATAAAGAATCTCGAGACAAAATTTAAAAAAGTATCCATTGCCCCAACACGATCACGATGTTGGAAATAGGGAAATATTCTCAAATAAATGAAAATATTTTTTTTCAACTAAAAACAATAATAAAGATTTTTTGTAATATCTAATAGAAAACAACTACTTCCCCGGCTCTAAAGCCATGCTGGACGATATTGGTTATTGATGTCGAATGTGGCCATTTTCAGTTCATTATCCTTTGCTTCATTACAAGTCTTTTGTTTTTGGCGAAGGTGAACACAACTTTGGACCGCCATTGAAATATCATCACTTAATAATAATAATACATATATCATCACTAGTTACCTATCACACGTCTTCTGGCACTTTCCGTATATAACCTATCAACTGTCTCTTCATCACCTTTGTTCAACCTGGTACCTATCACTTATTAACCTTTGATATTCAGAGGAAAGCTAGCTAGTTTGCAAAGACTAGCCCTGCTCGAAGTCACTGGTGCAACGTCTAGCACATCGACGATTAGCCTGGAGATGATCCTGAACCTTTCTCCTCTGCATTTTCATATTATAGCGAAGGCGAGGATATAAGCCTCCAGACTAAAGTGCATAATGGAGGTTATAAGAATCTACTCATCTGGAATCCTCACGAAATAGACCTTAGAGTGGGGCCAGTCTCGCCGCATAATAATAATATCATCCGTCACCCACATAAGTTCCTCACCACCTCTCATAAGTCACTCATAATCCGTCATCAGTTCTGTTCTATTCAAAAACGTCTCATGAAGTCAATAAATCTCTCGAGATACTCTCTCGTGTTGCTTTCCTTACCCAGTAAAGCTTTCCACTCACAAATATGATTCCATTGTCGTCTGTGAGAGACTCTCATAAAACTGACTGAGTTCCAAGAACTTTCTTAAAATAGTGTCCTGTAGATATTTTTCTTAAATCCTGCCTTATAATCGATATTCAATTGTGTATAGTAAGTAATAATTTTTTCTGTCACAGGAGAACACCAACAACATTCGCCTCCTCAACGCTGCCATGGTAAACGGTTACTCCATCGTCACTTACCAACGCCCCCTCAAACCATCAGACCAATTCGATCGCCAAATCTACACGAACCACTCCCAAGCCATCATTTGGGCGATAGGACCCCTCAACCAGAGAAACGAGGTTTCTTTCCACAGCAGCTACCTCAAGCAAAACAGCTTCATAGACTTCGGCCGCCCAGCGAAATGGAACTGCCCCATGCCGGAGAACGAACAACCCCCCATGCTACCAGTACGCGGAACTCTCCGAACCAAAGTCACCCAGGAGGCAGAGGAGGAGTACGAAACACCAGTGAAAGCAACAACGAGTGCCCCCAAAAGATCCAACGGTAACGGCAGAAGGAGGGGTAGCGTCAGAGGAAACGCTAGGATTCCGGAAGAAAGTATCGATGATTCCGAGAACAGCGCTTCCAGGAATAAGGAACAGGCCCAGCCGAGGAAGAGGGTTCCTCAGAGGGAAACTGGGACCGCTGTGAGGTCTGTGCCTTCACCCACACCAGTGAAGAAGCGGGAGGCCTGGGAAATTCCCCCCATACAGTGCTATGAACCGGAAGACGGAGTATTCTATGCACAAATGGGACCCACTGGAGGAAAGAGAGGATATCCTGCAATAACAGGTATGAAATATGTATTGTTCTATTATAGTTTCTAAATATATTCATTGAAAAGTGACATACAAAATTTCACGATTGACAAAGAATATCAATAACAAGACATGTCACATGAAACATTATACAGCATAGCGAAGTCTAAATCCCCTTCTCTCCACACTATTCCACAGAGTGAAAAATTTGGGGCAAATATCTGTCAGAAAATGACGGAGTTCAAATAGTAGATCTCGATATTTAGTCCGTTTTTCCTTCTCTTTTCGGACGATGTTCGTTTCGCCAGGAGCCGAAAACTGTTTCACAAAAATCGTCCTACTTTGATGGTTGAGGAGGACTACATCAAGCTTATTGGGCTTTATTTGCCTGAAGGTGGGGAATGAGTAGTTCCAATAGATTCGGCACTTCTCATTCTCCACAACGAACTCAATATCCCCGGAGCATAAGGCAACACCAGTGTCTCGTCAATAACCAACGAGTGTCGTAGGTGGTAGTACAATACTCGTACGCGTTATGCATGTGGATATAGGCTGAGACCGTACAAGCTAGACAAGCTGATAGCAAATTCATTATGGTCTCAGCTGCCCCACGACACGCTCTGCATCTAGTGTCAGGGACCCATCACGCGAGTACGGTAGACGATGGTGTTAATGACACCATCTTGTCAGGCCATTATGTATCCCTCGGATTCCGACTTCAGTCCACTTGACCTGAGAAAGAACAGGTTTCTGGATAGAAGACCCCATGCATTGCCTTATCCTTATATAGCTGTAGAAACCTCTTACTCTCTGCAACTTTGAAGCGGGATTTTTGCTGAACTGGTTCCAACTCGGACTTTACAGGCTCCAATCAGTACCATTCTCTTATGTAGACACTCCAAGTCCACGGCGTCCCCGTTGTCTGGGGAAGTATAACCGTGGAACAGACGATTTAGGATGCAAGCTGCTATGAAGATGCATATGATGAGTTTTTTCGTCGAGTTGTCACAGCTCTTCTCAAGTCCATTTCATAGAATCAGGTCGGCAAGCATATTAGTTGCAGCAACTTTTTTCTTCTCTGACAGTTCTGATAACCAGACATGTCGAAGCTTATGCTAATACTTGCTGCGGAGAGAGTTTTTAACATTAGTTACCTCTTGGAATTAGCGTTGTTCCACCTCTGGGTAAGTATACGTTTCTCCGGCATCCAGATGATGTAAGATGCTTCCGTCTACGAGCTGAACCTCCTCTCCGTATTCCTCGCATCGTCCTCTTCCGAGATGAACCGTTGCACATTTGTCGTTCCCAAACTCCATTTCGATATCATGCGTGTACTCTTACATCACCCTTAAGGACTGATGAAAATCCTTTTCTCCGGAGTCATATAGTTTGAGGTCATCCATGTCCGGTTGCTGTGGGTGCCGCAGTTGTATCCACGGATTTTCCGTAGTGCAACGGACAATGGCAATAGTGAGATGCAGAAAAGAAGTGGACTGAGGGAGTCTCCCTGAAACACGCCTCTTCTAAAGATAACTTGCTCTGTTTGGACTCTGACTTGACCAGAATTTGGCTAATATGACAGCTACCAGAATGCTCCATTATGCACAGTTTCTACAAGATTTCGATTATGATATATATATAAATCCCTTCCCCTCGCCAGTGATATAATGGTACTATTATAGAAAAGTGACATTCTACGATTGACAACTCTATAGACATCAATAACAAGACATGGCATATGAAACATTATACAGCATGATAACATGATTACGCAATACACAAGGTACAAAAATGTGGGCAGTCTATTTTTCTTACAAATCTATGGAAGTTTCTATGTTCATTCATTTTCCATTTCCTTTGAAAAAATAATCCTGTATTATAATAGCAGGAGAAAATCGTTGAAACTTTAACTCCTCTTAAGTTATCAATTCCTGTTTTTTTCATTTAGGTTTCTTATAATCGTGACTTAGTAATACCTATCTAACTTGTTTCAAGTATTTCTAAACAGATTCTACACAAGTGTGAAGTTCGAACAAAGGACTTCACCAGAAGTGTGCTTTCATTTGACAGACCACATAAATATGGTTGCTTGAATGTGAATATCTATTTTTAGGACACGTTGGTTGGGGTATCTCCTGGTACATCAACGGACTGCTGATCCCAGAAATCAACGTAGTGCGGGGGAAAATGTACACGTTCGTTGTAGAAGGTGGACTGGATCCCGAAGTCTCGGCTAAATACCATCCGTTTTACATCACCGATGATCCAATAGGTGGTTATGAATACAAAACGCCTGAGGAGAGACAGGTTAGTATGTGCACACCACTTCATCAGAGATTATCGCAAAAAACGCTCGTATTATATTGATTTTGATAACTTCACTTTCCATTAACATTTTATTGATTTTTTCAGAAAATCAGAAACTTCGCTGGAGTCCGTACAGTCAAAGATGGATCTGTCGTTCCAACAGGCACTGGCCGCTTGTGTCACTGGACACAAACCGGTGATCTGGATGCTGACGACTTCCAATCGTTCGGAGCCTACCAACGCACGCTCGAGCTAAAATGCGATCACGGCGAACCTGGTGTCGTTCAGTGGACTCCTGACGCGGACACACCTGACACCGTATATTACCAGGTAAATGCAAATGTCTAGATTTGCTCTGTTCGTAATAAGTATCTCATAAAATTTCCCTTTCAGTGCTTTACTCACCGACACTTGGGTTGGAAAATCAACGTCCACGATCACTGCGATGAACAAGCCGCTGCTAGCGAATCCAGAGTAACAATAGTCGCAGCGCCTGCCAAATTCGCCGAGAAATCCGACAAGGACCTGGATGAAAGTCAGTCCATCCGCATCGAGACAAGGGTAAAACCAAATACTATAACTAAGGAAGTGAAAGAAGATTTAGAATTTAAAAACACAATTTCAGAGAAGGAAGTAGATCCCAAACCGAATCCAGATCCTCTTCCAACGAATGAGCACCCAAAAGAGCAGTTACCAAAAGAACCCATTCTCACCAGACCAAACCAGAACTTCTACAATCCTATCCACCAAAGAACGGGGCCACACTTCCATACGCACGACATCAACCCGTATCACCTCGAATCACCGCACCACATCGAACACAACACACGTTACTTCAGGCCGAGCACACCTCTGAACACCATCCATGGAAGCACCTCACCCCACACAGAACTCGCCCATTTTCCTACGAGCACTACCACTAGCACAAAAACTACAGAAACTCCCTTGCCCACCCAGAGCCCACCCCAAGTAACAGACAGCGTGGCAATAGCTACTGCTGAACTCAATGAAACGTATCTCCTCCCTCCTCCAGCCATACCTCCCAAATTCAACGATATCCCCCATCGACGGCCGATACACTATAGGTATCCCATGCAAATGGTTATGAAAATGCGGCCATCCGCGCCTTTAAGGAACTTCGGTCCACAGAAGATGCCTTACAAAAAACAAGTCGTCAGAGCTCCTCTAAGAATCCATGCGCCAAGGCTGCCTTACTACGGTTCTGACAACAAATTCGCCATGAATACAGCGCAGCGACCTCTGGCTACTCAAATAGTCGTGACGCAATCATATCCCCCCATAACAAAATCCCCACCGATCCACGCTCAGATGATGCGCGTTACCGAGAACAATAGAACGGAAGAGATCAGAAACGTGGAGGTCTCAGCGCAGCAGCCCTCTACTGAGAGAGAGCCTGAAATCCAGACCGCTCCAAGTACCTCGGCGATAGATATTTCCCCCATAGCATTCCTGCATCCCGCGTACAACACCGGTTTCAAGCCGGATTCCGTCAAAATTGAGGGTGGGTTCAAGCCGATCATCACCAAAGAGTTCCAGGACAGAGTCGCCGTGGACGAACCGGAAATTGGGGTTGAGAGCGAGACAGGGGTGGTAGAGCACGAAGGTAAGTACGAGTACAAACCCTTCCACGTTTTTGAACCCGTGTTCGTCCCCTCACCCACTTTCAAACCCCTCAAAGAAAAAAGGGTCAAAGTCCATAAGAGACCGATGACCAAGAAACGCCAACAGTACGTGAAGATCGTGCTGAAACACCCCCGAAGCATGAGAGCGTCGGAAGACGAACCGATAGCAGCTGCTGCTGAACGGGTGGAAAGCTACTACTTACCTCCCGCCAACCAGGAACCTGTAGACAGGGTTCGAGAACCTTCCAACATCGATATCGAGCAGTCTGACTTCGACGTCGATTCCCCTCCCGACGTGGTAGTCACGTACGATGGCAAAAAAGTATCAGGGCAAAGCTTGACCGCCAAGTTATCAGATCGTTCTTCTCTCCTGGACCGCAGGATATCCAAAGCATCAGCATTCATCACGGGCAGGCCGCAGTTTGGTCAGTTTAAAGGTGAGCTCCCTCCTTTGAACATCGACTTCATAGACAAGAACGCTCCCCAACTCCAAGCCAGTGTGGGGGTGCTCAATCGTGATTTGGACACACCAGCTTTGCCTACGGAAACTAGACTAACGCAAGGTTCCACTAGGTTGGCCAGAGTGGGAGGAGGACGGATTGAGAGGGCGGCGCATCACACTCCTGAGCACACGGCTCAGCAGGAGGCAGAGAAGAGGAGGAACGGTACGCAAAATCATTCTTCAGATGTGCTACCGCAAGGGGCGAGGAATAAGAGAGCGGCGCATCATACTCCTGAGCACACGGCTCAGCAGGAGGAAGAAAATAGGATGAACGGTACGCAAAACGATTCTTCAAAGGGCGCAACTGTTTCTTCAGATGTGTGGGTGATTTTGTTTCTCACTGTATGCGTCGAACGTTTCGTTTACATGAGACAACTCTAAATATTTTCAAAAATAAATTCAAAATCTTTTATATTTAAAATTTGAATTCATTCTAGCTGAACCGACTGTCATGAGAGAAATCAACCACAAATCGAGCCATCGCGATATTTCAACTCTCATTTGATGAGTTTTTGAGGTTATTTTTATATCCATATATTCGAAGATCTGATTAAGTGTCTTAATAGGCACCATCAGGAATACATAATGCATTGACAATAGACAAAAATTAAAAAGAATGGTTTTGTCAGATTGGTTCAATAGTTGACCATTTTATCTTCACATATTATCCATTTGTGTATAAATTTCTTGATTTTTTGTTTTCTGTAACAGTTTCCATATTTTTTTTAATTATCTGCACCATATATTTGCTTGGAATTTCAATTCATTAAATTATAATTATAAAGTGACTGACTGATAAAATTTTCATGTTTTATCAACGCATTCCCCGGGATATATTAGTTCGACTTTGAAAATAAAGAAACCGATATTCATATCCCATGTCCTGAATTCAATTAATAATCGAAAGATATTTGTATGGAAAATTATCAAAAGTGCAGAGAGTTGGTAAGATGGCTCTCTCGTTAAAAATGTTTACAAAATGTCTTGTTCCATCTTTCTCCATCGAAAATATATTTGGGATTTTGGATGAGTTTGTATATTTAAATTATTTGTGAACAATTACAAACTCAAAGAGTGCGTCTAGGTATATTGTAGCTGGAATAAATTAATATCAATAATACGTAGAACAAACTGATTACTAACCTAATCGTTGGAAGTTTGGCCAAATTTTCTATCAACCTCAGATTTATTTTCTCTCATTTTTAATAAACTTTGTTTCCAATTGACTTTCCAGGGTGATGTTGAATTTTTCAACAACTACATTCTGTTAATTATTTGTAAATAAAATAATGTTAGGTGTTTTTATTAAAGTGTTTTTTAGTAAAGTTTTTGTTTTTTTTTCACATCTTGAATTTTTCCTAACACGAGATTCCTTATTCTTACATGAAAATTAATTGGCGTGTAATTAATTATTAATAGAAAAAAAGTAGGTGGCTATAGAAAATCATATTTTGTAGGATCATGACAGTAACATTTCTCACAGAAACATTTTCAGTTGAAAGAAATATACACAACCTAATCATCTGTTCTACAATATTTTTTTCATTAAAAACGACATTGTTCATCAAAAAACGCAACCTTCTTATAAAAACACCAACAACAACATAAATATGCAAAATGTTTAGTGAATTTATTACCAACTAGACATGAATAAAACTCACTAAGTGCTGTTTTCAAGTAAGAAATAGGGTGAAACAGGTCAATTAGGGTGTTAACATTCTGCTAATGATAAGGAAGAATTTTGAGTGTCTACTGTTTTTTTTTAAGTAGGAATGCATGCTAGAAAATGTCAGTTATCACTTAAAAATAGGACCATATCTCCGAAATTATTTGAGAACGCCAAAAAATTTATTTATATTTTTGTTCAGGAGACCAAATTACATGAAGTCCAAAATTTTTTAGCTTGTTGCTATTAATTAACGTAATTTTACCACGGATGCAAAATTTTCAGACCGGCATTTTACACAAAACGTGGAAGGTCGGTGAAAATTGGCAGTGACTTTATATACAATACTCATAAATTTAGCTACATTTGCACAGTGGGCTCACAAAGCGTTTTTTTTGCCAAAACTCCTGTCTTTATAATAACGGCTCAAAAATTATTTCCTCATTCATTTTAATCATTTACTTCCCACAGATACAATTTCAAAATACTAATTTGAATGTTGATAGTTCATAGGCGTACGTGATTTCAGAAATCATACTCAAAAATAAGGAAAGGCTATAGTTTTATCATTGTTTTCACTATAAACAATGGTTTTATGTGATGAATATTAAATCGGAATTACATTACAATCAATAGTGAAACATAATTTCCCATTTAATAGCCAGTGCCGTAGAATAATAACTGAAATTTACTAGATATTCAAATATTGAATTACAAACTGTAGCAAAATTTAAAATAATTGAAACTACAAAAACTACTATTTCCAACATGAACGTGCATTCAAGCCGACAGAAGTTTCAGCTAGGCCAAAGTAAGTATTAAATCTTTTGTTTGTTTGGAATTGTCAGTACTTGATTTCTATGAATATTTTAACAGAAACTTTACTACGTATACGCATTTCAAGTCATACGAATCTATATTGTATCAAATTCCGTGGACGCGCCCGGCCGTTTTGGAGGTTAAAATATCTCTATCGTTTTTAGAAATGAAACATAACCTATAAGAAATGCCCCATAGATAATTTTTTTTTTTTTTCGATATTTTTCCGTTGATGAAAAATGAAAAAATTAATCGAAAACGAAGCGAAAGAGCTGTCAAATGTCAAATTCTCAGACCGGTTTCGAATCGATCCTAATTCTGTCAAGAAAACCTTGAATATATGACTCCAAAAAACGGTACACAGAACGAACTCAATCTTGTTTATACATAGCAATTGATGTGGAATGTATCCAGTTCTATAAGGGCATGTTTAAGAATGAATGGCAAAATGTCATACAAATGCAAATGAATGCAGACATTTTTTCACAGTTATAATCCTGGAAGTATATAGTTTTGAAATATATAACTCTGAGTGGAGGTCCATGGAGAATATAAAATTTTACTCTGACGAAATCGAAGTCAATGCACTTTTTTAAGTATCTACACTCCGAGAATTAAGTTCCTACTGTCCTTGAGTCATTTACTCAATTACTTTCAGATAACCTTTTCTTGAATATACTTACCTTCCTGTCTTATATTCTTGTTAAACTCAATTCATACTTCAAAATAAACAAAGTGGAAAACGCTGTCAAACTTTATCAAAATATCGAATGAAATGTAGATCACAAATCTCGAAATCACAACATAAAAACTAATCCTTGTGGACGCTTGTCAAACAATATTTTTTTTGTTTCTTGCAATTCCAGATCTACTAGATTGTTAGCTTCAAGTTAACACTGAATATACTCGCAATAGAAGCATTTCACATTGAGTCAATTTTGGCCAAAAATATGAGATAAGAGGTGATATGGGGCGAAAAAATTGTTGTAATTTCATAAAAACTTGTTTCTGCATGTCTATCAACTAAAAAATCCGGTCAACTTATATCACGTAACTTCAGATTTGGCGTGAATTCAAAAAGTTATCTGTGGTGCAAAAAATGTTGACAAGATATCGAAAAATTTCATTTAAAAAGTGTCTGGAATCCAGCGAGGACCCCATGAACCACCAGATGGGAAAAAAATCAAAAATACCGTTTTATTTTGCTATCCTTACTAAGAAACATTATACACTCTTGTTTCATCTGACAACAGATTTAGTAACCTAAATCACATAAGTTTGGGTCAAAAACTATCAAATATTTATGAAATCGTCGTTTTGCGGGAGATTAATGATGAAAACACGATCAAATCTTGTCAGTTTGTCACTAGGTGTAGAATCAATATTCCCAACCCGTAAATAATTCCCGCCAAATCTGAGGTCACGTGATACAAGTCGCAACGGATTTTTTTAGTTATCAAGCATACATAAACAAACCGCCATCCAGAGTGTTTCAGATATTTTCAAAATAAATGACGGCCACTGTAGACATAGTTACCGCATGCGACTGCCGTTACCCGAACGACGGAACATCATTTGTTCCCGCCTTTCGATACAGATATAGACACCAAAGGAAAAAATAAAACCGCCCAATTACGAATACACCATTTAATTATTTAATCAATTAATTAAGACGTTAATTATATAAACACTCGAATGAAACCTACTGATCAGATTCTACAGAGAATTAATAATGTAGAAAAAAATACAGAAAACACCATATCAGCAACTGATAAATGCCTAAATTCAATCTTTGCTTGTCGACTTGCCGTTCTCTTTAACGACAGACCTACTGCGAGACCTGGACCTCGACCGGGAGTTCTTGTCGGCGGTACGGGAGCGGGTGCGGCTTCTCTTCACAGAGGGCGTGCGAGTTCTCGTGCGACGTCTTGAACGGCTGCGGGACCTGGAGTTACTCCTAGATCGGGATCTGCGATCCTTAGAACGACTCCTAGAACGGCTACGAGACCTAATAACAGATCAAGAACTGAAGTATTTCGCCGAGTACGGATGAAGTCATTGCAGGGCGAAAGAAAAGACATGTTCATTTGCAATATCGATACCGAGTTCCTGATTCAGTGCGGGGGTTCGCATATTTTCAATCAGAAACCAACAACTTGGCATGGTTACACCAATATTTTGAAACAAAAAGCATTTAAAAAAAAAAAACAATGTGTTTGATTTTGTGTTTTCCTATGAACCTTGCATACACTACTGTGAAGCTCTCTGAAGAATAGATGGATATGCAGAAAGAAAATCAAACCTAAGTTAGAAACTGAAAAGCTGGCTATTTAGAAATTTCACAGGTTAGTTCTAAAGATAAGAACTCGAAAGATTGAGGGCCGGTTTTCCAATGTTCAGTTAAGTCTCAGTTAGCTAGACGGCTAAATCCGTAGACACAATGGAAGATTTATTTAATAAGTTTCAAGTTTGGATATTAATTTTTAAAATTAAACAGGATGCAAAACAGTATTGAACTATAAAGATTGAATTCTACAAACAATATTGTTTGTGGCGCGTGATCAGAATAATGAATGATAGTTTCGCGTAAAACGGAAATCTAGAATTGTAAAAATTTAAATATAAAAACACAAAATTAAACATAAAACGTCCATTGTGTTCAAGCCTCGATAGTCCTTGTGTCCAGTAGGTACCAACGAAAAATAATCATTACCAAACTGTTGAGATTTAGTATATTTGTTCATCGTGTCGAGCTGGACAGCATAATACCGAAAGTTTTTCTCAAATAACATATCCAACTCGACATGAGCAGATAAACGAAGTCTCAAAGACTGTGTACTCATTTATTTTCCCCAGTACTGGGCACGAGAACTTTTAGCCAGCTAACTGAAACTTTTCACTGAGTGTTGAAAAACCGGCCCTAAGGGTACTAACTCAAAATCTATCACATTCTATTTCCTGTAAAAGGAAAGCAAACATAATTGGAACTTTTACACATATCCAGTACTGTAGCAGAAGGATTTAATGGTTTCAATATTTTTACTACTTTAATCAGAGCCATCATTGTTGGCCTATTATCTTTATATACTTCTTGAGCAAAGCTGTCATTCATATAAAAAAAACAACCATCTGTTTTCCAATGGTGAATGCATAGGCTTACTAAATGGGAATAGTTCAGAAAAGGGTCGACATTATAGGCTCCCAAAACCAAAATTCATACTTTACAACCCAAAATGAAAAATGTTAAAAAGATGGTAAAACATGTTGATTGATTATTTGAATCTCGTCAAACCATAAAAATTTTATTAATTCTTAATTTTTTGGTTTCAAATTCCCAAAAAAAAAGTTAAATAAAAAGCATATTTTAACAAATTGTCCATGAGTGTTTTAGCTTAAGTTTTCCAAAATAACATTGTTTTATAATTTTTTTATCAGCTCTTCAGCAAAACTCTCTTCTATAAAATAGATTCATTTCTTTCAATATATTTTGTCAACCCTACAGCTTTTGTAATCCATGAATTCTCGTAAAAGTGAAATATCAAAATAGATAAAATGAGAGCATTAAACATTGTATAAATTGAAAAGGAAGATAAGTCCAATTTCAGTTGATCTTGATAGAATGAGTCATTTACGTGTGTGGAGAAAAGTTCCTGTCTCTAAAACAGTACCATTCAAAATATAATTTGTTTGAATGCAACTACGTTCAGCTAATAATTAGAAAATCTATATAAAAAGTTGGAAATTTCGTTCTAGTCTCGTATGTAGGCAAAAACTATAAATCAGGAATCCCGAAATTTTAGAGTTCCTGGAATATTTTCATGTAAAAGACTCGTTAGGATCTGTAGAATTATTATATATATTTTTTTATCTGTATGGACCATTTATTTACATGGGAACTGTAATTTTAGCTTCACTTCAAGTGATTCACACCAAATTGCAACATTCGTTTGAAAGTCCATTTCATACACATAATAACACTTGATCCTAACGAAGATTGTCAGCTATTTCCGTTATATGATATGAATACATTGAAATTTCAGATTTGGAATCTAAAGATACGTTTCCTATGGGGCGGCTGACGCACGCGGTTGCCGCACAGCGTCTGACGCAAACGGCCGACTGTCAAAAAAATACCATTTTCTGAGTTAAAAATTTGCAAAAACAAAAAAAAAATTGGATTTGCTATTAGAAGAAATTGAGGACGGAGAAATTTTACTGAAAAGCATGTGCAAGGAAAATGAACAAGTTCATCCATTATTTAAAATCAGAACTGACGAAGGCTTTTTTCAAATTCTAATAAATAGACATTTATTAATATTAAAAGATGAAGAGAAATTTAGACAATTTTTTAGATTACATATTGTCCAGTTCAATTATATACTGGAGTTGAGAAAAGAAGATCTAACCAAACAGTCATCGAATAGA
The DNA here is from genome assembly GCA_958502065.1 of Chrysolina americana. Lineage (NCBI taxonomy): Eukaryota > Metazoa > Arthropoda > Insecta > Coleoptera > Chrysomelidae > Chrysolina > Chrysolina americana. Next base: position 8,462,264 of record OY293419.1, on the reverse strand, counting down.
TATCCATATCCTATCACTCCTCCAATATTTCATCTTCCTCTGCAGAAAATAAAACTTTCAACATCGTACAGGCACGACTTTGACAACCTCGGCTGACGCTTGACTGCCTCAAGAAGGGTAGAGCCGCAGCATCTGTAGCCGCTAACGGTTGACACTTGCGTCTGCGCTCGAAGAGAAACGGATAAATAAATTGTGACATGAGCAGTACTAGGCGTCAGACGCTGTGCGGCAGCCGCGTGCGGCAGCCGCCCCATAGGAAACGCACCTTAATAACCCTATCAAGAGAAAACAATAAGAATACTAAAATATTTATCAGTAATAGTAATTTTATTTAAATTTCAATCGACTAGTTAGTCAAACGTAATTTTTCTGATTCATTTGCCTTGGAATTTATCACAAAAGTATATATAATATTCATCATTATCTCAGCCCTTGAAAAAATCAGCTCATGTGAAAGGTAATCTAAACTACTCTCTACTAGGTACTAGGAATGAATCATGTATAGTTATAATCTGTTAACTTTCAATATTATCTTGTTTATCCACCTCATCTAAATAACTGTGTGTTTCATTCATAAAAAACTTTCCTCAATAAGACATTATTTCTTGAATAAAGAAAATCAAATCAAACCGAAAGTCAACAATAATAATTGACAATTATTAATATGTAACGTTTCAAACCCAGTTTCATCTTCAAACTGAAGTACAAAAACCAATAGAATATGTAATATATTATTATCTTAGGATAAGTCTGTAATGCAAAATTAATTAATCTTCAGAATAATTATGATTCGTGAAATTATTCAATGAAGTGATGATCTTTAATGATATATTTCTGTCACAGTAGTTTGTAGTATCTTGTGCTTTTTTATATGACTATAGACACTTTTGCCCTTTGACCTTTTTTACAATTTGTTCGTATTTTTATACGAGTCAATTGCGGAAATAAATATTATTATTGTTATGATATGGTAAACATTCAAGATATATAGAACGTGCAAGTGAAGAACAATAAAAGATTTAGAAATTACTACGAAAATTGTCCAGTTCACTTCCAAAAAGTATATCAATCAATTTCATCAGCCAATCCAAGACAATTCAAATAGTATTGAAAACCGAATAAAAATATCACCAGTAAAATAAAATATTACTTTCAGAATGTCAACATAAATGATTTTTATGTCAGATATTTACGAAACGTTAGCACATTCAGTGATATTTCGCCCAAGCCAGAATCAACTCTTGAATACCATTTTTATGGGCACAAAAAAAATTGCCACCAAAGCTTCCCAATAACAACACACATACCCAAAAAATCTCTGTTAGCTGATGTCATTTCTTTTAAATCTTAGTCAACCTAAATGATATCCTAAAGTTACCAACTAAACTAGTTATTTCTATAAAAAAGATGATTTTCCAAAAGGCAAAAATTTCAATTCAAATTCATTAATACTCAAACCTAAGATGACAGAAATCCATTCTGGATGAAAGACTACCGAGTTTTGTTGAAGGAAAATCGGAATAAACCCACTCACATTGACTTATGTTGCGACTAAATTCAATATTTTCAGATTTGACACCAACCACAAAAAACACCAATAGTTAATATCAAAAGGCCAAGTCGGAAGTTTTTGTATAAACTAACATACCTAATCATCATTTGTGTTTGTCACCTATCATTCAAACCAAAAAAAGTGAACGCCTAATTTCGTCTCTTTCCACACTTATATACACTCACATTATAATAAAGTTAATTAGCTTATAAATTTGTAAAAGGTTTTTTACCATTTTTTGCAAGAGATCTTGTAATACCGTAGCGGTCGTGTCGAAAACTTTGTAGCTAGTAGAAGAGTGATCAAGTCAACTAGGTAGTTGCGTTAGGGGCATGCCCAAAAGAGTCGGCTATCTCTCACTGGCTCACAGAAGTTTCTCGAATGTTTTAAGCAGTCGTATGTTGTAGAGAACGATGTACTCTAGGTGGATTCTACGAAGTCAGTGGGAGACAACAACTAGGCGAACAGTGAATGAACTCAATGCTTGTTACCTTTCTATCGTCCATAGATTCTTAACCTATAAACATGGCAGTAAGGTCAAGCCCGTTTTCCATACCATTTCACCACCTTTCAAATTATTTTCCTAGTTGGGATCTATAAACTCACCGACGCTAAATTTTCAGCCAAACATTAAACATGTATTCTCATTTCGAACCAAGAAATTAAATTCAGTCAGGAGAGATTATGGATGCCAACTGTATTGTTCTCACCGGTTAAGGTGTTTTTTCTAGATACTTCATTGGTTGTACAACGAGATGTAGTTATATTATGGTAAATGAAAGTACTGATTCAATTCATAACAAAAAAACAAAGCTTCAAAAACCCCAGAATGAAAAATAAATGTTTTGCCATTCAACAAAGCTACAAATGGCAAGAATAACAACTTTTTGTAGTTTTCCTGAACTCCTCCAAACCCAGGAAGGTACTGCATTCGAATATTTACATGGGCTTAAAAAAAATTTGAAGAAAACAATGGCATGCTTTGATGGAGAAATATTGGTGTTTCTGAAAATAATTATATGGTAAAACAATCAAACACTATTTTAGTGACAAATTATAAAAATTAAAAAGTATTTTTTCAGCTTCAATCAAGTTTTCATAAAAATCACTAGACTAAAAAAGCAACAAGAAAAGTTGTTTTTCATTGAACAGATCTAAAAATTGCAATAAAAATCAAAATGTCATTGTGTGTTGGTAACAAATTGAAGTGTTATTCTATAACACCATTATTTACATATATTGGCGATAGATACAAGGCATTTTTTCAATAGTCTTGCATCCTTATTACAATTAAAATACTCTTGATAGAAGCCTCAGAGTGAAAAATAAGGAAAAAACGATAGATGGGAACTTCTCATATTACAATTTTTTTTTAATTCACTTACATATAAAGTGCAATGGAACTACTATATACAGAAAGTTTATCACTTAGGACAATCAGGTTACAAATAAGATATTTCTCAAAATAATTACAGATAGATAAATAAGATAATGATTAAAACTAGAGTCGAAAGATAAAATCGTACAATGCAAGTATAGAACTTACAATCCGGTATACGACAATCACTTACTATTTGCTTCAACCACATATGCATAGTGTAGAACTATGCAATAATTCAACAGCTGTCTTGTTGATACACATTTATAATAGTAATCTCTATTTAAACTACAGGACATCTTGAACTTTCAGTGAAAAGTGGAATCTAATTCAATGGCATATTTAATCACTTTCTAAAGTGTTGCAAAATGTCTGGATAATATCAAAATACTTTCATTCAAATAAATATCTGAATGTTTCAAAAAGTTAACTGAATTTTCCTTATGATTTTGATACCTAACTTCAATTATGAATAATCAATAGGTACTATTTTTTTTTTGAATACTCTGAAAAGAAATGATTGCCATATACAACTCACTCTAAAACATGGCAGATTGTTTTCCATTGAAAATATTTTTGTTGGAATACTGTCATTACTTGAAGCCAACAAAAAATAGTAAACTGCATTAAAAAAGAAACTGTGAAGTTATCATTAACCAGAAATTTGAACACACAACTTTTTATAAGTGCATAATTATTTATAAAATATTCACAAAAGCTAGATGATCCAATCTTATGACTATATTTATTGAATTAATTAATTAATAATATTTGCTATAATAATAATTCTCCCTTATATAAACATGCATACATAACCTGTATGGGTAGATAACATCTATTATTATTATTATATCCCCAAATTTTTAACAACTTGTTTTCCACTAATTTTAATTAGGACAGAGAACAAAAACGTTATATGAAATTGAAAAATTAATTTAAATTTTCAGCACATTTTGTTAATAAAACGAGCAAGTGAAATTGACTAGTTTTCGTGTTTGGTAATTTTGTTTTTCACTTCAAGAACTATGTTAAAGTAAGAAACATTTCAATATGTGATTAATAATACTGGTCAATAATGTAACTTTTCCTTCAAAACATTTTAGAAGAGCAGTGAAAAATATCTTGTCATATCATTAGATAATAAAATATAATACATTATAACCAATTGTTCAGCCAGCAATTCACATTCTCCAAAGTTTATAGAGTTCATTTATTCAAAGCAGAATAATAAAATTGGATCATCCTAAGCTATATCCGTTTTTATGAATGGGGTGATGGGGTCTTTGAAGCTTTCATAAAAATTCCAAATTGAAAATAACATCCAGTTGTACAATAAAGAATAATTCAAGACAATAAATCATAAAAAATTCAAACATTCGACAGTAAATAAAAATTTGTAAATAATCCAAAAGTCACGCATACCTGTGCCGTCCACCACGTTTGTGTCTAGTACAATCTCTAGCATAATGCCCCCTATCTCCACATTCATAACAGCGATCATCAGGGTGAAAAGGTTTACCACGAGATCTGGGGGGTGGTCCCCTGTACCTGCCACTACCGCCTTTACCATTGGACATTTCAACTCTTGCTCTTCGACCACATATTGTTCGACCATCTAGCAAAAGACGAAAATGTTAGTAACCAAATGCTTACGTATTGAAAAGCATACATTTTTCTACTCTTGCTTTCCGGCCACAGACTCTACGACCATCTAACAAATAAAGATGAACATAACTTAGTGAAATGGCACACAAAACATCAGCATAAGTTTACCTAGTCCTCGGATTGCATCTTCTGCATCTCTGGAGTCCTCAAATTCTACAAATGCAAAACCGGGTGGATTTCGTGCAACCCATACATTCCTAAGAGGTCCATAATATTTAAAAGCATCTTCTATGTCCTGCTTTGATGCACTGTTTCCTAAATCTCCTACATAAACTTTACAATCTGAATTGTAACGAGACATAATGTAAAGACGTTCTGAAATGAACGAAGAAAAATTACCATACTATCGATTCATTGTAAAAGAAGTAACCGGGTCTGCAAATGTAAACACTTACTTATTATCTTCTTAGCAGGCGAGTGACAGCAAAATCCTCAACTTATGCACATTCTTGATTACCGAAAACTACAGCTAACAAATATTCCTAGAATTCTAAAAACCAAAATGGACGAAAAGAAACGCCAAACCGCTATCAAACGCTAGCCGATCGCGCAAAACAAAAAATCGAACAAGAGTTTTAGCTGGGGTTTGTTCGTACATATGACCCGTATACTCCGATCTGTCAAAACACTCCAACCTCAAAACAAAAATGAGTAAGAACTCTTTATAGGATTTTTCAGAAACCTACTCGGGTTGATACGATCACTAGCTTTCCTAGAAGCACCTAATGGAGCTTGTTACCCCTGAACTGAACCTGAAGTGAAACGCACCCGACTTTATAAAAGGGGTTTAATTAGAACATCATTTATCCTGATGTGTCAGATCACTTCAGGAGCTACCCAGAATTACTCGGAGCTACTCATTGTTGCAATTGGAAAGCGGCTTGAGTTACCAATCCGCATTCAGAAATTTCAGTGTTCCTTAGGGCCGGTTATTCGATGTACTTTAACTTCGAACTAAATTTAACTCATGGTTAGAATGCGACTCTATTCCTTCATTTAGCAAATGTCATATTCATTCTAACCGCGAGTCAAATTTAACAGGGAGTCAAAGTACGCTAACACGACATTGATAAACTGGCCCTTACTGGATCACTAAAGCTAGAAATCACACTGACCGACCAGAATCGACCGTCCGCGACCCAGCAACAACCAAAAATTGAAAGGGATCAATGAAAACTTTCAAACTTCCACTGATCGACCAAAATTTTCAGCAGATTGTAATTGCAAATATGCAGTGGGACTCTGTAACTTTATAGCGATAGCGAAAGCGAAAGCGGAGCGAAGCACGCTCTATCTCTTTCCAGTACACCAAAAAGTGCCAGCGTTTGCTTCGTTTCAATCGTTTCCCTTTGCTATTGCTAGGCGATATAAGTTACAGAGTCCCACCCACGGTCTTACAAAACCGGTCAAAGACGATCTCATTCAGTGTGAGTTATCCAATAAGAATACCCGTGTTGGAAATTTTGGTCGTAGTTGGACGATCGCGGACGGTCGGTCGGTCATGGAATCCCATCCCAGGGGTGGAATTCCGTGTATCATAGAATTCTACTTTTCATCAAATGAGTGAGATGACATTATAATTGAATTCAAGGGAGAAAAAGGGACATAACTGTCGACTATAGAAGACAAATATAAATATAGAATATAGTAGTAGTAGGAGGTTTAGTGGCAATCAGAAAGCCAAGTTACTGTTCGAAAACTTCGGAGGGTTATTTTGTATATAGGGGCGCAGACAGATACCAGTTCAGAACACATTATATTATCTAATAAAAAACTGGTTTTGGACATGAGGTCTCGCTAGTTGAGGATTTTAATACGTTTGTGATTTTGTAGCAAGGGAAACATAAATCGATTTTAATAAAATTATTTTGTGATGAAAACCAAAAATTTAGGTTAGATAAAAGACGATGGCACGCTCAATACAATATTTGATTTAAATTTACCAAAAATATTTGAGTTTCATTTCGAAATATGTCTAGTATCCCCATTTGTTCGCAGAAAAATTCCGATTTTCGGATGATTGGATAAGTAAGATTCTCGCCTCAACTAGAGGTGCAGAGATGCTACGGTTAACAAAAAATAAATAGTTCCTTCCAAACGGGGTATTTGAGTATTACATACGAAAAAATTTTGTGTTAGCAGTTACGTTATTTCGCTCAGTTTTTAATTTGTCACTCCGTGATGCTATTCATCGAATATGTATTTATTCATTCTTCATTTGTCAGTTATAATGGTAAAGAAAAAGGTTACCTGCCTTGATCCCCAAGCTGAATGAAAATTTGTAATCGACGCCCCTGATCAAACGGCAGTGTTCGGAAAAATTTGCAGCCAACTCAGGCAGACAGCTAAGTTCAGACTGCTGAGTCTTGTTATGTCAAATTTGACAAGGCCCTAACCTCTATCTCCGACCTCCAACCTGTGATTCCTGTGAACTGTGAATAAGAGTGAGTAGTGAGTGGAGAGGTGACCTTTGTTATGGTTTTGGAAAGTTGATTCTATCATCTATTCTGTGTATCATTTGAATTCAAAATGTTTCTCGTCTATAAAAAATAAAATTTTCAATAAAGTCGCCATATCAAGTATCCAACATTTATTGCCATGGGCGTTACTGGAGAATCGTTCCGAAACACATTCAATTTTATGAACAAAGATGTGATTCGGTGGTTTCCTGGACACATGGGAAAAGGTCTGAAACAGATGCAGCAGAAGTTGAGGTCCGTAGACTGTATAATAGAAGTGCACGATGCTAGAATACCCATATCTGGAAGAAATACGGACTTCAAATACACTATCAGCGGAGTAAAACCTCACATATTGGTCTTGAATAAAGTAGATTTAATCAACAAGTCGATGATTCCCAAAATAGAAAAGTCGTTAAAAAATGAATGTGGTGACATCGTATTCACCAATTGTAGTAGCCAGAACTGTTCTGGCATTAAAAAATTATTTCCTCTTGCCCAGAAACTCATAAACCAATCCAACCGTTATAATCGCTCAAACGAAGAAGATTTTAACATTATGATAATTGGTGTGCCAAACGTTGGGAAGTCCTCACTCACGAATGCACTTCGAGTAAAACATTTGGGGAGGGGTAGTGCTACCAGTGTGGGTGCAACTCCTGGCGTAACAAGGAGTGTATTGCATAGGATTAAAATGTGTGAAAGCCCATTATTTTATATGTTAGATACACCTGGAATATTAACTCCAAATATAGCTAGTATGGAAGTAGGATTGAAATTGGCTCTGTGTGCCACAATAACTGACCATCTTGTTGGAGAAACTATAATGGCAGACTATTTGCTTTATTGGTTGAATAAACATGAACATTTTGATTATGTCAATTACTACAATTTGGTACAGCCTGTAGATAACATTCTGGAGCTTCTGGTTCATATTAGCAAAATTAATAATAAGACGTTGAAAATAAAAAATAGTCTGAATGTTTATGTTATCAAACCTGATTTAGAAGCTGCTGCTAAACTAATGCTGAAAGCCTTCAGAAACGGTGACTTGGGAAAAGTTATCTTGGATGTGGATTCGCTAGGGATGAATATTTCATAACATCTCAAAGACAAATATGTGGAAATACTTGAAACATTTGTTCAAAAGTTGCAAGAGTAAGTCAAGAAATGTATTAGTAAGACTACAGGGTGTCATTACAAGAAAATTTTTCATAGCAGGGTAATAGAAAGAACTTCCAAAAATGTATTATTCATTTTTTTATATGTCTTTGCATAAAATAATGATTGAACTAACTAGTACTAAGATTTGCCAAGAAATCTGCTTAACCAAAAACTTTGTGGAGTTTCTCATCATGAAATACTAACCAAATATTCAATATACAAAACTTGTCAAAATTGAAATAGATATTTTGTTTTAAATTATGATTTGGCTTATCTCTGCATGTGAAACAATAGCAATATAGCTGCATCTCAGTAGTACAGAGGTTGGTCAATATCTACCAGCCCCTTAGTGAGAATTTTGTTATTAATATCTTGAGTGTGTATTTTGTGCACAATCGTTTATTTTTTGTTTATACTTTAAAATTATTTGAAGTGATCAATAAAGTATAATGAAATCGTTTTTGTTTTGTTCATTAGTATATCACTCTTCATTAGAAAATAATGCTCTTTATAATAGATACAATCACTCAAAGGGCAATTCACATTGTAATAACAGAATTAAGAATATGTAAATAGGTGCATTTATAAAACATCAAATTACTAGTAAAAATCACTTGAAATAGGTATACGTTTTCAATACATTTTCTTTTGATTACATTTAATGAATCACAGCTTTTGAAATGACTAGGTAAATTATTGGATAAAATCAGACCAGAACTAAATAAAGATTCACAACCTGTATAATCTTTGTTAATATAAAAATTTTCAATATCATTCCTAGTATGATGAGTATTCATGAATACTACTTGTGTATGACAACAACTGTTCACTAGTTCACTCAGATAATTTTGCAACATATTGTTTGATTTTAAATTTAAATAATAAAATTTTCAAAGTTATCCTTTGCTAAGCAGACACAAGGGACCCTGTTTTCAACATGTATTTCACAGATGTGCTTTTATTACAACTTAGTATTGCCCTCATGGATCTGTTTTGAAGCTTCTGTAATCTACTGAGATTTTCATTGCTTACAAAAAGAGCAGTGTACTACAATAGTCAAAGTGTGGTGCTATTATTGATTTATAGATTTTTTATTTTGCGTATTTATTTATTTTATTCTTTAATCTATACAAAAGATAAGATTTTAAATAAAGTAGCTTGAAAATGTAGATATTAGAAAATCATTCAACAGAAGACTAAAATGTTTATTTCAATTAAAAAACTCTATAGAGGAACAAAATTGATATTTGTATCAATAACAACAAAAAACATTCATAAAGTATCTGTATTCAGTCGATTGTTTTCAAGCAATATAAATATAATTAGCAGAATCATCTCTGTCTCTCTCCATATATTCTCGTTCAATAAGAAGTTCTATCCTCTTCTTCAGATCGTACGGTTTCACTGGTATATCAAGAGTATTGAACAGTTCTGATATGAGCTCATTGTGATTAATCTTCTTCTTGTCCTTCAAAATCCTCACTATTGCCGCATCGATCTGAAATTGTCTGTCGGCCAAAACACTTTTTTCGGTTGCTTGTTGCTCTTCCACGCTCTCTTTCAGTTGAATCTGGTTTATCTTTACCCTGAACAGCTTGTCACTGAATTTATGATTGACACTGAAGGTGTCGCCGTTCTCAACATCTTTGCCCTTTGACTGCTTGAGAAGAACCCTGCTTTTTGGGCTTGCAAGGGAGATGAGGGTGCGTTTCAGTTCTTCTATGTCTATGTTTGTCAGATCAACCATTTCAGAAAAAGTCAGTTTTTCCGAATCATTGAATAGCAGCAGAACCATCGTTTGAAACAGAGACACCTGCAGTTCTTTGTTACCGGTTTCAAAACTAGCTTTTACTATGCAGTGTCCAAGATTTGGCTGCCAGACCAGTTTCCTCCCGCTATGGTTAATTGCATAGAACTTCTGAAAAGTCAACTGGTAATTTATCAACTCTGGGGGAATGCTAACATTGTAACTGGGATAATTTGGCCAAAAACTGCTAGTCAAAACGTTGATGCACAAGTCAGAAGAGAAAGTGGCTGTATGATACAAATGTTGTTTGAATGCGTAGTTCATCCCTTGACTTATATTTATATCCTTGAACATCCCTTCGATTTTTGATGTGAAAGCAGTGCCACATTCGGATTTCAGTTTGCCAATCATACTGTCTTCAGCATCTTGACTAGTAGACTTTCCCAAAAGCAGCCTCTTTGCCAGGTCTTTTTTATAAAATGCCTCAAATATGTCTTTTCCTTGAATATATCTGAATATCACCATCACCTTATCCAATATCACTTCTAACTCTTCCTCTGAGATATCTTTTGTTCTCAACTTGAGATCGATATATTTTGCTAGGAGTTGTGCAGGTTTATTTTGTTTACTGTTTATGAATTTTATGAAGGAGTTTCTAATTATGTTACTGAAAAGCGGGTTGCTTTTGAAACTGCTGTCAACAATGCTGTCCAATTTGAATTTAAATAACAAGAGATCTTGTATCATAGTTTTTTCATTTTCAGGTCGATTAACAATCCAAGTTCCGTGTTGTATAATGTACTCAGTGAAATATTCAGAAAGTGTTTTCAAACCCAGCGGAAGCTTCCTGATCAAATTGAACAGAATGTTCAGTTCCCCTTCAATTTTTCCCCTGCGTAAGTGATTGAAAGTTTTTTCCAGAATACCAACCATGTGATCGTTTATCAGATTTTTATACACAATTTCTAAAACTGCTGTTGAAGCATAAACGTTTAGATAATGTTTGGAACTCTCCTGTTCCTGTCTGATTCTTGCTTGAGCATGTCTTAGATACGTACGTATATCTATCATATCAATAAGTATGTTCCCCTCATCAGCATAAAATATGTTGGAGACTTTCAAAAATTCGATTTGAAACACTTCCTCATAAATCTGTAACTCTGTTAGCATTTCCAATATGGACCGCAGAAGATTTTTGTCAATTTCATCACCTCTTCGATGCAACTGGATCAAATTCAGGATTTCAATGGACAGTCCTTCTTTAATTTTTGCGTTCAAAATAATTATCGTTTTGAATAAATTGGTACTGAGCTGATGAACATTGTTGTATTTGTTACTGAATTTTGATCTGTCACAGTTGAGAAAAATGTTTTTGATTGTTGTAATATGCTTGCAAAATTCAGTCCACAAAAAATTAACGGCAACCAGTAGACCTTTGGTTTCTGTCAATAATGATTCTAATTTGTGCAGCAAAACTTCCTCCACGAGATCCTGCAGTTTTTCATACAACATATTTCTATGTGTGTTATGGAGATTCTCGACGATTAAATATAATTCTTGTAACGATGTTTTCGGCACTTTTGAGTTGAGAATTGTATTAATACCAAACTCCAGTGATTTAATTGCCTTTTCGGCGTGCATTTTTGTGTTATCTGAACGCGTTTGAATGTTTGTTACACACAATACTTTTCGTGCCACTGCCATAACTGTCTCAACATCCATTTTCTTCAAAAGTGTCATTCTTATATTTTTCAGTATATCTAGTGAGCTCTGTAAAAATATATAGAGATATTACAAGTTTCTTGAAAATAATTTGAAACATTTCGAATCTGTAGGAATCACAAAAGCAGTCGCAGTGTGTCCAAACCAAAATACACATGGTAATGCAATTTGACACTAGCTCACTACTGTCACTAGTCTCACTAGCATTAATATTACTAAAATAATTTAAGTCCCACAATGATGTGTAAAACTTCACACGCCTCTATGAACTGTTGAAATTACCTCGAAAGTGTTCTTAAAACCTTTTCAGTTTACTATCTATCAATAATTTGGGTATTTCAATTGGTGAGTCAGCTTATCGGGGTGTCCATTCGGTAATTTTGCCAACTGTTAATACGTTATTAGCTCAGAGAATCATTCTTTAGGATGAAGACTTATTATTATTTCATTTATTTTATTATTTATTTCAAATTAATTAAGGAAGGCAGATTACGAATTTTGAATTATTTAAATGTCCTTTCAGTAAAATACTACTGGCTGTACTGGCGCGCACAAGTGTGTGTTCTGTTCTGTGGCACAAGTTCAGGTGAGTGAGAGAGATTCAGTCCAGTAAACTGCTGAAAAATAAGAAATTGTTTTAAAAGTTATTGCACCTGTGCAGATAACATCGAGTAGATGTGACCACAGGGTGTGAAACCATCCAATTGACACGGGACGCGAAGTAGTTCTGGGTGACACCGAGTAGCTCTTCAAGTAATTTGACAGACCATGAAAAATCGTGTACCAATAAATCCTCATTTATAAAGTCAGGTGCTGCTCAATTCAGGCTCTGTACCCACTCCTGTGTAGCACCGAGTAAATCCGGATAGCTCCTGAAGTGATCTGACAGATAACGATAAATTGTGTTCCAATTAAACCCTATTTACAAAGTCAGGTGCGGATCACTTCAGGTTCAGTTCAGGGGTAAGCTTCATTTGGTGCTCGTTCCTGGGGTGGGATTCCGTCTACTGGAGAATTTTATACTCTGGAGTTATGTCTCTGTCTCGCCCATGAATTCAAAATTTGCTGCTTTCTAATTGCCAGGGGTGTAGCCCCCAGTGGAGCTTGTTACCCCTGAACTGAACCTGAAGTGAACCGCACCTGACTTCATAAATGGGTTTTAATTGAAACATAATTTGTCGTGATGTGTCAAATCACTTCAGGAGCTACTCCTTGTGGCAATTGGAAAGGCGCTTGTAATGTCATCTCACTTATTTGATGAAAAGAATAATTCTATAGTACACGAAATCCCACCCTTGGAGGAATAGCACTATTTCATTGCGTATGTTCATTACCATCAGTTCTAAACATACTGCTGGATGGACGGAACAAATCATATCCAGAGAATGGCTGCTTTCTTTTAAAGTTTCAGGCACCGAACTTATTCTGTACTTACAATTGGTGGGTTTTGACACAAGTAATTTTTTTAGCCAATAATCGAAATATGTTAAGAAGCCCTCTGAGGCACAAAATCTCAGAAAAAAGCTATAAATTTCTACTCTTCATCAAATAAGTGAAAGGACATAACTGATAGAATTTAACCCCAGGGTGGAATTTGCGTACTATAGAATTATGTGGTCGACAGTTATATCTCTGTCTCTCCCATGTACTCAACCATAATGTCATCTCATTTATTTGGTGAAAAGTAGAATTCTAAGATTCCCGGAATCCTACTTCAGGGAATGTGTCAATCCAAACGGCATTAATCCGCATTGACAGGCAAATGAATACTAAGCGCATACTGCAGTTTGATCACAGAACTCAAAATGTTCTGTGACTTTGATGCAAACGAGGGGATTTAGTTCATCATGAATAGAAACATTGGCAACCTTGTACTGGATATCCCTTCACTCTTACGTCATATCCGTCCTAATATTAGCCCCTCCACTAATGAGTACGTTAATGAATTATGAGTACTTTTGGATGGTGTTATATAATTCTATAATTCATAATGTCCAATGATGTTAAGGGTGACTATTGATAAATTATCACAGTTGCACACCATTTAGATGTACTGTTTGTGCTCTGATATTGATCTGTTGGATAATCGAGGAACCTGCGCATAGGTGAAAAGCCAAGAAACAAACGGTTATAAAATTCTCTTTTCCACTGGACTTTGAAGAGGTAAGACGTGTGTGAAAATTATTCGGTTTGTTCATCTATAGGCATAATTGATTATCATATAGCTCCATTAAGGGCATGCGTATTATTTTAATTCAACATTTTTTTATTTGCAGATTCTTCAAGTCCATTCGCAAAGAAAAATACCCAAGCAGAGATCCATTGCTCCACATCTTGCAGGAAATATCCATCAACAAATTATAATGTAAGTTTCAGTAATTTTGAATTCATAATTTTTTCAAAGAATTCTGGGATATTTTGAGAATGTTGCTCAAAATATATTTTTTTTATCTCGATTTGTCATTTACAGCTGTGAAGCTTTGAACTGTTTGAAGGTCAAGTTAGCGGCCATTTTTTTTTCCATACCCACCCATATTTTATCGATTCTTTTGATGTATTTGTTCTTTCAATTATGACAATCACATATTGAAAATTGAATATTCAATATTACATTGAATGATTCCTGTAATTGGGAAATTTCACAATTATATGTGATGAGGATAATTTTTTTGTTCTTTTAACAATAGGGGCTACACCCAAATTATCGACTTGATGCATTTTCTGTTCACTCAGTGTGGATTCATGCAGCACCAATTAACAATTATCAAGTAGCAATTATCAATTAACAATTACCAAGTACAAGTTGAACTCCTTGTATTACAATGAATGCATTCATGCAGACAATTAACAATTATCAAGTAACAAGTAGAAGTTGGTCAACTTTTATCTTTCTACTCTAATTGAACGAGATTTTCTTCTAGTGCGCAACTAGTACGCAGATGATCGTGGATTGGTCAGTATAATGACGGAAAGCATCGAAAATCAACAAAAAAAATGCTTGAGTAGCTTCCATTTCAATGATAATCGTGAATGCACAAAATTGATTATAAACATTTGGAAAACGAATAGAATCTGAATGTTTAAACAGTTTCCACGACAAAGTGTGAGGTTAACTGAAATGGCACGGATCTGCTTTGTGCGCATGCTCACTTGTTCCTTGGTAATTGTTAATTCGGGTGCATGAATGCAGCATTTTCAATACTTGCTAATTGATAATTGTTACTTGATAATTGTTAATTGGTGCTGCATGAATCCACACTTAGTGTGCAGCACCAATGAAATTTGCAATTGACATATGAATCAAGACTTGTCCATACTAGTATATAGTATAGAATAGAACATTTAGGACAAGTAAACCTAAAGCAATTTAAGAATTTTCGAGTCACATTACAGATTTACTTAATTTTAGTTACCTCCTTCAATAGATATCTTTGCAATTTTAGTACGAATAAGTAGGGTAAAGATATTGAACACTTTTTCTGATTCTGACATAAAATTTTTCATCTTGCAGTTGAATGTAGGTATTAGAAATTGTCACTTTTGGTGAATAAATAGCATTTACTGTAAGTTTGTATCATTCAAAACTTCAAATGACCAGGTCTGGTTCATTCATAGGGCACAATTGCTTATATAAAGTCTCAGATTTAGAACAATGGAATGTCTTAGTTGCTATTATAGCCCTTGAAATTTTGTATTGTGAAAAATTGAACTGAACTCTTGCTCTTTGTGTTTCTGATTGAATAGAGCATTGTAGCTAGTACATACTTGAAAGTTAATTCAACCTTATGGTAGAAAACTTCACACAACTTTTGATTCTTTGTTTCACCTTTGGAACAAATTGCAAGTCCATTGATCTGAACTAAAAGTGTTTTACACTAAGGGGAGTCAATCATTACATTCTAGCCACAGTCTAACTAAGATACAAAAAGTTATGTAACTAAAAGTGTTACTGACAAAAAAGTGTATTTTCACATGATGAGACAGCTTAATGAACTAACTGTGATTATCTTATCGCACCCTACAATCCTCTAAGAAGAACTGATCTGAAAATTCCACAATAAGTTCCCTTGGTCGATGTTTCCATTTGTTCACAGTCTTTTCTTTTGTTATTCAGGTCCTACAATCAACAAAATGGTGGTGGTTACCAAGCTCGTACTGGGTTCTCAGGTCCCCCAAGAACTGGAGGAAGCAATTTCAGAAGCAACAACGGAGGTTTTAGAAACAACTCTGGAGGCGGAGGTTTCCAGAACCGTAATGGAAGCGGTGGCTTCCAGAATCGTAATGGAGGTGGTGGTTTCCAAAACCGCAATGAGGGCGGATTCAGAAACGAGGGTGGGTTTGGAAATAACCAAGGGTACGAACAGAATGGTCAGAATTTGAGAAAAGTCGAGTGGGGAAACAAAACATTGAGTACCTTCACCAAGGACAACTATGTACCCCATCCTGCCATAGTGAGCCGTTCTTCTGCCGAGGTCGAACAGTACCGGAAACTGAAGGAAATATCTGTTGAGGGTGACGCACCTAATCCCATCCAAAACTTTGATGAGGCAAATTTCCCCGATTACGTCATGACAGAAATTTTCAACCAAGGGTATGAGATGCCTACTCCCATTCAAGCACAAGGCTGGCCCATTGCTATGAGTGGAATGGACATGGTTGGTATTGCCCAGACTGGATCAGGTAAAACTTTGGCTTACATGTTGCCAGCCACTGTCCACGTCAACAACCAGCCTCAAATTAGCCACGGAGAAGGTCCCATCGTTTTGGTGCTTGCACCCACTCGGGAACTTGCCCAACAGATCCAAAAAGTCGCCAACGACTTCGGGAGGTCCACTCGTATTCGTAACACTTGCATCTTTGGAGGAGCCCCCAAGGGACCCCAGGCTCGTGATTTGGAAAGGGGTGTTGAAGTTTGCATTGCTACACCTGGACGGCTCATTGATTTCTTGGAAAAAGGCACTACAAATCTGGAGAGATGTACTTACTTGGTTTTGGACGAGGCTGATAGGATGTTGGACATGGGTTTTGAACCCCAGATTCGTAAGATCCTCAGCCAAGTTCGCCCAGACAGACAGACTCTCATGTGGTCTGCTACTTGGCCAAAAGAAGTCAAAAAACTCGCTACTGATTTCATGAAAACCCCCGTACAGATCAACATTGGATCCAAGAACCTTTCTGCAAACAACAATATTATTCAAATCGTCGACGTCTGTCAGGAACATGAGAAAGAAACTAAGTAAGTTACTGTTTCATTCATTAAACTTTTATGAGATTCACTGTGCATGAGGGAACTCAACTTGTAATCAGGGGCACAATCAGTTTTTTTTTTGGGCCAGTAGTTTTAATTTCTCAACTCCAACTTCATTTGATATTTTTATAACTAATTTATCAATGAATTTTTGGGGGTTATTATCCTATGAATCAACCCTTGCATGTAATGTTACCTGCAACAATTAGCTATATCTAAATTTAAAAGCAAATACCATTATTACTATTATTAGATTCAAGAACAAAATAAATAACATGTCAAAAAAAACAATCCGACAGACTATAAAGATCTTCAAGGTATGAGTATTCACCTACCCTGTTGAAAGTTATTGAAGATATCATGGATTTACACTTTTTAATGAAAAATTATCTTATACGTGTAGTACAGTCTGGTTTCAGGACAAACCATCTAAATGTGGATGATATCTTTAATGCGCTGGATAAGGGATATTGTACAGCAATATTACTATTAGAATTCAGTAGGGTGGACCACTTAATCATTCATACTCCATGTATTGAGAGGGCAGTCTCATTACTCAATACATATTTAATTAATAAACACGAACAAAAAATTCCTATGGGTGAATGTATGTCTGAAAGAATCACTTAAGGATTCATTTTTGGACCACTATTATTCAAAATATATATTAGCCATATTATCAAGTATGTGAAATATTGTTTAAATCATTTGTATGCCGGCGACTCCCAGTTCTACTTCTCATTTCTTACTTCTGGCTTAGACATTGCCACAGAAAAAATCCATGATGATCTGCATACATTCATAAAACTAGCCGAAAGACACTTCTTGATAATAATTGACGAAGCAAAGTCGAACGTTGTTGTGTTTGGTCCTAAGGGCCGGTCTTTCAATGTTCAGTTAAGAGTCTCAGCTAGCTAGTCTCTGGTAATGGGCTTCCAATGACTTAGCTGAATGATTCTCTTGACGGAACATTGAAAAATCGGTCCTTAATCATGCCGAATTGCTATAGAAAACAGTATGTCTATAATAAAGTCTTTATAAATCAATGTATCTATTGAAACAACCAGTATCTAAATCAAAGAGTCTAGGAGTATATATTAGTAGTTATTGATCTGAGATTCTCTGAGCATATTTGGATTGCTGCAAAAGGCGTATACCTGTATAAAATTGATATATGCTAGTAGACATCGTCTGAATCAGAAAACAAAAATTATGCTCTATGAATATCTGGATCTGTTTTCAACCACGCAATGTTTTGTATGGCCCCCCAGCTTGTCTAGTGCATACTCGAAAAAATTCTGATGCTTCGAAACTCCTGTCTTGGATTTATTCATGATAAACTTTCTTTGGAGAAAACTCTATCCTCCCATTGTTTATTGCTTCCCTCTGCCTCGCATCTGGCTTTAAAAAAACACTAGGATTGACTACGCTTTTTACTATTTTTTTCTTTATGAACAAATCGCTATTCTCGATACTGTAAACATGATGAGACAGCTTAATGAAATATCTGTGATTATCTTATCGCACCCTTTCAATCCTCTAAGAAGAACTGATCTAAAATTTTCACAAGACTTTCAGTTGGTGAGTAATGCCTTTTATTAACTGCCTCTCTCTTCTATTTCAGACTGGGCACCCTCTTACAGGAAATCAACAATACTTCTGAAGAAGGCTCCAAAATCATAATCTTCGTTGAAACCAAAAAGAAGGTCGAAGGCATCACAAACACAATAAGACGTGTAGGATGGCCAGCACTGTGTATGCACGGTGATAAAAGCCAGCAAGAACGCGACTACGTTCTGAGAGAATTCAGAGCCGGCAAATCCTCGATTCTTGTTGCTACTGACGTAGCTGCCCGGGGATTGGGTAAGTTTCCCACCTGAGTGTGGGAAAAGGTAACAATCGGTTTACTTCGGAATCATGCCATGTACATTTGTGATAAAAAGAATATTTGACCCAAGAATTTTGGGTGTTTAAATGTTGAAATAAGAATCGTTAGTGGCATAGTAGCATATCTGGGGGATTTCAGACTGGTTTTAGAATATTTTTATTATTCTGATGCTGTTATTTTACCATAGCTTACACTGTATACTATTATTTGTTCCATTTTTCAGATGTTCCAAAACTCGAACTTGCAATTCAACTGTTTGGTCATCTTGTAACTGTGGATGTGTGAATAATTGTGTACTTTTGATAATCAGTCTGGGTGTTCCTTTTTCTTTTTCAGAGGCACAAGCACGATGAGCGTAGTAACTATTGCATTTGTCTTCAATGGACAAAGGAATGCAATTTTGTTTCTTGCGGGTGCCTCTTCAGGCTGTTTCGCCCTCTCAAGAGGACGTCTTGGCTTTGGAAAGATTCGGAGACCGATGGAAGATTTGATGTTTTTCGTTTGTTTTGTTTGCTCGAAACCGCATCAAAGATGACACAAGTTTATTTTCCCTTCCCTCACAACTGCAGCTTGAAGTAATATTTGAAACTGCTTAAGATCCTAACTGTAGTTTTAGTTTAAATTGAATGAACACTAATTTTTTCTGCAGTATGTTTCATGCAAGCTTTGTAAACTATATCAGAATTTTTGAAAAATTCTTGGGGAAATTTTTGATTTCAATTGTTAATTTTCTCCTTTTTAACTCCACTATCATTTAAATTTTTTGATGCATAGCTGGTTATATCTAGTGTGTTCTCATTTGCACCCCAACTTCGCTTTTATTTAAATTGTTCATGCTTGGTCACGATACTTAACGTAATATCTAGTGTGTTCTTGCTTGAACTCCAGGGTTTTCTTGCCTTGTTATCCCTTGAGCTTTATTTTTAAAAACCCTATCCCAAGCATAAACATACACAAAACACATCGGCTGTCAACGTGGGACGATTTGCACACTTCACAAACAGATGTCATCAAATTTTGTGTATTTGTCTTCCAATTGGTCACTACTGCTGCAATGTTTGAGTAGACTGAAAACACTGATAGTAAATCTTTGAATTTACTACCGACTGAAGGTCCACTGAAGCGGCACAGCATATTTTGCTACTATTCCTTGAAAAATGTTAATCGATTTGATATGCACATCACAACTTCATGGATTTTCCTTTGAAACTGGTTAGTATTAATGTTAAGTTCTATAATAAGGTTTATTGCAATGATATTTTTTCGATATGGTACTTGCTTAGTTATAGTTTCTCCACTCTAAAGTTTTGTGGTATTTTCAGTGCGTTTAATATTTGTTAGAGGTGCTGATTGTTTTACGAGTACAAGTTTTATTAATTTTTTCACATTAAACAATATTAAAATTAAGCCAAGTTATGTGCTAGATTTTATGTGGTCAATTTATTATTCCTAACACTTTTTCTCTTTCATCAATTTTTTTAATACTATTTGATATAGTGATAGTTGAATGAAAGGCCTAGCAAGTACTATAATTGTTGAATTCTAATGGTGATGTGATAAGTTGATAGTTTATTCTGAATGTTCAAAGTTCTAATGATTGAAGAGTGGTAATTTTTCCGGATCAAACTAACTACTTCGATCTTTTTGTCTTTTTTTTTTTGAAGTTCATGTTTTCTAATTTTGAATTGTTTCTAAAATAGCAATTCTGGTATTTTAAAAACTTTTAATAACCCATATAATTTTTTTAAGTTTTTAAACAAAATGTTGAATACTCAGTTTTCACATCACTAAAAATCATTTCATATTAACCTTAAAAATATCGTGAGTTCAGCACATTTTTTTTATATAACTATAAAAAATGAATTTGGAAATCAGGTGTTGAGCTTACGTATAAGCGAATACAACGAATTGAAGAAATCTTATATCAGATCAATATTTAATAACTTGAAATTATCTAGTCCACTTTATTTTTTTTTTTTTTAATTTTGTATCATTGAGATTTCTTTGAATCGTTTTGCGGCGACATTCAGTAACACTTTTTTTTGCTGCTTAGATGTGGAAGGAATCAAATACGTAGTAAACTACGATTATCCGCACACATCTGAGGATTACGTTCACAGAATTGGCAGGACTGGACGTTCCGATACGATTGGAACATCCTATGCCTTTTTCACCCCCTCCAATTTCAAACAGGCCAAGGACTTGGTGTCTGTCCTGAACGAGACCAACCAGGTGAGATTTGATTTTATCCGTTATAATTTTCCGTTTTGACCGAAAATGTTTTTGAAGAAATATTACAAGTTGTTATTCTGTAGTATAAATATTTTAGAAAGTATGAAGGTGTCGTTTTTTTTATGAAAAAGAATACATTCGATTTGAATATTTTGGAATTATACCTAAGTCTTTTAAATTAAATATCTTGCAGGATATTCCGCACGATACTTCGTATAGAAGTTGTAACAGAGGTCAATCATTTCTGTCATCAACTCTTGTTATATTATTTCAAATATTTAGTTTATAGATACCCTTTCAATTTGGCATGCCTTCGCCCAGATTCTCGGCCTAGCATGAATGCTTTTGAAAGGGAGATAACAGTTTGGGAAATATGCCTTCGGTGTTCACACGATTCTTGTCTGGATCCCATCCTCAAGTTTCCCGACAATTCTTTGTAATTGAACTCTAGCAGCCGTTGGATTTCGACGTTTTCTAATCTTTCGTCTTTGCAGATTGTGAATCCACAACTCTCCGAGATTGCCAATAAGCTCGGCGGTTTCGGTAGAGGCGGTAGCAGATGGGGCGGTGGTGGTGGCTTCAAGGGTAATCATTCCGGCCCAAAGTTCCAGAAGTTCGGTGGATATTCCGGAGGATTCAAACAATGTAAGATGATGGTTGGTCATTGAATGTGGACAGATTATTAATTTTTTCTTTTTTAATTGCAGCTTACTAAGGCGGACTGCCACTTGGGTATTTATGTAACTTGAGCTAATTTAAATTATCGTTCAGTATTCATCTTCGGATGCATTCCGTGCATCTTTTTTTTACTGTTTAGACTTGATAGTTCAAATATTTATATTTGCTATTATTTCAAGGTGGATTGAAATAGTTCTTATTTCTTGCCTTTGTGAAACGAGGTAGAATCTTTTGGAGAGATTTGAAGGTTGGTTCTAACGAAAAACTTGAATGTCAACAGAAGTAATACACCTATCAGTACATTAATATTCGCAGCAGACGTTTACAGATGACAGTAAAATGCACGAAATAAACGTTCTGTGGAATACATTGATTATTACTACGCTGGTACCCAGGCCGGATGAAAACGTCTTCGGAACTAGGGAGCTTGCTTATTTGACACGTTGGAATTCATTTGATTTGTGTCTGGCCGTGCCGCTACGGTACCACTACCAATAATATTCTTATTTGACTTGGCATGTATTACTCGAGGTTAGAGCAAAATCTATGTTCGACTGGCAATAGCGCTCGCTACGAATTCGAATCTTTCTGCACTGTACTTTGTGGATGGTGCAAACGCGGGTTCTGCTTTTTGATCATTTGAACACTCCAGTCGAATACGCTCGTCACTTTACATGTACCTAGTGCCAGTGATAGTTGTGCTACGTAAATTCGCATTTTTTGCATGTCTAATCAAGAATTCTGTACAAAATCAGAGCAGCACTAAATACGCTCCTACGCCGAATGCGAGCATTTCAGTCGAATGCGCTATAACAGTTCTGGTCAGAACGCCTATTTTGTGCTTTTTACTGTAGTCTTACCTTTACTTCACCTGAAAGATGAAAACTTTGTTGTTATTGACTTGGGAACTTTTCGTGGCGACTGAAGAGATATAGTCAATTGTCTGTACAAAAAAGAATCAATATTCGAATATAACTGTGGGAGTGGAATTCCCAAAATTTCTGTGTGAAAAATACATCTTTGATGAAGCCTTCAGTGAAGGTAGACTTCAAGTGGGTTAGAACCGAGCCTTGAATATTTCAGATATTTTTCAAATATTTGTTGTATGACAGTGTTCTGTGAATTTAAGTTATTTTGACCTGTGATAGAATATAAATATTTATTTGTTGTTTTCCCATTATTTCTAGCAAGTCTCTCTCCCTATTTATAGCAGTGATGTGAAAGTAGTTGAAATAAAGGCTAGTACCAATATGTGTGTTTTTATTTCTTCAAACTTTATGTAAATCGGTTTTTATTTTGTTTCGGTTACCTATACTAAATAATGTACTGCACAAAATACTGCATGTTGTGATCGTGTTGCTGGGTATCCAAGTAACATTTGTAATTAATAATCGGTCAAGAGTTGCACTCAGGGTTGTCAGGCTCTAAGAAACAACAAAGCCTGACTAGGCGTTATTTGAGGCGGGATATTCTGCAATAAAAGCCGGACAATATTTTTGAAAAGCAAAACATCTTATCAAAGCTGGATGAACATAATCATATTTTCTCAAAAAAATCTAACTTGTAAACAAACCTACGGTCAGGTATAATTACAACTAAATTAGAATGTTATTAATTACTTGAAAAAAATTCAACAAAAACCGATAATTAGACTCGCCTTTCTATAAAAACTAAACATTAACGAAGTCTGAGAACAGCAAATAAACAAGATTGATAGGCAAAGCGATGAGCTGTCAAATGACAAACAACAAATACCATTTCCTTTTCATTCTCTCGAGTACCTAGCCATATAATAAATTATGTATCTTGCCCTGCTCCTGGACTCTGATGATTAGAAATGTTTTATAGAATCGAAGTGTGACGTCATATCAGTACAATGCTTCACATTTCTGTTCGAATATCACGTCACATTTCGATGCTATGAAACATTTCTAATCATCGGGGTCCCTGTGCTCTATTTCGTTTCCTGATATTGGTTGTGAAGGATCAATGTGAAGGTAAGTTTCAACGCAGATTTAAAAAGTATGTTATTTTCTGTCTGTTCTGATTTGTTAACCATTTCAATGATTCGCGAAGAAAACAACAAATATGGAATTTTAGATATCGTAAAGAGTATAATGTATCGATACGTACATTTTTATCTGTAGAGCATATCGCATAGATTTGTAATTGGTACATACATAGCATGTGCTCAATGTTTCGACCATGAGACGTTTTTATACAACTTTACATCTTGGGTACATCGCATATATGGTAAATGAGTACATCTGTAGTACGTACTCAAGGTTACAGGTTACATCTCGTGTACATCGATATCATAGCTTGTTAACAGGGAGGTACTGTCGATACATAGAACGAAGCAACGGTGTCTGACCATCGGTTTAGATGGTTAGCCAACGTCCAGGACATTGAACACTATTTGTACAGGATGGTTCAATCGCCCGATTTCATGATCCCGTTAAAGTGACGTAGCGTGTGATGCCTCTACATGCATTAGTATATCTATATATAACTATGTAAAGATATGCGGAAGGTATCACGGTGACGTCAAATGCGGGTTAACATTGCAACATAGGGATTGGAGCATCCTTTACAAATAGTGTTTAATGTCCTTGGGCCGATGTACTTATTGGACAGTCTTGAACAATTTGAATTTTCGATTACACTTCGAAAGGTATGGGTCTCGTCTTCCCTAGCTCGCACAAGTTGGTAGAATTCTACTTTTTCTCGAAAGAATTGGATGACATTATAATAATAATAATAATACCCCCTCATAAACACTCGTTGAGTGTACTCAAAGGCATAGCCTGTGCGCGTAGAGGACGGCTATTATTATTATTTGCCGTGGCGCTCCGGGGCGACTTACTAATATTGTCGGTGGTGTATTCACTTTTCAGCTGTAGGGAAACCTACAGCACCACCCCGGTTGGTCGATGCGCACTTCAAGCTAGCACCAGACGTCAGGATCGGCATCTAGGCAACTCACATCACACTTGATTCACAACAAGGCATGTGGCCACCTAAAGAGACCCGTGTACTCGAGAAAAAAGATTCCGTACCCGAGCCTCGAACGTCTGTCTGATGCGAGCTAGAAGTTCCACTGCTAGAGACCTTAGCAGCCACCGACCGACATTATACACGATTAAATTTACGGGAGAGGTATTACTGTCGACTATTGAATTCTATGGTACACAGAATCCTCCCTCCATAATATGTAGCAAAAACTAAATGAGTTTTGATACATGATACCACAGATTATAGAAATGATACATATGATCCCAATTATATATTGAAGCTGGCCCACATTTAGTTTAGTGTCGATGTCTTGATAAATACCACGTGAGAAGACACTACTACCTTCGTTATCGTTTTTGGAGAGCACGTGGAACTGATGAATACCTCAGTTGGGGCGGTAAGATTCCGTGTATCATAGAATTCTGTAGTCGATCAAGGGTTAAAATGCACGGTGGGCACGCATGTATCTGAATCTGCCTCCAGCTTTTGACGTGGCATGCACAAACAAGAATTCAAATCATTTAAGATAGTCCAGGTACGTCAGTATGACCACAGTCACCGTTAATTGGATGCAGTATTCAGTTATCGACGTGTCCATGGTCTGCGATTTTGCGATCCTACTTCTACTTGTTCTGTGATTCTACTTTCTAGTTCTACCATCTGCAATAAAAAGATTTCTCTATTTTAGTGACATCCAACTGTAATCAAATCAAATTGAAATAAATGAATAAAACTAATATTGATGAAATGCAGACAATATGACAAGCGGAAATTAAATCATGCGCTGTGGGATTCGAAGATCTGTAGTCCGACGATGAATCCCATAAACGAAGGATCCGCCAAGTCAGATCGGAACTGAGTAAATGGTTTTTATAACCGTGCTCAATGAACGAACGAAGAAGAAGAAGAATCTACCTTCTATAATTTTTTGCTACAGATTTCTTATATCTTGTTTATGTTTTTTGTTATTGTTTTCTGTGTTGTGACTGTTTATGATTTATGAGACGCCTATAAAATTTGAGGTATTTTTTGTTTGGATAAGGAGTTTCATTTGAATGCATGTGTATTTTCTAATTTACCATTCGGTATTTGCAGATTTGTAGATCAAAGAACAACCCAACAGCTGCAGACATCGAAAGCGAAATTTCGAGATCTTGCTACAAGACTTCGTTAACAGAGTAGTACCCACAATGTAAGTTTCACTGGATTTGAATTTAAATAGTCATATTTTTACGTTGCTGCTTCGAATGTATTTAAATGTAGTACCTACTACTATTGAAAAAGTCATTTACAGGACGGTAAAGATTCAATATGGATTCGTAAAACATATATTTACATTGTCACATTACAAAAGATGAAACCTTAGAAAATTAAAGTCCTATGTTCATTAAAGATAATTTATTCGTACATGGACTAAACCAATAACAAGTTGGGTATATTTTGTTTTTTCTTTATAAACCTGTCTAAATCAATTTGCACACGACTGTTTCCTTCAATAATGGTCAATACTCTCAATAGCATCAAATAGCCTATATTTTCGCGTTTGTTATTGTCATGTTGTTTTCTATTGAGTCAGAGGTTCATAAGGAGCCCTAGTTGAGTACAGTACAGACATATTTTCCATAAGTGACTTGTCAAGGATAACTTGGAATACCATTAGTGAGATCATAAAATACCCAATTAATTTTTTTCAACAGGTTCATAACTGAGAAGTGGAAGATCAGGGAGTTCCCAGGATCTGCTGTTTTTCCTGTAGGTCGATATTATAAAAACGAAATTTTTTTTCAAGGGCAGAAGATATCATGCATGAAAGTTCTCCTGTTAGGACAGAATCAACAGAAGAAGCACCACAACAGCCAACCCAGGAACATTCATTGGATCTGAGCGAAATAGGTATCAATCTAGTGTCTTCTGATACACAACAGAAAGAAGGGCATTCACTGCAGCAGGAAAAATCAGAGGCTTGTGGTTCAAAAGATGACTTGAATTGCTTGAAAAAAAACAAAAGAAGAAGAGCCAACAAGCACAGTAAATTACAAAAGTCAGTAACTAGAGTACTTAATGCTATTGGAAAGCTGTGGAATTTGCCAAATTTTGAAAATGATACAGATGTGATATATGGTAAATCTGTGGGGTTCAGCCTAAGATACATAAAGAACAGAAGAAGTAAAATTAGAGCAAAACTAGAAATTTTGGAAGTACTTCAACGCTATGCAGATTAGACTTATGGCTACGGTATATCTTAATGTGATATCTTGGTTTAGTTTCATCTAGCGAGCTATATTTTGTTTTTCAGTTTATTTTAAATGTGTTGCATTTTAGTTTTTCATATATTTCACTAGCTTTTTCAGTCGGAGAATACATGTCTTTGTTTTGAGGAGTTATCTTCATAAGCATGATCATTATGTAGATGTGTATGTATGAAAAAGAGTAGAAAAATAAAACATTTGTTCTTAAAAGATACTTAAATTATTCTTAATTTCTTCAAGTGAGGAATGATGAAAAATGTAACTGGGAATGGAGAACAATTAACGAATATGTCAATTTTGTACTGTTATGAACAGCTCCATTTCTAGTAAATTGTACTAATTATAATGCGGTGCTGATGTATTCAAAATTAATGTTTTATGAATCCATCTGAAATAAATGGGATAACTATAGTTACAAGAATCAAATGATACTCAGAATACACCTTGCCAGTTCTAACGGATCAGTCCAAGCATTCTCAATGAATTCTACTGTATAACAGCTGGAAAATTAACATCTCATGTTTCACTCTCAAATCCTGTAGCTTACTCAACAAGTACCCATTGCAAGGACCCATTACAATTTCATTTAGAAGATATATATAGCAATGTCTAGGAGTTTAAATGGATATTTAAATAAATCAATAAAAAATATTCCACGGAGTTTATGAAATATTTATTAAAATTGTTGAAAATCTATCATATCTAGCACCGTGTTTTAGCGGAATCAATAAATATTTTTTTCGTCGACCTCAACAAAAAATTACATTTTACGGACTAGTTTCCGGACGAAAAATCGACTATTTTTGAAGCCAAGTACTTTTCGTCCGTTGTGGTTGCTATGATACGGCACGGTACGAGAGCGGTGATCGAGTCATTTTCGTAAATTCACGTTTTAATTAATACATAGGCGCCTGTGACAATTACTGTCATTTGATGTTGTCAAATTAATTATTTACGAAATCCGCTAGATTTTACGTAAAGGTTTGTAAATGTCAAGAAAAAAATTTGCATCTCGGCTAAAAACTGTCAATTGTCTCACCTGCTTGCTAGCCTCGGCTGCGCCTCAGCTATCAATTTGCAGGCTCGACTGTAATAGACAGTTTTTCGTCCTTGGTACATAAATAACTATTTTCAGAACTACTCCTGGACTCCGATGATTAGAAATGTTTTATAGAGTCGAAATGTGACGTCATATTCGAAATATCGGTACGCTTCCCATTTCTAATGTTCGAATATGACGTCACATTCTCGACACATTTTGATGCTATGAAACATTTCTAATCATCGGAGTCCCAGTGCAGGCCTATTTCTCTCCTGTTTGAAAACTGCCATTTTAATACCTTTTTATACGAGTGGTAACGTGGATGATCCTTCAAGTTATCGTCTCATTTCCCTTTTGTCAACTGTATCAAAGGTAATTGAAAATTTGTTCAAAAATAGAGTACCTATTACAAATCCTAAATTTAGTCACCAACTAACAATAACGATAATAATAATAATAATAATATTTATTCACGTTCAATATAAAGTTATATGGGTATAAAACATAAATTGTGGATAAATATCAGATATTTCAATGCAGTATTAAATCTTCTCGACTCTGTCTACCTGTAATTGAACAATGGTGATGCTGTTGAAGCAGTATTTTAGGATTTCTCAAAGAGCGGCTTTACATTTATGCAATGCATTTGCAATGCAAGACAGGTATTGCAAGGCAATTTAGAAATTGTGTCTTACATTTATGCAATTATTGTTGTGTTGCCAGCAGTTTATACCAACATGATATATTTCGAGAAAATCTAACCTCAATAAAATATTTTGATATTTTGTTGTTTTGTACTTTACTGAAATTCGAAAAATGACATTCCACCTATCACTAACGCTTGTGACAAATTTTCTATTTCTTTTTTAAGTTGGAGTTAAAAGTTAGGAGACATTCGAAAAACAATATCTATAGGTACTTTAGTGTGCTATTGGCATTGAATTTCTTACCAGAAAACTCACTAGAATTGCTCACGAATTGCGTGAAAATTTCAACCAGTCGAATTTTTTTGGGCTTGCACGAAACTTGCATGGGCGCAAGCGCAATGTAAAATTTAGTCTTGCATTGCAAAAAAATTGCATGAAAATTGCATAATGTAAAGCCGCTCAAAGGCATTTGATTGCGTAGATCACGAAATATTGCTGCAAAAATTGTACTGATATGGGATCAACGCTATCAGCGGAATTGTCCGTAATTGAATAGAACAATATCTCTCAGCCATTATGCAAAAATGGTCAGAATACAACTGAAATCGGGGGAATCAAAGATCCATTTGTGGTGTTCCTCAAGGATCAGTACTCGGCCCGATTTTCTTTCAATCGTATTTGAATGACTCGGTAAGTATTACACTGTTTGCTGATGATACAACCTAAATGTGGCACGGGAATGACTAGATGCACTGAAAAACAATATTGAACAATTTTTTTCAATGAAAAAAATCAAATAAAAAAGTTATTGTGGCTGCTCTGCTTACTTAGACAAAATTGCGAGACTTACTACTTATACTTTAATATACTATTATTTACAACCATGTATGTAATGCTGTCATTACTAACGTCATTGAAGGTTATTGGGAAATGTCACATTAAACACCTCTACTTCCCGACCTCACTTTCCCGCCCTCACTTCCCGCCCTCATTTCCCGCCCTCATTTCATATATTCTTTTCTCTGGCATCAAGCCCTGGACTACTGCATGAGCAGCCTGTCGTACTTCTGGTGAGGTACAATCCATAAATTATTCGTCGGAAGACATGTTTTTCAATTTATTATTCGCGAATTTAATATCCGACTTTATCTATGACATATATTGACTTCATCTGACATTTATTTATATTGGTGACAATTGTCTACCCCATAGTCACGGTAACAATATATCTACTTGATTATTCTGAGAAAACCGCGTTCTTGGTAATTTGTCGTTAAATGTAATATTTTAGTTATGTTCAGAACGAAACAGATTTATTAATTTTGATCGAAATATCATGGTTGTAAATAAAATAGTATACAAACCTCGGTAGGAAATTTCATTCCTGTCTCGAGATCATAGCTAACATCGACGCTTTGCGTCTCGGGTAACTAACTGATCTGAATTAATCTCTTCCCACCTCTGTGTGTAATATATACCATTATGGGTTTTCAACACGTATTACTCGTTTGTTTGGAAAGGTATTCTGAGCTCTGCCCAATCGTAACGAAAGCACTTACATAAGTAGTCTGTTTTGGTTGGAGCGCTTATTGCGTGCATTTTAGCGTAGTCTCTGTGTGCTTTCTCTTTCTGCTTGCTCTCTGTCATTCGTCAATCGTCATTGTTTGTGTGAAGTGTTCTATGCTGAGCTGTTATTTTCTATACATTTCTGTGATCTGTGTTTTCAATTTTCACTGTTTTCCTCTTTTCCATTGGACTTTGGGGAGGTAGGATGTGTATACAATTTCATAATTTAATAATTCTTTGTTTATTGCTTTTACTATATTTATATGGTGTTCAATTTAAATTCGTTGATAATTTTTTGCATTTCTCAATTCGGTATTTACAGATTCGTTTAGTCCATTTGTAAAGAAAAACCGTAGCAGCTGCAGAAATCCAAAGCTCGACATCTTGCAAGATTCCGTCAACAAACACACGAAGTACAATGTAAGTTTAGAACGAACTAGTATGAATAGATTTTATTGTTGAACTGTTATTAGTGTTATTGTATTGTCATTTAATTACGATGATATCAGTTTTTAACGAAGGTCAAGTTGGTGGCCATTTATTGCTATTATCCATGGAAGGTGGTGCTGTAGGTTTTCCGGGTTTTCCTGCAGCTGAAAAGTGAATACATCACCTAAAACATCGGTAAGTCGCCCCGGAGCGCCACGGCAAATAATAATAGCCGTCTTCTACCCGCACAGGCTATGCCTTTGGGTACACTCAACGAGTGTTTATAAGGGAGTATTAATATTATTCTCAATACGCCCTCAATACAATTGTTAAAATAAATGGTGCCTATGTGTAATTTAGGATGTTCTTTCATCTAATAAAAAAATTATTTCAATTAATAATTGATGTGTATTGAGTCACAGCAGAAAAAACAGGTAAATGTAAAAAATAGTGTTGTGACATTCACAACAATTATTTCTTTCCTTGAAACTCTTGTGATGTAAATACTATTATTGATGTGTTCATTCATCAAAACTTGTTTTAAAAAAAGGGAAAAGGGCCTCTTTTTATTATTTGGTTTCACTGACATTTTGTTCTGGAACAGAATATTTTTTCTTGCTGTTTTTTTAGTTGATCACTTTTACTGTTGCAACAATTTCTTCCTTGAAAACATTAGCTCATTCAGTAATTATAATAATATTGCTGTGTAAAGTTGTTATACTTATTTACCAATCAATTGGAAAACTTGCACCCCTGGCGGGAGTGAAGTTATCAACAAAATACACTGAGAAAAATTAATCACAATGAAATTATTATGCGTTGTTCATGTATTTTGAGTTGGGAAATCAATCTAGGGATCAAATTTGATAAGGGAGTTGGGAAATTATAGTTTGTTAGGCCGTCTGGGGGGGTTAGGAGAGGGATGGAAGGAGAAAATAAATTATTATCTCTGTTAATACGCGTTTTACACTTATTTCAAAAATGGGAAATCAACCTAGGGATCAAATTTGAATAGAAAATTGTGAAATAATAGTTTGTCAGAAATATTGATTTATTTTCTATGTAGGTAAATTGTTATTTGGGAAACATTGAACTTCTTCCATGTTTAACTGATATTTTAGAAAACGGAAAAAAACAAACAATTCATGATTCATCATTTACCGCAATTTTTTTGCGGCATGGGTATGAACGTTCATACGGCGATTTTCTTGCGATTTGCAAATCGCACAAAAATTGCGAATATTCGCGAGGTTATGAACAAACCTTGAAGCTTCTTCTTTGTGGCCACAATATTCTATTCTAAAAAGCACCATTTCAATCAACAATAGTGTTAACATCGATACATATTCAAAATTACGCGCATTTTTGAAAAGACAATCCGACGAATATATGCCTTAAAAAGCAAGAATATCTATTCACTGCTGAAGAAATCAATCAGATTATCACCACAGCTCCTGATAACATTCATCTCGCAACAAAGGTAAGGAAATTAATATTCACGATATTTCTTCAAAAACTTTCCACCATAAGGTGAATATTATCTTTTTGTCCTAATTTTTAGTTCAATTAATAACATTCGTTACAATTTTAGCGTGGGTTGATAGCTCTGATGGTCATGTATCACGCACGTATCACCTTCATGCACGGGTTGAAGGTTCAAATCCTAATTACCATTTTTCTTTAGCTTTCAGAAAAAAAGCCATAAAATTTGTGTCTCCAATAAAATATTTTTCAAATATCTCTTGTCAATTTTTGCCAATAAATTTTTCTTCTACGTAGAAGAAACACATCTGCTGTTTGATTTGAATAGCCAACACTGGTGAGGGTCATAGAAAAAGTATAGTATTCTACTTGCGTGTAGTGGCTATTACTCACTCGAATGATTTACGACACTCGCCTACGGCTCGCGTCGGCAAACTTCATTCTCATGAGTAATAGCTGTCATTACACGCTCGTTGAATAATATACTATTCTATATCTACCCCCCAGACAGACAAACTATAATTTCACAACTCCCATATCAAATTTGCGATATATTTTTCTCAGCGTATTTTGGTGGATGTGGCTAACTTCACTCCCGTGCACCCATGATGAGTATACAAAAAATAATGAGTCATACAAGTGGCTGTTTTTCAAACAAGAAAATAGAATTACAAATATTTTTTCTGATATCAAACCCTTGAACTGAGATTAATAGTACTCTAGTGCTATTTTCACATGATGAGACAGGTTAATGAACTAACTGTGATTATCTTATCGCACCCTTCAATCCTCTAAGAAGAACTGATCCAAAAATTCCACAAGAAATTTCCTCAGAAGATACTCCCTTTTATTCACAGACCCTTTTTCATTCAGGTCTTACAATCAACAAAATGGTGGCGGTTACCAAGCTCGTACTGGGTACTCTGGCCCCCCAAGAACTGATGGCAGCAACTTCCGAAGCAACAACGGGGGTTTCAGGAACAACTCTGGGGGCGGAGGTTTCCAGAATCGTAATGGAAGCGGTGGTTTCCAGAATCGTAACGGAGGTGGTGGATTCAGAAATGAGGGTGGCTTTGGAAACAACCAAGGGTACGAACAGAACGGTCAGAGTCTGAAAACGGTTGAGTGGGGTAACAAAACGTTGACTCAATTCACCAAGGATAACTATGTACCCCATCCAGCCATAGTGAGTCGTACTTCTGCGGAGGTCGAACAGTACCGGAAACTGAAGGAAATATCTGTTGAGGGTGACGCACCTAATCCCATCCAAAACTTTGATGAGGCAAATTTCCCCGATTACGTCATGACAGAAATTTTCAACCAAGGGTATGAGATGCCTACTCCCATTCAAGCACAAGGCTGGCCCATTGCTATGAGTGGAATGGACATGGTTGGTATTGCCAAGACCGGATCAGGTAAAACTTTGGCTTACATGTTGCCAGCCACTGTGCACATCAACAACCAGCCCCAACTTAGCCACGGAGAAGGTCCCATTGTTCTGGTGCTTGCACCCACTCGGGAACTTGCCCAACAGATCCAAAAAGTCGCCAACGACTTCGGGAGGTCCACTCGTATTCGTAACACTTGCATCTTTGGAGGAGCTTCTAAGGGACCCCAGGCTCGTGATTTGGAAAGGGGTGTAGAAGTTTGCATTGCCACACCTGGACGACTCATTGATTTCCTGGAAAAAGGAACCACAAATCTGGAGAGATGTACTTACTTAGTCTTGGATGAGGCTGATAGGATGTTGGACATGGGTTTCGAACCCCAGATTCGTAAGATCCTCAGCCAAGTTCGCCCAGATAGACAGACTCTCATGTGGTCTGCTACTTGGCCGAAGGAAGTCAAAAAGCTTGCTACTGATTTCATGAAAACCGCAGTACAGATCAACATCGGATCCATGAACCTTTCCGCTAACAACAATATTATTCAGGTCATAGACATCTGCCAGGAACATGAGAAAGAAACTAAGTAAGTTATCTTTTTTATACTTTCAAGTTTTATAAATAAAAATCAATATAAGTTGATAATAAATTGTTAAAAACATATTATTTATCGTCCAACCTCTGTAGACGCGCAGTGTTGCCAATCCAAACTGATCGAAATCCCCAAATTTCGGCAATAAAATCCTCGAAATTCCCAATGAAGTAGTTCCGAATCCTCACATGAATCTTCACTCCGCCTAATATTTTTTAGTTACAAAGTCAGTAAATCTGTGAGGAGTTGAAATTATTTTGTACATGCATCACACCAAAACTTATTATCCTATCTATCTCGGCAACAGTACATGCGCATGCGTTTTAGGCGCCATACATCTCAATATATTAGATGTTTGAAAATGGTAGATCTGTACGGTATACACAAACTGCCTTTACTGAATTAAAAGCCTTCTTTGTCCTTTATTTTTCTGTGATCAGTTGTCTTTTCAGTAACAAAAATGGCAGTGATTTGACTCAGGCCGAGTCGTATAATACGAGTTCACCAACGGTTCAAGTAAGCAGAGTTTAATTGCTAGGGATCTATAAATTTCAATTGCTAATCCCTAACAACTGAACTCGGTACAATCAAACTGCTGTACTGGGACTCCAATAATTAGAAATTAGAAATAATTCATAGCATCGAAATGTGTCGATAATGTGACGTCATATTCTCCGATATTTCGAATATGACGTCAAATTTCGATTTTATAAAATATTTGTAATCATCGGAGTCCCAGTGCTGGTGAACTATATATCGAGAGAATCCTCACAAAATACTTTCAAAATTTTAATTAATTTTAAATTGCGAACTTCCAATTTTTCTGCGAATAAAATGGCTGCCGACATGGTTCTGCATCAACCATTGGTTCAGCATGACTGGGAGCCATTTTATTCGCAGAAAAATTGCGAAATTCGCGAGGGTATGAACAAGACTTTATTCTCTTCGGACAGTTATGTTTTCCGTAGTGACATTTTCAATTGATTTCTAGAAACGAAAATTTTGCTGATATTTCAACATGATGAGACAGCTTAATGAAATAACTCTGATTATCTTTTCGCACCCTACAATCCTCTAAGAAGAACTGATCTAAAAATTCCACAAGGAATTCCTTTAGGAAATAATTCATTTCATTAACGACCTGCCTCTTTTATTTTAGACTGGGCACCCTCTTACAAGAAATCAACAACACGTCCGAGAAAGGCTCCAAAATCATAATTTTCGTTGAAACCAAAAAGAAGGTCGAAGGCATCACAAACACAATAAGACGTGTAGGATGGCCAGCACTGTGCATGCACGGTGATAAGAGCCAACAGGAGCGTGACTTCGTTCTGAGAGAATTCAGAGCCGGCAAATCCTCGATTCTTGTTGCTACTGATGTAGCTGCTCGAGGATTGGGTAAGTTTCCCACTTGAGAGTGGGAAAACGCAAAAATCGGTTTACTTCGGAATCATGCCATGTACATTTGTGATTTGACCAAAGAATTTTAGGATTTTAAAAGTTGAAAAAAGAATAGTAGCATATTTGGGGAATTTCAGACTGGTTTTATAATGATTTTTTTCAGAATTACTTCATTTTATTCTATCATTTGTTCCATTTTACAGATGTTCCAAAACGCGAACTTGAAATTCAACTGTTTGGTCGTCTTAATCTGGGGATATGTTTGAATAATTCTGTACTTTTAATCAGTCTGGGCACCCTTTTTCTTTTTCAGAGGCACAAGCACGATGAGCGCAGTAACTGTTACCTTTGTCCAATGAATAAAATAATGCTATTCTGTTTCTTGCCGGTGCCTCTTGAGGCTGTTGATGCCACAGCTTTCGAGATATTTGGAGACTAATAGATTTGATGGTTTTCGTTTGTTTTGTTTGCTTGTAACCACATCAAATATGACTCATGTTGATATTTTTTCCCTTCCATATTTAGCTTTGTTAACTGATATCTGATACTGCCTAAGATCATTACTAACGCCATGATTGAGCAAATGATTTTTTTTCTAAGTATGTTTCAGGCAAGCTTTGTAATTTAAACTGTATCAGTACTTTGAAAAGTTCACAGAAAAATGTTTCGGTTCAAGTGATGATTTTCTCATATTCACTTGTTCAACTCTAAATGAATTGATGCACAGGCAGGGGAAAATTAATCTCTACTCTGATCTCGTTTGCACCCCTGGAATTTCTTGTCTGTTTTCCTTTGAGCTTGATCCTTACAATTCCCATCCCCAGCATTGCCTTCCTAAGGAACAAAACTACATGAAACACCTCGGCTGCCTACGTGGGAAGATTTGCAAGCTTCACAAACAGATTCAAATTTTGAATATTTGTCTTCCTATTGGTCACTACTGCTGCAATGTTTGAGTAGACTGAAAAAATTGATAGTAAGTCTTTAGATTTACTAATGACTGAAGGTCCACTGAAGCATATTTTGCTACTATTGCTTGAAAAATGTTAATCGGTTTGATACACACATCACAACTTCATGGATTTTCCTTTGAAACTGGTTAGTATTGAATTTAATTTTGATAAGGTTTATTGCAATGATATTTTTTCGATATGGTACTTGCCTAGCTTAGGCGTAGTTTCCTTTTTACTCTGTTTCATATAAATTTATTAAATGCAGTTGTTTGTTTTGCAACAAAAAATATGCCAACAAGATCAAGTGCATTTCATTTAGTATTTTTAGGATCGAAGAAAAGTCGTTTTTTGTGATGAATTGGATCTATCAGAGTAAATTGGCTGAAAATATTCAATAAAAATCAAATAAGTGGACAAGATCTAAGTCCTGTTCAATATCCTGTATTTTTTATCTGTTTTCCTCAATTTCCTTAAATTCATTATAATTAAATGCAAGGTCTGGCAAGTACTATATTTGTTGAATTACAATGGTGATGTGATAAATTGATAGTTTTGTTGACATTCTGGGAGGTACATTTATTCGGTTGGGATACTTGTTGGGATTTTTTGTAAAATCATCCAAATTTCATATACAAATGAAATGTCCTATTTTGAGATGAATTTCTTTTTTAATTTGATCCAAAATCGATATTTGTATATATAAAGTTTCAATTTTCACATCACTGAGAAATCATTTCATATTAACCTACAACTCGTGAGTTGAGCACAAAAATTTTAACGCTTCTTTTATAAAAAAATTCAAAATATTGAAATAAACGCTTCGAGTGCTGAGCTCCCGAATTAATTAATATAACGAATTAAAGAAATCTCCCTATTTAATTTCCGCAATTAATGATTTATGGTTTCTATTTTTCTTCATTGAGATTTCTTTGATTCGTTTCGGCGTGACACTTGGTAACACTCTTTTTTGCTGCTTAGATGTGGAAGGAATCAGATACGTAGTAAACTACGATTATCCGCACACATCTGAGGATTACGTTCACAGAATTGGCAGGACTGGACGTTCCGATACGATTGGAACATCCTACGCTTTCTTCACTCCCTCCAATTACAAGCAAGCCAAGGACTTGGTGTCTGTCCTCAACGAGACCAACCAAGTGAGTTTTTCATTTAGCCCATCCACAATTTTCAGTTTTGAAAGTAATTAATCGTATATTTTGAACAATACAAATAAATCAAATCTATAGTTTTAAAAGTTAGTATAATTCCGACTTCACAACTCGAAATTAGTCTAATTCCGACTTCACAATTCGGTATTAGTCTAATTCTGACTTCAGAACTTGGTATTAGTATAATTCAAACTTCACAATTCGGAATTAGTATATTTTGACTTCACAACTCTGAATAAATCCGACTGCAAAACACGGAATTAGTATAATTCTGATTTTACAACTCTGAATTAACCTAATTCCAATTTTACAACCCTGAATTAGCCTAATTCCGACTTCACAACTCGGTATCATAATAATTCCGACTTGGAATTGATATAATTCCAACTTCACAACTCGGTAATAATCTAATTCCGACTTCACAACTCGGAAATAGTATAATTCCGACTTCACAATTTGGAATCAGTATATTTTGACTTCACAACTCGGAATTAATATAAATCCGACTGCAAAACACGGAATTAGTATAATTCTGATTTTACAACTCTGAATTAACCTAATTCCAATTTTACAACCCTGAATTAGCCTAATTCCGACTTCACAACTCGGTATCATAATAATTCCGACTTGGAATTGATATAATTCCAACTTCACAACTCGGTATTAATCTAATTCCGACTTCACAACTCGGAATTAGTATAATTCCGACTTCACAATTTGGAATCAATATATTTTGACTTCACAACTCGGAATTAATATAAATCCGACTGCAAAACACGGAATTAGTATAATTCCGATTTTACAACTCTGAATTAACTTAATTCCGATTTTACAACCCTGAATTAGCCTAATTCCGACTTCACAACTCTGTATCATTATAATTCCGAATTGGAATTGGTATAATTCCAACTTCATAACTCGGAATTAGTATAATTCCGACTTCACAACTCTGAAGTAGTATCATCCCGACTTCACAATTCGGAATTGACTTAAATCCGACTTCAAAATTCGGGATTAGTATAATTCCTACTTTACAACTCGGAATTAATCCAATTCCGACTTCACAATGATTCACAACTCGGAATTAGGATAATTCCGACTTCATAACTCGGAATTAACCTAATTCCTACTTTATACCTCTGAATTAGTATAATGTCGACTTCAACTATAGTATTATTTCGACTTCACAAATCGGAATTAGTATAATTCCAACTTGACAACTCGGAATTAGTATATTTTGACTTTACAACTCGGAATTAATATAAATCCGACTTCAAAACTAGGAATTGGTATAATTCCGAGTTGCGAAGTCAGAGTTATACTAATTCCGAGTTGTAAGTCGAAATTATACTAATTTTGAGTTGTGAAGTCGAAATTAAATTATTTAATTCTTTGTGGCCATTCTACGCTTTCGTAGTATTAGACTTTTTGTATCATTAAATGTCAGGGAAGAAGTTTTTCATTTGTCATGATTTCCACCATGTAGGATTACTAGAATTAGTAGTTGTAACTAAGTTCAATTATTTTTGTTATAAACTCTTTTGCTATATCTGACTTTTTATATTAAGTTGTAGATATCCTTTCAATTTGGCATGCCTTCGCCCAGATTCTCGGCCTAGCATGAATGCTTTTGGAAGGTAGATTACAGTATGGGAAATATGCCTTCGGTGTCCACACGTTTCTTGTCTGGATTCCATCCTCAAGTTTCCCCACATTTTATTTATAAATAATCTCTTGGCAACTTTTGTATTTAAATATTTGTTAATAATATTTTTTCTCTGTTTTCAGATTGTGAATCCACAACTCTCCGAGATTGCTAATAAGCTCGGTGGTTTTGGTAAAGGCGGAAACAGATGGGGCGGTGGCGGTGGCTTCAGGGGTAATCATTCTGGACCGAAGTTCCAGAAGTTTGGTGGATATTCTGGAGGATTCAAACAACGTAAGATGATGGTTTATCATTGAATGTGGACAGAATATTCATTTTCGTTTTCTTTTTTTAGCATACTGAGGCTAGGCTGCCAATTGGGTATTTATGTAACTTGAGCTAGTTGAAATTATCGTCCAGTATTCATTTTCGGATGTTCCTTTTTACTGTTCAGACTTAGTAGTTCAAACATTGATATTTGCTATTATTTCAAGGTGGAAGTTCTTATTCCTTACCTTTGTGAGCAAGGTAGTATCTTTTAGAAGATTTGTTCTAACTGAAACTTTGCCTTGAAGTCCAATATAAAGTAAGTTAGAACAAAACTTTCGAGATATTCTGAATATTTTGTATTCAAATATTGAAGTTTTGAGGTTTTGTTTCATCCTGTTGGCAAGAATTCAATTTATTTTGACCTGTGGTAGAATGCAAATATATATTTTGGTTTTTTATCCTTTATTTGTAGCAAATTTCATTTTTGTCCCTATGTAGCAGTGACCTGAAAGTAGTTAATAAAGACTTGCACCAAAATCCTGATTTTAATTTCTTGAACAGTTTATGAAAAATTTATTTTTGTACATTTGAAATTCTTACTTGAACTGTTTTTGAGCAGATGCAAAATAGATTTCCAAAATTGGACAGGTTTTAGTAAATTTTGTTTTCACGAATCACCCAGGTTTTCGGAGAAAACCCCTCAAAAGAAGAGCTTGTGCGATAAATGGAGATACGGGACCTACAGCTTACGTACGAGTGGATTCCGAACCACTTTAGCAGGCGGTTGTGATTGAACCCTGGACGACTTGGTGACACTAACACCTCGACCACTTCGTCTCGTAAAAGAATGGAAATTGAATTTCCCGCATGAACAATTTTCATTTTGTGAATTTGGTTTCGGTAGTAGAAATGCAATTAATAGTTGAATTTCGATCCCATATTTTTATAAATAACATTCAACAGCGGACCCTCGTTACCGATAAAAAAAAAATATATTAACCGGGGTTCGATTTGAAAAGTAAATCGCCGGATTTTGACATTGAATCGATGGGCTCGCGGTCTAACGAACTTTACCAGAAACAAAGAGGTTCCGGGTTCGAATCTTCCCGTGTGGATATGAAGTTCAACTTGCTTCGCTGGTAGTAGGTGTGTACATGGAAATGGCGAATCGCGTCGCCAATTAGAATGAGAGACGCAAAAACGTTGTATTGGCAACTCGCCTTCAGAGTAGGTATAATAAATATTCTGAAATAAATTTTTCAGGGGAAAATGGTTGGCCAACCATTGCGATTTCTTGAGATTAAGTTGGACGACATGTTAGCCCAAACTTTCGCAAATGTGTCA
This sequence comes from Chrysolina americana, assembly GCA_958502065.1. Lineage (NCBI taxonomy): Eukaryota > Metazoa > Arthropoda > Insecta > Coleoptera > Chrysomelidae > Chrysolina > Chrysolina americana. Next base: position 8,421,342 of record OY293419.1, on the reverse strand, counting down.
GCTGAATATTAAAAAAGTATACCTTAAGAAATGAGGGCGTATATGAATATGGCCAATAGATTCTGGTATTGAGTGTCCAAGGAAAGAAATGAAATGAACGTATCGGAGAAGGGTGGACAAATAGAGAGGAAGAGAATCAGTCAATGAGCATATATCGTCGGCGTTCTGGCAAAAGTCAATAAGTCCATATTTGTCAATTTTTAGTTAAGTACATAAACCGTGTAAACATTTTTGCATTTTTGAACTGGCAAAAATTCAATAAGTCCAGCACTAATTGTATACCTGGTTGCAGAATGTAAAAACTACCTAAGTCGCAAATATGTTATTTTGTTGCCAGGCAGAAATCACCTTTTTTCTCAAAACTTCAAATTTGGACTTAACGACTTTTGCCAGAACACCGACGATATCATCATTAAATTACTATGAATTTAGTTCTATTTGCACTGACTGACAGCTGATCGTAGTTCAATTCAAATACGAAATTTATGATTATTCGTCGTAATTTTTATTTTAAAATGTTCAATAACTGAATATACTAAATAAACGCAATTTCTTTGTTGAGTAATGAGGCCTACATAAACCTGACCAATGGATTTGGGAAGTAAAATAATAAATACTTAAATCAGGAAGCAAGAGCGATAAAATACAAAAGGTTTGATTTGGTTCTGAAAATTATCAGTCCTGGCACGTCAGGATCATGCGCTGTTGACGAGAAGTGTGCTCTTTAGGTTCATATTCGCTCACTTTTTCTCAACTGCGCATAATCATGATGTCCCAGGATTAATAATTTTCAAAACCAGAACAAAGCTAATAATAACGTTGTGTACTTTCCTTAATTTACAATACAGTTGAAATTAGTTCTATATTTCTTTCTTGCCACCTGACTGACAGTTGACGGTGACAGTAGTTCGAATATGTGTTTATTTTTATTTTCACGTAAATACAGTTTTCTAAATGATATTTTATTCATGAATGAATGACTTAACAAACTGTTAAAGTGATAGTGAATTATATAATATGTGACAACTTTATACAAAAACGTAAGTTTTTCTGATTGATGAATAGTAAAGTTCAAATTACTTTAAACTATCACGATCGCACATATATCCAACTTTGTTCGAATTCAACCAAACTGCAAGCCTGATTATTTATTTATATGCCGTTGGAATATATATTTCCAAGGTTCAGGTTGTCTTTATTTTATGAAGATAATTTCTTTATCTTTTGATTTATTTGACCTAGACTTCTGAAATCACTACTGCTGATAAATCTTATGTGCTTTATATTATATGATAACATTTTGTCATTGATTTGTTCTGATTGTATTCGAGTGTTTTTGCGGCTCAAATCACAAGCTAATTTTTACTGACTGGGTATAATTCCCGACGCGTATGTATGTATATATTTTTTTCTGATATTTTTATAACTTATACAAACTATTCCGCATATTAAAGCTTTAGTTGCACGTTTATTCATAACCCAAAGGCAGACGCGAAGTGAACATGCAAAAAAGGTATTTTTTATAATTTTGTACCGGGTACCTATGTCTTCGTGAGTTTACGCGATCTATATATATAAAGTGAACTAACAGCAGTACGATCCTGAAAATTGGTAGAGAATGAAGGAAACATTGAAAATCCAACTAAAATATTTTCGTTATTGTGACTATTCAGGTTTATCCGGGAGTGTTGTTTTCATTATGACACCTTGTATTTATATATGAATCCAAGAGAGGGAGAGATTCCTTTCGATATGAGTTTTGCTATCGCCTATGCTCTGAAAGAGGAAAAAACGAATCCTACAAAACCGGAGGACACAAATTTACAAGAGAAATGGAAGTCCATCATTAGGAAGCTTTCTGGGATAGAACGCCGACCGGCGATAGTGACGGGAACACAACTTTAATCCCAACTTAAATACGTCATAAACTCACGCAATCCCAGAAGGCCTGCTGAAATAGTAATCAGCGAGTTTAAGGATTCTTGCAAACCTCAGGAGTCTCCTGAATCTGACAGCGATGGCGAGATAAGCCCGCTGGACATAGCAAGGAATAAAATGGGTAAGGAACTCTCCCGGAGTACAAAGAAACGCTGTCAGACTCGCTGAAGGCAGAACAGCTTCTGCAACAGGAAATGAAGTCGGGAATGGAAGCGCTTTTCCTCCGAAATGATAAGAAGACACACGCACCTCCTCCAGCCGAGGTCAACAATAGCAAGGAACCAGAACCCGAACGGATGGAAGTCGACCTCCCTAAGGAGATTCCCACAGGACTAGCCAAGCTCTGTGTTGGCATCAGAGGCTAGTAACTCTAAGAGGAAGCCAGAGCCCAGAGGCAGAAGGAGCGGGAAGAACGAGCCCAGGTTAAGACCAGACTGCTTGGGAACAGAAAGTCAGTAACACCCCCGTTAACGCCCCTACCAGATAAACCCACAACCTCAGGATGCCCATCCCCGTCGCCAAGGTCAAGCTCAAAGAACGAGGAACCGAACTGGGAGGACTTCACCAAATCACTGGTTAGATTAAAGCTCTGGAAGATCGCGTGAGGGATATGGGGGAACCAGAAGGTCGCCCTGTTCTGTAAAACGGTTCAAATACCAGATGAGCTGAAATAATTCCCGTTGCTGAAGATAAGGGAAAGAGAATTGATCTTCGTGGCGGCCCCTGTAGGGAAGTATACACAAAAGAAATCAAGGAATCGAAAGAGAGGCTAGAGGGGAATAGTTCAACATCAACAAAATCGGAATTGGGCCTCCTCAACCTGCAGGAGCCCCCTCTAGCACTACAGGCCTTTTTCGAAGCGTTGTTGGGAAATGAAGTCACCTGGACACCGAGGGAGGTCGAGCTAGAGTCAAGGCAAACCACCCGCAACCCAGTGCAACGTGAGAACATGTTGAACCTGGTGCGGGAGGTGAACCAGCTAATACAATACAATGGGATGAAGTTTGGAAGAGGAAGCTTGAAAGCCTCAATACCAAAGACGGTTCCCTATGGCAGATGACAAAGCGGCTTCGCAGGAAGCACAGTGTCATCCCTGCAATGGAGAAGTGTCATGACCGATCCAAATAAGTCAGAGAAGTTCGGGGAGTACTTCTAGATTGCTTTCCAGGCGGGAGTTGAGGTCACCCAGAACCCGCCGAAATAAACAGGGGAGTCAAGGAATTCAGGGACACACCCAAGGTCAAAAAGGACGACGGAATCTTTGCGAAGTTAATAAATTACTTTGAGTGAACGACAGCTCATCGATGAGGAAGGCCGGAGCAGGAGTGCCGCAGGGGTCGAGCTTGTCACCACTCTTATACTCGGTGTATACACACGACTTCCCGATGCTTGTCAACACTAGAACGGCAATTTACGCAGATGATACCGCGATATACGCGCAGGAATGTACCTCGAACGAGGCGGCCTGCAGGTCATCAACCATTTGAAGAGGGAATTCGTGTCGCATGGAAGCTTACCATCAAGTGGCCGGTGTATTTGGAATATTTCAGCAATTAAAGTCTTTAACGGCATAAGAGATCTTAAAGAGAACTCCAATTCATTCGGTTTTATATATTCAAGTGTTGTTAGGTCATATGTTTTCTATACTTTAAATTTAATTATTAATAAACTTTTTGGCTTTGGCTTTTTGAGGGCGTCGGGATCTAGGTGCTGTAATCACCGTACCTACTCGTAATATTGCCGCATCGAAAGTGTTGAGGAATATCTCCAAAATAGAGGAAAAACTTGCACAGCTGCCATCTGACCCAAGTGCCCGAATAGCAGAGGCCGGTAGTTGAAGTTGTGGTTTTTAAAAAAAATTGTTACTGTTGAAATTATTATATCCGTCAACCGGCTGCACCCTTACTAGCACACACTTGAGAAGTCTCTGAGAGACTCAGTTAGGGAAGAGGTTCAGTCAAGGCATCTATTCACCTTTCCTGTTCATACGAAGATCGAACGGAAACCTATAAATATCTACTGTTATTTGACCTCTATTGATCCTTGATCATGCTTATTTATTTATTGCATGACCATTTACATTTAATTATGTAATATGAACAGGGCTGGCTGGATTGATGAAAAAGTTTGGCGGCTCGGGATTTGCAAGTAAAATCGCAATATAAGTATTCCGTTCGATACTGTAGATTTTGCGAGTTCAAGAGGTTTTTATTATTAATTATTTCATTTCATTCAGCAACACTTCTATTTATTTGTTTGTATTTTCAAGAAACTTATTGAACTGAAGTTCAAGCTTCTCAAATGTGACAGGGTACTTTGTATTGTATTGTTTTCTGAATTCATTAGAAAATAATGCAATTAGAAGATACAATATCTTGTTAAATAAACATTATAGAAAATGGAAAGGCGCATTAGACCCTTTAAAAGCCGATTCATAAACTTGACGTTCACTGATTTTATCTTTTTCCGTCTGCCGTTCGCAATAGATTGCAAATCCATTTTTACTTATCGATTCTGTCACCAGACACTTCTGAAGTTTAATAACACCACAGATCACATTCTGACTAAATGCCGAACAAAATCATTTGTTAAACTTCATTCTCATCAGCCATAACTGAAAATGTATCCAATTATTTACAGAGTACCTTTGATATTTTGGTTTGCCTTTCAAAATAAGCTCAACACTTTCGGTAAAATTCCATGATCAAAATTTTCGTCTATTGTGAAAGTTGTCTTTAGCATCTAAAATTGGATCATATCAATGATTTTTTCAGATATTTCATGTTATTTTGTCAGTACCTATTACATCTTCAACTGCATCAGCAATTTCATTCTCCATTTTCCACTGATTAAATATTATTTATTCTATCAAGTTCTTTTACTGCGACTTTTTTGTGAGTGAATGCAACTTGATTTTCTTGCTATCTCTGGGGTTGATTCATTATTTCATTTTGTCAATTGAACAAGATGGTCTTCTCGTCATTTTCCTCTTCGCACCTCCTCAGACTTTTTGTTCCAAACCTTCTTTGATCCACCGTTCTGTCTTGGTCCATGGAATGTTTCGCGGTTACTCTCCCGCTCAGTCAGTTCCTGTATTGGAACAAGGTTCAGAATCACCAAATTCACTTTCACTCATTCCTTCCCGATATGAATTTGGTGTCAGTTATTTCTTTCACTCTATATCTACAATGGTAATTATCACTATAATCAGTCTCTGATGATCTTGCCGGGTATTTGTGAGATAGACGAATGAACTTTTTTTTTGTTTTTTTTTTTTTGGTTTCGTTTGGTGTAGCATAATGGCACTGGATTCAAAAACCCTACCGGTCGAGGTCAAAGACTTGTATGTTCCGCCCATACAAGAAGTGGCTGAAGGTTGGTGCGACATATAGTTTGTAACTAGAATTATTTTTATTTTTTATTTTTAGTTTTGAGTAAGAGTTTGCCGTCGAATTTCGTCGAAGTTACTGTAGAGGTCGTGGACTGTCCGGATTTGACCCAGCAGCCTTTCACACTGGCTAGTAGTGGTGAGTTCACATAATTCTCAGCCGTTTCGCGAAAGTTGTGATAGTTGCGTTATCATTGGATTTTCTCTGAAATCTGATAGATTCAACTTTTTACCAAATTTGGGTAGGTAAAGTACATATAAAAAGTTGAGACTCATTTGGCAAACTCTTTGATTTTTTATTGGGTCTAAAAATAGAGATAATGAATGCCGACAGTCCACGTAGACTTGATACATCGTTGCACCTATTGATCAATAGCGTATTGTCATTGGATGGATATAGTGTCATTAAGTTCGCACTAGTTTATATTTCAAAACACAGTTGGCAGTCCTTTGAAATTGATAGCGCATAAAAATGTAAGTGTCCTAAACAGGGACAGGGACGAAATAAATATTTTATAAATAATTATTATAATCAGTGTCGATTATTTACCAATATGCTTATTTATAGCTTATTATAGAAGAGGTTTTAATAGGTTCAAGGAGCAAAAGTGTTCCAGTCACTATAAAACAGTCGAAAAACGGTCGCGAAAAGGCCATAAAAAATAAATAATGCTACTAAATACAAGAAGAAAGATTCATGACACTACTAAATACAACTGTTGAAATTTGGGATAACAGGTGTTCGTGGGATATGCTAGTCCAGGAAACCATTTACTAAATAGACGATGATGGGACTGTCTTCAATAATTGTATTCGATATATTATTTCAATGAGGGAATCTTGGCAATAACCACCCTGGTTCCGTTGGAGGTGATTGTAAAAAAATGCTCCCACATACTCGTAGAGTATATCAAAAGGCATAGCTTGTGCGGGTAGACCTACAAAACCACTCGAGAAATACTAGAAAATTGTACACGGTCATGACGAAGGGTAGAGCGCAAGGCCCAATGTCTAAGAAGATCGGACGGCAGCTACACAGAAGATAGATAAGGATCAGCGAGCTCTAACTGGAAACGCACTTTCCAGGTAGTACACCATATGAATCGGTGGTAGTTTTATACACTCCCTAACGGTCGAAGTGGGCAATTAACTCTTTCCAACCCGCTGGAATCGATGGAATATTTCCAGACCTCTGCGATCACCGATATCCCTACTGTAACAACCGAGAATCAAGGGAGTAAAAAATCGCGAGAGTTTGCTCTAAAACAATACATTTAACAATCTGAAATGCATTGTTTTTTTTAATCTCTAATGTATTTTGAGAAGACTAATAAACGCTCTATTGGTTTTTCAATATCATTAAAGATTCTTGACTGAATCGATCCATTTCAACATAAAAACTCGAAAATCCATGTTTTGAAATTTAGGAAAAATCTGTATTGTTTTCGTTTATTTTTTTAATGGTGAATTTTCTCTGTTGAACCCCAGGTTTGGGAGGTAGCCCGAAGATAATCGAACTTGGTGGCAACCCGTACCTTTTGCCAGTGGTACACAGAGAAAAAATATACGATTTGAAGGGTATTGCAAAGTTGGTATCATCCGAACCAGCTTTCATTATTGGGGCTGGCGCTGGTCCGAATCCATATGTCGGAGTTAATTGTGAAGTAAGTGGGATACAGTTAAACATATTTTCATCGATATTAATACAAATTTTGATTCGCGCGGATTATAATTTTTGTGGTTGAAATGTACTCATAGGATTTTTTAATTTTGACTTCGAAAAAATCCTTGTACAACTTGGAATTTATACATATAATTTGAAGCAATATCTTGTTGAGTTCGGTACAATTTTTGGGCTGTCATAGCCAGGCGATAATAAAAACCCTTTTTCTTTTCAGAGAACCCTTTGATTACCTGAACATTTTTCAACGATCATAAATACCCGAAAAGCTACTCTTTACAGTAACTTTTTTCTCAAGTATACGGGTCTCTTCAGGTAGCCACATGCCTTGTTGTAAATCAAGTGTGATGTGAGTTGCCTAGATGCTAGCTTGAAGTGCGCACCGACCAACCGGGGTGGTGCTGTAGGTTTTCCGGGTTTTCCTACAGCTGAAAAGTGAATACACCACCAACAATATCAGTAAGTCGCCCAGGAGCGCCACGGCAAAATAATAATAATAGCCGTCCTCTACCCGCACAGGCTATGCCTTTGGGTACACTCTACGAATGTTTTTGAGGGAGTATTATTATTATTATTAGTCCACATGCCTAACTGGTTATAGAACCAACGATTCACTAAATTGAGGATTTTTTCCCATTTATATTGTTATTGTTGTTAAAATTGTTATTTCCGTCAACCAGCTGCACACCCTTAGGAGTACAACCCTCAAAAGTCTTAAAAAGACTTGTACATTTTCAAAAATCACTTGAAACATTCTGTCTATTAACTTTTAGGGCATTTATAACCTCAAAATATCGAATGGAAGCGTCAATCAACAAACCAGGATATCCAAAATTGACAAAAACGATGATAAATCTGAACAAGAAACTCTACCCAATACGGAAACCAGATTAGCACTACTCGGGAATTTACTGGTATCGGAAGGAAAACCTGGGAAGGTATAGTACCACTAACAAACAAACAACTATTTTGTCTCTATCTTTAATTTAGCGATATTATATTCGACTGTCTTTAAACCCACGATGACTTGACTATTTAGATGGTTCGATAATGACGATATTCTAATAAGAATCACCCTGGCTGCTAGCACAGTGGCCTGGATTTTACGTTCCCGAATTGAATACTTGTAATTTGTATGTGGCCATAGCCAGAAGAAGAAAAAATTTATATATTCCCAAATATAGTTCTTATAATTTAGCTTGCATTTTAATTACGAATTTCCCTAATCGGGTATCTTTCTTATTCTAGGTTATAAAAGTTCACGCGAAGAATAGAATTGGAGATGATAATTTCATTACGAGTATCAGGAAGGCTGTTGAAGATGCATATAAGGACAAGTTAGTAGGTAAGCTCAAATCAATAGGTAGAAATTTTCGAAATTTTTACTAGTTCATTTATTATTGGAACTCGCTTGTTTCTCGTGATCTCATTCATGCTTTATTATTCTTCGAAAAAATCGTTGCTACAAAAATATTCGTGAATAGAGGAAGGGTTGAATAAATATTTGAAACAGTCTACTTGACTCATTAATACATAGTCTAGGCGTAAGGTAATGCTCTATTACCGTCAGTAGTAGAACCACTTGTAAGTAACTAGACCCGGCCCCTTGGGCAAATTTTCGTCCTCTGCTCTCCACAAATCTAAAATTCTCCTTTTATAAGTTTCTAATGAAGGTCCTTATGTTTATGCAGTCTCTGCCTTTGAACCATGACGTCCACAACTTGCAACAAGGTCTTTAGAATGATTATACAGTCGGCAGTATCACTCCAATATTTTATGGCGATCTCTGTTTATGAATCATGCCTTCCTCGTCTTGCTAGGGCTGACTATAGGGTCTTTAAAATGCCTGCAGTCGGCAGTATCACTCCAATATTTGCTCAGTATCTTGCCCACCCAGTCGTCAAAGGTGGACGACGTTTCCTGCAAAGATTATTATAGACTCCGGACCGCGGAAAACATTTCCACAACAATGTATGCATGTTGATTTCTGGGAAAAACCTTTCAAGCGCGAACGGTATTGGGCTGGTGGGTCTTTTGTTATGTTTAAATTTCATTCAATTTCAAGCAGGCTTGTGCCAGAAAGACTAACTAGATATATCGTCTCGTGTCATAATTTCGGCGCGTTTAGCTGACGTCTTGATAGTAAACTATTGTATGGCAAAATACACGTGCTTTCATCAACTGATACAATTAAAAAATTATCAAGTAAAGAAATCGATCCGATAAAGAAATTCGATTCTGGAAGAGGGTGTCATAAATGTAGCTACACCATGTTGTTTTGAAGAAAAGCAACGATTGCACTTCTTTTTTTTTGTTGAAGGTTTGGGTGGAGTATTTTTACTGAAGAAAGGCAAAGCAAAGCAACACGTGATGAGGGACTTTTCCAAAACTCCAATTGAAAATGAAGAACAACTAAACAAATGGTTGAAATTTTTCAATATGTCTGCTCCTCTTATTGCCTTGGGAACACTGGTTAATGGAGATGCGGTTCGTATTTTTCCATTTCTGTCACTTTTTTAACGAATAAAGATATAAGGTATTCTCATCAGTTTACGGGAACTATAAAGGCGTTGCTGAATTGATTGTTTTATCGGAGGCAATAGAACAAGAACTCGATTTAACGATTTAATTTCGGAGATTTTTGTTCTCGGCTCTCGAGCTAAAGTTCTCATATTGTATATCCCTTGAACTGAAACCTCCAAATTCTAAAAAATGTTTGTTAAAATAACCATTGCGGCGTTATATGTGATCAAATTTTCATAGAAAGCACCACATGTTGGATTACGTCTTGGTTCCATATTACCCGCAAGATGGCTCTTGGCTCGCTTTGACACTAAACATTTATGCAGCGTGCATACAGTAGCGTTTTGCATACATGACTTATTTTTATGGACATAACCTCTCAATTTACCTTTTATATTTTGTTATTAAAAATGAGCTATTTCTAGCACTGCGTGCAGGAAAATAACCCTTCCCAAACTAAATTGTGGGAGGAAAAGGGTTCCGCCTCTTAAATGTTTGAAAATTAAAAGTATGGGTGGTTTTGTTGATGGTTGCGAATATTAATGAGAATTTAGGCAAGACCCACGCCATACAGAACTATATTTGGTTAATCACAAAATAGTTATCAGGGAAGAAAAATTATATTATTGTAGTTAGTCTTTTTCTGTCTTGTCGTTAACCTTTTTAATCTTTTTTTGTCCTTTGTAGGGTTTGGATTTGAGAGTGCAACATTTTCATAGTTTCAGCCACCATGGTGAAGCAGGGCATTACCATTACGACACAACTCCAGAAATTGCCGAATATTTAGGATATTTAACCATAGGGGAGAAGATTTATAGGATTGATAGACCTACCCAAACTCATTCTTGGGGAAGAGATTAAGAGGAAATGGTGTTTGTGTTGTCAATGATGAATCCTTGATTTAATGAAATACATTTTCAATCCATCAAAACGTAATTTTTCTGTGACTTCCTTGAAAAACACACTGGTTAATTTCACAATTTAACCATATACTTACAATTTTTGTGAAAGTAAGGTCATTTTGGTGAACAAAATGTTTTTCTTTTACTTTTGGAGGGGAAACTAAAAGCCAGTAAGGTTTCTACATACCAGTTTTATTTACCTAAGAAGGGTTGAATAAGAAATTAACTTTTAATATTCGTGTAAAAGGTAGTAAATCATAATTAAATAATTAATCAGATGCCAACCTTGGAATTTTTATGAATGTTATGCATTCTTCTGTTATTTTTTTCTCATTTTTATTTCATCATTTTAAAATGCTATGTGAACGTTTCATTCAGCCCTATGCTGTATCACTTCCGTTGAAAATAACGTCACGGTTATTCGCCATTTCCGTTATTTTGCTATTACCAATCATAGCAAAATACCAAAAATGGCGAATACCGGTGACGTTATTTTTAACGGAAGTGATACAACATAGGGCTGATTAGCTCCTCAGAACTGGCATTATTTCTCGCATTGTGAATTTTCATATTTTTATCTTGAAAGTTCGGGTCATGAACTTAAACTTGTTTGTCTGTTCTATCGCTTAATGATAAATCAAATTATTAGTTCAAACTGTGCCATCAAATATGATATTTCCAATGGCCTCACTTGGACTTCTGATAAGAGTAAGTTGGAAAAAAAGTATGGTAATAGTGATGGAATTTCGTTAAATCGTGCAAATAAAAATTTGTAGGTAAAATTAAAATTTCTGAATTCCATATCAAATGACAAATGTGTGTCAATACATTACATAATTGCATGAACAGTGGCGTAGCATGGACTAATCTAAGCCGCTTTCTAACTGTCACAGGGAGTAACTCCCGGTAGCTCTAAAGTGATCAGACAGGCCACGAAATATCATGTTCCAATCAAACCCATTTATAAAGTAAGGTAAAACTCAGTTCGGGTAGTAGGAGAGACCGGGAGATGAGGATCACTAGAGCATCCATGCAGGTAGATACGTTGCAAGATAGTGAAAAAAAAACAAATAGCAATTGGGCCAAAACTAATAAACCGACAGCGTCTATTTCGTGCACACATAAAGTTCACATGATTCAATACTTCATGAGAAAGCCTAACCCTACATTTTGAAAAATAGCGGAGTTATGATTTTTTTTTTAATTGTAAAATTTTACGGTTTTTACAGTTTTTCTTCGTTATTAATTATCCGATGATTTTACATCGGGTCGGAAAAAATCTCATTTTGTTCGTATTTCAATTTTCTACAATTTATCTCATTATCGGAGTAATTGCTGTATGATGCCGCATTCACATGACAGCTTTCGCCTATCGCAGAAAGCTTGAAAAAAACGAGCGCACTGTTCACATGAACAATGTCAAAAAAGCCGTAGGCCATGCTTACTATCCTGTCGGTGGAGACGTGGAGAGGTATATATTCTGAGGAGTTGGAAGAAGTTTCAGATAGTTTACATGATTTGAATTATGTGTTCTTTCTGAGAAAAAAATATTCAAGCTCCGGCATTGTATTATAATTATAAAATGCATAGAAAAAGAAAGAATCGAAGGATCTGGGTGATCCCAATCCTTCTTGAAAAAATTAAGAAAACTCAAGGTTTTGGTGAACATGAGATTGATGAATAATAAGAGAAATGCCGTTATTGTACACGTCCCAAATAATCACAAAGCATTTTAGAACACTTTTTTTTATCAATTGTGACATCGCTTTGCTTTCTAACCTAAACTATTAACGGTGGGTTTATACAGTAGATAAGATAACATAAGAAATAAGATAAGAATGTTCAACATACATAAATCAATGGGAACGTTTATACACCAAGTAGAGATAACATAAGAGATGGCCAACTTTTAACTTCTTATCTTATTCTTATCTGAAAATACAAATGCGCATGTGCTGCTGAAATTTTTGACAGAATTGACAGAAAACATGAATTCTGTGTCAAGAGAGCTATGATTTTATTGGTTGATTCTTATTTCTTATTTAATCTGTATAAACGGATCTATTTGTGGCTTGTTTCTTATCCTATTCCTTGTCTTATATTATTTGCTGTATAAACCCACAGTAACTTTCATAGCTTTTTTCCGCGAAAAGTCGGACTGTTATCGGCTTATGACCTTGAAAAGCGCTTTCAGATATTTCGCACACTATTCGGCCAATGAGATCACAATACGCTATAAGCCAAGAAGCGAAAAGCCAGCATGTGAACTCCCCATGAGTTTTCATTTTATAGGATACAAACTGAAAAACACGTTTTTTTGTTTTCAAATGTTTATAACAAATTAATAACTGACAGTTGCGAGTCCAAAACATAACAAAATATAACTACGGACTGTCATTCATGTGATGGCACAGTCGAGTCGGTTTCCTACTAGTATTTTTGTTAAAAAATTACTCATTTTACGCTCTATTGATTGATGTATGAGTAGCACTTTTAGGTATGTAATATCCTGGCCTCAACACATGGCGATTCTTGGGACAACCCAAAAGATATTTTTCGCCGTTTTCTAAAAATTTTTTTCATGGACACAATATTTTTGATGAAGCAAGTCATTCATTCACGATTTTATGCGTAGTTGAGAAAATGTGTATCAATCGTGTTGTGACATACCTGCTACTATACAGGGTGATTCAGAATACGACCTACAAACTTCGTACACAGATTGCCCCTTACCTCTCAAGGTGAAAAGTTACAATCAATGTATGTCCTAAAATGCATTCCCTCCCGAAAAAAATTAGGTTTTTATTTGTTTCTTAAAAACCAAATAAGTTAATCAATGTGATAATTTGAAGTTATTGTTTAATTTTTGTATAATAGAAGCGTAGTTGTGGTTAGGCTCATCTACACGACCTAAAAGTCATCCCTTCATGTGTCTAAATGTAGAGATTTCTGAGATAGTGAGATATTTAGGAAAAACTGAAAGTATGTCCTGAAGAAGCATCGTGTAAAGATATTATTTTCTTTTTGCCATAATCGCAGAATGATAGTTTGTCATAACATATCGGGGTATTTCTCATCCTTCTGCACATATTTCAATGTTGGAGGAATTGAACAGTTGGTGCGGGTGAGTCTGAATTGGACCTTATCTTTAAGCTGTTTGAGATACAATAAGGTGCTGAATGTGATGAAAATGTTGGCCACATAAATATACATATGCCTCATTCGTGAATAGTACAATATCCAGGAAGGTCGTTAACTCCTTCATACGTTCTCAAAAACCATTCACAAATTTTACGGAGGCCATAATCACCAGCATTTGGAGCCATCAACTTCTGTCGGCGAAATGGATACGTGCTGTTCACGTGCTATACCCGCAATTCATTGCTGTACACTCCACCTTCTGATTTTGTAGAAATGATTGAGAAAATGGGAAATGTTTTTTATGGTTGATATGTTTGACTAATATGTGAATCTAAGTAACCTACTGATGATTAATCTTGAATCTCAATATTTGTTTACCTCTTATAACATAACAAGTATGTTTGTTGATTGAACAATAAACCAGACAAAACGATAAATGATAAAAGCGATTCTGATTTCAAGTGAACGCTGCCGTAACTATCAGTGCAATAAATCATTCCACAAATAATTCATATCCTTTCCAGATTTCATTCACATCAACGCATAAATTTGGCACTCTCGCTGCCAACATGAGTGGAAAAACCTTATATTTTGCGTTTGGAAGCAACTTGTCCGCTAATAGGATGCACGTTTGCAATCCAAATGCAGTTAGATTTGGTGCGGGGAAATTGAGGGTGAGTGGTGTTGATTAAAAGATATATAGAAGCCATACAAGTTTTGTTGATTTTGCAGGATTACCAATTAGATTTTGTAGCTTATTCCAAAATCTGGAAGGGGTATGCGGGGACGATTGTCCCGAAAAAGGATGGTCATGTCTGGGGAGCAATCTGGGAAATAAAAAATGAAGATTTGGAAAGTTTAGACAGGTAAAGCTAATTCATTTATTCTGGATATACAAAGACTGCAATATCCTTCTAGAATATATTTTAAACGATCTCCCAGAACAGTGCAGTCTCACAGTTGAGATTCAACAAGTTTTGGACAAGTAAACTTTTTAGATTCGAACATACACAGATATACTTAGTTGTGTGGTTTTTATTCAAATCGTAGTTATTTTGCAAAAAATATTATTGATATATTTCAATAGATGTCGGTATCTTGAAAGACTCGCGATATCTTTGAGCAATATTTTATTATAAAGTACTTCTGTTGAACATTTTGTTTGAAAAACTCTCATATTGCCTTCATTACGTTATCTTCTGCGGAATAGCTTTAGTGTCACTGTCATTACGTACCTGATGAATGATTTATCTGATTTTTTCTGTTCCGAAAAAGGCAGGAAGGCGTTCACGCCAATATCTACTACCCTATCACGGTGGATGTCGAAACTCCTGAAGGAAAAGTGTTGCCGTGCAGATGCTATCGACAAGTTGGGAATGCAGATATGGTGGATCTCAAAAATTTACCGGAAGAACGGAAGCCAACACCTGCCTATTTGGATACCATGATCAAGGGTGCTGAGGAATCTGGGATTCCGTTGGAGTATATAGAGTTTTTGAAAAAAATACCCCATAATGGTTCAGACGTTAAACCCGATTTAAAATTTCAATATTGAACGCATCAATAAATTGATAGAATAATAATAAAACTTATAAAAAGGGTGCCAATTGTAATGTTCATGTGTGGGTGTATAAATTAGTATTGATATAATTCCAGTTCTTCCATCTAAAGTTCATAGTACTTATGTATTTCAAAACGGAATATTATTATAGTTTTTCCTGCGAATAGGAACAAGCCACTTGATTATATTTTGAATGAGAAATAGTATATAGGTACTATTTCGAAATTAAATATTCAAAATTTTATAGTTTATTACTTACTTCGCTACTTGTAGCATTATATTGATGATTTGAAATTATTTTGTAAAATCAGAATGAATTAATGTCATTTCCAGAAAAAATGGAAATTGAAATATTTTACAATACGTGTCAAAAAGTGCTTCTTTATTAAATATATTCTATCTTCTGAATTTCAGAAAATAGATACCACGAATTTGTGTATTATAAAATATGAAAATATTAAAGGTCGTCTTTAAATACGGCCAATATTATAATGTAGGTATATCTCAAGAAGGAATTATAGAAAATGATCTCGAATAATTAAAACAACACATGTAGCATAGATAAGCTATTTTTTTCAAACCATCCTACAATTTCCACCTACCATATCCAACAATTAAAAAAAAAGAAAAAAAAGGCGATTTTGCCGGTAACAGTTAACGGAGAAGAGTCATAGTTTCACGAATCGGTATGTTCGTAAACAAAGAGGTGACAACAAAGCTGACTAGGTCATTTGGTATCAGGCGAATATTTCTAATTTTCTCAATAAAGGGAACACACCACAACCGAGCAGGTAAAACAGGGTAATCATGAGAGTGTAATCATGCAGGTAGACAATGGCAACATCCCATCCGGTCAGGTAAAACCCAAACACACCAAGCAAAACAAATGAAAATTATTCAAAACAAATCAGCCAGGCTGTCACTATTAATTTCGAGGACCCTTCAACCGCCGTATCAATATTACATCGCTCTTCGAGAAGACAAAATCCACGCTGAAGATGCTCACCGCAGTTGTGAGCGAAACGTTCGTAGAAACCGCCTCCACGGGGGTAAATTGACCATGGTCCTCAAAGCCCGGAAATCATACTTCTTGTTTATACTTCCGGCCTTGAAAGCCTACATTTTATGCTGATCTAACATGCAATATCCAATATCTGAATTTTCTCCGAAATCGATAAAAAATTAATTTTTTATTGACACATATTCGAATCTGTGGTTGAAACTAGCAAAATAGGAAACATTATTTTTGTGAGTAACTTCCTGCAATAATCCACCGAGTATTTTTTCCACCGGGTCCATCAATAATTACGACTCCGGAAGCATTGCAACATAAAAAGGAATTTTGTACTCTCCCTGATGATAGTCTTCAACTTCCTCGTTATTCCTGTCTTCTGTACTTGTTGGTACAGTTCAATTAAGGGTCTGGTTTGTAGAATTTCGGGTCCATGTTTATTCCTTCGAAAATATGTTATGATCTAGTTGATTTGCCAACTAGAGGGTACTTCTTACAACTCTCACTGTACCTACATTTTGATGTGGTGAGTTATATTAGAGTATCAGCATGCCATTTTCTTGCTTACAGTCAGCTCAAGGACAGTACTTTCTGTTATATAGTTCCAGATTTAGAAAAAGATGATAATAAAGACAGCAATATTGAAACAAAATTTACTGAAAAAATGAAGGATGCAACACCAAAAAAAAACAATGAATTTACAGAGAGATTTATTCACTCTTGGACTTCTTCTCATCCTCCTTCAAATGGAGAAACACAAAAGAAAATACGAAAACGCCCAGCATCATAGAGAATGCTCCTGTGTAATAGGGGTAAGCACTGGTGATGAATCTTTCATACTGAGTGTGCTGCAAAGGCCGCACAGAAACTTGAGTGGTACTAAAGAGTCGGGTGTACCCCACTCTGTCGTAATCCACTTTGAACTGGTATACTCCGTATACATCTGGAATTTTGAATTTTGCTTCATATTGGCCAGAAGGCTTTCTTTGGAGAGTGGTGCGGACGAAAGGGTCGATCCTGACAAATTCCAGTTGAATGTCGTTGGCAACAAACGGTTTCCATTGCCCTTTCTCGAGGATTTCTATCCCAATTGTGTAGACCTAAACGAATAAGAATTTCAGAACATGACAGGTCGAGTTATAGTAGTAGAGTTCGTGAAGAAATTTGATTAAAGACAATTCGTTCAGATACAAAAACTGTTAAAAATGTCTGACACAACTACAACATACAAATCACCATTCTTTCAAACATGAAACAGACTTATAAACACATATTTTTTTGTGAGATTGTTCAAGCAGAAAGGACTTTGCTCTACAAAAAAATTATTTTTTTTCAAACTTACAACATGTTCCATGATAGTATATTCCTTAGGAGCCTCCTTTTCACCTTCTTTGTGATGTTTCACCGACCTCACCCTCAACTGACCATGTTCTTTGAAGACCCACTGACTGATCGCAGTCGCAACATCTGCATTTCCTGATAAGGGTTCAACTTTCCCACCCTAGAAAATAACAAGAGAGAATACTTAGATTTTGGGAAAATAATTAAAGAAGTTTCTGTTGTTATCAGTATTGGGTAGTAAACAACAAAACATATCTGATTATACTCACATGAGCCTTTTGTACAGAGGAAGTCAGGAATTCATCTGAGAAAAATGAAAGTGAACCACTGAAGACTACTCTGGCATTATTCCTGGCTTGTAAGCCAGCAATAAGAACTGTATCTTTTCCAACAGCATGAGGATACTGTGAAAACAAAAAATAATGATCAATTGTAGAAATTAACACAGTTCTTTCAACAACAAAACTTACTTATTCCATTATAGCTGTCACAGTGCATATATTTTATATTATTCAGCTTTTTCATATGCTTGATAAAATTCACCAATCTTACCTCTTTGATTGCTTCTTCTGGATTGTAACTGTAAGCAGTGCTATCAGCAGTCAATAATGGGAGAACCAACGGATTTTCAGGATCTACCAACAAGCCTGTTCCTTGGTATAGCAAAGGGGAAATTCCCTTCTTTGAACCAACAATTACTGGAGCATCAATCAAGTTTTCAGACGAAACCACCAGTTTGGTATGCTGGCCCTCATCAGTTATGTCATAGTTCAGGTGGTCGATAACGAAGGCTCTCTCTTCATCAACCTAGAGGAATTAATTGAGTTAGCCCACAAGTCAGAAACATTTCTCAGATGATATTTACTTCAAAACCACACTCTGAAGCAAGTTCCCTAAGCACATCTCCTGTTACACTGCTACCTGCAACTAGTACATTACCTCCCTCATCGATAAATTGTGTGATACTTTCGACATTGAGGCTGCCTCCAAATTCTTCCACAGAAGGTGCAAATATGATTAAATTTTTATATAAGTACTCGCCATATTTGGATAAGACCAATGACGAATCATCGGCGATTTTGAAATTTAGCGTATATCCTCTTTCTGAAACGAAAAGTTTTTACCGGTTAACCAAACATGCATATAACATACACACCTTGTAGGGATTTGAAAAATATTGAATGAGTTTCTTTGATGACTTGATTATCCAATAAAACTAGGGTAGGGCCTTGGCCGTTACAAAACGCTAATGAAGCAAATAACAATAAAACTGCAAAGTACATTTTAAAATTATTAATAAAGTTTTTATCTTTATTAATACACGTAAGCAAGGAAGACCAACCACAACTTCACAACACAGTAACACACCAATTTACAAGCCATATGTACCGTATATCACCCTGGTTAACCCGGTTACTGAAATTGCGTTCCGTAAATGACAACTTGTAGAAAATCGTAGGTATACGGGACATCTGTGCTGAAATTCGGTTGGCTGAATCTGTCACCAGAACAACCGAAGTTTTAATGCGGTTTTTCCTGGTTTGTTTTGACATTGACAGTTGGTGTGGTTTGGTTCAGTATTCGTTTATTTGTATTTGTCCAAACTACTCTAAACTGCTATTCAAGCGTTTTCCTAAATAAAACAATTGCTTTGCAATAATGGAAAGTTTCGAAGAGGTATTGCTATTTATTAGTCATGATATTGTTTGTGGATTCTAGACATTTTGATTTTCAGGATGGTACTGAGTTTTCCTGTGGGCATTGTGGCATCGATTTGGGCACAGTGAACAATATTGTAAATAATTCAATAGCCGAAAATCATAATTGTTTTATAGGCGCTTCAAATGTTAATTTGGATTATGGTAATAAAAAAATGTTCAGAGAAGTTCTTCCCGTGCAACTACAATCAGCCCTACCATTGCAGTCCATCCAGCAAACACTGGGACATGAACATATGGAGGAAAATATTCAACCTCAATGCAAGGAATGGAAAGGAGACGAAGTTGCACTGTTAATTGCAACATATAAATCCCACAAGGAAAAATTCAATACTGGTATGTTCACTAAAAAGAAAGTGTGGCTAATTATTAGCAAAGACATGAAGCTCCACGGCGTAAATAAAGATAGCATTAAATGTGATGAGAAGTGGCGGAACTTAAAAAAAACCTATGATAAAGTTAAAATGGAGAGGGAGAAATCAGGAAACGGAAATGTTAACTGGAAATATTTTAAGGATTTCCAGGAAATTTATCATCAGGATCCACGTTTCAGTCCACTATGCATTGCTTCTAGTAGCGGGCTCATTAAAAGTTCCAGTGCAGAACAAGAAAATGTAATGGGAAAAAAAAACAAATTTTCACCAGATGAAAAAAAAAGAACAAAGTCATTGTCCCTCAAAGACTTGGACGAGAGAATGCAGAAGAGACACGACGAAAAAATGGAGTTAAAAAAGAAAGTCTTTGAGTGGTTCAAACACAATTTGAAAAAGAACGATTGAACTGAAAACTGGTATTAGTGAATTACTGTTCCTGTCAATCAGTTTAACTGGTTGAGTTATAGCGTGTCCACTTCACCAAAACATATTTTTCACATACTCAACAATCTTCACTGCTAGCAAAATAAACAAGTACCGACTTATGTGACAAAATTGGTTTGGTGGAAACGCTATCTTTAACTTAATGAAGAAACCAACCATTGCAAATTCTGGTACTTATGTATATGTTGTTTGTGTTCATATTACCTTATTATATAAGTTGTTGTGTTATTATGTCAGAGGTGTATCTTTTGTTTATGATATTATGGTGATATATTAGTTTGTTATACCAAGAATATATTTTTGTGTTTAGTATTCAGAGGTCTATGTGAAATTCCGTTTTTTGTATCAAGAATATATTATTTGTTTAGGTGTAAGAGTTCTGTGATATCTAGAATATATTTTGTTTCAAAAGTGTATTATTATATTGGTTTATTTATACTAGATACTTTCTAGGCAAATAAACTTAGTCATTTTCATAAAAATTGTACGTTCAACATGTTTTTTTTATATTTTGAAAATATAAAGTTTTCTGCATCTATGTACTATAATAAATATTGATATATTTATCAACATCGTGATATACTACATAATTCAGAAGAATAAAATACATTATTTTTCATCTCTTCATATTAGTCAAAACTGAGAATTGACCTACTTAAATGTATAGAGAAAGTAATGAATTCATAGACCTTTTACTGTTGCCGATGAGTTGACTCACAGTCTATTCTTTTAATAGTTCCAGACTGCTTAAACCAAATATTCTCTTTACCATACATTACTGTACATATTAATATTCAAATATGGTAGGGAGGTACTAATAGAACAGCAATTTAATTTTTAATGTGTTTATTCTAATTATCCAGTAGAACCACATTAGGCGTTATTAATTTCTTGGCACAATCGGTTTCTCTTGGCTTGTCCCAACAGCATCCTCTGCCTCTGCAGCTGGAGATTGCCTACTTCAACTTCCTCATGATCATCATCAGGCATTTCATTAATTGCGATGACCTCAACAACATCATTTTGCATAATACAAATATTATGCAAAACACATGTAGCTATAATATATTTTGGAATCCACGAGATTTTTCGAACGTCCAAGCAGTCCTTCAGGCACCTAAATCTTTTTTGCAGTAGCCCAAATGCCCTCTCAATTGTAATTCTTGTTCTGCATAACAAAAAATTGAAATTTTTCTGTTCATTACTCAAGTGACCATTATCTTTATAAGGAGTGATCAATTCAGGTAAGCAAGGATACGCCTTGTCTCCTAAAAGGTGGGTATCATCTGGAAATTTAATGGCATTATTATCATTCATGAACGTCCACACTTCGCTTCGTCTCAATACAGTGCTATCATGATTACCCCCAACCTCACCTGCATAGCAGTGGGTAAATTTGAGGGTATGATCGCAAACGCCCTAAAAATAAAAATTATTTGTAATTGGTGCGAAAAAAAACTATGTCGTCTACCTGTAATATGACACTTGAAAACTTCTTCCTATTTATATATGAATTCCCGTGGTCCTTTGGTTTGGGGATTGGGACATGCATTCCATCAATGCATCCTACGGTATTCATAAACCCCATTTGATGGAAACCATTTTTCACTTCCTCTAAATATTCTGCTGTCGGCCACTGAATTATTTCTGGGCTGATTGCGATCAACGCATTTGTTACTCTTCGCACTGTTCGTAGGCCCGTAGCTTTTCCAATATTAAATCGACCACATATAGATCTTACAAAATATCATCAAACATTAATAATTAATTCATATTCATGTTCCCACACTTACCGATAAGAGTCTGGAGTTCCAAAATACCATAAAGCAATTAATAATTGAGCTTTGGGTGTGATGGTGTGTCTACCTCTATCTAATATATGAGTGCTAATTTCATTTGCAATACTTTGAAATATGTGGTTGAACGTTGTCCTGTTCATTCGAAAATT
Organism: Chrysolina americana; assembly: GCA_958502065.1. NCBI lineage: Eukaryota > Metazoa > Arthropoda > Insecta > Coleoptera > Chrysomelidae > Chrysolina > Chrysolina americana. The sequence goes on along the minus strand of OY293419.1, from coordinate 8,399,371 downwards.
TTCCCGAAATTCAGCATCACTATACTGGTCAACAATATTCTCAATAAAATTTACCACTTTGGGCCGAGGATCTAAAACAATTTATGTATATATGACTGCCTAATGTAATACTTCTGCTTTCTTTCACGGAACATAATTTTATCCATCAGATATTGTACCATATTTTGTCGTTTCAATAAATTCAATTATGTGCTTAAGGGACTATCCACCTTTCTATTCATATTTATAGATATATGCATGAATGCATTGCTGTGTCTTACCCATTGGACGTCTTTCCCGAATAACAGCTAATTCATCTTCATCACTCGAATCCGACATCAAATCATTAAGGAAAATTAAAGCCGCCTCTTGGTCCATTTTTTCAAATTATCTCAAATGATTGATGAGTACAACGTTTGACTTTTTATCGTCCTGACAACACACCTTGCTTATTCATATTTCAACATTTCAAACACAATATAACCTCAGTGCTCCAGACTTCACAGTTCAAAGTTCATTACTTGACAGATGACACAGGGGTTCCGTCCCGTAAATATTTCAAGTTATCAATAACCAGTAATCAACCACCCTGAAAAGACAGACAACCAGAGCGGTTACTATCGGATATATACGGTACATATTGAAGTTGTAGGCAACTGTCACTGTCGCTATTGTCACTTGTCAGTGTCAACACTGTCAACTAAAAAACGTCAAGGCCGTCAAGTTTTAAGAAGTTATGGGCAAGTTTTTAAATTGATTTATAGAATGCTTATTCGTGTTGTCACTGACATTTTCAAAAACAAATAAAACTCGTCCAAGGAATTAAATTTGACTGCAGATTTTGTTATTTTATTTGTTTCAATCCGATGCCAGTTTGGAAATAAGGGTGAGTTTCCAATGCATCGTTTTTGCGTTTTGCGTCACGCCTTCTGATTGGCGAGTAGCGTCGGGAATTCGCCAATCAGAATGCGTGGCGCAAAACTCACCCCTGTCATTCATGATATATTTATCATTGTATTTGTGTCATGTCAATTTATTCCACCAAATTGGTACCGGAATGGGTCGAATAAAACGCAATCCATTAGTGGAGTATTCACAATGAGACTTTTTTGTGTCACGCCTTCTGATCGGCAAATAGCGTTGAGCGTCGGAAAATCGCCAATCAGAATGTGTACCGCGCGACGAAAAATATTTCATTGGCAACTCTCCCTTACTGTTCAGAGTGATTTCGTTTTGTGGTTCTGTTTTCTGTCACATGTCAGCTATTTGACAATTTGGAATTTTCTAAAAGAAGGAATCATGTATCGAAAAATATTAAATATTTCTAGCAAAAACATTTTTTGTCACACACGATCCCTAATTGCCATTCGATCTGTAAGTACGTGTATTCCGAGAAGATTTTCGTGCATGTTAACAGAGAAATCCTGCGTTTTAGATAATTCCAAAAAGAAGTTGTTCCTCGAAGAGTGAGCAAATCACAGAAGCTCTAATAGAAAAGGAGCTAAGAAACAAATTCCCTGGAGCTATTATTATCAATGTTGAAGATACCTCAGGAGGCTGCGGAGCAATGTTCAATGTGGCCATTGAGACTGCAGAATTCAAAGGTTTATCGATCATGAAGCAACACAGGGTCGTGTATGACGCTCTCAAAGATCAAATAACCAAAATTCATGGAATACATTTACAGACAAAGGCGCCCAAATGACATTGTCTCTGTACACATTAGCAGAAAGTAACACCAGCTTTATGGTTCATGTTTGTTCTTAGAATGAAGATTAGATTTGTTCCCAGTGTATGAAAGTTTTTTAAATATTTTGTTTACACTTTAATTTTTATTGGATTGGATCTAGAGTATATCCTGTCTGATAGTCAAACTGTATAGGCATTATGATAAAAAAGTGATTTTTTTTAATAAACATTTCAAAGGTGTATTGGTCTTAGTACTGTACTTCCCTAAACAATATTTGTTTAATGCATAGTTAGTATTAGGAACTCTTAGGAAAATTGGATGTAAAATTCTGCTGACAGACATGCATACAAGACAAAATTTTTCAAGTATGAAGACTTTCTTGGATGCTCCAAAATTGATTTGAACAAGTGGAAAAAGTCCTATGACTTCAATTCTGTAATAATATTACAAAATTTTCCGTATTACATTCTATATTTATTTACATATAAGTTATTTTTTATCTAATTTTAAAAATCCTGAAGTATTTGAGAAATACTTTGCATTTCCATCAACTTTGACCTCAGCTGCTTGGGGATTGACAATTTCCAGTCCCTAGAAAAAAAATCACCATTAGAAATTCAGTAAAACTGTTGAAAGAACACTATACAGAAATTGGCAAGTGTTTGACAATGTGTTGTCTCTCTGTACTTACTTGAAGGGGAGTAAACGCAACACTAGAGGCAGTACCAGATATTTGTTTTTTGACAGTTGTACTTCCGCCCCAAATTTGCTGCTTCTGTAGATTTTTCTGCAGAGTTTTCGATATTCTGACTTTGGTTTTTTCGTCGACTTGTGGCAACCGAATCCTGCCTGTACCTCCTTTTCCAATAGATCCCCTGGTGTAACCGAGATCTTCCTGATAAGCATCATCATCAATCTGAAAATAGAGAATAATTTGATTATAAATACAAACTCTTCAAGTTGACAAAAATTATTAGACAAACTGGTTTTGCAATCAACATGAAATATTGAAAATAAACCAAACAACATTGATGAGATCATAATTATATACATCACACTTACATCTGCGAAGTTCATCCTATTGGCGTGCTTTCTGAATTCAGTCAACGCATACCTCTCCTTCATTTTCCTCACCCTTTTCCCGCCCCTCTTCTTCTTTGACTGGTCAATGGGCTTTGGTAAGGGTTTGACGAATTTTACTGGCGGAGGTTCCTGAAGTTTATCTAATTTTCGCTCGATTTCATCCCGTAATTGCCTTCCTATTCTACCATCCGAACTCTCATGGCATGCATCAACCCTTGCTGCTAGGGTGCATTTTGCCGCTACAAGTCTTGAAGCTTTTCTTCTCAAATCCTAAAGAAAAATCAAAATGTAGTCATCATATTTTTTCCTAATTTCTACAACAAAGAAAACAGAAAATGCAAAAATCTTCAAAGTACATTTTTACCATACAAAACTATAGCCAGAACGATTCTATGGGTAGAATACTAATCCTTGCAAATACATTTTTGACTCAGAGCTTTTTGATTCATCTTTAGTAAATCCAAAAAGATTGTAATTGTATTCTTATTAGTGCTATCTTACAGGCTTACAGCTATAACTTATAACAAACAGTACATATACTTCTGTTCTGACTTAGACAAATATTTTGTAAAAAAAAATCACAAATCCATAAATAGTAAATGTATGTATAAATATATCAATACTTACAGGTGAAGTATTCTGAACAATTTCAGAGTAATACACAAAGCCAGTATGAGGCAACATTGTTGACTGTGAAAAACCAGACAAGGATTTCTTCTGCTGCCCAAGAACTAGAACATTACAGGCAGGAATTTTAGAGAGCCTGGTCAATCCTCCAGCAACACCCATGATCTTGGCAGCTATTGAAGCACCAAGAATAACAGAAATATTCGGGGCAATGAACGCCATTCGACTTTCCACATATTCGTATATCCTGAGTTTGAAACTGTTCAGCTCCATTGCCATATCACAAGCTTCGTCAATTTGTTCTTTTTCAAATTTGGAAAGAAGGGTCCTGAAAATTAATACATTAAAAAGCTTGTCATGAAACAATTTCAACTATAATGTTACTAATGAGATCATACAGTGTGAGAATTGAGTTTTAAAGCCCTGAATTTTTTTACACAGCTTACCCTTGTGTTGTAGAAGCTGTTACAGATACAACCATTATGGTTGCTTGTGTCAAAAACTGTTGTAATATTTCATTGTTTTTGGCTTGATCCAGATCATTTCCCAGCTCTTTCACTGTTTGTAGGTACTCCAATGGGCTGACAACCAGAGAATCCAGTTCAGGAAACCGTTTTTGATACTTATCTCGAACAAATTTATGTATTGTCACTGGAAAAAATAATATGATTTAAAATGATTCATCGGATATATGGATTTAAATTGCTCACAGATCAGGCTATACTTTTGACTTACTTATTTCACCATCAACATCTTGAGCGAGGTTATTAGCTTCCACAATCAATTGATACTCTAGGTCTGCTTCTACAGGCCCAACTATATCTATCGCTCTCCTAATCTTGGTACCATAGCTCTCTATTTGTGTCATGATGTTGATTAGCTTTTCCGAATCCCTCAACTTACACAGCTCTCTCACTGAGTTGATCTGTGTAGTGTCTTGTTCCATTATTATATCATTGATATTTGGTTTTTCTTCTTTTTCCTCTGCAACGTTCTCATCATCCATCGCTTCTGGAAAGTCATCGTGATCGTTTTCTTCCAGATCAGCCAATAATTCATCCGCTAGAGACATATTTATCAATAACTGACACTAACTGGATAACCTAGGTTATGTCTACGTGCGAAGAAAAACAATGAAGTTAGATACAGCGAAACAGCGTTGCTACTCGATATAGACAAGACACAGTATTCTGTGTCACAGAACAATAAGTTGTGAAATTATAAGAGTAGCGTTGGTAGATAAACCATATGATTGAAGAACCATACACAAGAACTCACGTAGGCATATAATGAACTTTTACGTAATGTGACAGACTTTGTAGTACAAATCGTCTTTACCTGTCAGCTAATGATAGGACCAGTAATGCCAATACCCTATTCCTAGATTATCGGCAATGTAAAGAACAGTAGTTTATTTGGTCCTATCGTTGCTACGAGGTGTATTGTAATTTACACCATATTTTGAATCGAGTACAGTTAAACAAAGTAATATGTCAATCCGTGGTGTTCGCGATAATAGAGCGATCGCTCCTCACTTCCCACAGTCCTGGATTTTTCCTTGCTCGCGCAAGCTCTCAGAAGCTTCTGGGGGGGTTTCTTTCTTGGGAATCCTGGAAGATTCATAACGGAAAAAAAATCGTCAAACGAATATTGAAATCTAGCGTAAATTACATCCATTGTAGAAAAGTGCTACATCACTCTCATGCAAAAGAATTTTTTCGTAGACCGGAACCGAACCTATATTTTAAATTCGATTATTTCGTGGTACCGAACCGAAACCCTCACCTCTAAATATGTAAATCGAAAAACTGCGAGTAAAACTAAATGTGAGTAAAAATTACCTGAAATGGAATGCTATGTTATATGAGTTCAAAAAAATGCCATTATAGTTATAGGAGTCGTAAAAAAGCTGTTAAATACTATTTTCCGCATATATTACTGAATTCCATACATATATAGAAAACGGGCCGAAAAGAACCGTTTCGACCGAAAACAATTGTCAGAACCGAACCGAAATAATATTCTGCACGTTCCGAAATAGCTACTGCCTGATTATAAGCCATCGAGAAATAATTGAAACTTTGTCACTGGACAACACATCAAAAAAGTTTACGTAAAAGCAATTTTTTATATTATTTGTAACTTTCAAATTTTCTGAACGAACCTGCCTTTTGATGAAAAACTATTGTTGGCAATACCACAAATTATAATAACAGTTCTTATAGAACAAAAGTTGTTATTGCCACATAACAAATACAGTTTATTTGAATTTTCACTGGTGTTCAGACAACTGGGTATAAAGCACTTTTTAGACATTTTCACGGTTATGAGGAATACAGAAATTACTTAACACAAACAACGAAACTTTGAATTCAAAAACCGCTTTAACCTCATAAAATGAAATATTCAAGAGTCTGTGTTAGTTTCCAGCAAACAGATTTGATCTACTAGCATCTATCTTGTATCACATAAGGTAAACAAATGGGTTAAACACAGGAAAACAATTGTTATTGATCTGCTTCTTAAACAGACGAACAAACACATCTGATATCAAATGACAACGATCACAGAAGACAATCCAGATGTAATGATAATTTGAGATTCCATGGTGTACAACTTAAACGACGCTGCCAAGTTTAATTTTGATGAACGTGAAGTCACGAAAACACGTTTTTTCAAATTATAGAAAAACTGGCGGTCAGAAAAAAAATCCCAAGTGATATTAGCATATATATACTTTCTAATTACAGTGTTTTCTCATAGTCCGTGGAAAGGTCCGATGGAATAGCTAAAAAAAAAATTAGAGTTGAATCTAATAGGTAACTTTCATACTGCTTTTTTCCTAACAGAATACTATGTAAAACACTTGACAAAAATATTGTCATAAGTACGCGACCTATGGTGATGGAGGACTCCAACTGGTAAGTGCAACATGCACGAGGGGAGCGGAGCACGGAGGGGACTGCGGTACCTGATTCCTGACAAGACAGTTTTGTACTCAGTTGTAATCATCTGACCATCGATAATACTTGTCACTTTTCAACTTATTGGTTTTTCACGGGATGCCCAGCGCATCCACCAATTTGTTGCAATATAATCAGCATGCTTTGCAGAGACACATCTGGTAACATTCCGTTAACTAACAGCCACAAAAGCTAGCAAACAAAATTTATTATGGAACTCACGTAGTTTGGTCTCCTGAACAGAAAATCCAAATAAAATTTTTGACGGTGCTCAAGTAATTTCGAAAATATGGGCCTATTTTTGAGTGATGACTGGCATTTTATAGCACACATTTCCACTGCGAAAAAAAAAAATTAAAACACTAAAAATTTTTCCTTCTTATCACTAGTAGCAGAATGTAAACACCCTAATTGACCTGTTTCAAACTTTTTCTCTATGAAAAACGGTACCTACTTTTCAGGAAAAAGTCATCCTTCTTCTATGACCTCTCAACCAACAAATCTAGGCAAAATGGTTAGTGAATTTTATTCATATGTCAAGTTGGTAACTGGAAAAAACATGAGTGAATTATTTCCTATATAGATTTCTAATGGCTTTGGCACCCAAATAAAAAAAGACGAAAGTTCTTAATTTTTCCATCCTTGTTGCCAGGGGCGCGCTCTGTGATTGGTTACCATAATGGCGGGGAGTTTGAATGACATGACAGCTACAGTTGAAAATGACATTTATACTCCCTGACCTTATATTAACCAATCACAGAGTACATTCCCTGGCAACAAAGACGGAAAAATTAAGAACTTTCGTCTCTTTTTATTAGGGTGTCCAGATCTATTAGAAATCTCTATTGAAGTCAAATAGCTCGAAAAGTTGACTATGCAAATGTGCAGAGTTCAAAGTTACCAACCTGAAATGAATAAATGCACTAAACATTTTACATAACTTGCTGTTTTGATGTTTTTAAAAGAAGGTTGAATTTTTGGATAAACAATGCCGTTTAAAATAAAAAAATAGTGTGAAACGGATGAATCAAGGCGTGTACAGTGCGCTTGTATGAAGAAGGAAAAATTTTGAGTGTTTTTTCCGCGGCAGAATGTGTCCTAAAAAATGCCAGTCATCACTTAAAAATAGGCTCATATCTCCGAAATTACTTGAGACCGCCCAAAAATTTATTTGAATTTTTAATTTACTGGACCAAAGTACGTACGACCAAAAAAATTTGTTGATAGCTTGTGGCTATTTATTTGTTAACGGAATTTTACCGACAAAGCTAAAAAAGCCGTTTCTAAAGGATACCTAGTAATTTTTTATGATTTTTGGAAGAATATTGCAATCCACCAAAAACGTAGGTGATTTTGGGGACGTTTTTTATACCCACTTTAGGACGTTAAAAAACATTCTGGAAATAACTTTGCTCTTAACCTAAATTGACAAAATACCTTCATCTGCATTTTCAAATATCAGAAAAAATTATGATATCTTTCATTACTGCTCACAAAATACTGCCGAATCAAAACTAGTAAAATCAATAAAAAAAAAACGGAAAAATCGTGGTGAAAATATTCAATTTTTGGTGGAGGAGCATGTGGTAACAGAACTCAAATTCTTTTCGTGTTTGTTACATTCTAGACCAATCCGCCCAATTAATATTTTAATAATATATCAGTTGTAATAGTATTATCATCGTAGTGGCAGTACAATAAAATGCATGTAAGGCACTAACTAGTAGGTATGAATCACAAAACTTGCTTGCCTCGTTTCGTGAACTTTCATATATATGCATGCCAAGAAAATGTAATTTTTTCAATTGTATAATAACTAGCTGTTCTAATTTAAATACTACAAGGCCTAGCGCACACCATACTATATGTTTTTCAGTTAATCCGTTTTCGAATAAATCATTCGTTTTGCAATTCGTAACACACCGCACCAACTTATTATTCGTAATTTCATGATTTTCACATCGAACACAATCATCTCATTTTTATACTTAACAATCATACAATAATTGAAGAATGAAAAATGAAAACAAATAATTATAACGGTTCTCTATAATATAATGGCAGCAACACGAATGCTCAATACCAATAAATATCAATTTTTTGTAATTTGCACGTAATAGCAGATCAGCAATAAGAGCAACAGTAAATCTTAAATTATTCTATCCCGGTTAATAACTATTTTGTGCGTCAGTGGTTGATTGCATGGCATTGTTTCCTCTGCATGATCTTTATTACTAATTCATTTATAACCGCTACATATTTTTCAACGCAGGATGCATTGCAATTGTTAGGAGGAAAGTTTAGTATATGTCTGAGGCAGTACATTTTGACTATTGTATCTTTATCCGTAGGTACGTTTTCGTTATTATGCATAAGAAAGTCAAATATTAGAGTTTGTTCGCTGTGTCTCCAATAACTGCAATTTCGTACACTAGTGTAGATCATGTTACACTGATCCCATTCGGTGATTGCTGGTGTACACTACACTATGTTCGTTGCTAAACTGTTGTAGCGCAATAATTTCAAAAAAGTTACCACCAAATCTAGGTGTTACACTTAATAATTAGGAGGTGTGAAAAGTGTAGTGCAGATTGGATAGTGTGAGGTTAGGTGTGTTGGATGTTTTTTGGAGTAATCCTAATGAGAAGTTAGCATCAGTACTAAAATAATTTGGATATTTCAATTTGAACTATTTGTGGTGAATCTGAATTTTAGTTTACCATCAAGATCATCTGCTGATAATTCGAAAAAAACTTTTGAATGAGTTCTACCAGAAACTTCCAAAATGCTACCATAAATAATCGAGATGAGAATGCTGACCACATTGATTGATCGTCGTCAGACGAACTCGTAATTGATAATTCGTCGTCCGAATGCGTGAAATTTTCTATGACTTCATCATTACTGTCCATTTTGAAGTTTTATTCAAGACGAATAATAATAATCGTAACCTAACCTAAAATCTTAGCATTGACGCAATATCAGCAGCGAACACATGTTAAATTTACTACACTTCTCTCTACTACACTCATCGACGCGGACTGGTGTAATGTGAAAAGACGTAGTGTACAATATAAATTTCATGCAGAAACAACGAACAGACCTTTAGTCTAAACAAAGTCTAAAGTATTTTGTGAAAGTGTTTATGACACAAAGCCTTGGGGTGGAGGCAATGTCTCTCTCTCTCTCCCTCTCTATGATTTTTGGCCTAACGCCTAAGGAACTATTGCACTTGTCAAATTCTGAGGTTGAAAACAGTTGATTTGATCGGAAGGGCTCAATTATTATTTAGACTATTTGAAAAATGTCCTGGCAACTTCATATCGCCTTGTTACAAAATTACTAAAAATAGATCTACATGACAAAAATAGGCTACCAAACACAACATTCATCATATTTTTATACAATAGAGAAATTGAATTCAAAACGGAATTAATAACATGGGACGTTAATTATTAAAATGAGAAAATTATTGTAATGTGGAAATTAGAAATGATATTTGCAAAGCTATTATAAATATTTTTATTTTAAATAAATCTCACTGACATAAATACTTACTATTGTTTCGTAAGTTGATGATACTTTGTAAAAAAGGAAGATCGATGAAAAAACTAAAGTATGTCGAGAGAATTACTGAAACTCACGTCGATTAGCAGAAACTGGTTTATTGTTCTCACTTAGAGTGCATTCCATGTAAATTACTCAAATCAATTATAATATCTATCTAAGTGGATCATCTCGATATTGTAGTTATTATGCAGTTTCGCAATGATTTGATATGATATTCCAGTCACAACATTGTTAGAAATCGATAGGGTGGGTGCGACGAATATCTTTGGATAGGTATATTCAAAACTTTTACAACAAAGCCAACAACCACTCTTTTTGAATAATATTGAAGGGATTATAACGTTATCATGTTGGATTTTTGCTATCACGGAACACCAGAATATAAGTAGATTTGAATCCGCTCTGAATCACACGGATTTAAGCTCAGGAGATAGATAGACTCCCCATGAGAAGCCAGAATAAACATCCCTATCCCTATACTCTATACTTCACAACGCTACTGGTTTTCCTTTTTCACCATCAGTTGTAGTTTTTCAAGTTCGGCCACGACATAATAAATGCGTGGACTCTGCATGATGGGTTGTCCATTGGTCCATTCATACATTCATGATTATTTTTTTTGCTGGACCAAAAACATAGTCCGTATGTAATTTAGCCAAAGTTCCAAATATTCAGTTATTTGATCAAACAACAGTCAAAGAAAGAAGAGTAAAATATATTTAATTCTTTAACCCCTCGATATTCAAGGTTATGTTTTTCTACTGAAATACTGAAAACATTTCAATGTCAAAACGCTGTTCCGTGAACCATAGAATTCAGATTTCTATTGGCGAAAGAAAATAAGACCGAAGCGCCAACTATCGGAAGCCGTTGAACTACGAATCACGGACAAACGTTTTTGAGTTTACACGTGTTTATATGGCGTTTTGGCGGTCTGTTTACCTATTTTTAAACAATTTGTGAAAATTGGTGATTTCTCGAACTGAAAAGTGATTGTGTTTCTATTAGCAGACTTGAAAGATAGTTTCAGTACAGTTCACAAATAATATCCGTATTTTAGGAAGTCATGATTTGAGATTAATTATGGATCTGATTCCTTCTGTTGATTAACGATAAGTATTTTCATACTAGATTTTTAGTTTCCCACTGTTTCCTGCTTTGCATGAACAATGAAAAGTGCCAATCAAGACTCTTTCATCTTGAATAATGAAATTTCCATCTACCTGATGTGGTTCTAAGGAAAGTGCATTGATTTGAAGGCAAAGATTTTTAAATTCTCAAAATCAGAATTCATTCTTCCACATAAAATTTTATGTCCTACGTTCAGAACTGCTTCTCCCTCGGTAATACATTGGGAATTGTCTGAAGTTTTCAAGTAATCAGAAACCATCCAACCAAGCTTCATCTAAAAAATAACCTTAAATTGCAGAAGCATTCAAAACTAGTCCGAGTTAAAATACCTTCAAACCACCTCACTGAAATTATCTTTTCCAGTCTTCTAATAGAAACACAATCACTTTTCAGTTTTCACAAATTGTTCAAAAATAGGTAAACAGACCGCCAAAACGCCATATAAACACGTATAAACTCAAAAAACTTTGTCCGTGATTCATAGTTCAACGTCTTCCGATAGTTGGCGCTGCGATCTTAGTTTCTTATAGTCGATGAAATAAGTGAAATGCCATTATCGTTGAATTCATTGGAGAGAAAGAGACATAACTGTCAAAATAATGTGAAAATATAGCACTCGATCCACTTTGGTTTACGTTGCGTTTGGACTTGTCTCTTTATTTTCTTGAATTTGGTCTTTGATCGTCAGGTTTATGAAATGTGGCATCTTCTGTCTACGAACGGCGGAAAAGGCTGTAACACAAATGATAAACTTTCGTTGATAATATTATTCTGATCACGCCTCACATCTGACAATCTTGTTGGTAAAAGTCAAGTTTATTTTTCAATTCTGTTTTGCATCCTGCATTATTTCTAAAACTGATATCTTAAATCGCTGATTTCAAAACTTATTACTTACATGAATCTTCAACTGTTTCTGAGGATCAAGATATTAGGTTCATTCGTTTTAAATCGAGGTGTACCTAGCACTTTCCTACACTCGGTGTAATTCACACTTGATCTGATTATTCCTTTGTGTTAAACTACACTCAGCTACACTCGAATCAAATTGTGGTGTAAATTGCACTACACTACAAAATGCACCATACGGGAGCAAAGGCCAAAAACCAGAGAGACTAGATTTTGTTTAGATTTTTATGAAGACAAAACAAAAGAAACCCATTTAGATTGTGTTATTTTTCCAAAATAATCTAAATACCGTTTGAAAGTGAATAGTTGTGGTGGAATCGAAAATTTCGTAGTGTATATTATTGACAGGGTATGATTGATGTGCGTATCCTTATTTTCCTACATTTGATCTTATTTTCATGAATAATATTAGACCATTTTCCGTTTTTGTGTGGACAATCCAGAGAGATGAACAATATTAATCATTTATATCCATCAATACTGAAAGTGAGTATACCACTTGGAATCTGTACATAGCTTTAAACCAATTTGAAACACATTTTATTTCAAAACTCGCTATGCTTTAGTTGACAATACTTTATGGCAAACATTTTTTCGAATCGATTCAACCAACTAACCAACTAGATGCGTTTTATACCCTATATTTTTATATTTCCTGTGCCTACTGAAATATACACATTTTAGCTTGTTTAGTTCTTGATTATTTTACCATTTGTTTTATATGTTGAAATGGTAAACTCTTTTCAGTGCAGTTAGATGATCAAAAAAATATGGTAAGATTTTGTTAACTAATAGCCACAAGCTGTCAATAAAATTTTGGTCTCCTGAACAAAAAATCCAAATAAAATGTTTGGCGGTCTTTAGTAATTTCGGAGATATGGGCATATTTTTGAGTGACAACTGGCATTTTCTAGCACACATTTCTACCGCGAAAAAAATATTAAAAACACTCAAAGTTCTTCCTTCTTATTACCAGCGGAATGTAAACACCCTAAAATTGACCTGTTTTACATTTTTTCCCTATTGAAAACGGTACTTTTTAAGAAAAAACTCATCCCTCTTTTGTGATCACGTAACCAACAAATCTAGGCAAAATGGTTAGAGAACTTTATTCACGTCAAGTTGGTAACTGGAAAAAAGAATGAGTGAATAGTTTCCTATTCATGTTGAAGTTGAATGGCTCGAAACCTTACCAACCTAATATGAATAAATTCACTGGACATTTTACATAAATATGAAGTTTTGATGTTTTTAAAAGAAGGTGGAATTTTTGGATCAACAATGCCGTTTTAAATGAAAAAATTGTCTAAAACGGGTGTGTATATTGTGTTAGTGTAAAGAAGGAAGAATTTTGAGTATTTTTTCCGCAGTAGAAATGTGTCCTAAAAAATGCCAGTCATCACTCCAAACTAGGCCCAAATCTCCGATAATATAAAGAGATATTGCAGTTCATAATAACGTCAGTCATTAATAAACTTGTCCTTATTTTGACATAGAGGACGATTAAGGCCATATTTAAAGTTCCTTTATTTTCACTTCGGGTGATAATTATATGACTTTTTCAACAAAAATCGATATCGAAGCCCCTTTGGTAATTGTATCATCACAATAATTGTATCACAGTATAAAATAAGTTATGTAGAATGAACAATCTGAAAAACTAGATTTCATTTATAGGATATGAATAACGAACGCCTGTGTAAATAAGGGACGAACAGATAAAACTGCAATATATCTGTTCTTAATCACAGACTAGTGTCAGTCACTATTAAAATAAAGTTGCCTTTAATAATGTCTGGCGTTATTGCAATATGTCTCTATTATCTACTTGAGACAGCCAAAAATTTTATTTGGAGTTTTTCCAAAAATTTTGTTCATAGCTTGTGGCTATAAGTCAACGGAATTTCACAAAAAATAAATTGATTTTCTATAGGAAAAAAATCCCGCATAACAGGGACTAAAATGTATCTTTTAGTCCCTAGGGAGATAAAGTTGCATTTCAAATTTTGTTGACACTGTTACTATAACATTACCTACTGAGTAATCCAAGTACCGTGTTTATAGAACTCATCAAAATGATTAATCGTATCAATATTGAAAGCTATAATACTGGAAAAGAGATATTTTATCCCTTACGTGATTATTGGCCCTCGGGCTCTATGAGCCCGCAGGCAATAAATATCACGTGCGGTATTAAAACATCCACTTTGGTCCCTTGTTATATAATATACTATTCATCACACATATCACCACTGAAAAGTGATCAAATTAAACTCGAAGCAACAAAACTATTGTTTCGAAAATTTTAAAGTAAAAACTCGAACCTAAATGCGCAGATACTTGCGCATGCACCAGAATTTTAATACTTTTATTTCTGATCGGGATATGCTTATATCGACATAGTTACGATATCAATAAAAGAGGGTCATAACTCCCTTGGGACATTATAGATTCTTTAATTCCCGCTACCCTTCACAAGTAAAAATAAAATAAAAGATTCTAATATATTGGGTGACCCAGGGTTGAACCGCCGAACCTTCAGTATCGGTTTTTTAGGTGAAAATAAGATTTTTTCTTCATATAAGCCTGTGGCAAAACTTGATTCGTTCTCAAGAACCCTGTGTCAAAGTTATTTTTTTTAAATTCCAGGTACATTAAAATAAGCCTTCCATCACCGCAATGAAACATACTGAGTTTTATCAGAATCAAACTAAAGTTTTTTGAGTAATGAATAAAAAACTGATTTTTTATGAAAACTTTGACACTCTGTAATCGAAAACGAAGCAAGTTGATGCTTATATGAAGAAAACATCTTATTTTCACCTATAAAATCGATACTGAACGTTTGGCGGTTTAACCCTGGGTCACCCAAAATGATATCTTTAATTTTAGCAACGTCTTGAATTTTTGAAACGCATTTTTCTCAAAACATCAAAAATCCACATTGGACCGACGTTAAATAAATTATGTTTATAGCCACGAGCTACGTAGTTTGGCCTTCTGAACAAAAAATCCAAACAAATTTTTTGGCTGTCTCAACTAATTTCGGAGATATGGGCCTGTTTTTGAGTGATGAATGGAATTTTTTAGGACACATTTCTACCGCGAAAAAACACTCAAAATTCTTCCTTCTTCAAACTAACACAATGTACACACCCTAATTCATCCGTTTTATACTATTTTTTTATTAAAAACGGCAATGGTTATCCAAAAATTCAACCTTCTTTTAAAAACATCAAAACAATACATTTATGTAAAATGTTTAGTGAATTTATTTATGTCAAGTTGGTAACTTTGAACTTTACATATTTGCACAGCCAACTTTCCTATGCATTCAATTTCAACATGAAAAGGAAAATATTCAGTCAGTTTTTTTCCAGAAACCAACTTGACATGAATAAAATTCACTAACCATTTGCCTAGATTTTTAGGTTATGTGATCATGAAAGAAGGATGAGTATTTTTCCTAGAAAGTAGCGTTTTCAATAAAGAAAGAGTGTGAAACAGATCAATTAGTGTGTGTACATTGTGTTAGTTTGAAGAAGGAAGAATTTTGAGTGATTTTCCGCGGTAGAAATGTGTCCTAAAAAATGCCATTCATCACTCAAAAACAGGCCCATATCTCCGAAAATAGTTGAGACCGCAAAAAATTTCATTTGGGTTATGTTGATAGCTCGTGGCTATTAGTTAACGGAATTTTACCTAGTCACCATCGATTTTAGCATTGGCCATTTATTCCATAAGGAATTTGGACTATACGTTTCTGACTGCGACGAATAAACACAATTACTACCAAATCTACCGATGAAACTGAAAATGCCTTACCAGTTCTAAAAAATATGCCAGAAAAACAGTTTCAGTGTCATCTTTTGGCATAACATTTTTCCGTGTCAGCTACTTCAGATATTTCTTGTATTCTTTTTGGTATACGGCTCCACTTTTCGATGGAATTAATGATTCTCATGCTTTTTCAGCTCTTTTAAAAACATCCTCCATTATATTTGTGGTAGAAAACACGTTTTTAACGCAAACACGGCTTGATTACAAAGTTCTGTTTATAAACAAGTATTATAGCAACAACCTAGCAACAACAAAACTCCTATAATCAACGGTACCTAATTCAAATATAGCGGGAAGGTAAGTAATGGATTGGTACATTCATTCAATTCTAAAAATTATCAAAATTGTATTGAAATCGGTTAGAAATAAAATTATCTATGTACCATGGGAATTAATGAGCTTTAATAATCTCAGGCAACTGCTGGCCCTCGGACCAGAGGCCCTCGGGACGCAAACTTTGCCATCGGTAATTAAGGCTCTTATAATTCCCTTGATACATAAATAACTATTATCGATCGCCAATTTTTCTACTCACGCTATACAAATATACTCAAGAGCTCTCCTCCAGTTCCAGTTCAAAAGTAATGACTGAGATATCAAACAATTTCTGGAAATTTTCTCAACTGTGTGATAAATGAACTAATGAGCTATTCACATAACATTTAATTAGATATATAGCACCCAATTTTCAATACCCTCTACTTTCGAACGTTTATGTAAAGTCTTATACAATATCTAGGTGAACATGCAGTTCATACTGAAATTATCGAATCAACAAATGATTAAAAACACAAAGTGGTTCTATTTGAGTAAACTAAAGCCGCATATATTTACGTTATAGCAAAACACTACACACTCTAGTGAGTTGTTATAAGTATCTGAAATCCTGATTTTTCTACAATCGTTTCAAAATGTTCGATCGTTGGTGAACTAATTGATATGCAGGGTGGCCCATCGTTAACGTGAACATTACAGGGTGGGAAAGAATTTTTCGGCAAAATCCAAAAATGACAAGTTTTTTGTAGGTAATTAGGTATCATTTGACACCCCTCCCCATTTGAAAAGTTTTTGGGATGAATGTTTTACTATGCTTTTTGCATTAAAATGTGTCCCCCTGACAAACAATCGACGTGTTTTTGGACTTTGCCGAAAAATTGTTTTCCATTCTGTAATGCCTTGCGGTACATTTTTGATGGCCAACCCTGTATATACAGTGTCTTTCAAAAATATCGGAACGGTCTCATATTTCAGAAACCGCCATGAGAAAATTAACGAAAATTTCGACAGGGTGGTTTTCGTAAGCTTTTTACGGAACACCTGTAACTTCGAATTGAAAATATCGATTTTTTTTATTAGATTCTTCTTTGCAAACTTCGTATCTGAGCATATACAAATCACATTTTCGAAATCTGCATAAAATTTTACGTATGTAATGTGAATTTCAAGTGGATCTTATGAGTTTGTATTCAACATGATTTTCAGGGGTCTACCCCTTAGAATTTTTTTCGAGTTATGTCTTTTGTTCTTTGGTCAACTTGAAATTCACAGGGTATACGTGCTGACTTTCTCATTCTGAATCAACTGCCGTTCGTAAGTAATTTCCATGAAAATTTTTTTTGTCATTAATTTTCCATTGATTTTGAAGTTGATTCCGATTCAATTAAAGATTTCGTAGGTTTTTTACGAAACACCTTGTATATAAGCATGAAATTTTGCGTATGCAATGCGAATTTCGAGTGGATCTGATGATTTTGTATTTTCAATGATTTTAAGGCTTTCGCACACTTCTAATTTATGACATCTCTTCAAAAACCTAACTCGAAGGGACATTTCATCAATGTCTTTTTATTTATTTCTTGCACCTGCATTATTGATCAAATTCACTTTCATTTTTAGGAACCTTGTACCTATGACCGCACTCAAAAGATGAAACTGCGATCCCATCATGATCAGCGAACCCAGCCTAGAGAAATCGCGCAAACCCGGCAACACCGCACACACATGTACGATCGAGAAGGCAAAAACACGTAACCTGTCGAATGATCACCTATGGAATTCCGATAGCGACTGCGCCGTTTTGAAATAATACGTTGCGACCTCTCTTCTCAACATGTGCTTCGCTATCATCTTCTGCCGGTGTCAAAATTGAAGATTTCTTCAGTTAAATCACCGAGTGGTCAGTACGTACGCGGTTTGCGCAAATTAAAAGTATCGTCGTCTGTGTGGTGATTGATACGATCGGATTCGCATGTAGTGTGTGAGACATTGTGTTGTTTTCGTCGACCCTTGTTTTTTCTTGACGATTTGGAGCTGACTGATAGAGCCGTAATGGCAAGTTTCAGAGATTTGCAGCGAGACTGGTCCATGTTGTCGGAAGATACTTGGACGTATGACGGTGAGTTTTTAACAAAAATTTTGCAATCATTAGGAGTAATGTTCAACAACACCTGTCAAACAATAGTCAACTGTTCATGACGTCGGTGTTTTTCTTGAGAAAATATTCGAAAGGTGCGTTTATTACAAAGGAAACATCTTTTCCGTTGCGAAATATCAACAACACCTGTCAAACAATAATCAACTGTTCACGATCGGTGCATTTCTCGAGTCAATATTTGAAAGGTAACTCCTCCCACCTGTTTTCAATGCTGACTTTTTCACGGTCAACGTTTTTCATTGACAGTTATTCACGCATTCGTTCCGTTTTTATAATACCTACCTACTCGATAACATTCCTAGCAACTGCTTCCTGATTCTTTGGATGTTTTCGCGTCCGAAAAGTCTAGGAAACTATTTCAAATGAATTTGCTTGTAGATGAGTAAAACTTAGAGGTGTGTTTCGGCAACATTTCACGAATTGCCTTAGGATCTTTTTCGCTCTCGTTAATCTTTCACTTTTACATTGTAAAAGGTAGTGTCAAGTTCATTATTCGATTCTGCAACATGCCCTGGATATCGGTTATCGGGTGTTCAACTTTTACTTTTAAAAATGATTCAGGACGCAATGTTTTGAAGCAGATGAGTCTTGTTTCTGAACAATAGAATGGGTCACTGAGAAATCAATATGTTTTTGATTGAACTATGTTTTGAATGTATTGAATATTATTTAGTTGATGATTGAAAATTGCTGGTCGAAATGAGACAAATTCAAGAGGATAATGTATGTATCGGAATTCGTTAATATCTTCAATCATAAACTTATTAATGAACGTTCATAAGAGTCTATACGGGGCATAGTCAAATAAGTATATCGTTTTTCAGATTTTTTTTCTAGCAATACTCCAGAACAAACAAGTCATATTTTGGTAATACATCATAGTTTAAGTCTAATCTAGTCGATTGAAACGTATTTTGTTGGTTGATAAATCTCTCTGTTTAAAATATAAATTTTTTAAATTTTGGAAAATACTTCTTCAATAAAAACAACTGACAGATCGTATTTGATTACAAAAAAATTATTCATATTACCTTTCATTTAGATACAAGATGCGTTATTTATTTTAGATTATTTATAATGTTCTTATTGGATATCTCAAAAACTGTTTGGTTTATTTGGACTTAATTTCACTATTATCTATGGAAGATTTTTCAACTTTTTATGTTGCGTTTCTAAGATATGCAATTTTGAAGTTTACGGTAATACTTAATACGGTATATGAGGTTGTTACTAATTATCGATTGAACAAAACTTCAGGGAACATTTTGATATATTAAATTCTGTCACATAACTTTTCAAAATCAATCATTCAATACTATTAACAACCCAAATTAGACTCAAGAAAAAACTAAACTCAACAATAAACGCAAACTCAAGAAGAAATTATTTATAACGACTTCAAACGTAAGAACTCATAATTAATATTATTGATTTTGTTATTGTTACAGTAAGTAGATACTGTTCAAAATCACAAATGATAGAAATCTTTAAAAACCAATTAATATCGATTTCCATAATTTTTAACATTAAATAATTATTTTGAACAGTACTGTAACAATTACAATAATATTGATGATCTGAGCATTTAGGTATATTGTGGAAATTCATGATGAATGTAGGATGGAGGAAATAATAATAAATTTGTCTAATTTTCAGTATTTCTACTACGATTTTTTTTATTGTTACGACTATAGTTTTCTTGATAATGGTTTAATAAACCGAAACCGGTCGTAACAACAAAAAGTCATAGTGGAAATTGGACAAAAGTTATTATTATTTTCTCTATCCAATCAATATTAGTTTTTACGTTTGAAGTCGTTATTCAATCTTGATGTTAAGTATAGTTTGTGTTGTATCAAACAATTGAGTTCGGAATGATATGTAATGGAATTCCATTGATGAAAAGGTCCGCTGAAGTTTTTTTCAATCGATAGTAACAACCCCACATATCGTAATACCGTAAACTTTAAAATTGCATATCATAGAAACGCAACATAGAAAGTTGAAAAAACTTCCATAGATAATAGTCGATATTTTCAAAATGATATGAGTGAAATTAGGTCCGAATTAACCGAACAGTTTTTGAGATATTCAACATTATAGGTAAATAACCTAAAAACGACGCACCCTGTATTTAAATAAAAGGTTTAATCAACAGCACAAATGGATTATTCTGTCAATCGTTTTCATTACAGAGGCATTTTCCAAAATTTTAAAAGTTCATATTTCAGAGAGAGTTGTCAAGAAACAAAATACATTTCAATCGACTAGAATAGACTGACACTATGGTGTATCACCAAATTATGACTTGTTTGTTCTGAAATAGTACCAGAAAAAACTATACTTTTGACTATGCCTCGTATAAATCCTAATGTACTAATCATTGATAAGATTATAGGTAATTGAGTATGTTAACGAGTTCGGATAAATACATTTTTATCCTGGATTTGTCTTACTTCGACTAACAAAACTATTTTTTTTTCTATGTCAGTCCAACCAAGCTACAACGTTTTTACGAACTTTGACCGCTTATACTTATCTTAAAAACAAGAAATACAAAATCATTCAAACTTACACATTTTCTTACAACCCATACAATCATACAACATACTTAATACAGTCAATTTGAAATTTGACCGAGATCCAATTTCCCATATGTTTTCGTACGGGGTCCTTTCAAAAATTCCGGGCGGAAAGTCTGAAGTAATTAAAATCCAGTTTTTATATTGTTTTTGAGATATAAAAATACCAAATTTTTAATATTATTGCTGAATTTCTCGGTGATGTCATTCCTTGTTCTCGGGATATATGTAGGTCTTGAAATTGGCAAAAACATTGAAAAACGGGATTTTATTAAGAAGAAGAATCCTCAATCATAGATAGAAAGATCACATCCTGTTCCATATTATTGTTGGATTTCAATGTGACTTTATTCCTCGTTCTCGAGATGTACATCTTGAAAATTTCAAAAACATTAGGTAAGTATAAAAAAAGGGATTTAGTAGTTTTTCGACTGACCAGAATTTTTGAATATTTCTTTTTAAATCAATCATATTATATTATTGTTGAATTTCACTGAGGCTTTATTCTTTGTTCTTCAATTGATCACATGATTTTTCATTATCTGGTGGGTTCTTTTTTTGTACTTCGGACATATTACACCTTAAAAATGGCGAAAACAAATCATTTCGAGATTTTCATTTTTAAACTTCCTGACTGAATTTTTAAAATATTTTTGTTTACATTTGAAAGACCACATATTCATATTCTGATAGAATTCCAACTTGATGATTTTTATTCGAACTTAAGACACTTTTACGTAGATACATTGATATTTTCTGAATTTTCTTGCTTTATTCTTGAATTGTCTGCTCATTTAATGGTTTCTATCGTATAAAATCGTTCTTTTCGAACTCTACTTGAGAACCACGAAAAAATTTTTTTATTGCATGAAGTCCGCCCTATCAAATTGTTGGTTGCTGGCAAAGATTTTTTAGAAATGTTTCTGGGGAATAGCTATTTGTGTATCAAGAGCGCAAAGTAATGCTTTACCGCTTGAGAAAAAAGTTTGGCAATGTTTTGAAAGCGGTAAAGTTTTTGCGCTCGAATTACACGCAAAATTTTTTCTGCAACCGCAGATTTTATCTATGATTATTGATAACCTTGAATTTGACACTTAAAAATTACTTTGAGTTACACGTGTGTTATTGTAAAAAGATAATAACAAATAACTTCAGTTCCTACCTATTTAATTAGTTATTTACATTTTATTGTGTTACTTTATGATTTAAATCGATGTGTATCAATATCAAAATGTTTTTGGAATTCTTCTATTACTTTCGACGTTTTTCTATCATGGTTTCCATAGTAACTCTTCGAGCGTTTTGGTTATATTAAATGGTTACCATACATATTTTATGCCAAAATGAAATTCGAAACAAATATCAGTTGAGTAAACGAGTGCTTATTGTGTAATTAGAAAGCATTTTATAAAATGTGAATACCTTACTCGGTATCTGCCCCTATGTCGTTTCTATCCACAGTTATCCCGCACATGCATTCAGAAACTGGGTTGATGATTCATTCGTTCGAAATTGTTGAGATGGATATACAGGGATATTCAAGAAAGGCATTTGTTGATCGTTTCTGGGGAACTCCTGATAGACTGATTTTAAAAATTGTACTGGGAGTTTTCACGGATGACCAGTGCAACAAAAACGAATTATGATATCCGTGGTTTTTCAGTAATGTTCTTGTTGATTCGTGACTTACTTGCATTTCTCTAATTTCTCTTAAAGAAACCGTTTTATCTATCTCAACCATAGCAAGAATGTTTATCCCAGTCTCTTCAATTATGATACACCTCTGTTCCGCCTCTCGATTTCCTTCTTGCTTAAAACAATTCTCAACATACGGAAAATACTGATGGATTGGATGTTGCTAATTGGGATATCTCTGAGCATACATTTCAGCATACTAAAGAAACTAGCAAAGCCCTACACGAATTTTGACTCGGGATGGGTTACATAATTTTAGGCTAATTTATTACCATATTCTCGAATTTTTTCCCTCCTCCATAGAAAAATCCGTGGCTAGCTTCGGTCGAACTCAGCAGAGCCATTTTTAAACACAACCTTTTTCAGCGATTCGAAATAGTGATATTCTAGGAATATTTTTAGGCTAATTAATTACCCTAGTTTCATCTTTTTTGCTCCTCGCGTTTTCGAAAAACAAAAAACAGGATTAAATTGATTCTCGCATGACTATTTGATATGTCGAAGCAATGATAACACCATCGAATGATCGATGAATAGCCAACATTGAATTTTTTTGATCGACGTTTTTGAAAGCAAACCTGTGGCTTTACTAGTTTCGGTCGAACTCAGCAGAGTAAGTAGTTTTTGCAAAAACAACGAGGAGACTATTCATTCAGAGCACGTGATTTAGCGTTGTCAAATCTTCAGATGTATCATAGTGAGACCGAAAAAAAATTAGGAAATATCCGAGAAATGTACGAGTGCGAAACTTCAATAATCGACCGATATAGAAAATACATCGTTGATGAGGAAATATCAATACGGATCATTCATCGATTCTTCAATGTTTAACAACATATCGACATGGCAAATCGTCAAATTATTATAGTTTGGAATTATATCAGAGCCTATGCGAGATTCAATAAATTCTGTGTTTTTTTTTCGAAATTGCGAACGGCAAAGAATATGAAACTGAAGTAATCAGCATTGAAATAGTCCTTGAATATGAGTATTTCGAATCATTGAAAAATGTTATTTTTGAAAAATGGCTCTGCTGCGAGTTCGCTCGAAACTAGCATAGCTTCAGGTTTGTTTTCAAAACCGTTCATAAAAAAAATCATTCTTGGCTATTCATCGATCATTCGATGGTAAGGTAATCATCGTTTTGACATGTCAAATAGTCAAGTAATTATAGTTTAGAATAATAACACCATCGCCTATACGAGAATCAATAAATCCTGTTTTTTGTTTTCTAAAACGCGAGTAGCGAAAAATATAAAACTAGGGTACCTAATTAGTTGCCTAAAAATATTTCTAAAATATCATTGCTGAGTTCGGCCGAAGCTAGTAAAGCCTCAGATTTTTCTATGAAGGAAAAGAACAAAAAACTTTAAAATAAATTAGCCTAAAATAGGCTCTACAATTCGATTACACCAAACCCCTTTTTTTTTAAATATGGCTCTGCTGGGTTCGGCCACGGATTTTTCTATGAAGCAGGAGAGAAAAAAATTTGCCTATAATGAGCCTAAAATTATGCAACATATCCCAAGTCAAAACTCGTGTGTGGATTTTCTAGCTTCTAATATCATTTCATTTCAAATACTAATAACATATCCACTTTTTCACTTTGAGTATACATTATTTTCACCAAAAATTAAACTGAAATTTAACGAAAATTGAGAAACTTTTACTCATAAAGCTTATGTCATTGCCTGAGTGAGTGTTTTGTTCTTCCAAGAAATCTTGATACTGCAAAATAATATTTAATTTATGTTCATATTTTTAATTCAATCGCAAATAAATTAGTCTCGTTAGATTCGTCAAATATCCTTATTTTGGAAAGTGCTTGAAAAAATTGGTCGCAATTTGAAAAAAAAATTGTGAATTTAGTTAACTTGTCTCATTCCTATCTGTCATACTAGTCATTAAAACTTTGCGATTGTAATTTTCTGACATCACCTAAGGTCCTTAAAACAGTTTGGGTCCATTCATATTCACCTAGATGCAACATTCTGATCCAAAATTGTGAAAGAAATCAAAAAGTGTTACAATATACAGGGTGTTCCATTTAAAAATAAAAAACCGGAGCCATTTGAGGTGAAGGTGGAAGTGATCGGAAAGTGAAAAATACGCGAAATCTCTCCTCTTCACATACCATTAACCTACACCAAATCTCATTCTGATGTAATCAATATTCTAGAAGTTACTTATGCTTTGTTTAATAGATTCGTTGACACCCGGTATATACGAAAAACCATGAAATCACCCTAAACTGAGTTTGAAATAGGTCGAATCTGCAGTTTTCGAGGAATATCTCTTGGAGGCTGTGCAGGAATATCCCTGTATACCCAGACATCCAAACTAGGCTAGTAGAGCAAGTGCATTGATGCGCTTGGATGATAATTTGAAGATCATTAAATTAAATTTTTTGTCGACTTGTTGAAAATGAAATGGACCGACTAGTACAGGGGTGGGTGTAAAATTTAATTATTAAGGGGTGACACTTAAGCAGCATGACGAGAAAAAGGAAAATTGAGAATGAAATCTTTACTGGTCACTTCAATGCCAAGTTCTTCTAGGTTGACAACGAACGTCAATACATAGTCATCAAGGAATGGTTAATATTTCAGCGGAAAATAGCTTTTTAGGCGGGAATACTTTCGAAAATTTGACAAACTGTACAATTAATCCAAGTCGTTAAGTTTTTTAAGAATTATACAGGCCGTTTCTTTTATCATGTGGTATCATTGCTATATTCTAAACCGTAATAGATACAAAGACGATTAAATGGGAAAAAAGGTATCTATTTTGGTGAGCAGTAAATTGGTCATAGAAAATTTACGGGGATTCTCGCCCTTCCCAACTTATACAGGGAAAACTGAAAATGCTGTTTTCGGATTTTTACGAATAGAATTGTTATTTCAGAAAATATAAAAAAATGAAAAAAGAAAGTTTAATTGTATTCAAAATGTACTAGAACTACGTAACGATAAATTTTTAATCAGACGTTTCGTGTCAACACCGCCATCATCAACTATTTTTTTCAATTACCTGTCTATTTCATCACAAATATTGATAGAGCGATAAAATCACAATTCAGTGGTATATCACACTCGACATTTTTATAACGTTTCATATAAAATAATTAGCATCATCAGTGACAACAATTTTAATTACGGTCCTATCGTTAGTTTGTTTATGAATTCCACAGAATCTAACGCTTCGATATAAAAATTATCAGTGACGTTTTGAATGAATGTATAAAAATTCATAAAAAATTTCTGCAGTTTCAGGGACGAACGATAGCAATTTACCCCAGAAATCTTTGTTGAATGCACATAAGTTGTCTGTCCATACAATTTCTGTGGCAATTTTCTAGCATGATGATTGTAATCCTATTACATGCATCTCTTATTTTCTGTTTGAGATGGTCGATATCGGTACTAGGTATCGAAAAAACTTTATCCTTTATCTATACCCAGACAAAAAAGTCCAAAGGAGTAAGGTCTGGGGATCGAGCTGGCCAGGCAATTGATCCATTGTTTCCAATCCACTTTGTTGGGAATATTGCATCTAAATGTTCCCTTACTATTGCTGCATTATGGGAAAGGGCACCGTCTTGTTGAAAATATTTTATTTCACGGCGGGTGCTTAACGGCAATTCATCTAAGTAGCCATCAAACTCATTGGATAAAAAATTTAAATACATTTCACCATTCAAATGCTCATCGTAAAAGAAAGGACCTAGTATGTCTGTTCCCAAAATTCCCAACCAAACGTTTATTCCGAACCTCTCCAGGAAATTGGTTTCTCTATGTGAATGTTCATTCGTATTATTCCACCTATATTGGATATTTCTGTTAAACCAACCATTGTTGGTGAATTTGGATTCGTCTATCCATATTATTTTTTTACAAATATTTCGAACTTCCCTATTTCTACGTCTTAACCATTTCGCAAATCGTACTCTCCTTCCGTAATCCCTTTCATTAAGGTGATGAACTTTGCGTATCCTGTAGCATTTGTATTTGTTCTTTTTCAAAATATTTCTGGTAGATTTTACAGATATCCCAAGTTCGTGGGCAATTTCTCGTAAAGAACAATCTTGATTAGAAATATTTTTGTAACTGACCAATCCTAGATTTGAAAAAAGACGTTATTTTTCACTTTTTAGTCTTTATAAGGTAATATTTGCTTACCCAAAAAATTTATTTGGTTCCTTATACTTCCAGTAACAACACATTTTCTAGTTTTATTTCTGTCAAATGCACCACAGCCTCTCAAGTTTCTTTCTAATCGTCTAAACATTTGAATGTTTGGAATGCGACGATTCGGGTATAGCTCACCATACATATTTCTATTTGATTTTGCATAAGTAAATAGCATATCAGCCCTTTCGTCATTCGAATACATCTTTAATATGTAACCGAGTGCATAAATGTCTGACAGTTCTTAACAGATATCAACAACTCATTTATTTTTCCTCTCATAGAAATCAAGCAAAGCCTACGTGTTTAAATATGGTAAAAGAAGTGAGATGCTATTTAATTGTACCAAATCAGACAGCACTTGTATTTTGATCAAAAACCGATATTTTCATTACTTCCAGGATTGAGAATTATGAAAATAATCCGTGTAAAAATTGATACAGGAGAAATCAGCCTTGAATCAAGGATTACTGTAATACAAAAATCCCCAAAAAGGAAAAATACGAATGTTCGTTGTGTTGGGGTTCAATTCGATAAATTTATCGTATCTTTTTCTGAAAAAATTGAACTGGGCTTCAAAATTTTTATTTCTATTTCGAATTTATAGTACTCTACTAGAACTATTGATGCTCTATCAATTGAAAAAAAAAACTTCTGAATCGAATAATAAATAGGGTCACTCTGTATGTATTTTTTACTTTATTTTCATAAATCTTTCTACAAAATCAAACAGACGAGGTTGATAAAACTCTTGCTTATGTGAACGTATTAAAAAATTGAGAGGGATGAAAATTTTTGTTCTCAGGGAGGAAAAATGTTTTTCTCCCTGCTGAAGGGGTCAAAAATGAAGTTTGCTAGTAAGGTAAGTAGTAAAAAAAGTTACTTTCTTCACCTCAATATATGGTCTCAAACACTCGCGAGCATTTTGGGTACAGAAACGCCAGAAGCGTTAGGAGCATTACAGCCATAATATGAAAGTTCAGTTATGGAAATTTTAGAACGTATTTCTGCAAACCGCTTCATTCTGCACTTCCAATTAGCTAAATATTTCACAGATAATTGTTTTATCTTTCTCGCTCAGGGCTAGTAGATTTCTCGAAAACAAAAATAATGGTGAAAGATTATCGTGTCAGCCGAAGAGAATACTTACTAATATGAAGCGCAAAGTAGGTTCCTGGGTCAGTGTGCATAAAAATGATTTTGAAGGGCTTTTCTCGCTAGTAAGCCTTTTACTCTGCTCGTAAACGACTTAGCGTTACCTCAATAAGAAATGTTAGTACAGGGAAATTAACGTTCTTATGGAAAATTTGTTTCAAAAACTTATAAATCTACAGGGAACCTAGGGTTAATCGCCAAACGTTTAGGATTGGGTTTTAGATGAAAAAAATATATATTTGTCCTAACTTCACTGAATATTTTGTATTTTTATTAATTGAATGAAGTGTGTCTAATTTTGATGTTGATCTCGTAAGTATTATTATGTCATTAGAAAAATATTTTGCATTTGAAAATAATTATTCAAAATTAATGAAGTTAATTGAAATTAGACAACTCCCTTCTCAATTTGAGGAAACCTAAGAAGTGTCGAAATATGAGCAAGCGCGACTGAAACAGTGATAAAATATATTTTTTGTCTTGGCGCCACCTTATTGAAATTGATATTTCCGAAACAAATTCCATGTTTATATGAACCGATATGACTTCCTCGTTTGAAAGTATTTATGCCTGGATGAGTTACTAAACGGGTAAGGCAGGAAGTTAGCAATAAACAAAAAAAAACAGGTGTTATGTTCCAACTAATATCGAGTTTCACAAAAAAAAAAAGTATCAGACAGATCAATGTCATATTCATACATTTGTGTTTATGAAATTTCATAAAAATTTATATTTTCCGGACAACTTGAAAATTTTGACCTTCGTTTAGAAAAAGGTGAGTGTTTGTAATTTGTTTTCTTCTTCAGAAGGTTCTGTCTGATATTCTGATCTGTCCTGTTCTGATATTCTTATACGAGGATGTATTGATATCTAGTTAGCCTAGACCAGTTCCCTGCATAAACAAAATATTGCGTTACCATAGCAACGAACAATAACTTATTAGAAGTGTCAGTGTAAAGTTTGACGTCAAAAAAGTAAACCAGAGTTACACAATAAATTAAAAGAAAACATATGACCACCGAAATTGCGAAAATCGAAAAATTGGAGTTTCGAGACATCATCAAGTGCCTGTATTTGAAAGGGTTAAGAGGTAAGCAGATTTACGAAGATATATTTAATACACTTGGTGATCCGTGAAAAATTGGACTGCAGCT
Source organism: Chrysolina americana (assembly GCA_958502065.1). Lineage (NCBI taxonomy): Eukaryota > Metazoa > Arthropoda > Insecta > Coleoptera > Chrysomelidae > Chrysolina > Chrysolina americana. The sequence continues at coordinate 8,370,372 of OY293419.1, read as the reverse complement.
TCAAAAGAGGTAAATTTTCCATTGAAGATGATAACCAATCGGGAAGGCCAGTTTCTGTATCAGTCCCCGAAAATATCGATGCAGTTCATGACATGATTTTAACAGACCGTCGAATTGGGCTAAAACGGATATCTGAAGGACTGAATATTTCATACGCGTTCATCATATAGTTCACGTCAATTTGGACATGAGAAAAATTGCTGCTAAATGGATCCCCAAATGTTTGAATGTTGACCAAAAGCGTGCAAGAGTAGTAGCATCGCGTTAGATCTGTGCTCGATTTGAAAACGATGTAGACTTCTTAAACCAAATTGTTACTATGGATGAGACTTGGGTACATTTCTACGATCCAGAAACAAAGCAACAATCGATGGAATGGCGACACTCCGGTTCTCCAAGACCTAAGAAGTTTCGTGCCCAAAAATCTGCTGGAAAAGTTCTTGCTTCAGTTTTTTGGGATTGCCATGGAGTAATCATGATTGATTTTTTGGATAAGGGTAGAACAATAACTGGAGATTACTATTCGACATTACTGACCACTCTACGGAAAAAAATTAAGAAAAGACGCGGAAAGCTATCCAAAGGTGTTTTTGCAGGAAAACACCCCTGCACACAAATCTCATGTTGCCATGCAAAAAATTCGTGATTTAGGGTTTGAATTACTAGAACACCCCCCTTATTCACCAGATTTGGCTCCGTCCGACTATTATCTCTTTCCTCAACTGAAAAAAAGTTTAAAAGGTCGTAAATTTCCTTCCAACTAGCAGGTAATGAAAGCTGTGGAGGTCTGGTTTGCAGAGCAAGAAGAAACATTTTTTTTGAAAGGTCTAGAGACGTTGCAGGTTTGCTGTAATAAATGTATCCAATTAAGAGGATAATATGTTGGGTAATAAAATATTTTGACATTGAAATTTTGTTTGGTTCTATAGTAGGCTAAGAATTTTTCAATATATACTCGTATGTACTACCAAGAAAACCTTTTCACTGTACTGTAACTTTGGAACAAGATTAAATTTAAAGTGAAGCAAAGAAATTTTGGGATGCAGAGGTCTTTGCGAACTT